>JAODKC010000001.1:15489226-15500279 GCA_026777985.1 Mormyrops attenuatus
CCACCCCACCCCACCCCATGCTCATGGTCAGAGTGCTGCCCCCACAACCCCCAGTGTTGAGTGGACTACTGGCCCCTGTCAAAACAACCTAAGCCACCAGCTTATTAGGACCTGCCCACCCTGTCTCCACCTGGCTTCCCAAAATGTCCTCCTTCTGAGGTTCACAGCTTCTCCGGCATTTCTGCAGACTCGCTGCTGTCCCATTTGCACGACTCTTATTTTAAAAAAATCCACTTAGACGATAAATGAATAAATGTCCCTGCACTGATGCTCAAACCTCAAGACTGAGGACATTTGCAGATAATGATGGTTTTATAACTATTGCCCCGCATTCAGTAAAGAACAAACAGTCCATTGGAATTCCATTGTACTTCTGAAGGCAAAGACTTCAGATAATAAATAACAGCAAAGCTTTCCCATAGAAGGTGCTTAGAGCAGTCCGTGCTGTGATGCCTGTGCCTTCGAAATGTAACGTAAAAAAGATCTGCATCTAGAAAATCATTCTTTTTTTAAATACCCTTTAAGATAACCAGATTGCATTCTCAGACTGTTAGTTATTCTAGTGTCAGTGAAGCCTGAACACTTCATAAGTGAAAAAAAGTTTTGTTACCATGGTGACAGTACAATTACCATAACAGTTCAATATTTTTCTTCATATATGAATTTATTAAAAGCCTATATTATGATGTTCATTATATTCAATATCTGTTATACAGAAAATAGTGGGAAAAAAGCAAGTGCACCACTCAAAACTGTCGATTGATATTCGACTGGGTTGAGCATTTTTTTTTCTTTTTGCCTTTCAACTGTCATTTTGCCATGTCCTATTCTGTTCATTCATCTCCTAAATCTCTAGAAAGACCCTTGATCAAATAAACAGACCCAGAAAAAGTAGCATTTACCACTTGTAACAGAATGATACATTACTCTCCACAATTTGAAGTAGCCAACTAGGGAGGGTTTGACGTTGAAAAACATGGGCAGCGTAGCATAAAAATGAATTTTATTATTAGGCAAAATCACTTCAGAAAATCTATACAGTGAATGCCCAGGCCTGTGCAAAGGTCCCCCTTGTAGAATACACAAATATCAAAATTACAATATCAAAACGACAAGAGGGAATGTTACTGGCGGCTCAGGTCAGCCAGGAATGGTGCTTGTGCTGGTCTGCAGCCAAACAGTTGCTAGTTTAAGTCCCACAGACGCTTTCTGTTATAATTAAAAACTGTCAGACTCAGCCTCCAGCTGGATGAACCATTGGCGTAAACAGCCATGACGTTTTGGAATAATATAATTTATGGACCCAAGGGTTGGTCTGTGATGTCAGGATTTCAAACTTTTGCCGGATACATTGATTGAGAGCCTGAATAAAACAATAATCACCTTTGTTTTCTTATAATGCTTTTTTGATTTTTTCATATTTTCCTAAATTATCAAATTCATCTTATATTTTTAGTCTTGGATTCCTCTGCCATACTATTTGCAACTCGCTATAAGATAGAGGGCTGTGACTGGTGCCCCCGCCCCCCTCCTTTAAACGGCCAGCCTGTGGTTTGTGTAACCCTTCATCCCCCTCCTCTCAAGCCCCCGCAAAAGTGTCAAAGACGCACCATCTGCAGTCCCACCGCTGCCCATCGTGTTTACATCAGTGTCTGATAAGTGTCTCTCCTGACGTGAGCCCAGGATCCCAACACAGGGATAAGAAAAATGCTTTACATTCCACAGCTATAAAAAATCAGCCCAGCGTGGATCTCATCAAGCTCACAGGGATGAAGTCTCAGCCGCTCGTGTTAAAACAATGACTGTCTATCTGACCCGCGATTCGGCCAATCGCCTAAGGTCATGTGCTGAGTGAACACACTGCTGTAAATGGTCAGTATGTTAACGCTGTGTATTCAAAAAGCAGAGCAGTCTAGAAATGTGGAAACTACTTTATCCACTGACTACTCTATGGCATGGCTGAAGAAATCAGTTTAAGGTCATGCATGCTTCTGCAGCTCAACTCATAGAGCATTGCGCTAACAATGCAAAGGTTCAAATGCAAAGAGGCATGGGTAACTTGTAATCCTTCCCTCTACTGGAACTTGCTTTGGATAAAAGTGTCAGATCAACGTAAATGATTCCCACCATTCACGTAGCATCTGACCTCCTGAAGGAATGTGATGTAAGTGATTCTTTCTGAAGTTGGAATTTATCTACATTTACCCCAACAACAATCAAATTATACTTCAAACTTTTCATATGAGAGGAATATGAACTTACAATTTAAAAATGAACAATAAAATTATAAAGTTATTGTTTTCAAACTTGTTGTATCTGTAAGTCATTCTCACTGTATTCCATTCAGCATAGTTACCTTATATAATTTGGCAGTCACAGAAACTTTTCACAATACAGGACTGAAATTTCTGTTGAATTGCAAACATTTAGGCACTCAGACCTCTTAGCATTCTCTAGAAGAAACAAACTGGCAAATGGACCCAGAATCTGGCTCTCAGTTGCAGTATCAGAACCTGGAGCACATAGGGTTAGTTATGTTTCCTATTTTTAACCTCAAGTATTCATCAGCTGCCTGTCTTGGACTGGCATCACGGCAACATGATACAAACTAACAACCGTCAGTGCTGCTCTCATCGGCACACGGCTAAAGCCAGTACCTGCAAATTCTTACCAGTCACCTGACCTGCACGTTCATTTCTGATTGGCTGCTGTAGAACAAGCATCGATTTCCTTCTCTTTATTTAAGATAAGTGATGAATGTGGCCGTTTCATTCTGTTTAATATAGATCAAATAATCAATCCTGCCTTGGAGAGCAATACATCCTCATTAACTATATACATAAAATAGTCAATTAAAAAAATCTGGAGCTGTGATTTACTTACGTTATGAGAGTAGGTGATTTAGATTTTTTTTTATAATTAAAACTGTGATTTGCATTTTATTAAACAACATAAACACACTACAACACAAAATAATTTGATCTGCCATTTTTAAGTCCATTTATTTACACAATGTGGACCATATTCAATTCAAATTCAATTAAAAAAAACTTTATTTGTCCCTGTGGGGCAATTAAAGGCACACAGGGCAGTTGAACAAGGACACAATGAAGTAAAGTGCAACAGTATTTACAGTATTTAGAAGATGCTGTGCAAAATTGTAAATTAAAAATTATAAATGTATTTAGAGTTATTTATTTATAAGACTCTATTACCCAAAGGAACATACAGTTGCGAAAGCAGGGTCAGACAGTCCCCGGAATAACAGAGGCTTAAGGACCTTGTTCACAGTCCCTATGGTGAAGTCAATCTGTAGAATCTGGGATTTGATCTGGTGACCTTCTGATCACAGACATGGTTTCCTAACCCACTGAACCCCACTGTTTCTTGAGAAATATAAAAACATACAAATTGTGATGCCTTAGTACTGTAATTAGAACATGTGCAGCTTATAAGCAGATTGTGTTTGTTTTATTTATACATTTCCTGAAACAATGCAGTCACCACCTAAATCAGTCACTTATGAGTGCCATTCACACCCTTGAAATGGGACATATTTAGTTCCCCTGTGGTGGGAGGGTGGGAGCGGTATTCATTATTTTATTACCTGACTATGTGCTTGCTTGGGAGCAATGACATTCAGGAGGGGGTTGCTCAAACCCCTAATTTTACTACGTGTTCACGTGCCTGCCCCCTATGGTCGGTGTAAGGTACTACCAGTGTACTACACGCCATTTGGCCTCCAAGTGGCTCCTGTGTTGCCGCTGGGCAGACCGACCTCTGGCAAAGCAGCAGAGTCTGGCAGCTGCTTCTGATGCAGACACTGGCTGGTTGCTCTGACCCAGCCGTAAAGATTAGTCCGGTCCCTAAAAAAATGTTACATATTATGACAGTTTGCAGACTGTGACCTATTATTGACAAAGTGGGCTTGGTCGTCTTGGTATCGATATATCAGACAGTGTACAGCCGTCAGCAACAGGAAATGACACAGCGCTGATTTACCGTGAGCGTCTTGCATACCTACAGCACATGGGAATAAAGGGGCACGCTGGGGTTTTCTCCTGCTGCGGCTCATCAGGTTACAATCCAGCTCATTAAATCATCCGCCTAATTAATTACGCGACGCCGCGTTCGCTCCGCAGCCGATGTGGCGCCGCAACAGTCAAACAATAACGGCCTCATCCGCCTTCAACAAACACGCTCCTTCTTCCCAGGCCTGTCGATGGCGCATTAATTAACTCGCACTAAATAAATATTTGCAGACACATTTTTTTAAAAAAATAAATAAAATACACGCAGGTAACACGGGAATCAGATTGTCACTGACGTACATATTAATAACGACATCTGCAAGATTGTATTTACAGATGCTGAGTGCGGGTGGGTTATAAAAGGTATTTTGGCAAAGGGGAGTCAGTCGGGAGACGTTCAGCTCCCAAACTTGCTCAGCAAATATCCGGCGTGTTCTTTCCCCCCTTTCAGCCGAGACATGATAACATTGCTTTTCCAGCGGCGTGACAGATTTCTGTGACGCGACTATCAAAGGCTGATTTCCTATTCCAGAGGCATCACCATATGACTAAATCAGATGCTGGGAGATACAAATATGCCTTCAGCTGAAAGCGACAAAAGGACTCAGTTCTCCAGGGGTTAGCATCAGACTATACCATTGGTTAACACAATTGAGCTCTGTTCCAAAACGTTGTTTATCACAGATCCCTAACTGCTGAATACAGTGGTTTGTTTTCATAGACACTAGCTAACCCGGTACCTTACATGATTATAAAACAAGCTCTTATAAATCTGGACAATACTAGTTGAAAATCCTTTAACATTTTAAACCACGTGGTTACCTTTCATATAAATTACATAATATTGCAAAAGGTAGCGTTAAAATATAGCCACGACATAACGTTTGTGTACGGTGGTGTACGGTGTCAAAGGAGGGGACAGAAACTGGGCACAGGTTGTCACACACGAGCGACGGTGACGAACGCTCTTCATTATATTCGTACCCGTTCAGCGAAAGCCGCTGTCCAGAATTCTCAGTCCTAATGAACGCTTCACGAAAACTGAAGCCGGTTGCCTAGGGACATCACAGAGTGGGCACAAAACACTTCTCCAAAAAGACAACATGTGTCAGAAAAAAAGTCAGCATTACAGTGAAGACTTCCTCCGAAAGGAGTGTTTACTTAAATAAGCATACGAGATATGAATCGCGGTGCTTCCCCAGCAAGAGCTGTCCACGGGACAATTTCAAAACATTCGCTTTTATTCCCTGCCAAGTTGACAGATGAATAGTTACTTTTTCCGCGTCCTATTAGAAGATACCACTGGCAAGTAACGCTGCAGCGTTGCTATTTTTGGAAAACTTTTTAAAAATAATATCGAGAATGACAGACTTGATTGTTGCTCAATGTCATCACTGGACAAGCTGACTGAGTAGCTTTTTAAAACCAGCGGAATTCATGTATGAGTCTCGGTAACAGGGTCTACAATGACCCAGTAAAGTGAGCGCACACTGGCCAGCGCAAGACATAAATACTTCGGGCAATCAGGTTACGGCTTGTTATGAAGAGCAAAGACATAATTAGGCCTATTTTCAGTGCCATATTTTAATATAGTTCATTTTCTTTTGGAAAGATATATCTGCTTTAAAGTTCATAATTAATTTTCCAAGTAAAAAACCGAAACACGCCGTTCGTTATTTAAATAGACTGCAATTTTATTATTTTAAGATACACAAGAGAATAAATAAGGTCTCGTCAAATACAGATTTTTTATTTAAAAATATACATATATTATAGCTGTAATATTCTCTTATATAGCTAGTGCAAACTATAAGCTAGCTGCACTATCATCTTCACTGCCCGTTGTGCGCCTTCTCCAGACCGCGGTCAGCGGCGCACTACGCGGCCGAAAGTAACGCGGTCCTCGTCTCCCCTTGTGTAATCACCAGCGCTTTCTTTAGCAAGCAAAGAGCCACCGCTGGGTATAAGCTAAGTATCTAATCCCAAGTGACAGGTCGCCCTCGTAATGAGAAGGCAGCGCGTTTGAAAGTCAGCTGCATCTGCGTTCCCGAGCCGTGCACATAACGCGTCAATTCCTAATGGTATAGGTCAGGTCCTCTACCAACCTAACAGAAATAAATGTATGGCCTGACAGTCTACTCAATGCAGTGTAGTTGCATTGATAGAGTTCTATGAGTCAGTGGTGTGCTTCTTGAAACCCCTACGAAGAAGCACACTCCTTCGCCGATCGCAGCAAACCCTATACTGATGAGTCGCTACATTCACAGAAAAAGGAACAAGGGTGACAAATATATACTCTTCTAAAAATAGAAACGCAATTGTCCAATATGATTGGCGAAGACGTCGAAAGTATCGGCCAATCGCTTTCCGGAGGAGACGGGTCCTATGTCATACGACGTCGGCTATTGGTTAGAGGTGATATCATAGGCGTGTAGACAAGCTGGGCCACGCCGGATTGGTCGCCGTTTCAAAAGCATACAGCTGTCACGAGAGGAAGGTTGGCTGCAAGGTTTGAATAGGGAAGTTTACCAGGCGCTGGGTCTTGTAGAGAGTTAGTTCGCGGATTGCGAAAGGTTTTGCATTTGCGAGTCAAGCGGGACTCATTTTGGCAGCATTGAGAGAAATCCATCTAATTTCTGCTTGATTGCATGTACGAGTACAACAGAAGGTTGCTTGCTGTAAAGACTTCAACTTTTTTATTTACAACTTGATTGCTTGTACATTTTTAAATAGTCTTATAGGAGCAAACTTTATCTGGGATTTAAAATGGATGTTCTACCGATGTGCGGCATCTTTCAGGAGCTTCAGATCGTACACGACACCGGGTATTTTTCGGCTTTGCCTTCACTTGAAGAATACTGGCAGCAGGTAATAAATCTCTTATCTTCTTTTCAGAACTAAATCCGGTTCTGGACCTAACCCGACAGATGTCAATATCAGCTGTCCAGCTGTTTGATTGGGTACTGAAATGACAACGTGCGCTGTTGCCACAACTGCTGTGCACGTCACATTGTACTTCACCCGCTAGACAGTTGTCTGAGTTTTTCTTTGGTTTTACTTAGGTGAAAAAATACTGCAACTACTGAAGTGAGACGTTTATCCGATTCTGTCTGTACATTTTAAAGCAGTGTTAACGAATGGGATCCAGCTGCCGTACTGTACATGAACGTTTGCGCTTTGCATTTGCTGTCTTACGCTAATGCATTACTTACTCGGACGCATACCATTCATTCACTATCGCACATCTGGAACTTATCTCGGAGTCCCTAACGGACTTGATCTCTTACACCCAAGTTCACACAGTCGCTTTAATCCTTTGCAAAAAAAGAAAAGAATTCAGAAGAAAAAAAACAAAAAATATATTTTAAATTGGGCACCCTAGAGGTCTGTAAAAGAAAACTTGATGTTGCTCAAAAACGAAAATATTGCGCCACGGTTAGTTGGACTAAATGAATGAGATTGTGACGCAACAATGAAATCGCTTGTTTTTGTTGCGATGTGGAACATCGTAAGCACGTAATAATGCTCGGATCTCACGGCAGCAATGTTTCGCCGATTTCTTACTGCGTCTGAAACTTCTGCTCTGGGTGTTTTGAAATTTTGACGTGGGAGGTACTAAATAAACTGTATTTTATTAGAGTGATTGGTTCTCCTTTTTTGTCTTTCCTTTTAATGAAACACAAATAAACATGAAACAAGAATGAAGTGTCATCGGGCCTACGCGAATCCCGTACTTTGACAGGAGTGCCTTAATTAGTATGCATTTTTTTCTTCAAAGCTGCTTTGGTAGGGGGATTTGCGATTGAAGTTGAAAGCGGTTCCCTTCAGGCATTATAGGGTCTGGCACCGAGTCAAGTTCTTCATCGCAGAGTCGCTTTTGGTAACGGGTACACGTCTGTTACACTATAGGCAATTACTAACAAAGTATTTTTTTTAAAACGTGCATGGAGAGCATGAAGTGGCGTCTGAATCGATACTATCCTGAAGGATACGTGCGTCTGGTTTTCATGGTGATCGCCAGATATCTGGACAGTCATAATGAAAAAGTACCCGAGTCAAAAGCGAAAACACTGGGTCCCCCGAGAGCAGTGCGGCGGCTCGGCGTGTGGGGAAGCACCGAACTTCCGCAAAGTACCACTTAGAATAATGCCGTAACTTTTAGAAATATGCAAGCCGGTTGTTTGGACAGGAGGTCGTGAAGTTGCTATAGCAAAGTGATTATTGCAGTCTTACGGAAACCCGGGATGGGTAAATAAGGCAAGGAGGAAGTTTAGATGCTTCCTTCCTTTAAGACCTGCACGGCTCTAGGTATCGCAGGTCCCAGATCAGTCGACAAGCGCCCTGCGGAAGCTTTAAAAGGCGTTATGTAATAGTAGGTTATGGACTTCGAACGTAAACTGGCGGATAACGACGAGCAGCAATTATCGCATGGAAAAACGAAACTGACGGTGATATATAATAACATTATTATTGTAATTATTATGATTATTGTTATTATGATTGTCATTATTATTGTTATTATTGTTGTAGAAGGTTTAATTGAAAATGATAATTGCGGGTAAGCATACACCATTTTAACATTTCGTTTTATGGGTAGAGTTGTGCCCAGTGTTTCTTTACTTATTTGGCAGATGTTACCTTGCCATTCATGCTGCATTAGTCTTTTACATTATGCTTAGCCGCCATGCGTATATGATCAGCTGTGCCGGGAAAGAGCGGCTCCCCCTAAACCTGGGCCATCACCGGGCCACGCGCCAAAACCGTCCCTAACCACACACCCCTCCCCTCTGCTCTCGCCCAGACCTGCCTGGAGCTGGAGAGGTACCTTCAGAGTGAGCCCTATGTCTCTGCATCCGACATCAAGTTTGATGGCCAGGAGGACCTCTGGAGCAAATTGATGCTGATGAAGGCGGAGCCTGGTCCGAGGACCGCGCATGGCGCTGATGATGACGGCCCCGACAACCACATCTCAGAGACCAACAGCTTGAGCTCTGATGCTAGCAGCGAGACATCAGACAGCTCGGAGGACCTCTCGCCTACGTGCAGCTTTACGGCCGACTCACTAGGGGGAGTCCCTGTCCACGGGGGCCACTTTGGCTCCTCGGTCATCGCCACGCCGCCATCCTCGCCAGAGGCAGTCAGGGAGGTGGGAGCTCCCCGGGTCTGGGGCTCTGCACACCCAGAGCAGAGCTCCCCAGGGAAGATCCGAGGTGGCAGCGTGGGAAAAGGGTCGGAGAAGACGCTGGTGGGTGGGGCTGGGGAGGTGTCGCCCGACGGCAGGAAGCGGGTCCATCGCTGCCACTTCAGCGGCTGCCGGAAGGTTTACACGAAGAGCTCACACCTGAAGGCGCATCAGCGCACACACACAGGTGAGCTCCTAGGCATGCTGCCTGGTCATGTGACCACATGGTGTCCGGCCTGGGCACTGCTGCCTGGTCATGTGACCACATGGTGTCCGGCCTGGGCAACGCTGCCTGGTCATGTGACCACATGGTGTCCAGCCTGACAGCGAGAATCCCAACTTTGAGGACGATAGGAGCTGTGGCTTGGGTGTTTAACTCAATCCTCCCCAGTTAAATTCCCCTGATTGAAAAAAAGTATGACTTAACCCACTTGGAATGTGGGTACTTGTGGGGGGAGGGTGGGCTTATTTGGATTAAGAGACACGGTTCATCAAAGACCTAAAATTTCACAATGAGAGTGGAAAGCCATTATTTTTTTTAATAGCTGCCCAAATCTTTTTAAATGCTTTTGTTATGTAATTAAACAGCATTTATTGCTCTTTTTAGCCATGAATTGCTGTGTGTTGAGTGTGATTGACCGAGCGTGACCCCAGACGGCCTACCCACAATGCCGTGCGTGCCATTGCAGGTGAAAAGCCATACCGGTGCTCGTGGGAGGGCTGTCAATGGCGTTTTGCACGGAGCGATGAGCTGACGAGACACTTCCGGAAGCACACGGGAGCCAAGCCGTTCAAATGCAGCCACTGTGACAGGTGCCACCCCACTTCCATCCCCAGCAATCACATCACTATCTTTCTGTGACACCTAATAGAAAGACCTTCTTGGGACACTGAAGGATTGTATTAGTGTGTCAGCTGAAGAAATATAGAAAAAATGTGCATGTCCACTGTTAATTTATGGGGCGGTTTGTGGCTCAGCAGGTTAGAAAGTCACTGGTTCACATCCCAGAGTTACCAGAGTGGTTTCATTTTTGGGCCCCTGAGCAAGGCCCTATAGCCCCAACTGCTCCAGGGACTGTCCGACCCTGCTTTCTCAAAAAACAAATGTGTGTTGCTTTGGATAAAAGTGTCTGCTAAATAAATGAAATGTAAAATGTTTAGGTTGTGACTGTGATTTGCTTTCACAGGTGTTTCTCCAGGTCCGACCACCTGGCCCTTCACATGAAGAGGCACCTCTGAGCTGGGGTCTGGGGAGCAGCAGGATATGGTCCCGTCTCCTGGCTTGGCTGGCGGTTCGAACCGCCCTCAGCGGAGGGGAGAGTGCCCTTTGCACGGTTCTTGGTGCCTCCGGAACTTTCCCGGGAGAAGATGCTCTGAAGGTTGCAGAATGCAAAGCAGCTGAGCGCGAGGGGGGGTGTGTGTGGGGGGGGGAGAGTCTGTGAAAAAATAAGGGACAACCTGTGTGCATGTGGCACGGCGTCTGGGGGGGCAGTTTTTTGTCTCCCACCCGGACGTGTGCACCGGTGTGACCCGCAGGGGGCCCGGTGTGGTGAGAATGTCTGACCTGGGTGACTGTCCAGTGTGCAGGAGGAAACGTGTGTCGCTTTCGGACTGAATGGTGCAGAGGAACAAGGTCCGTTTCCCCGTTTCCTCATGGTGATGGGGAAAAAAGGGAGGGGGACGAGGAGGGGGTGCATGCAGTCAAGTGCAGCAGGGAGTCTGGACTTCCGAGGGGAGGGGGGGGGGGGGGGGGGGGTCCTTGGGGGAAACAAATGGGGTATTTGTTAGGTGAAAACAGTGCCCCCCACCCAAAAAAAGGAAGGCGGAAATCCATAAAGAA
>JAODKC010000001.1:15501073-15519018 GCA_026777985.1 Mormyrops attenuatus
CTTCCCCCCCCCCCGCCCCTCCCCGCGCCCACCCCCCCCGCCCCCTCGCCGGCCCGCCCGCCCCCCGCCGGGGGGGGGGGGGTGGGGGGGGGGGGGGGCGGGCTCACGTGTAGTGATGTGGTTTATCGAAATGCTTTATTAAGGCTCTATTTCACATGATCTTGCACTTTTCTTTGTGTACGCAGATGGTTATCGGTGACTTTCAGAGTAACCAGCTGACATCATCTGTTAGGGTTTCATCATTTTTCTGGCATCACACGAAGGTTTTTTTTTTTTCCTTCCCTGGCTAAAATGAGTCTAGTCTGAAAGAGCAAGAGAAAACCTGGAAATTTCATTTTCATAGTGCACTTAAGGAACAATTCGTCGAATTGTTTACTACCGTGTAGTATTTCATGTATATTGGTTCTACACTGAATGTGTTGATCTTATTTTGATTTGGAGGTGCAAAGTCCCAATGAGGCTGAGCTGCAGCGCTGTTGCGTGTTGGAAGCGCGGCCATGTCGTTCGCTGGCTTGCGATTAACTGTAATTATGAAACAGCAGTCAGGACAGGGCCCTCCCTCGTCACGCAGCCGCTTAACCAATCACCTGAGGGCACGCTGGCATGCAATGCCGTGGACTGCTGACTCGCGGAAGCGGCGCACTGAACCGTCCACTGAGGGGAGCTTCGGTTGAGGCGCCGGGGGGCCGCGAGCAGCATTCCGCACTTTTCCGTTGAACAGATTAAGCGTAAACTGTGATTAAAAACATCAGCTAATGACGCTGAGAAGCATTTTTAAAGGAGATTCATATTTTACACAGTAAGGGACCAAAATAAACGAACTGTATATAGTATCGCCTGTAGAGATGGCTACTGGTTCCAGCCGCAAATTGAAGTTCTGAAAAAAGAAATTTAATGTGCATTATAAGTAACTAGGAAGTTAAAGGTGTTTTTTGGGAACATGCCATTTAAAAAATAAGTGATAAAGTTAAAGCATATTGCTGCCATTACAGTGAAACATGAGTCTGGGACTTAAAAAAAAAAAAATCTTGTTCTCAAAACAGCAGCCAATGACATTCAGGTGTTAATTGAGCCTTAATTAAGCCTCACGTGTGTTTGCAATTAACCAACAAATGTTTCTGTAATTTGATACTTATCGTTCTATCAAAAATCCCTGTTATCTTAAGAATCTTTGTAAAAGCATTTTTGTAAGTTTTGTTTTTTGCTTTACAAAAGTTTTATTTTAAATTGTTTTGCAAAATTATTTCTGTATGAATGTATTTTTTATTGGAATAACAAGAAATTGGTTATCAGATGTTGTGTAACTGTGTTGTTATTTCTGCGAATTTTGTAGGATGTTTGGGGGAAGCTTTGGGTTTGACCTCCGTAACTAGGCTGGTAGCTGAACATCTAAAGAGATCTTTTACCAGCAGAATGATAATTATAGCTTTTCTCATTATCTAGAGTGATCCAAAGAAACATACAAAAAACAATGACACTTGCGACTAAATAATCCAAGTAATTGTGATTACAATTTTTTCCCCCTGTCTGTGGTATTTGTAATTGTGGATTTTTTCTTTCCCGTCATTGTTAAGGCCTTTGACTTGTTGTTTTCTCAAGACGCTGAAGGTCAGGCTCCAGAAGGCTGCAGTTCTTTGTGGAGC
Organism: Mormyrops attenuatus; assembly: GCA_026777985.1. NCBI lineage: Eukaryota > Metazoa > Chordata > Actinopteri > Osteoglossiformes > Mormyridae > Mormyrops > Mormyrops attenuatus. The sequence continues at coordinate 15,502,717 of JAODKC010000001.1, forward strand.
TGCTCGATCAGTACTATCGTAAAGATGCGATTCCAGGCGGCACTTTGGGATGTACCTGTCTGTCTCGGTGAGACCTGGCCCAGATCAACTTCACCTGAATGCATCTCTGAACACCTTTTTGTAAAGATCAGTTTGTCCATCATGTGTCGTTGTTTATTTACTGTTGTTCTCAGTTAGCACATAGATCGTTGTTATCCATCTTGACAAGCATGTACTCGTTCTTTGGCATATGGAAGAATAGGCATAAAATAATAGAATCTAGGACAGGAGTCAGGGGTCTGAGTTTCTGGAAGGGAAGGATGGACAGAGAGAGACAGACTGAGATGGACAGAGAGGGTCTGTGGTTTTACTGCTGACTGATGGTTGATCATCTAGAAGCCAAGCATGTTTAATGTAGCTCAGTTTTAGAGCACTTAATTCCTGTAGTGTGGACCAGTATGATGCCTTCAGGGCCGGACAAAGCCCATGAGGATCGCTAGGCAAGCTTTACTGCCAGCGCCTTCAGTCTGAGACAGAGTCAGACTGGATTGCCGAGTCGGGGCACTCTGACAAAATTGGCTGACTGGCAGCGGACGCCTTACACATGAGAGTCGGTGGGCAGGGCATTGTCTGGCCAGGATAATGCCGCCTTCAAAGCGCTCAGAGCAGATGGCGCGGCCTTCCTGCACATACAGATAGGCATCGTTATAATATATCCATGGTGATTGACGGGTCTGCCTATTTACAACATGTTACATAATGTCAGCGTGTCAGATTTACACTACCCGGTGTTACGTGGGCATCGTCTCTCGGCCTGGCCCCTCTCGCCTTGGAGTGATCTCGGAGTGATGGATGAGCCAATACATCCCCATCAAGATGACACACACGCACCCCAAGCATAATGGCACAGATCTTATTCTATTCAAATGAATACTAATTCTTTATTAATAACGTCACTCCTGTGGCTTTTAATGGATTCCGTTTGGTAATACTGGAATATTATTTGACTAAAACGTTTTTAATCCTTGACAATCTTAAGTGCTTACACCTTCTGGCAGCTTAGATCTTGTTTTCAAATCATTAAATCTTCAATTTGAAGTGAGCTGATATGCCAAAATAAAGGCTTTATGTTTCATTTTCAGAGGGACCATTTTGAGGTTTATAGCAGATTAGATTTAAAGAAACAGTCCGCTGAGGTTACGGGACGAGCGTGGCCTTCGTGGGGGGTGGGGGAAATGACATCACTCGCCTGACCTTGTCACAGAATCCCACCCGGACGGGAGGCATGTCTGCGTCCTATGCAAAACGCGCCGGGAATGACATCACCAGCACAGGTTCTCTCTCACTCCTGTCTGCTGGCGCATGACAGGGAGAAAAGAAGACAATGCCTCATGTTTTGGGTGCCTGACAATAAAAGGGTATCATCTGAAAGCAGAGAAATAAGCTTTTGGCTTTAAAAGTGAAGTATTATGGTAATAATTTCTGTGATTTAAAGTGGTAAAGGCAAACCCAATGTTTGCAAATATTATATATACTATATGGTTAAATGAATGAGAATGCTTGACTTGGCTATGATGACGGTGGCCATTGGACAGTACTTGCTGGGGTGTCGATGTCCTTTCTGGCATGGCAGCTTCAGCAGGTGGCTAACAGGCTAACAGACTGAGGGGTTTTCCTGTCGGGAGGGGTGGGTCACGCTTCACAGGGTGAGAGAGGCTTACACAGCTTAAAGTTTGTGGAATTCCAGGAATACCAGGGGACACCAAACCTAACCCCCCCACTCACAAGTGCACTTAAGACTTTGCAAGCGGTCCCATATTTTCACAGGTGCAGTCTCCAATACACCCACTCTGTTAGAGTGTACAGTTAACTGGCAGAAGTTTTTATTTAATGTACACTGGAGTTTTTTGTGTCCCAGGTCAGTCAGGTCAGAGAAGCAGAGTAAAGGAGGAATAATTTGTGATGTTAGAATGTTGGATGGAGATCGATGAGAGATTCCCAGGCCAGACAGACCTAGTGTTTAGCTGTAAACATGAACTCCTCCTGGATGGATGTGTGTGTACAGCGAGGGTCATCGCCACCAAACAAGTTTGCTCCCCAGTTGTTTAACTTAACAGCAGCTATGACTGAAAAGCTGTGAGTGGATGGGCCAGGCCCACCTTGCCCCCCCCCCCATGGAATTGGGCCTCCATCCCTCCATCAGCAAAACAACTGTACACTGGACCCTGGGGCAAAAATGGACCATGTCCCACCACCCCTTCCAAATTCACACCGAGGGCCTGCCTACACCAGCTGCAGCAGATGATGAAATTTAAGTAGCCTCCAGATATCATACCCATCATGCACTGCAGTAGTTAGCAAATTCCACAAACATGCTTTTATCGTTAAATACACGCCACATTTGATTACAAAACATTACAAACTATTATATTTTAAAATTGTTTTAAGTATTGTACCAAATATTTTTTTGTGTTGACTCCCACCATAATGAGGTTGTATACATAAAAACGAAAAACATAAAAGTAGCATGTCACAACTTCATATAATATGCATAACAGTAATGCCTTAATCCTCAGAATTGTTTGTGTATATGTGAGAGTTGGAGGGAGCCCTCAACCTCACTGGGGGGGCCGTCCATGGGGCATTTCCCCTGGCTGCCCCACCTAGCAGTCCAATCCTGCATCCATCCACCCACCCACAAAAATAATTAAGTACTTCAAAATTGTTGTTACCATCAGTCGTTGATAATCGGTTTGTATATTATCATGGTAACCCTTCTGTTAACGTGATGAGTGAGACTTTAAAAACACTAATTTTTTTCAAAACTCGGCTGGCCTGCATGATGGCACACTTTCAATGCACGTCCGCCAATTGCTTTGCACATTAACCAAGATCACAAACACTTAATAGATAATATAGTTCACATCTTGTCGAAATGCACCCAGGAGCCCTGAGAAGAAAACAAGGTATTATTAGTTTGCGTCAGAAACTGAAATGCTTTCAACATCCCATTCCATCTTTTCAGCAGGTTAACATTGCGCTGTTGCATTAATCACCATGACAACTGGCTCCTCTTGGCTTGTTATGCCCAGTGGAGAGATAGTTGTAACCATGCATATTCTAATTTCACACTTTGTGAATATTTCTATCCCACACCTACGCTGACATCCATTCTAATTTGCAGAGTCTTGACAATGCCCCAAACTTAGAAGGCTCTGTTTTTTTCCTCAAAAGTTTTTTTTCACTCAAGTTCAATTGATCAACGGGGCGAGCTGGTTAGTCTGATTTAAACTCAAGCACGCCGTTTCCGAGATGCTCAGAGACACAATGGCTATGTGGTTTAAATGTAAAATATGCAGGATGTATTATTATGGCAACATCACATCTTTTGAATGTTATCTGTAATTGATTTGCGCTCATACATACAGTCATAACAATGAATACCTTTTCACAACTGACCAGAAAATCAAATCATCCAAGACATTTGCCCATTCGCTTTTTAACTTGGTAGGTTAATCAGAAACTGGCTCTATTTTTTGTTGCATAATTAACAGCAAAGTGTCTCTGATTTAGTCATAATTTGTCATTTGGAAATGATTAGAAAGAGTAACACGATAAGTAACTTTGTGACCCGAGAAGGTCTGAATAATAACAGATAACCGATGAAGAGCATTGTCTGGATTACAAGCTGTTTCACGATTGAGAACTGCAACAGATTTTAACCATTAACTCACTCTCAGCTGAAATTAGAATGAAACGTTACCTAAATGCTCAACTCTATAGTGCTAAATGACCTTAGTAGCATCTTTCGTATATCACATACACGTGGAGTGATTATTGTAAACGGTCCAGGGTCAGTGGGCGTCTGTGCAAGGTGTCCCGCCACTTTATAGCGGTACCACCCATCAGGTGCGATGTTTCACTGCAGAAACTGTACTTTGGGAACAGGGCTTGCGCTACCCGCTAAACCACATGTGAGTCCAGTCTGAAATTTTGTCATGCATATATCAATAAAGTTTGAATATCCCAAGTGACCTATTCCCCTGGCAGATCCTCCGTCGATCACATTCACTCAAACTGGTGACATATTGCTCAGCAAGTTCTGCGACCTGCAATGCCCACGTTTTCTAATAGTATATCCATAACTTCCCTGAAACTTCCCCTTCAACACAGCTGACCCTGCTTAAGCCTAACGAGACGATCGATCCCATCACAGTCAGCCGCGCCTCATTACCTGAGGCAGTTTTAGTTAATAGCCCGACGATCGATTTCCAAGGAGACGCTAAAGTTCTTTCAATTCAAAACCAAGATGGTATCCCCAGTGAGCTCAGACTTCCCAGTCTGACCAAAGTATGACTCCTAAACCACAGCTAAGCGACTGCAAAACAGCGAGCCAAACTGGCACAAGCAGGGGAGCCAAACGACGCACACTTGTTAAAGCTGCAGTGTCTGTTAAGTCTCCAATCAGAGCCTTGAACGGCTCACCGTTAAACGCTGTCACTTTAAATCTGTGCAATGAGGGGGCGTGACTAATTTTAAATCTATTATGTGTTTAATAGCCCATTGTTTTTACACGCAATTCTGTCCTTCCATTGTTAGCTCTACTGCCAGTAGCGTATTTAACCCCAATGAAGAGCCAATTTATGCCCTGTATCAGACGGACAGCTTCATTATCTGAAGTGCCAGTGTTCCAAGCTGGCCCCATTTCCCAGCAAGTGAGCAGCTTCTTGCTCAGGCCTGCGTGTGCCGTCTCAGGGATCCGGAAAATTCTATGGCCAGCACTAAATAACGGAGGCTCACAACATCTCTCTTGCCGTGTCACTCTCCGATTTTGCTGAGTGACTTCCTACTGCATTTGCTTTTATTAATCTGTATAGTGTTAATTCATCCATACACACCGCAATAATGTAAGGTTTGGAGACACACATACACACACAGTTCATAAATTCCATGTGGGACCTCTCCATGCATTTCCATTAGGCATAACCCTAACCCTAACTATGATAACCCTAACTTTTACCTAGCTCTAACCTTAACCATAAGTAACCAAACAAAATATATGACTTTTGGCTTTTTTTTATTGCATTCCCAGATTGTTATAAAATGCCACCACATGCTAAAAACTAAAAGTTTTTCCACATTGTGTTGATATTTGCTCCTTACAATGTGGTAAATACAAACCCATATGTATGCACACACACGTCAGCTCATATGAACCGCCTGTCTTTGGACCTCTCAAGAAAATGGAATGTCAAGGTGAAACGGGAGGCTTCGGCACATTTTCCAAGCCAGAAACTGCGAGGTGACAGCATTGTGCTCTGGGCCACCCCCACCATGCTGCCTTTCACTTTATCATTCTTTATCACTTTACATTTTCCCCCTGAAAGTGTCCAGATGTCACAGTGATGCTAATCTAATTCCAGACCTTATATCTCCATGTACATCTTTAAGAATTTGCAATGTTCCCTGTTTTTAATGTGGATTTAAAATAAAATACATATATATTTGCTCATATATGACTGACCCTGACTTGACCTTCTAAGATCCAAGGATGTGTGAGTATGGCTCCTAAGCAGGATTACACTGCAGACAAATGTGATCTTTAACTGCACAGTTTTTTCTTCATATATGCTAATTAACAAGTAATTAATAATTTGTTTCCCATGGAATGATGCTCTAATTCCTGTCCTGGCCCTCCCAAAATTAATTTCTCACAGATCACATTCACAATTAGCTCATCAGGCTGCCCCCAATCCACAATATTTGGGTCCCCCTCCCCCAGTGGTTCCCACCGCATTACCATCTCCCTGTTTGAGGGCGGGGGTGCATTTTCCACATGAGAGGCCAAAAACTGAGCCATTCTTGTTCTGTGCTATAAGTCCCGCTTTCTGTAAATAGCCCATCTATAGCTGTAGTGGGGGTATATTCATGGGGGGAGAATTCATTAATCGTCAGGGGTTGATTTGATACAGTATCAACCCCCCAGCACACCCCCAAGCCCACTGAAAATGTGGCCACCTTATGCAAAGAACATCGACATTCAAAAAGGCACCGTTGCATTGGGATCATTGACTGACTGTGAATGTGTGCCCAAATTATTCTGTCCGCTAGTTCAGTGTGAAGATAAGGCCTCAGTGTGGCTGTAGGACATTCCCATAAGGTCACCTTCTCTACATTTATCTGTGACTCAGTCCTATGATGAACATCATTTTCTGATTTTATAGGTGGCTGAGAAAGTCGTAGAGTTGTCAAGAACCAAACAAGGACAGACAAGGTAAGATGGTTATTTTTTTAACATTTATGACATAAGGACTGGAAACTCGAAGGGAAAATTTTAATTTTCTGGACAGGTCAGAAATATTTTTCCACGTAATTAAGGCAAAAATAACTGTTTCCCAGGCCCTCACACTGCATTCTCTAGCTGCCTCCTATTTCAATGCTTCAGCTTTCTAGACACCAAGGTCATGTTTTATCTCTGAAATGTCTCCTACATAATTAAACAAATGAACATAAGCAAATAAATACATGAATAAATAAATCCTGCCCAGAGTTTGCTGTCTGCTGCCTGTTTTGGACACCCAACAACTCCAAGCGAAATTACACCTGAACGTGATCACCACAGATGGACCACAAAGAGCATACATTTTCACATTACATTTAACCTCCAATAGGAAAAAGCAGAAAATTATATATTCCATGCTATATATTTAGGTTTTCACTTATTTGCAGATTTTTTTTCTCCCCAAATCAGCAGCTATGTCTCTGGAGACGTTAATGACTTTGCCAAGTGAAATTGCATTTATAAAACTCCAACGGTTTTGGTCACATTTACAACCAGTCAGCCTGACTCTAACGCCAATGGTCTGAGATGTGAGGGGTCTCAATTCAGAGAAACCTCATGCCCATGTACCACTTCATCCCATAGCTTTCGTCCCTCTAAAGCTCTTTTATTTTTTTTTGGTCTGCTAGTCTGTTGTTGTTTTTGTTGTGCTGGTGAGTTTCAATTCAAAGTGCTGGAGGAACTCACTTGGCTATTTAGCATACGCTGTGTATAGATGGCGAGCCCCGGTCTGCTCAGACCACAGACACAGTCAGCCTGTCATGCCCCACCGATCGTCTGACTGGCAAAGAGAGATGCCGCTACATCCGCCGCATGCCAATTAAGCGCCTGCTCCGAATTTCCCACCGTCGTTAATTCCTGCAGGGGCTGTCCTCCACTGAAATGCAGTTTCTGAGTTTATGGTAAGCAAAGTATAATACATGCGTGAGCCCACGGTGCTGGGAACATCAAGCCCGCCCCCACCATCATCCCAGTGACTGACCCCGAAAGAATAATCAAATATGCAAAGGTTAAAAGAATAATTCAATACTGGGTAATATCTTGGGATTAGTGCTTGGCTTTTTATGCAGCCTCCGGGATACAAACCTCCCCACCGTGAATCAGTACTGAATATAAACACACTCATACATATTCATATACAACCTATATGTTCTGTATACATCATTCTTTTTAATTTGTCACAATGCATGTAGTTTGGGGAAACATCTATTATCTTTTCAGCATCTCAACATCGCTAAATTATACATTACCGCCATCCGGAGAGATGCTAACTAATAACACTGTTGCATCATAGCTGAGCAGGAAAAGCAGGAATTGTAATGACTGGAAACAGAGGCATGATGTGGAGAGAGATAGTGTTCTTTTAATGTCTTTAACATATAGTAGAGGATTGGGAACTCTGCCTTTTGACCTGGCTTAGTCACAGGCTAGGCTTCTGACACCTTTCACACACATGCTCAGTCAGCTCATGGTGGGAAAGTTTTCATGGAAAATTGGCCACATGGGATGATGGGAAGGGAACTGATGTGCATGCCCATTGGCATCCTCCGTTCCTGTCTGAAGAGAAACATAGCTGGCATGAAGTTCTGGGGGATTCCTTCCAGCACCCATTCCATGAGGCGCACAGAGGTGACTGGGGCTTTGCACAAGCCAAAGGGCATCATGGTGAATCTTTTCCTTTGAGTCAGCTCAAGACAACAGAAATTTCACACCTCTGCCTTTTAACCTGGCCCAATCACAGACTGAGGCTCTCACACCTTTCACACCTACAGTCTTGCTCACAGTGGGAACATTTTCACATGGACAATCAGCCACACAGGATGATGGGAAGGGAGCCAGTCTGCAAGCTTGTCTGCTCCCATAGCGCTGTGTATACTGTAATATACTCAAATCTGTTTTCTTAATGTTTTAGTTACTCTAATGTGCAGCATAATTAAAATTAAAAATGAAATTGTTCATACATGACTATGATGGCGGGGCCTTTATGTGTGGAAAAGCTTTTTTTTAGCTTTTAAAACTTTACTTAACCGCTGAGTGAAATAAAAAGCAAGCAGAAGAGGATGAGAAGCAATCGCTGGGTACAGCACCTATGCAAACCATTCTAATCTCAGCGGTATTTTGCAGGCTTGAACGATGAGACAAATTGCATTTCATTTCTTTAAAATGTCTTTCTGTTTATACATTAAAGGCTGCAGTGCTTTTTTTCTGGAAGACAAACGGGGGTTTTATTGTTTCCAAATCAATTGTGAAGGGCTTATTTATCTTTAATAATATACAGTACAGCTCACTTCCATGGACTCGGGTTGCAATCAATGCCATAAATATTTAATGTCAACATCTGTGCCGATATTATCTTCAATATCATTATATATTATGATGCTGTTAGTCATTTGCAAATGAAATTGTTACAAAATGTTTGTCAGTCCAATAAGCAAATGAACAGCCCTCGAAGGGAGGAAGAAAAGGTAAGAATAAATCATTTTCTCCACGTAAAGCACGCCATGACTTCTGCTACCTCTGCTGGCATTCATATATTTAAAGGCATGCTCTGTCTCTAGGATATCTCCTTTTCAACAAGCCGCCAAAGGATAATCTCTCATCATACACGCTATGCCCAATGATATCCGTGCGCCCTAGGTAAACAATGACACCATCATTCATCATCATGCGGCTAATTTTAAGTAACCTTAATAAACAGGAACGCTAGAGGAGAGTTTAATTGATTCATTGGCCGCTTGACTGGTCTCCTTTAATGAATGTCACCTGGTTAGTCTACAGTGGTCATTCACATTTATCCTTTAAGACGCGGAAACAGCACTGATCCCTTCGTAAGCATGTTCACAGCCATGTCCCAGCATCCATGTTGCTCACTGGTTTTAGATTTTCTGCTTTCTTACACATTAACTGGTGCTTACTATGAAATCCCCTCTTCAAAGTCTGCCCTTAAACCCTTAAAGACCAAGGAGAAGCACCAGATTTTTCTTTTCTTTTTTTTCTAGCTAAGCTTAGCAGGCATGTACGCCATCTCCTAGCTGCAAGTTCTCCAAAGGCAGATCTATGCTCTGCGTGCTAAACATTTAATGTCACACGGGGAAGGAGCCTAGCTAATCCTGGACATTTGAGTTATGTGCACAAATTTGCAAATCCTACCCCAGACACGAAGTCTGTCTAAGAGGCTTCGGAAACAAAAAACGATATTTGATAGTGTGGTCTCTGGGGGAAAAAAAGAAAAAGCAAACACAAAGCTAGGTGACATTAAATCTTGCTTTATTGTTGTCAATTAGTCGCTTGAATTGTTTTACAAAACTTGGACAAAAGATTCTGGTGATAGCCTGGGGTTGTAGGGACGGCATTATTATATCATGTCAGTGTGTAATCCTGAAACTCTGATAGCAGGCCTTTCAGGACAACACCCAGGACATATTCTAGGAACCAAGGAACTGGGAGACCAGTGGGGTGACTGTTGTTGTCACATTTCACCAGCTAGCTTTGGTTTATGGGAACAGGAGGAGGAAGATGGCCAAGGTTCTCAAGTAGGCTCAGGATTATTGGGATGGCACTCGTGAAAGGAGGGCCTTCGTGTGGATCTGCTGTGGGCCGGAGCCGTCTGGATGGACGGTGCTACTTAAATGTATTTCTTTTCTAAGATGCTGTGCACTTGGGGCTAGCGTGGAACTCCTAAATTACGCACACTCCCGTGTCCTATGTGAAACCTTAAAGGAACACCTTCTCACATCTTCTCCGTCTGCACCGGGATGTTCGGGCCTGTTGAATTCTCTGTGGTTTGAAAATAGCTGTTGGCATCTGTGCAATATTCGTCACACACAACGTTGCACAGGACAGGAATATATTCAACAAAAAAAATTTATCACATAAATGCACAACATGGTGAAATTGCATTAACACTAAGAAACACGTCGGACTAAACAAGGACCTGTTGATCACGACATCACCTGACCTCTCTCTGTATCCACTCAGCTGACCCCATAAGCCCTTATTGAGCTAATTATCAGTGGGAACCGCAACTCAAAATGAGAATTGTACTACTAGTCTGGCACCCGCCTTGCCACTTATATCAATCACTAAAATAAAACGAAATAGACGAAGTTCCTTATAATAAAACTAGGGGCACTGTTGTTTCCTCAAATTGTCCCTGGAAATATAGGTGTATGAGTTCTACAGTCATTCACAGTTCCATTTATGGGATGTAGCTCACATATAAAATAGTCATTGTGTGGCAAGCAGCTTTCACACATATTTAATTAACAACATATTGCAAAAACACCGTTAAAGAGAAGAGTGGAACGTGCCTCTTTGCTCAGGAACCCACACAGGCCACCAACAAAATGACAATCATTTTTGCATGTGCACAATCTGGCAACTGCATATAAAATGTGGTTACACACAGGGTTAGGGTTGGTATTGGGGTTTACTCATGAAGCAATCACTTCAGGGCACTGAAAGGCAAACCTGATAGGGGAGGGGAAATACACACAGATAGACACCCGCACACACACGCACACGCACGTACACGTGCACACACACACACACACACACACCCTTACACACACAGACAGATACACACCCTTACACACACACACACACACACACACAGACAGACAGATACACACCCTCTCACACACATACTCACAGACACACAGATACACATCCTTACACTACAGCTGGGCGGTATGACCAAAAATTTATATCACGGTATTTTTCAAAGTTATATCGGTTTCACAGTATACGATGGTATTTGTTTTAAAGTATGACTGGGTATTTACCACATTTTACAGGATTTTACAGTTTCCCACGCCACCTTCCAAATGTTGTGCAGGCTATTTAAACCAGTATTGCGGTATAAGAAAAATTCATATCATAACAATAATAAAAAACAGTTTTCGGTATGAACCAGTATACCGCCCAACACTACCTTACACACACAGATACAGATACACACCCTTACACACACACACAGATACACATTCTCACACACAGATAAAGCTGCACTAACACACAGAAACAGATACACACACATATACAAATACATACACAGAGCTGCACTCACATACAGACACACGTCAAGGTACTCACACACTGGCACACACACGCACACACACACACACACACACACACACACACACACAGACTAATGAGCCCTTGTGCATCCACAGTGAGATAACGCTCATTGCCAATGTGAAACAACCAGGAAACACTGTGCTGAAAATAGACAGCAGGTCGTCCCAAAATGCTGCATCAGTACAATTTCACTGAATATCATTTCAGCCTTAATGCATTCATGTAACAATGTTAAAAAATAAAACATTGAAACATTAGTGGGAAAGTCCTGGAATGGCCTCCCTCGCGCACCAAACACGCCTGAAACATACTTAGAAATGTCAGTGGGAAAGCTCTAGAATGGCATCCCTCGTGCACCAAACACGCCTGAAACATACTTAAAAATGTCAGTAATGTATTCAGTCTTCAGTGGTGTCATGTGCTCCATTTATGGCTCAAAAAAAAACCCCAGAATTATGTTTCCAGCGGCTTGCTTTAAACCCTATTACACTGAGAACTCGAGCAGTCGCATGCCCGTGGAGCCCAGTTCCTGGCATGGCGACCGCCCTATTCATCTCGCGGTAATGCTGTTATACGCTGTTATACCGAGAAACCGATACTCTCCGGGTGGGTGTGTGAGGTCCTCTTCTGTGGCTTCAAAGAAAAAAAAAAAACAACACAGTTTTAAGAGTCACACTAAGGTCCCCACTGATATCTCTGGGAGCAACTGAGGCCGGAACCCACTAGGGGCCGAGTTCCTTTCAAATGGGTCAACCAGGACACCATTAACGAAAAACAGATTACGGTATAGAATATCTCCATAATTAGATATCAGTTAGACGGTTATTGTCCCAGGCAATTTAGAGGCAGAAAGTAAATAAATAAATAAATATATACATACATATGTCACGGGTAGCTGAGATTAATCAGGTGTTTATTGTCGGCATGGATTTTTACTCCAATAGTAGCGACCAATGACATGAGTGTTTTAATGTTGATAATAACAGCCATTAACGCCCGGCTGTGTGCGGTAATAGCTGCTGGCGTCGTCATCACAGTGATAGCTGTTATTGCTGTGCTTAGTCGTGTCAGAACACGCAATTCGATGTTTTTCCATGTTAACCCCCCCCCCCCCATCCCTTCATACCTCCACCCTGCCTGTCCCGCCCAGCACTGACAGCGTCCCTCTGCCCCGTGCCCCAGGGCAGTCTCTGCGGGCTGGCCTATGGACCCGACGCTATGAGTCACAGCACACGAATTGTTATTAGCCGCGTGATGAGAGCTCATGCCTATGAAAGGAGATTTAATGATACACTGAAGGTGGGAGAGATGCCACTATTTTACGGAGCCAACAAACTGTGATCAGGAAAAACCTAGACAGACCTACAAACCTATATACTGTGAGGTATCTGTGAAAACCTTCTGACAGACTTACAGACCTGAGGTATCTATGAAAACCTTAAACAAACCTATTGACCTATTGATATACTGTGAAGTATCTGTGAAGTATTCACTGGAATAGCAAGTTAAAAAAAAATGGGAAAAATGATCAAATTTTTCTAATATGTACAGATGTTAGTATGCAGCTGTAGTGAAATTTACATAAAATCGTTGATATACATAATATCTGTTTAATCATTAATTTCAAAATATTACTGATATAGCCTAATAATAATTAGGCTGCTTAATTGTTAACAAAATATTATTTGTGTGCATGTAAAACCTAGTAACAACTTAAAACAAATAGAAAATAATTTTTTCTGGATCTTTTTAACAAAGAATGATGTCAATTTTTTGCTCAAAATCGGAGTCACTGCACAGCATCCTGTATTTCTGTCATTTCTGTAAAAAAATGGCATTTAAGAAGAGAAAATGCATTTCGAACAATTAGGAAAAAGAATTAGGACAGCGGCAACATAAATTAGGCTCTGATTAAATTACCCAGCATTCTTAGCGACTCCAGTCAGGGGGCATTCATAAAAAATGCATTCATAAACAATGCGTTTCTAAACAGAAAAAGCTCTGGGTCTTTTGTCACTATAAAAATCAGCAGGAGGTTTGTTTTAAAAATATGATCTCTATATTTAAGTCACACCTCAAACTATGGCCAGGTGAAACATCTGATTAGCTGAGACAGCTTAATGATGAGAAATATGTATTTAAAACTACAACTGTACAAAATATAAACAATTAATGACTCAAATGACTAAATCCAAATGTCACATTGTGACTGCTGTCTAGGGGATGCTGTAGACATACAGTAAGTACTTATTTCTGGTATTTAATGATTTGTCCTCTTCGAAAATTACCCATTTTTCCAATCAGTCATGCGAGGTGTGAGTGGAAGTGTGTCACGCCATCATTTCACAGCAAAGACTAAAAACATCTTAATGCAATTTGATTATGTTTTCGAGTATAATGACATAGACCAATCAAGCTTCAATTACTGTAACATGAAATCAGTAATTATAACTATGGTCTCCATCTTAAGGCAGTGGTCCAATTGCAAAAGCTTTTCACTGGAATTCTATTCGAAACCAACCCAAATCCAGCATTACTAGCGTCACACACACATACACACATCAATCACAAAACTGAAACATTTCCCATAATGCATCAGACACTTTACATCCGTGGTATACCATAAATATTTTAGTCTTTGCTGTGAAATGATGGCGTGTCAACCTATTTGTTAATAACATACATTAATATATTGCATCATCAAATAAGCAGGTCTTTTGCACTGAACAAAGAGCATTGTTGGGATTTAAATTTGTGAGATTTGCGATGTTTGTGAGTGTAACAGATAGGCCAGCAGACAGAGGAGAAAAGCGAATGAGATGTTTATATAAGGACTATTAAATAAATAGGCATATTATTAAAGGAAAATATCAACAGCTGAACTAGCTTTCCTTTGGGATTTGACCTTGGCACTCATTGCATAAGTCCATGACAGACCGTATTTATGAACAACAAAGACAGGAACAGAAAACACGCATACGCTCATTGTATGATGAAAGAGGCAAGTCATCTGCAGCCCTGCGACTCGCCTAGGCTTGTGTTTCTCGTTCCCGTACAGGCAATTCCCTGAAGTTCACAGACTTCAATGGGAAAACAGCTTTTGTCCCCTCTTTTCCTAGAAAGGCAATGCCTACAATCAGATACCTTCTCTACAGAATACAGTCTTCCTGAAACAATTCGGGCAGGAGCCAAGACCTGCACGTATCTCAGATGCGTTCATATCCTCCTCCATGACTGACACCTCCACTCGATTACTTTTCCCACGAGAACACTTTAATTACAAAATTATATGCTATATTAATCTGAGTTTGTTATACTTTGGGGTGCATGCATAACAGAAGATGCCAGTTTGCAATAGAGTTCCTTAATTAAAGGTACTATGATTACAAACTTTATTGTTAACATCACAGGATTATTAAATCTCACATTTGGGATCAGGTTGTCTCATCATTCTGCATTTGTAGTGATGGAAAAAAAACAACCCACACTAAATTAAACAGAGAGAGAGGCAGTTTAGTCCGATGGAATGTAGAACACGCCCTTGTTTTTGTTTCAATCCCTTATTTTTCACTATTGAATTCATCCATCCATTACAGGCAGAAGCTCTTTAAATACTGTTTCCAAGAATGAGGGGAGGAGGTGCGGTGTAACATCCTCTTGTTTAGACATATCTCAGGCAGGTCATGCGCACTGCAATTCTCATAGATCTTGGAGATGATTCCTGTGTAATTTAAATTCTGAATAAATGTCATTTTAGCCCTACATGTCCATGTAGGACTAGCATACCTTTCTGGGTGCCTTGTGCCCAAAACCGCCTCTGATGGGCAGTTAGAAGTCTGATGAATGGATGGAGGTAATGATAATTATTTGCTTTTTTTTCTATATTTTAAGTACCTCACTGGTATGCAAATAACATGTTGCTTTGGCTGGAGACTGCACAAGTGATTTTAATGTAGCTAATTAAGTGCTTCACAGAGAGTTCTCAAAAACGGAAAGGATAAAGAAAATTGCAAAGGGTGTGTTTTTTCCCCACATTTGAAAAGAATCACATGAGCCTTCTCCTCAAAATAAAATGAAATTTCACCACTGCAGATGCGAGATTGAGTCGACTCGGTAAAATTCAGAAATCCTTATCTACTGGTGTGGTACCGTCTGATTGGAAGCATGCTAATATAACACCCATATTCAAAAAAGAGGATAGAAGTATTCCAGCAAACTATAGGCCAATCAATTTAAGTTGCATAACTGGAAAAGTAATGGAAGCTATAATCTAAGGGAAAATGGTAGATTACCTGGATTCAAATAACATTCTGAGGGATAGCCAACATGGATTTAGGAGAGGTAGATCTTGTTTAACTAACCTACTTGAGTTCTTTGAGGAAGCTACAAGAAAAATTGATCACAAAAAGGCCTAAGATCTGATCTACTTAGATTTCCAGAAGGCCTTAGATGTTGTCCCTCACATATGGTTCTTGCTTAAGCTCAAAGCTGCAGGGGTTTTAGGAATTGTAGCAGCTTGGATAGAAAACTGGTTAACAGACAGGAAGCAACAGGTAATTGTTAGAGGCACTATGTCACAATGGGCCTGCGTTCATAGTGGGGTACCGCAGGGTTCAATTTTAGGACCACTACTGTTCTTAATTTACATTAATGATACTGACACCAATACATACAGTAAACTGGTTACATTTGCAGACAGCACCAAGGTGGGTGGTATAGCAGATACTAAACTAGCAGCACAGAGGCTTCAATGGGATCTTGATTTAATTAGCGATTGGGCTGATGCCTGGCAGATGAAATTTAACGTAGATAAATGTAAGGTAATCTATGCAGGGAGCAGAAATATAAAGTACAGATATTTTATGGGTTCCACTGAAATAAAGGTAGCTGATTATGAGAAAGAC
>JAODKC010000001.1:15519118-15530145 GCA_026777985.1 Mormyrops attenuatus
AACACACCTGTTCTCTTCTTAAAGGTGACTGGAGCACTTTGGCACATCTGAATCTCCCCCAAACCACCCCCCCCCCCCCCCCCCATGTACTGACAGCACCTAGGCCCTTGGTGATGTTTGTGGGCTTTCGCTGTGCTTCACAGGCAGGTTTGTTCTTCACCAATGTCATGATTCTCCCAAAATACACAACACAGGTTCTACCATAACCTCGTGCAAAATGAAGCTCCCACCGATCTCCATCTATGTGGACGTTCATTGCGGGTTATCAATTATCAGAGACGACCACGCTGCCAGAATTCCGGACTTATTTGCCTGGTTGACTCCGTCATTGGCGAGTCTGGCCTCCCATATATCAGTGCAAGCAGGACACAATCAGAGCAGCTACAATTCATTCCGCTTCATTGGAACTGAGTTTCCCTTCCATTTCCTCCATTTTGAAGTTCATTCCTTCAAATTGGTCGCTCACTGACCTGAGGTCAGCGCTCACCCGTCCGTACCCGGCGCGGCTGCCGACTTCATTCTGATTAAATCAGCGCCTTGCACCTTGCAGGTGCTGCCAGATCTGAATGTGATTCACTCTATTATCTCGAAAAATCGCACGTCTCACCTGGCTGGCGCTCCCTCCAGCACAGCAGGTGGCAGCAGCACCATTAAGATGGTTTGTGGCAGGTCAATAAATCCACCGAAGAAGGTGTTCCCGATAGCCACTTTAATGTTTTGTGACACCCAACTGCGTCAGGCAACATGGAACGTCACTTGGGTGACATTTTATATTCCATGTGCAGGGAGATGCTAGGAGATGTACCATCATGGTTAAGGACCATCACAGTTTAGACAGCAGTACATGATTTCCAGTGCAAAATCTATGGCATGCGGATCTGTCCAAAATCATATCGAGGTGGGCAGGGGTAGGGCTGACAAGGTCAGCTGTGTCCGAACAGGGGGATTCCACATGGGATGTCTTAAAACTCCTCTCCGAAATCTGGTAAACTCAAATTATATTAATGTTGTTTCCAGTCAGGACCCAGCCCCTTTCATCTCCTTAGTCATAGTGGAGAGCAGAGGCTGATGAACTGCTGTAGTATAAATTTCAGCTCTGCAGAGACATCGTGGGATTCCCTACTGCCTCCAGTGAGCTGGCCGGGGCATCGCTTTCTCAGCCTCTGCTGACAGGACATCACCTACACACCCTTCTCACTCATTATTCCTTGACCAAACAAAACATGCAAACCATGACTGTGAATGCCTTATTTACCATTTCCACAAGTATGAGTACAGATACATCAGAATGCTTCAGTTTTTGCATATCTCACCCTGCTGTCCTTTAAGGGACACATATACATATAGAGGTGAAAGTGAAGTTTGGGGTCAGAGCACAGGGTTAGTCGTTCACCCAGCACCGCTGGAGCTAAAAGGCCAACAGAGATGTGGCTACTCCGGTGAGTGGGGCTGAATGATTTATGGATTTCAAATCAAAATCGTGATTTGAAACAACACGACTGGCAAATCACAAATATTGCGATTTAGGATATGCACTATGCTGCATGTCTGACCCAGAGTTTAGTCGTGAGAATAGTTTTACAAATTCATGCCATCCTCCTTGTGCGAGTCATTCTCACCAGTCAGAAGTGCTGTGCTCCTCACATGCCAATCATGCTCACCAATCAGAGGTGGCCCAAGGCGACTGCGCATATACCCACAAACTGCTGAACCACACACCTCCCTCCAATTAGCTGCTGAGACACATGCCATCCTCGCCTTTTTTGAGGTCCCAGTGTGCTTAGTACATCCTGAGTTGTTAGACACCACTGGAAGGTTGGGGAGTTTTGCTGTCAACCCAGCAGCATGACACACTGCCACGAAGGCTGTGAGGTTTGACGTCAAGAAGCTAAACGGGCTGTTTCTTCCCATGACAAACTGTGGAAATATTAAATCGACCCGCGCCAGAGAAAGTCACACAGCCCTGAGACTTTCTATTCCCTAATCCCAGGAGTACCATGTTTAGTTCCTTTTCAGCACCAAAGTAGACCTGCACGCTTTAAGCTTACAGCACTGTGCCAGCTCCATGTCCCAGCGGTGCCGCTGTACCACACCATCAGCGCCAGCGATACCGGCGAGCTGCACGGCTGGCAGATTATGGGTTGCAGAACACATGAATACATTCTCTGTAATTTTGGGATTCCTGCCCTAGCGCTACACATTCCGCTGTGCTCTAGCGGATAAACAAGGAGGAAAATTGCAGGAAAAAGCACACGATGTGCATAGTTTCCATGCAGATAACGCAGTGCCTGGTGTGGTGTTTGGTTTCCTTCATTCACAGGGCACAATTCCACTCACATGTGATCGCACCCTCATAAAAAGCGGCATTCTGCATCCATCCGTGGTTCCCGCTGCTTGCCGTACGAGTTATTCTGTGACCCAGCGAATCGGTATTCTTGACGTGTGCCAGCTCCTCTGTGACGTTTCCTTCTCAATACTCTTAAACTGGCCTTCAGGTCCTTCGCCTCTGTCTCTTCAAACTGACAGCTTGATTTTAGCTCCTCAAACATCTCGAGTTCATCTGCATAATTTACGGCCCAAATGATTCATCTGCTTTTTAAATTGTCTCAAATCACTCTGAATGTTAACATTAAGGATATAAATGTTTAATGTACTACGGCTGGATATATTTTATCATCTTATATATTAGCAGCATGGGGCCTACAGAGGGCCCATGGAGGCCCACCATAAGCACAGCGGTTTATCTTGGGGGCCCATGGGGGCCCACCATAAATACAGCAATTTTTCTTGTACAGACGCCTCACGGTTCACACACTCTCCTGGTCAGCAGCGGCTGACTGGCTGCTTTTGCTCGAAGCACCGGCCAGATCCAAGCAGTCAGGCTGTCCAGCGGGTTTCCTCTTTAATAGGAAGAGCACTTGTGAACCGTCTTGCTTCCATTACATCACGGTTAACCGAGTCTGATCCAGAGCAGCAACTGGTGGATATTTCACTGGTAGAAGAAAGAAAAAAAACATGTGGGGATTTCCTTAGGTTTCCCATCCACATCTTTGACCACTGGGACACCTACAGGCCAATGAGTTTGCTGCAGGTTTCTCAGACTATGATGCCTGTGGCACTGTCCTCTTCTGGCATCTCTCCAAAAGCAGACATTTATAAGAGAACAGCTTCCAAAAAAAAAAAAAAATCTATCATTTGGATCAGGCTTTAGTGATTTACACCACAAAGATGTTTTCACTTTAAGAAACAGTATGCTTGTTCAGTCTTGGGAAACCTACGGATTTGGATGAGCTGGAAACAGTAGCCCAACCCAGAAGAGGCCACGCAATGTGAAGCCTCGCGGTTCCTGCTGGCCGCGCCATGGGGACAGCGCGGAGGAGAGGTGCTTTATTGATTTGCATCCATCACGCCAAGATTGACTCAGCAGGGCTTAGCTCTGTGCATGATTTTTATTTATCTCGGGATACTACCCAAAGAAAAAAAAAATAAATTCACCCTGGAGATTTAAAAGGAAAAAAAAAAAAAACCTGAAAAACACGACCAGGGTGAAAGTGCATCTGGGGAGGAGCTCCAAGGTGGGTCCAAGGGTATATATTATTTTCAGACATATAATAAAATGTGTTTCCATCTTTTTCTGGACGTATGAAATCATGTTTTCCCTTAGTCTTTTTTTTTTTTTTCCTTCTTCAAACCGAAATTACAAATATTTTCCACAGGAGCAGGAGTGGATTTCGTGAGTGCAAACAAGGAACACGATTTTCCATTGTGAGAGCTTAATTAAAATGTTTTGAAATTGGCAGTTACTCGGGTCGTCGCTTTACACGGCATGTGGTACAGTCCGCACACGTTTTCTTCACTGATTTCTGGTTTCCCGTTAGACCACGGTGTTTCAGAAAGCACCGCGTCCATGTCTTTGGCGCTTCATGCATTATTGAGATCTCTGAATGACATGAATCAGGGCAAACGGGGGTGCAGAAGAACGTGATTTCATTACAGCCAATGAAGGTCACTCACAAGTGCCATCGACATAAACAAGTATTTCCACCTATTTTTTTCTTTAATGGTATCGTTGGGTTCAGGTATGGTGGGGGGTGACCTTATTTTTCAATATAATGCCTAGGACAACTGCGAATACACTTTTGAGCTATGGAGGTAACCATGGCAACAGATGTTTGCACCTGAGAATGCTATTTTGAGGAGTTTTCTTATTTCATAGTAATGTTGACATCTCCAGCTGTGCCTGCTATTCATTCAAATTACAAATAATTGATGGTTTAGTACCAGGGATTGTGTGACCAAAGAAAAGAAAGGGTTTGCATGCTACTCTAAACAAATGCATATTTTTATAACGTCAGCCACTATAACCACAAAAAAAACATATATATCTACTCTACTTAAAAATAAAATGCTGTTATAATTGAGCTAAAGCCTACAATTTTCTCTTCCTCATACATGCAGTAATAATGTTTCTAAATGCAAGCGACTGTTCACCAAATTAAAATTTTAATAAAGTATGTATGTATGCGGGCATCTGTCTGCCTGTGCTCCATATGTAATACGTATTCCAGTTTCATGGCTACTTTTATTCCTTACACGAAGGAAATTTACGGCAAGTGTAGCCGCAATCTTTATTGTACATAAATTACACATTAAATGTTTAAATGCTTATCGGTGAATCACGCGTGCTCACGCTGAAATGGAGCCAGAGCTGATGTCTCATTTCCTTAGGATGAGGTCAAGGTAGGCGACAGCTTTGAGAGGGGTCACATAAATCCCTCCATCTGCTTTGCAAGTTGCAAGTTTCCTATCGAAACCCCAAAACCTTCTAGTGAACCTTGTGCTGCGAGTGGTAACCGTTTTGCGGAACACAGGGTCTGGGAAACACAATGAAATAAAACAACAAGGATTCACCATTGGTACAATCACAGGATCTTCCTGGGCAGCACACTACTCACGTTAGACATAAAAATGTAAAAACAAACAAAAACTTGTTGATAAATTAACGTCTGTCAGTGAGCTGAAAGCCAACAAAGGAAAACTGATATTTTCATTTGATCTACTAAAAGGAATTATTCGCACAATTTGGATAAAATATCTTTGTTGTTTTTTCCCTTTAATTATGCAATATTATGTAATATTACGTAATATTTGGCTTTAGAACCAAAACAATGAAACTGCATGCATGAGTGGAAATTTTTATTGCGGGTGTAATTAATGTGGCAGATTATTTATTTATACACTTGTATCATGCCCCCCCTGCTCGAGTGTTGAACATATTAAAGCCATCTGTTGGATAGAACAATGGGATTTTTACAAATTATGGAGCGGACTAAATGAAAGGGAATATCAGGAGATGATATCAGCTAAAGAAACCAGACTGGAGCGCAGGAACATGAGCAGCTGTAAGAAGCCACACGCTAACGTCGACAAACAACCCACGTGACAAGGACACTCGCACTGAGTGCTGCGTTTCCCTGTCACTGTGGCACAGGCCTGACATGTACAGGTGGCGGACTAATTTCACTGTGAGCCCGGTGCACTCACACTTTGCTGAATTACAATTAATTCACTGGGGGGGTAGCTAATTTGATGATAATTAATGCTGGAACGTTCAAGTTACTTCGTAAGGAGACTCTCAAGGACAGGGGAGTGTGAGGACACAGAGACTATTCCCAGACCCCCATCCCTCACCTCAGCAGACCGGGTCTCTCTCCCCGTCTCCCATCCACGGCAACCTTTCCTCTCGCGTGCGGACCTGAGCTTGTCGCCATGGAAACACGGAAAAGAAAATGTACCGCCAGATTAGAAGAAAGATTCACAAAATATCGCATGTTCCTCCTAGATTGTATTAAACTGGCTGCATTTCACCAAAAACAGTTCCAGATACAACTAGGACACTAAATCAGTCTAGTTCAGGCAATTTCTAGGCAATTTTCTAGTTTATTACTCTTTCTACGAAACGTAGAGCATTGACACATTTTGGTCATCAGGCAAATTTAATGGCCTTTGCAAAGCCTTCTTCTGACTGTTGGATTTGAAGCACGATGGGCCAGAGCAACATTTACAACCTCAGATCTGGGGATGCCTCAGTGTGTCTGACGAAATGTATCTGTATATTGCCAGGGCCAGCCGGAGACAAGACTGTCACTCTCAACAATATGGAAAAAAAATGCACCTGAATCCCAAGGGGATGCAAAACAGATGAAGTTAAAGACTGACAGATCAAAAGCACCCAGTTCACAAGTGAAAAAAAATGCCAAATAAAGACGCACTCCAACTTCCTCTGCATGTTATAATTCATGGATGAATTTATAATGAATCTGCTGCCTATTTGTTTCATTGGTCTATAACGATGCCCCTTATGTTACATTTTGGCGAGGCGATCCTTAACAGGACGCCCCTCAAAGACTCTGGAGACTAACCATGTTGTTATACACCCCCCCTCTCCGTCAGGCGTTTGCCGTTCTATGCAACGGCATAAATGCACATAAATGTCCTTTTATGGTTCCCCCCCTCTCTTAAACAGAGGATTAAGTGCACCTTAATTTGCATGGTGTCTTGAGTATTAGCGGCCGCCCAGAACTGTCAGGAGGTAATTCAATTCGCGCAGCGCCGTGATAACTTTAAACAGCGTAAATCTCGGGATAAGGTCAATGGCTGTAAATTTCTCAGCGTTCGCCAATTTATTCCAATCCTCCACGTGCAGATTTACCGGGGAACCGCCAGTTCAAGTGCGAGTCGACCCTCCCTGCGGTTAGTTTATACACAGCTTTACAGCATGATTGATCAGCACAGGAATAAGACAACCCATATCAAGTGGTGGATCAAAGGAGATAGGGAGCTTCCTCGGACATTAAATGGTGTTTTGGGGGGGGGGGGGGGGTGTTTATACATAGGCAGCCAAGGACCCCAACGAAACAGAAATGATTGGGTTTTTTTAGATTAGCATTATTAAAATTGGTCAGAGTCCAGAGAAAAACAATGGGTTCTGAGGAGAATTCATGTAAACTGGCACGAAAGGGCCCCTGTGTCACACACCCATAAAACTTTATTTCCTCAATCCCCCAATTATCCGATCATTCTCTATTAAAGCTCACATTTTAAATGCAAATGAAGGCCCTTTAAAATACGTTTCCCTTTTCATTTCCTCATCTTTATATTCCAGCATGGACGGGCCCCAACAGGAAGTTACGGGGACATATCTCCAGGTCACCCAAACGGCCTTAATTGTCCAGCACCTTTTATAACATCCCCAGTGCCGCCATGCTGCACGGCAATGCCTTTTGGTCTGAAAGATCTGTGCGTCGCTCCAGACCTCTTGGATTATTGTGACAGGAACTGGATCAAGTTCAATTAAATCGGTGTTAAATATGATGACAGCCTATTGCTTTGTTCTCCAAATGCTGCAGATGCAACGTAAAAAAAGTAGGCAAATAGCAAATACAAACAAAAAACACAAAAGCGAGGCACCTTAAGAAAAATATATCAACAGAATTTTGCTTAACACCGCTGCCCATATCAAACCTGTTTTTGCCATCTATTTACAAAGCCATGCGCAGTAGCACCCCCTAGGGGTGTATTGGCAAAATGATGGATGTGACTCGATCGCACTTCTGTTTGTTGGGTGTCTTTGGGGGACAAAAGCAGCACACGGGGATCGATATTAACCATTTACCATATCTTTAGTGGGTGTTTCCGGGTTGCTGCTAAGAATTACGGCCTCCTGACAATGATCTTGGTCCTTTTTCTGACCTCCCAGCTGCTGCATCAGTATTAACCTTAGAAACTCTGCCACTTGGTATTAAATATTTATGAATTCTGGGATATTAATTTATGGAATTCCTTCTTCCTTACATTTTCACAGATGTTTTCTTAGGCTTTTTAATTAAAAACTCTAGTTAATTATTCCATTTGGAGTGACTTCATGACATAGAAATTGCTACAATATTGGGCTATCAATTATTATATCAGCAGTGGTGTAAATTCTTAACTGGTGATATACTGAATTTCCTAGTTTTCAACTATTTTCTTATGAATGCTTGATTAGTGAAGTTATATATTTACCTGAATATTGAATAATCCGGAACACAGTAAATGTCATTAATGCTTTTTGTATTTATGAGTAATTATTGTTTCTCTTCTCGTTTATTCTGGGCTGATCACAAGTCATCGTTAACTAACTGAATCCTAATGTCTCGGATTGGGTACTCAATTTTCGAGTGGGTCACAGTGGTGAGCTACTGAAAACTCAGAGGTATGTCTCCCGCTTTTTGGAGCACAGCGCCCCCAGTGGAGGAAATCTGCATGAATGCTCTTCTGAAGTTCCAATCCATTTACCAGATGCTCCACTGCAAAAATACATATTTGGCGAATCAGTATATGAATCAGATGCCTATGAGTAGGAATAGAGTGTTCTGATAAGATAAGCTAGATAAGATTTTAACAACTCTGAGCTATTAGTTAAGTTCTCCCCAAACAAGCTTAATGGGCCGAATGGCCTCCTCTCGTTTGTAAATTTCTTATGTTCTTAAGATACCAATATTCAAAAAAAAAAAAATTAATAATAAAAAAAAAAGCAACCACAATAAATGAAGGTAGAGAGAGACAAGCCTGATGAATACGAGTCTCAGCCAGCAAACTAAGCATTCCTCACGACTCTCCAGTCAGGAGACGTTCTTCTTCTATCTGCTCAGTAGCTAGCTAAGAGGCAGTGTGTTGCTCAGACACTTGTCATTGACCTGGGATCCTCACTAAAGTGCTATTTGATTTGTTTCGATGGCAATTGCTAAGTCATTAGCCGTCCCGGGACCAGCTAAGCTTCACGCGAAGCCAGGAGTTGCTTCCCTAAACTGGACTCCTATGTCCCAGGGTGAACACGTTGTGAAAAATAAAATGTCACCAAGTTAAAAAGCGCTGAGGCAGCTGCCTTGGCAGGCAAGTGCCGTGTGCTAGCTATCAGCGGCTTGCAGTGCGACGCTAATCCCTTACATTGAGCCGCCTTTCAATTTACGCGCCGCCTCAATCTTTCTGCCCATGATTTAGCTCTGGGTCGGGACTTAACAGGGCCACTAAAATGTGAC
This sequence comes from Mormyrops attenuatus, assembly GCA_026777985.1. Lineage (NCBI taxonomy): Eukaryota > Metazoa > Chordata > Actinopteri > Osteoglossiformes > Mormyridae > Mormyrops > Mormyrops attenuatus. The sequence continues at coordinate 15,528,199 of JAODKC010000001.1, forward strand.
CTTTCTGCATAAAGTATTAAATTAACAAAGCTTTTTATTTGATTGCCATAACTTTTTTTATTTGCGCGTTGCCAAAATACTTTTTTGTTTATGTGCATATTTCTCTATTCACAAATTTTTACTCACCATGCCACATTTATCAGCTACACAGAAGATATACCGGTAAAGTAATTAAAAATTTAACGTTATTATCTATCTGGGTAAGAATTTTACAATTCCTTCACCAATTTTTCAAAAAGTTAGCACTCTCCGTCACAGATTCACATAAATAACACACGGTATAAATAAAGAATATTTTAGTAACAAGAGAAAGTTATTTATATACCAATAGCTGGGGTCCTTAAAGAGCCTTTAATCATTCCAGGGAGATGTGATCAATGTGTAATTTGAAAAGGGAATGGGGAAGAGATGACATGGTAATTATTATTGATCATTTCCGTGCACATTTTCCCAAAAGGTCTGCAGGACTAAATGTTTGCATTTATTAATTTAATTTGCTCAGGAGGCTCCAGCCCAAGACAGCAGTGCTGGGTTAAAACAACAAGTGCCAACAAGTAGGGTTGCCTGATAAATGCTCTATAAACATGGATGAATGGGTTAAGTAGCAGGGGGAAATTGATGGAGTTATGGCGCAAACAGAAACACCCCACTTAATATGGGCCAGAACAAGTCAAAATAACAGCATGTGTTATGTTAGGAGACTCAAATCATCAAGCTTAGTTAGCAGCAACGTTAGTCCACAGCAGCACATAAGTGAGCATCAGAGAGCAGGGTTAGCCAGAATCCCTGGAGCAGCTGAGGTTGAGGGCCTTGCTCAAGGACCCATTACAAAACCCCTCTGCCAGGGGTGAGAACCGACAACCTACTGACGAATGGCACACAGTCTTAATCCACCGACCAGCTCTAAATAATAATGGTGCATGTTTCCATGCATAGCTGAGTAAGGATTATGTACATTCCTGCAGGATGGAACACTGCTTCCCTCTACTGGCCTTTTGGGATACACTGGAGGATATCTGGATATATACCTAATCACTGGCACCTTCAGCGTACACCGAGTAGCCTTAAAATTTCAAAGATTGCAGGTTCGAATCCCCTACCAGCAAGGCACCACTGAGGTACCCTGAGCAAGGTACTGGCCCCAAGCACTGCTCCCCGGGCGCTGAATTAGCTGCCCCCTGCTATGTCACATTGTCACATATGGGTTAAATGCAGAGAACACATTTCGTTGTTGTGCACTGTGTGCTGTGGTGTGTCAACAATGACAATTAATCACTAAATTCCAAATTCAATTCAAACATTAAAACCACTGACAGGTGAAGTGAATAACATTGATTATCTTGTTACACTGGCACCTATCAATGTCAGGGTGAAATTATACATTACGCAAGTGAACAGTTAGCTCTTGAACATGACTCAATGATATGAGAGAGCTACGGTAGCACAAATTGCTGAAAAAGTTAATGCTGTCTATGACGGAAAGGTGTCCGAATGCACAGTGCATGGCAGCTTGCTGCATATGGGGATGTGTAGCAGAGCAGACACAGTGCAGATGCAGACCTCATGGGCATGAGGGCCTCAGAACTGGATCAGGAGTAGGGAACCCTGTTCCTGGAGTGCTGGAATCCAGCAGGTTTTCTATCCTACCTGGTCTCTAATGAGCCACGTGTAATCTCAGGCAGATAGTAACTCATCAGGTAGGATAGAAAATGTGTTGGATGCTGGCATTCAAGGAACAGGGTTGCCAACACCCTGCACTATGGGACAAAAGCAAGTCAGCAGAGACAATGCGATGCTCTGGACAATGATCTGCTGAGAAACCTTGGGTTCTGGTATTCATGTGGATGTTACTTTGACACGTACCATCTACGTTAAGAACATAAGAAATTTACAAACGAGAGGAGGCCATTCGGCCCATCAAGCTCGTTTGGGGAGAACCTAACTAAT
>JAODKC010000001.1:15530245-15542243 GCA_026777985.1 Mormyrops attenuatus
ATAATAGCTTCCATTAATTTCCCAGTAATGCTAGTTAAACTGATTGGCCTATAGTTAGCTGGATTACTTCTATCCCCAGGATATACCTCTCCTAAATTCATGTTCCATGTTGCTAAACATTGCTGTAGACGAAGTACAACCCATCATAGGAACAGTATTTCCCGATGGCAGTGGCCTCTTTCAGCAGGATAATGCACCCTGTCACACTGCAAAAACTGTTCTTGAATGGTTTGGAGGACCATTTAAAAAAAAAAAAAGGTAAAGGTGTTCATTTGGCCTCCAAACACCTATGATGTCAATCCGATTGTCCATCACATCCCACAGATACTCAAACAAGTTCAATCCATGGACACCCCACCCCACAGCTTACAAGACGTAAAGGGTCTGCTGCTAACGTCTTGGTGTCAGATACCAAAGGACAACTTCAGAGGTCATGTGGAGTCCATGCCTTGATTGTTCAGATCCGTTTTGGTGGCATGAGGGGACCTACACAATATTAGGCAGGTGGTTTTAATGTTATGGCTGATCGGTGTATATTTAAGTTATTTTGTGGGGTAGAGGGTAGATATCTGCTCAAATGTGAACTGATGTGGATGAAACCCCAGGTCAAATCTAGTGCTTCACTATCTGCTCCCCATTTCAGTCGACTCACAACTCAGCATCCATCACAGTAAAGTGAACTGCTTGTGAAGTTAGACACGTTAAAAACTGTTGTCTGGAACCTGGAACCCCACCCAGGAAGCACAGGGTTTGAAGTCGTGTTTTGGAGGTGTTTAATTAGGGTGACCATACAATCCATGTCAGGGAGGGCACTTTGAGTTACTTCAGGTTTTAAAACTACTTTTAAATAGTTTGGTTCTTCTTGCTTTGACAAGTTTGTTTCCTTGACTGAAAGACTCATCCAGTTATTTCATATTAACATAAGTGACACATGCATGATTATAGGAGACTGACCAATCAGCACATGACAAGAATTCAATGCTGAAGTGAAATCCAGGTCTTTTTGATTGAAATGGTAGTCTACAAATCCTGCCCTAGCTCAAACTGTCCTCCCTGACATGAGTTATCTGGTCACCCTAGTTTAAAGCGTTTTTTTAATGGTTTATCTTTAGAATTGCAAACGTGAAAGTAATAGTTTATTTTTTTTTAATTAAACTGGCAAGCAAAAAACCGCAGTAGCAGGACTTTTACAGGGACCGCTTCCACAAAAATACACGTGCTCTGATGACCAAGTCAAGCAAAACTTTATCACGCCTTTATAAACCCAATACCGATAGTAGCATATCCATGCTTTATAAGAAACACGTTCATTCCCAAATAACGACAGCAAGACTTTATGTCAACTCAATTAAAACGTGGCTAAAGGTTATTTAAATTATTTAAATAAGCCCTCAAGCATAGATCGCCGCGTAAACGAGTAAATCTGGAAACGGTCCAGAGAAACAAACGGCTCTTTGCTCGCATTTACTGTCGGTTTCTCTGCTTCACTGCCCTGTATTTATCTGTTATTACGGTTTACAGGAGGCACATTTTACACTACCTACAAATGACAATAAAAGAAGCGTTAAGTTCGTTAACCCATTTTAACGTCAGTGTGAAATACGGTCTGGTACCAGCCGAACCGAGAATGGGTCAAAGGGAGCATGTATCTCAGGTGACAGAAAGCTTCAGAACAATGGAGGACTCACGCACAGACTCGAAGGTGGCTTTGCAGTCATCTCACTGTCCCGCCCACAAGGCTCCATGTGCAGAAATAGAATAATTCTGCGGCTGCAAAAGTTTTCTGTATACCTCGATAACACTGATCTTTCGCTGCCAAAGCGCGGCAGCCAACCCCTGTTGCCGTCCTTTAGCCGCGCAGCGAATGGGAAGAGAGGATTCAAGGCGATTGGGGCGGAGCCTGGGCATTGGTGTCTGCGCCTGCGCGGACGTGGTGGAGCGCTGTGTCATAGTATAATAGGTGTTGATGTGGTGTTATGTAACGCCTCTTTCATGTTGGAGTCGTCCGATCATGTATAGACAAACTAACACGTTACTGTGGAAACTTCAATATTTAAAGTGAGTACTTCGATAATTAGCCGCCAGTCAAGATTAACCTTTAATAATAATCAGCAGCAGCATGATAGCACTTGTTAAATTGCAATAACAAGCTGCCTACATAATCGGTCAACCTGTAATTAGCACGTAATAATTTTGACAGCTTTGTAACTATAATAACTATAATAATTTAATATGGAAGGAAAGTTATTTTGCAGAGTTCTCCTGAGCTGTTGACATTGTGTGCTTAGTATTAAGGTACAGAAATCATGGAGAAACCACAGTACATCTGTGACGGAGAAGGCTCTGTCTTATAAGGCTGGACAAAACATACATGGCTTTACAGTGAGGCAGGTAAATCTGATGATCTAACGTCTTATACCACCCAGTCACACGTGGTGCCTGTAACTCTGTGTGTTTTATTCAGTATTCAGATAACTTTATCTATCCTTGAAGGGCAATTCAGTTCCACAACCAACCCAGTCTCAGTACAGAATATTCAGGGTTATATTCTGATTCTCCAATTCAGGTCACACCTGTTCCTGATCTGTGTCTCACGGCTGTGCAGCTGAGCCACAATGTCACCAGAGCTGAGGTCCTGCACCTAGCCCGAGATGACCCCGATAACCTCTTCAGGTATGAAGGGCATGTTCAGACTACAGCTATTCGTTTAGTCTTTGAAGCATCTTGAGGGGTGGGGGGTGGGGGCAGAAACCATCCCAGTGCATCAGGGAGCCACCCTTTGTGGCATGACCGGCATGTTCGGCTGCACCATGTGTGTTTGGCGTCTCTTCCGCACAGCGTTCTATTCCGCACGACGCCGAGGGACAGCACCGGGGTGCCACACGTCCTGGAGCACACAGTGCTCTGCGGCTCGCACAAGTATCCCTGCCGAGACCCCTTCTTCAGGATGCTGAGTCACTCCCTGGCCACCTTCATGAATGCCTTCACAGGTCCTGCGACAGACATGCCACAGCTTAGAATGTGGCAGGCTGCATTGCTGAGTGCTAATTTTTAAAAATCTTACACTGTTACGCTTAACGCTCCTAAATGCAATATTTGATTGCATAACTTAGTCAACTATTCAGCAAAACAGTACAGATTGTCCCTGACTTGCCACCTATGCGACAACGAAGAGAAATGAAAAGCAAACGTATGTAGAAATAAATTCAGACGGCTGTACGCTTGGCAGCGATATATCACCTATTGCGTGCTGCATGCTGTTTGTTAACTGCTGCGGTGACATATTAACTGGTAGTGTAACCATCGTGGCCTCACATACATGTTCCAGTTTCATCCTCACACCAAAAAGTCAGTGAGATTATCCAAATTCTGACCTATGTCCGTTTCAATGTATGTCTGTCAGAATAGAACAGAGTTGGGGACAGTCTATAAAGATATTGTGTTCTATTCTTATATCTTACAAATTTTTCTGTATTGTTGCCTTTGTGTACTGTTATTTCAGCAAGTGATTACACTATATATCCATTTTCCACGCAAAACGGGAAAGATTTCCAGAACCTCCTCTCCGTTTATTTGGATGCCGTGTTTTTCCCAAGCCTCCATGAGTTGGATTTTTGGTAAGTCCGCTACTGGGGCAGCCTGCTTGAACGTGGCCAGTGGCTCCACCTCGCTTCATGCATGTGCATGGCCCTCTCTGAGGCCTGGGATGGTCTGCTGCTGGAAGGAGGGATCCATGCTACGAGGAGCTACAATTTAGCGGCTTTGTCTGTTCGTACAGGCAGGAGGGATGGAGGCTGGAGAGCGAGAATCCCACCGATCCAGATTCTCCGCTGGTGTTTAAAGGCGTCGTCTTCAATGAAATGAAGGGGGCTTTTGTAAGTCACAGTGAAGAATAAAAACATGTAATAATAAAAACAATAATTGCTTGTAATTCCTTGCAAAACTGGAAGTGTGCATGTTTTATGTTATTAAAACTTAATTCTATAATTTGTTGTGATTTTTAATTACCTGAATCGGTTTTTCTCAACCCAGTCTTTGGGGACCTAAATGATCTTACTGAATAATACGAATTAAACGACAAACTCATGAGTTAGGCTGTGCTGGGCTGGGGTTATTTTGCAGCAGATGTTTCACCAGCCTCACCTAGCTCACCCTTTCAGGCTTGCAGCGAGAGTCTCTTCGCTCAGCACCTCCAGAACAAGCTCCTCCCAGCCCACACCTACTCAGTGGTCTCGGCAGGAGATCCCTTATCCATACCCGACCTCTCCTGGGAGCAGCTGAGGTGGTTCCACACCAGACATTACCACCCTAGCAATGCAAGGTATCGCCCAGAACCATTGGGCCAGAACCATCACACCAGCCACAAGAGCATCTGTAAAAAAGGCCGACCGATCATTCTGTAGCTGGGCCACTTGCTCTCAGATGGTTATTTTGTTACTTGCTATAATCAAGATCTTTGTATAGGGGAAAAAGTGCATGTTAGTATATAGAAACTTTGGTGCTTTTTCAGGTTCTTCACTTATGGGGACCTAATTCTCGAGCAGCATCTGAAGCAGATCGAGGAGCAGGCGCTATCCAGGTTTGATAGGACCGATCCCGACACTGTCGTGCCCCCGCAACCCCGCTGGGACCATCCTGTGAGTTTGTTGTGTGTGGATCAGGAAGGAGACTTCCTTTAAACAGAAAACAGAGAATGATCATTCAATCACGAAGTATCAATAAGTGCTGCTTCAGTTACCATGGGAGCAATAAATGTAACTTTTGTTTGTGAATGAACTTTGACAGTATTGCTCATAATCGTAGCCATGGAGACTAGCCTTGACTTGTAAACCCTGACCCCGTGTTTTTGCGCTTCCAGAGAGAGCACCACATAAGGTGTGGCTCCAACCCTTTGGCCCCAGAACCTTCTAAGCAGAGTTGCCTGACTGTGAGCTACCTTCTCGGAGAGTGCGTACCATTTTGTGGTCACCCACAGTCAGATACACTGACCTAGCAATGTTTTGTTACATCTTTTTATACATTACAGTAATGAACAAGTCTTGCTGACACTGCTGAAATGTTTGCCCAGCGTCACAGATACGTTTGAGGCCTTCACACTGAACCTTCTGTCCTCGCTGATGGTAACTGGACCCAACTCGCCGTTTTACAAGGCACTGATTGAACCCAAGCTCGGAAGTGCCTTCTCCTCCATCGCGGGGTGGGTTTGAATTGTTTTTATGTATTCCTAGCAATGAGGATGTGCAAATATTGAGTTTTTACATGTTTCTCCAACAGATTTATCACTGCTGTCATCATTTTCAGATACGATGGAAGTAAAAGGGAAGCATCATTCTCCATTGGCTTACAGGGAATATCTGAGAAAGACATGGAGAAAATTAAATATATCATCCTCCAAACCATAGACCACGTTGAAGCGTAAGAATTGTCATTATCATCTTAATGACAGCAACCGAAATTTCAAAATGAAAGGTCATTAGTCCCCATATATGCAGGTCATTGTCAACTTATGACCGCAATCAGTTCCGACCAGCTGGTCGTAAGTCAATTTGGTCATAAATTGGCCCTTTATGATATATGGAAAAATGATCATATGTATAGTATATAGTATGATAAAGTTAAATGATCTTTAAGTCATAATATTTGGTGTTTTTTAACCTTATTATCATATCACGTATCATTTTCTAAGTTCGTTTCTGCCCGCAGTTGCCCACACTCATGTTGGGCAACACTCCTGCTGCCTGACACTCATGGCCATTGCTATCTGCGGTCTTGGAACGGTCGTAAAGTCCATCAGGAAGTCGCATAGGTTGACGATGACCTCTATATATACTCTATATACATGTATAGAGTATGCCGAAGGTATTCTTCACTTATTGAAGAAAATATAACTTATTTCAAGATATATTATTACTCTTTGTCAGTGAGGTTGCCCAAGATGCAACAGTGATTTTACAGTTCGTTCTCTGTAACACTGCTTGGCTTTTATCTTCTTGGCATGATTTTAAAAAGCTCTGGCTTTGAAGAAGAGAGGATTGAAGCCCTTTTACACAAAATCGAAATCCAGTTGAAGCATCAGTCCACACATTTTGGTCTGGCTTTAGCTTTTGTAAGTACTGGACCTTAAATAAACCCTGGCTAATGGATGCCCATTGAAAACATAATGTTATCTGCAGTTATGTGTCCTCTCATAATGTACAATGTAACACTGCATTTTCATAAAACATGTTACAAGTGAGAAGTATGCATTATTTCTTGTTTAAAAACATAGTATATTGCGCCGTGCTGGAATCATGACGGAGACCCGGTGCCAATGTTGAGGATTGGCGACAACGTAGCGCGATTCAAGCAGTGCCTGAAGGATAATCCCCGCTACCTTCAAGAGAAAATCAAGCAGTATTTCAAGGTAGCGTTTCTGATTGGAGATCTGCCTATTGATGGGTGGCATTTGTACGGTAACGTGTATGCTGTCGCATGCAGGACAACAAGCACAGACTGACTCTGTCCATGAGCCCAGACCAGGCGTATTTTGAGGAACAGAGGAGGGCTGAGGAGGAGAAACTCCTGCAGAAAGTCCGGGCTCTGTCCGATGGTGACAGGAAGGAGATCCACGAGAAAGGCAAACGTCTTCAGTGTCGCCACATAGATTTCCATTCAGTTTGTCTTTGAGTTTGATTTCTCTGCATGTTAGTAACTTTGTATTAAAGACTGCAGTTACTCAGAGAATCTCGCGCCACATAATGTGGTAAGAAGCCCTGATAGCTTCTATTAGGTGTTGCTGAATGAAAACTCAAAAACCAAAGGGTTTATCTATGCTAAGAGGTGCAGGTCAACTTAAATCCATTTTCCTGCCAAGAAATAAGAGCCCAGTGTTTAAAGGTACATAAATGTGACTGGCAGTTTCTGATTGTCCAGAAAGAATTACTTTGTGTGTTTTTTCTTTGAAGGCCTACAGCTTCTGACTATTCAGGGCTCAACCCAGGATGCCTCCTGCCTCCCAGCTCTCAAAGTGTCTGATGTCGCACCAGTGATCACAGCCACTCCTTTAGAGATGGGGATGGCAGGTACATGTCCAGTTGAGGAACTGCTAAGGTGGCACCGAGTTCTGGGTGCTGGATGGATAGACTTGGAACCTGGTGGACTTTACTACTGTGTAATGCTGTAGTCGTTGTTCAGGCAGGTTCTAGAGCTCTCTGTGTGTTGATGGTCACTGGTAAGCCTTGGATTTGTCATGGGTCAGTATTCCATGTTCCCGTTCAGCTGAGGTCCCAGTACTGTACAGTCCCCAACCCACAAATGAGATGGTGTATTTCCGAGCACTGTGCGGCCTGAAGATGGTGCCCGAGGACCTGAAGATTTACATTCCACTCTTCTGCAACGTCATCACAAAGTAAGGGAGTCTGAATATGTCACAATGAAATGATTCAGCTAAAATTGTTTTGTTGAGATGTATTTTTACCTGGTGTCCCAGGAGTTTGATAGAGGGGTTTGCCATTGCAGGCTGGGTTGTGGAAGTCTGGATTACAGACAGCAGTCGCAGCAGATGGAGATGAAGACTGGGGGGATGGTGGTCTCTCCGCAGGTTGTCACTGACCCTGGAAACCTGGACACCTACAAGCAGGTGAATCTTAGCCTTCACAGCCCTTGCCATGCTGGAAGGATGCTGCCTCTGGGTTGTTCAGGTGCTGTTTTACCCACCTGTAGTATGTTGATTTTAAACATGGGTATGTATCTTTTAAAAGATTACCCATTATAACCAGAAATAGGTTGCTAATTCATGTGAAGAAAATGAGCTTAATATCATTCCAGGGAATTCTCCTCACGTCTTCTTGTCTGGAAAGAAATGTCTCTGCCATGTTTGACCTCTGGGCTGAAATATTCAACAGGTTAGGGGTCGTCGAAGCCATATCATATGAAGCTCTTGTTTTAATACTTGAAGATGGGAAATGATTCAAGTACATGTTTGCAAATGGGGGACACCGCCTTGTGGACATGGTTAGAAATGTATATGTCTGTCCCAGCCCTAATTTTGAGGATGAGGAGCGCCTGAGAGTGCTGGTGATGATATCTGCCCAAGAGCTGTCCAATGGCATCTCCAGCTCCGGACATAGATATGCCATGACGAGGGCAGGCCACACCTTGACATCAGCCAGGAAGCTTCAGGAGACCTTTGATGGAATGGATCAGGTGAGATGTACCAGGATGCCAACCAGGATAAAGCAAAGTGTTAAGTGCATCATTGTAAGTCATTAATGGTTGATTCATTAAAGGTGCAATTTATTAAACGGATTGTGGACCTGCTCGACCTCAACGTTCTCCTTCAAAAGATGCTTGAGATAAAGAAATACATCCTCAACCAACAGGACATGAGGTCAGGATGTGTCACATAACCTACCTACACATTATGTTATGATCTCCCTAATAATATCCAGCTGCGTTGCACTCCTGAATATATCAGACTGTGGTCAAATGTTTGTTCTGCCATCTCTCATCTCTACACGATGGGGTATGTTCTCAGATGTGCTCTCAATGCCACACCCCAGAGGATGTCCGAAATGGCACTTCACGTTGAAGAGTTTGTGGAGAGGATCTCCATCAAAAAGAATTGCAGATCCAGCCAGCTGAATGTTATTGAGGTACTGACGGTACCGACAGACACCCGAAGGAGGTGTGGTAATGTTTAAAATTGGTGTATGTGATGTGTACATTGTTAACCATCAATGGCACTTTTAGCCCTGGGGATCTGTAATTCATGTTCAAGTCTTGGTTGGTACATGTTGGACGTTACGGTTGATTCCTGTTCCAGCAGCCTGTTGACCTCCCATCACCCTCCTCATCCAGCCCAAGTGGCAAAGTAGTCTCAGTAGTCAGGATAAAAGGAGGGTCTCTCACCTGCGAAGGGGCAGGATCTGAGACTTTCTGCAGGGAATTCCTCTGTGCCCCTTTTTCAGGAACCGACCTTCACGCCCTGCCAGATGAAAACCTACTTCGAGCTTCCATTTCCTGTGAACTTCACTGGCGAAAGTGTCCGTACGGTTCCTTTCACACACCAGGACTATGCTAGGTAATGCAAAACTTTAGGAGCCGAAAACGGCACCGCTCTCCTCACGCTGGTCATCACGCTCACTGTGCTGCCAAAACATTGAACGGCCTGGTGCTGCCTACACTGTGGTTATTCTTCTCTGCACTTCATTTAGTCTTGTGATACTGAGTCACATGATGACCACGAAGTTCCTACATAGAGAAATCAGGGAAAAGGGTGGAGCTTATGGGGGCGGAGCTATGATGGACCACAGCGGCCTTTTCTCCTTTTATTCGTACAGGTGGGAGACCATCAACCTGATCCATTAATGTGAGCTTAAAATTACTGACCACAACCGTCTTACTGTCATGTATGATAATATACAGGAATTGATACACTAAGTACTGCATGAGCCAGAATCCCAGGTCTTTTTCAGTCATATAACAGCTGCAAATAAACTTCATTTCACCACTTAACCTCCCCACAGGGACCCAAACTGCATGCAGACACTGTCCGCCTTCAGTCGTGCTGTGGAATGGGCAAAGAATGGAAAGTTCTCCCAGCAGGACGTCAACGAGGCCAAACTGTCAACATTCGCCGCTGTGGATGCGCCAGTGGCACCGTGTAATAAAGGCAGGTGGCTTCTGCTGGATGGCGCCCCCTACTGGAGCACATCAGACTTAGCCCTCTATGTGAGAGGCTTATTCCCTTCAGGTCATGTGACTTACTGACCATTTTAGGTATGGACCACTTCCTGAACGGCGTTTCAGATGAGCAGAAGCAGGAACACAGGGAGCGACTCTTCGCCGTAACAAAGCAGGACTTGATTGCCGTGGCATCCAGGTAACTATGAGAAACCCTTTATCTAAAACGTTCACACAGATACCATTCAGTGAATTCATGTGTAGGTGGAGTTTAATCATGGCCTTAGCTGATACAGATAACGTGTATAAATACAAACACAGGTGTAACTATCACGTGGTAACATTAACGTATTTGTTGTCACAGATACCTTGGAGTTGGACAGCAGATACATGGAATAGCTATCCTCGGAGCGGAAAATGAAAATATCAGGAAGGATCCATCCTGGGTTGTAAGATAATTAAGAATCATGGAGATCGATCAGAGGACCATCGCCTTCTGTGATGTTATTCAGATACGTTTACAAGAACCTTTCATAGCCACTGGGTAAATTCCCCCAGCACAACAAACTTCTGATATTCAAAATTGTCAATGTATAGAACAACCTACAGTTTGTACACCACTTCAAACCTTCTGTGGGTTTCTGTACATTTTCCCTGGTTGCACAGATTTTTAATCCATGATTATTATTATGTACAGCTAATAAAATTTCAGCTTTTTAAACAGTTCTAGTCTGACACATAGCTGTATGTCTTTAGTCCATTTCATCTCCATTCACATTCCATTAGTCAACTTTTCCCAGATGGCCTGATGGGTCCAAATGGATAGAAAAATGCTGCAAGGGCACTTGGGTAAATAAAGACATACCAACACGAGATAATCTTCATGAAACATTAGCATTACTGTTTGAGCATGACTACCATGTTACTACCATGTGTTCCTAATATATCTTCAGTTTGAAAGATCTGCAGTACGATCTACCCTGACATTGCTGGAAGGTTCTAATACATGGAGGTCAGTGGTAGGAGCACAGCCCCTCTGGCTCCCAAACTATGAAGTGAGTCACTTTCCTAGAACAACACAAGTTTTGCAGGTACACAAGAGCGAGGGGACAAAGCCATACTAACTGTCTAACCAATGGGGAAACCATGTGGGAGGAGCCGCATGGACAGAGCCATGTGGGAGGAGCCACAGCTGAGATCAGATGCTGGATGCTTCAGACTCCTTGGAGTGATTCCGCACCACGTGCTCCAGCTGGCCTGAGTCAGAGATGTCGTAGCTGGTCTTGTATTTGGCCAGGATCTTCATCAGAGGGCGCAGTTTGAGCCACCACTGCTCCTTTGGGATCCTGTGGCTGTGGGCGGAGCAGAAAGCTGTACATGAGCCAATAATGGCAAACGGGAGGCGGGTACAAGTGGGTGGGGCTTACACGAAGTCAGTGTCATCCTTCAGCTGCACCACGGGCTGGAAGACAAGAGCGCGACGGCGCATTCCCAGCAAGCAGGCCGTGTCCTCTGCGCTGGTGAACACACGCCCTATAGGGGAAGCCACACACAAACACACACAAACATGAAATCCCATTTTACCTCAAACACCTACAAGTTAGCAGCCTGGCACACATTGTAAATATATACTCACCTTCATCTTAAGTAATCCGTATAAGAGGCATTCAGCAAGAAAAACAGAGCAGAGGGAATTGCACTGGTAAGTTAAACATAGGGATTAAAATGCAAGCAACAAAGTAAATAACAGAGCACATCACAAGCAAGACGGCAGCTTTATGTCCTCGGCATGTTTGAGGTTGTGCAAACCAAAGTAACGAAGCTGTTTGCCTGGAGTTAATATCATTAACCAGTTTTTTCCGGGCAGGCTGAACCATTTGGGCATCTTCGTGCCAGCCCTCGTTGAGCGATTAATCATGCCTTGTGGAGCAGTGCACACAGACTATTTAACATCCCTTTAATTTGTTGGTCCCATTTTGACCAGTGAAGGTTGCAAGCATAGACACATCTCACCTTGTCTGTAGCTCTCCTTAAGCTTCCTAGAAATCCACTGCATAGCTTTGGCCGATATCTTTGTACCGAAATTCCTGTCAAAGGGTGATGGTGCTCCTCCCTTTCAGGAGAGAATAGAGAACATGTCCCCATTTATTTTTTAAAAAAAGCAGGGTCAGATTGTACTTTGGAACAGCTGATGGTTAAGGACCTTGCTCAAGAGCCCAATTGTGATATTTGCAGACTCCGGGGTTTGAATCACTAACCCAGTGGTTCCCAACCCAGTCCTCAGGGACCTCAGACAGTCCACATTTTTGCTCCCTCCCAGCTCCCAGCCAATCAA
>JAODKC010000001.1:15551557-15564600 GCA_026777985.1 Mormyrops attenuatus
TTGAAAAAACTTTACACATAATATTTTCTCAACTAACTGAACAACTTGAAGGGTGGAGAAGCAAACTTTTCGAACAGTGTACCTTGCTGCACCAGTTCCTCCAGCAGGCCGCTCCACTCTTCCCTGAAGAGGTTGGCTCCGGTGAGACTGCCGTCGCCACCGATGACGCACAGGTTGGCGATGCCACGCTGCACCAGGTGGAGGGCAGCTTTCAGGCGGCCCTCACGCGTGCGAAACTCGCTGCAGCGGGCGCTGCCAATGACAGTGCCACCCTGGTGGCAGACAGTGGACACTGCACTCACTCAAGCAGAATGCAGCCCTGATGCATCTCAACCTACACTCACAGGGTGGCCTCATTTAACTACAGAAGGTGATAAATTCAATTACTGGTCACGTCCACGTCCACCCTCTCCTAAGAAACGTTACAATGCAAATACCCACAAGCAGCCACAGTCCTGCTAAGCACTCAGGCAGGAAGGCCCTCCATACCCGCTCACCATCTGCAAAACGCTGGACACGCTCTCCCACGTCGCCTCCTTAATATTCTCGCCACCGTCCACCATACCCTGATAACCCTGCAAAGAAGTGGACGGGAACACACTTAATCAAGCTCCGCCTCTGCACCAACGAGGTCTTTGTTAAACCATTTAAGCGGCATTATTGGGTTCGACATCACGCAATGTTCCAGGATAGTACATCAGCTAACAGCATCCTAAAACCCCATTTGTACAGGATTCACAAACAACAACACAGATAAAATTTAAAAAAACAGAAGCTATTCTGTAAATTTTCTGATATAAACTCAGTATATCGATGTATTATATAACATATATCGGTATATAACTGACTTCATGAATGAAGTAGACTTTAGCTCCAACGTAGATTCCCATTCGGATGACAGCACGGACAGCAGCATTCATCCCTGCAGAGGCAAACGATGAACGAAAACAAACATGGTCAAAGTTTGGTCACCGGTCAATGCCAAGCATAGTCAACAGCAAACATGGTCAACGGTCAACACCAAGAATGATCAACACAGCACCCCGCACACCCGTCAAGCGCACATCCCATAAAGGTTCTTCAAAGCTTTGGCTGTCAGCTGTTTCCTAGGGAACACCACCCACCAGCAGAGAGAAAAAACAGAGGGTCCTAAACGAGAGGACTGAGTGCCCTTAGGGTAAACATGACCAGTAGCCCGATTAATCCCAACAGTGATCATGATGATCCAGACTGATGCAAGTGAGCTATACCACGGCCTGGGGCTTCATGCCGCAGAAGGGTGTGTCAAGCCTCCACAGGTCCAGCTCCTCAGAGCTCTCAGAAGGTTATCTGCTAAACCATAGTGACTTTCAGGTGGAACACTCAATAAAAGATCAAAGTAGATTTTACATTGCTCTGTATAAGTCTTACTGATCATTGAAGGGTACTCTATGCATCTTTTGACAATACTTAATGCTTACCTCACACCTTCACACATTATGTTTTAACAATTCTCCATGCGTGTCACATGATTTGTTTCCTCCTTTCTCTCAAAGGTTCTTTATTAATGCGGAACAAGCAGACAATAGAAGCTGTACCAGATTAATTAGTGTGGACTGGATTATGGTCTCTATTCAAGGTGTTATCCAAATTGGCATACTCTGAATAACTAAATTAGGCCTTATTATTGTTGCTAGGAAGCAATCAACAAACTCAAAATGACATTAAAGCAGCTGTCCCACATTAGAAGAGTAATTTGATAAACGCACTGAGATCCCATCAAATAAAATGCATTTTTACATACCTACTTGCTTAAGTTACCAGTTAAATAAGGAGAGATTTAGTATTACCAATGCCGCATTTTACGCCTTTTGCGGTATTGTGGCACGTAAAGATGTCAGTAATAGCAAGTTCTATGAAAAACCATAAACACTGGGGCAATATTAAAGTCGACATAGAAATTTTATGTATAAATTGTAATATTAGCCTACAGTCATGATATAAACAGAAAATATGAAAAAGTGACCTTTACCACCTTCCACTGTACTTTACATGGGCAGGGTAAAAATATTAACCCCCTGGGTACTTTTACCTCAGCACCTATTAGCTCTACCAAGAAGGTCATAAATCCTGAGTCCCGCGGAGTCCTGCATGGTATTGCGGCTTCTTCGGGCGCATCCATGGACGTCATCCGGCTAAAATGGAATGGCTGTTTACCACAGCGCCGACGTCATGCACGCGTTAATCATTATATGGATTAGTAGAAATATTTCCGTATTCATAGGTCTCTATTATTTCACTTAATATAGAGCCTAGATCCCAATTAAACACTTCCTGCAGTTCCGTCAACCCTGTGATTTCTAAATTCAAAAATGCAGTTTATTAATAAACGGTAACTGACGGAAATCCGCCCCCGCAATGCAGTGATGCTGGTTTACTGACGCAAGACCGTGCTATGCATCTCTCTAAAAAGTGAATTTCTCAGTGACAGTGCTGAAGATAGACTGGCATGCCGGTTAATAAGCAACGGGGGACGGCGACAGGGCTGCATATGATGATGAAATGATTCGCACAGCAGCTGAAATAATAATACATTGAAATATTAATTGAATTTGCGGCAGGCGCTTATGAAACAGTTTGCTCTGTGACTGCCTGCGATACGGACGATGTTATTATCTGCGACTCGCTGTATTTAATGTGGATGTTTCGGGTCGAGACCAATGTCACCCAGTGTGGTTACCTTGCGCATCTCCTCCGCTCGTCAGCACGGCGATGGCTTTTCCAGCCCCACAGAGGCTCTCGAAAAACTTCTTATTATCGGGCTGCTTATCCATCTCTGCGCTCATCCTTCAGCGGGATCTAAATAGGAGTCAAAGCCGGGAATAACGCGTTAAAGATCGGGCGGGTTCCGGCACGGTGTCGCCGCTGCGATGGCTGTCCAATCCCCCTCCTTTCCCGTCCTTTACTGTTCCCCGGTCCGCCTGGCTTTCCCCATGGCTGCATCAGCAGATTTTCCAGCTCACCTGATTAAATGACACAATGCGCATCCAATAGTAGCTTTTATTAAAGCGTATATATGCGCATCTCTCTGCCCCATTAAACCTTATCTGCGCATCTCTGTCTGCCGTATTAAACCCTATATGCGTATCTCTGCCTGCTTTATTAACCCCTATCCGCGCATCTCTATCTGCATTATTACCCCCTATCCGCGCATCTCTGTCTGCCCTATTAAACCCTATCCACGTATCTCTGTCTGCTTTATTAACCCCTATACGCGCATCTCCGTCTGCCCTATTAAACCCTATCCGCGATTCTCTGTCTGCCCTATTAAACCCTATCTGCGCATCTCTTCCTGCTTTATTAACCCCTATCCGCGCATCTCTCTCTGTCCTATTAAACCCTATCTGCGCATCACTGTCTGCGCTATATTAAACCCTATCTGCGCATCTCTGCCTGCTTTATTAACCCCTTTACCGCGCATCTCTGTCTGCTTTATTAACCCCTATCCGCGTATCTCTGTCTGCCCTATTAAACCCTATCTGCGCATCTCTGCCTGCTTTAAACTCCTATCCGCGCATCTCTGTCTGCTTTATTAACTCCTATCCGCGCATTTCTGTCTACCCTATTAAACCATATCTGCGTATCACTGTCTGCGCTATCCGCGTATCACTGTCTTCTTTATTAACCCCTACACTCTCAGAAAAAAGGGTACAAATTTGTACCTTTGCTTGTCACTGGGGCTGTAGAGTCCATTTCTGTACCTTAAAAGGTACAATTACCTACAGCTAAGGGTACAATTGGCAGACCATTGAGGGTACAGCCCCAGTGACAAGCAAAGGTACAAATTTGTACCCTTTTTTTCTGAGAGTGTATGTCTAACATTAACATTTATTATTTTCAGATTATTATTGCCTTTGCACTTGGTTTCCGATGAAACTAATAATGATATAAAGAAAAGCTTTCCTGGGATCCTAAGTAGTCCAACTGTTCATAACCTGTCTTTAAAGTAATAGCAGATTGAATGTGGGGTTGTGTCCCCATAAAAGAGAATTTCAGATTCTCGTACATCAATGTGTATCACGTCATGAAATGCAATGTCATCTTGCGTGTGTTTTAGCTGATGGAATTTTGACATACTTCACAGCGCACGACTATCAATGATGTAAGGCTGAGATCAAATGCATATCATTCGTTATTGCAGATATTTCAAATTTCTAATGACCAGGGAAGCATAATGAAATTAACGAAAGTTGTATGTTGGATATATTAAGTTGAAAAAGTCAAAGCAAAACTTAAGCTAATTTCATAAATAAGGGTTCTATAAACCCTGGAACTAAAACTGAAAGCGGGTATTTATTTTTTTTTTAAGTATATATGCACTTAAGAATACTAATCTTTTTAGTATTTTTGCTCTACAAGTATGCAGCCTTGTTTTTCAGTATTATTTTGTGTTACATTTAAATTTTTAATATATATTTAATTAACATACAAATTATTGTTTTTAAAATGTTAGAGAAAACATACCTTTTGCAATATTTTGAACAATATTAACCTGCATTGTATAAACGAAATACTCCTAATAAGACGTCGCTGACACGGCATATTAGTTTGTCTCTGGCGACATCTAGTGGTAAATTTAAAAGAAAGCGGTGGAATGCAGTCCCAAAAGGTACAAATGAGGTTAGTCCACAAATAATAATGAAATACAGGTGCTCCTCGACTTATATTGTGGTTACGTTCCGATGAACACATCATAAGTAGACAATATATGAATATCATATGATAAATAAATAACTACCGTCACTGAATAAGTAACTAAATACCAGTAATTGGAAAGTATATGACTATGAGTTTATTAAAATACAGTAAGATACGGTGAGAAACACTGTATGAGATGTTTACGCAAGCGATCGGTACAGAGACCCAAGCGTGGCTGCATATATATTATGTATGCTGTCATCGCCCGGCATCAGTTGAAAGTATCGTACGGCACATCGCTATCCAATGAACAGATCAAAATTCAAAGTTAACTTTCGAAAGAGCATCGCTATCGCACCATCGTCAAAATATATTAAGTCAAAACATAGGCTAGTAAAGCATGGAAAATCTGTAAACTTTCGGGAGACGTTCAGTCTTAAGATTTATTTACTTATGAAGCAGACACAATCAAATATTTCCAAAATAGTTTATTATCAGTGGTAAGATATATAAAAAGTACAAAAGATGCACAACGCGTATCCAATGTTATATACACAAATAATGAAAAAATAATTACGTTAATTTAAAACAGCGTTTGCTCATATACAGTGTAAAGACTACATGGTATTCCTTCCGAAAGGGTTCATCGCTTCCTCACTGTGCGTCTCTCCATCCTCTGCAGGATCTCTCGTGTATTCGCAGTTACAATTTCCAAAGTGCACTGAGGATGGGACTGAGTGAAGGAGACGATGTACACACATAAGAGTCACGTCATGAATCCAAAAACAATAGGTAAAATCACCTTAAACATGTTTTACGCGGTGTTGTGAGAGGCACACTCCATATAACGTGTCATCTCATATTTCATCAGTCGTAATTTTGGCCCATGTCGATTAGCTCATTAGCGGTACTCACCTTTTTGATTTCAAGAAAAGTCTCTAGTTTTTCAAAGCATTTTGTCACCGGTTCCAAGTTTCCTTCCAGGGATTGACGTGCCTGATTATATAGGGTCATAAAAAACACAAACACACACATCACACACATATAGTGGAGAACCTATATATATATATTGTTAGTTTACGTAACGCCAATTTCTTTTCCTTACTTTATTTAGACACTTTAGGTTAATGAATTCTACTTTCTTTCTTTATATGTACAATAACAACACTCAGCATTTCACTATATCGGCCTAGCTATAGTGATTGCACAAATGGCAAAACAGTGTTTTTGTTTTGAATAATAAAACACTTACACAGTCGAGATTTCTGAGCGTGTGATCCAGTCTTTCCACGAATTTCCTGGAGTTGTGGAGTTTCGTGTAAATATATTGAACTCGCTTTATGACGCTGGCCACCGTTAAGGCGTTGAGTTCCACCTGTTTTAAAACGCAGAAGTTGTTAGGTTTGTGTTTCGTTACACCTATCACGTTGTTTTTGCTGTTTACTTTAATTGTCGATATTATTATTATTATTTACAACGTCATTGACGCATATTGTTACGTTTATAACAAACAGAAGAAACGTAACGCACCATATTTAGCATTTCCCGAGCGTCACAGAGGCTTGTTTTATCGTCATGGGAGCCACAGTCGATGGAGATCTTGCTGCTCTGTTGAAGAACGGCCACATCACACATCCAAATGATGCACCAAACATTAGACGCAGACACACAATCCGGCGGCTGTTGCACTTGGGTGTGGGTGCAGGTGTGTTTACCAGGCTGTTCAGGTCTTCCTGCAGGTCTCCCCATCTAATGGTCTGACTGCAGTCCCTTTGACCCTGGACAAGTCCGACGAGAAGGCAGAAGATGACAGCTTGGGTACAGCGCATTGTGCCTGAAATGAGGCAAAAATGTATCAGGTTTA
This sequence comes from Mormyrops attenuatus, assembly GCA_026777985.1. Taxonomy (NCBI): domain Eukaryota; kingdom Metazoa; phylum Chordata; class Actinopteri; order Osteoglossiformes; family Mormyridae; genus Mormyrops; species Mormyrops attenuatus. The sequence continues at coordinate 15,558,099 of JAODKC010000001.1, forward strand.
AATAATCTTACATGGAATTTGAATAGCTCAAAAGGTAATTATACAATAATAATAATAATAATAATAATAATAATAATAATAATAATGACATCATCATCACCTAGGTAATAATAATGCATAACTCTCCCCTTCATATGACACTGTGCCAAAGATATAAAGCAAAGCACCAATCTTGCTTTACCTCTGATGTTCTGCTCCTTTGACTTGTAGGTCTCCTTGATTTGTGATGTATTGCAATGGTCCTCCCCTGGTCCTTTTATATCAGTCTGTTCACATTTCTCCACATCATTCCTCTGCAGCTTACGCAGAGTGAAACCACTGCTCCATCAAGGAAAAGACACCTGTGGAAGGTTTCAGCTGGATGCACGGTGTGGAGGCGGGGAGGTGGAGGCGGGGAGGTGGAGGCACCTGCTATACTCAGACAGACATGTGAGATTTACAGCTTATCAGCTGAGAATAATGGGGTAGATTGTCAGCTATAATGTGCTAAACTCACTGTAAAATACTCCCAAATGCTCAGTTCCCAGTGCAAAATACTGCGAGCATGTGATGATATTAAACAAAGGAATTGTTCATTCATTTGAGATCTGACGTTACTAGCTAGTAAGTTTTTCATAACTACATTATATGTAGTTTCAGTGATATCTGCACAGATGTCTTGCAGATAGATAAAACTTCATAAAGATGAAGAATAGGTTGCCACATTTATTTGGTTATTTTTCGGTGTGTTAAAATAATGTCAGAACATTGATTATATGGATTATTCCACCATGGAAAACTGGAATAAACCATGAGGTGGGAATAAAGCTGCTTTATATTTTAATTCCTATATTTGCTCTTTAAGGAGCATCCAGGCCTAGTGGTGGGTTACTAAAAAAACTGCTAATTTATTAAATATATCAAGACCCAGGGATGCTTCCAAACATACTGTGCATTTAGTGCTGCTGCTGACATCCTGCTCCTGACATCATCATCAGGTAACTTCGGCAGGTCCACTTCAACTGCAGGTGATGAGGAAATCAAAAGAGCAACGCTGGCTGGGGAAATGAAAGTGAAACCACGTCCTGCTCGAGTTTGCAAAGCATGCCAGTGCTTTCATCTTATTAGAGCCATTCACTTTCCTGCAGTAAACCCTCCTAATTCCACACCCGGGGTGAGATCCAAGAACATAACTGTTGCATAACAACATACTGTAAGGGGTCACACTCGCTATACAAGAGTCACTGCCAGGAAAGCCAGGATATTAAGAAAAAAGCTTCTTTTAACACAACATTATTATTATTATTATTATTATTATTATTATTATTGCTGTTGTTGTTGTTGTTAATAATAATAATAATAAGAAGAAGAACAGGTAGTGTTGTGCACCATCTTTCATCGTTATTTACGTGTGTTTGCATAAGACAGTGGTTACTAAACTTATTCTGCCATGCCCCCCCCCCTCCCCCCTCCAGACACAGACACAGACACAGGTCAAGCATCTATACCAGGGGTCACCAACCTTTTTGATACTGAGAGCTACTTCATGGGTACTGAGTCATACGAAGGGCTACCAGTTTGATACACTCTTCTTAAATAACAAATTTTCTCAGTATAATAAACATGTTTTAAATGCTCTATGCAAATGTGATTAAAGAATAATAGCAACAGGATAAAATTAAATTTTAGACGCTGCTCACTGGTGGGTTGTTCTGTTTTTAGAACAGGTCCGCGGGTGACTCATGTGGTCCTTGGGGGCATCCTGGTGCCCACGGGCACCATGTTGGTGGCCCCTTATCTATACCTTTGTGAGGACTCTCCATTCATTTCTATGGCCATAACCCAAATCCCAATTTTCACAGCCATAGCCATTAGTAACCAAACAAAATATGCGAAAATAAAAAAAATATGTGTTTGGCATTTTTAATTTTTTGATTGCAGCCACAGATTTTTATAAAAATTAGTTTCCCCTTGTGGGACCCGAAAACGTGGTCCCCACAATGTCAAAATAACAGGTTTTTATCACATTGTGGGGATCTTTGGTCCTAACAGACACAGACATTGGTCATCATCTATCCTCTCTACAGATTCTCGAAGGGTACATCTGAAAGGCTGTTATTATGGCATGGAAGTAAGTCGCCGGACTTTAAACTTTCGGACTTTAATGACAGATTTAAGTGTTGTAATGGCTGAAATATGAAATAGTGCACTAATACAAAAATATATGAACTTTATAAAAACTAAATGTATCATTAAATAAAATATATACAAAAAACAAACTTTAGTGTGAAACAAATTACTTGTGCCGGTACGTTTTTTCCTAGATTAAGCCAACTGTGGCACAGACATAATGGTAAAAGACTTTACCGACAGACCACAGACAAAATCACATGGTTTCTACTTGTTACATTGATGCATGATGGACACACTAGAAGTTGGTGAAATCGACATTATCCAATCATGCGCTGCTACAACCAACAGTATCAAAACATACAACTTTGAATTGGATCAGATTCAGCCTCCTGACAATTTTGGCTCATTTTTATTTGGTGACGAAAGTCTCAGTACATTTCATCATAGTTTCTGCTGTCATGTACTGTATTAATTAGCATCTTATTATTATCATCGTTAATTAATGATTCTCATTATAATCAATGAAAGTCATGCTGATTCAGCCATTGGGGTACCCTCCCCCCACGGCAAATTCACACACTCCTAGCATGCCCCCCCAGTTTGGGAACCTCTGGTATAAGAACATACGAGTCCTTTAGCAGTCAGTCTGCTGTATAACAACAGACCAGAATTCACAGGTTTAACATTAGTGTTCTTTAACTAATACATGTTTCCATGCCCTTAGTTTTGGTGTGAGGTGTAAGTTTCGCTTTTGCTCCTTCGCAGTCTTCCCGGATGGCAGGAGCGTTCGCTGCATTGCATCACAGCCTGTTTCAACACGCGCAGCAGAGATGATTGATAGGTAACGTGTGGTGTGCTTTCCTGGGAAGCATTCCTCAGTAATTATGTAATTGTCAGAGCGAGCTGCTAATCAATGAAATGCCTGTGTTATTTCCAACACAAAAGCTGTATCTCCACAAAACTCTAAAGAAACTGGAAGTTAAAGGCCCTGCTCAGGGGTATAATGGTGAAATCACTATTTGGACACAGGTATTCAAACAAATCACCTTCAGATCACTGGCATAACGGCTTAACCCGCTGAGCCACATGTGTATCGACATCTCTGTCATTGCCTCATTCTGTCACCTTCCTCAATCGGCTCTGTGCACATAATTGCCTCAGCTGCCTCAGTAATTAAGTACACCAAAATTGAATGAAATTATGCTTTATTTTCTATTTGTACAAATATGAGAACAGGTACACTGAAATTCTATATTTTTCTCATATATTATCTTGCTCTCCTTTAAAACAGGCATAGAGGTGAGGGCACAGCTTGGGGTCTGAGCAGAGGGTGAGTCATTTAATTAGCACCCCTGGGGCAATTTTCAGTGGGTTAAGGGCCTTGCTCAAGGGCCCAATGGAGATGAGGACACTCTATCCAGCACAGCACTGGAACCAGCGATGTTCTGATCACACACACAGAGGTCTAACCCACTGAGCCACACACAAAAGAAGCACTTTTCTCAGAAATGCCTGCAACAGACACAGAAAACACAGAAATCAGCAACTGGAACCTGATACTAAACGTTCCATTCACGTGCACACGGTCGCAGTGACTACAGGTCTGTGGGTCTGAATGACAAAAAACAAGTGTATCATTATGAGAAAAGCCAGGTGCAAGCTAGCGAGTCCAGAGGCCAGGGAGGGGGCTGCCTGCAGGGTCCTGCTCTGCAAAGATGCAGTCACAGTAAAGAAGGAAGAAACCATAACAACTCACAGGTAGTGTTTTTATCACGACTGACTTCACCTGAGTTCATCCCTTGGCTAATTTCCTCACATTGAAAATCTCTGGCACGTCGAATTTCGGGTTTAGCGCAGGTGACGTGTGACTGAGGTCACCCTTCATTTGCTGAAAGCGTCTTCCCCACTGGAAGTTGGTTTAGAAAAAAAAAAGTCCTAAACACGAAACTTTAGTCTGCGCGCAGGATTTCGGCAGAAACACCCACGATGGTTCATAATGGAAACCTAAGGAAAAAATAATGCACCCAGAAAACGTAAAGACGGTAAATCCCACGCATGATTTCGCAATGCAATTCAGAAAACTGTCACTGAGTGCCACCGAAGCACCAGTCATGCAGATTTTAAAATGAGATATAAAATTATCAATCAAAATAACATAATTATATTTCTATGTTTAAGAGAAGCTCTTATCAAGTGCCTTGGGGTCACAAATTGAATAGAATATATAATAAGAAATGAAGTGTGTTTGAACCACTGCTTTTCCATCATCATCTAGAATAGAATAGAATATCTTTATTGTCATTGTACATTTACAGTGAAATTCTGTGTGCTATTGCCACCAAGGCTATACAATGTAAAAATAAAAAATAACATCTCTGATGTTTTCATTTTATCTATGATTTTAGCTGGTGGTTCAGAAACTCAATAGGTTTAAATGATGATGCTAAATGCCGATCAAACTGTTGGGTAGCTGATCTCCTCAGCTGCCGCGGTTACTAAGCACACCCCCCCCACCACAGGCAGGTGGAGGCCTTTCCCTGGTGCTCCATCCATCCAGCATGAATGGCAAGTTGGCCGGACAGCCAGCGGTCTCCCAGGAAATGCTGTCTTCCCAGGAAATTGGCCTGGAGATGGGTTGTAATAAACATGGCCCCTTCCTAAATTATCACAGGGTATGTGCTCCTAGCCCATGGGAAATCACCCGTGGCAGTTTGGTTTGTGATTCATTATTAGCGGAGGTTAACGGACAGGTTTAATGTACATTCAGTCCTGGCACAGGGGTGTCTCCCTCTGTCACAGCCTCTTTTAGAATGGACTTGGTCCTTCTCAGCAGTCCTCATTAATATTTTCATTTAAAGGGTGTGTTTATTGCTGCTGTAACATTTCTGCTAAACCATGAAGCATGCAGTCAGAATGAAACCTCTTATTCTGTCCAGGGTCACAGGCTAATGTATCCACTCCCAGTACTTCAGCTATTCTGATTTCAAAACCTTGTTTACCCAATTTTTATTATTAACTATTGTAACTATTGTTGCTGTTGTTGTTGTTATTGTTGAGGCTTGTTCATTGAAAAACTGGCCCTGCTTAGTCAATAATAACATAAGTGACAATTAAGCAACAACAAAGATGAATGAAAGACACCTACGCAGCTTTCAGAATGAGGGCACTTCCTGAGAAGGGTGCCCCCTTGTGGTCGTGGGGATTCCACCAGCACAGCCCATGGTTGGAATGGAAAGGTGGCTTTACGCTTTGTACACAATATCGAGGCTCATCCTGTTTCACCAGAGTGACATTTAGGTTAAAAGGGAAAATGGCTGTTTTTCTTTTATTCCAGTTAATAAATGACTGTTGATTTATCTAAGCAAAATGTCAGTTACTGTCTGGAAATATATAACACATTACATATGATAAAATAATTTGTTAATTTATTGTAGGTGCACCAGTTTCCTTTCACAGTTCAGGTTAATAAGTAAATATGGACTGGCATCCCATTGAGAGGGTCCCCTGTCGTGTGCCCTGTGAGGGACTAGCACCCCATCCAGAGTGTCCCCTGCCCTGCAATGGACTGGTATCCCATCCAGGGTGTCCACTATCCTGTGCCCTTTGATGAACTGGCATCCTGTCCAGGGTGTCCCCTGCCCTGTGATGGACTGTCATCCCTTCCAGGGTGTCCCCTGCGCTGTGATGGACTGGCCCCCCTCCAGGATGTCCCTTGCCTTGTGCCTTGTAATGGAATGACATCCCATCCAGGGTGCCCCCTGACCCGTGCCCTGTGATGGACTGGCATCCTGTCCAGGGTGCCCCCTGACCCGTGCCCTGTTATGGACTGGCATCCAGCCCAGGGTGTCCCCTGACCCGTGCCCTGTGATGGACTGGCATCCTGTCCAGTGTGTCCCCTGACTCGTGCCCTGTGATAGAGTGGCATCCTGTCCAGGGTGTCCCCAGACCTGTGCCCTGTGATGGACTGGCAACCCAACCAGGGTGTCCCCTGCCCTGTGCTTCCTGGGATCTGGGCTCCAGGATCATTGAAACACTGTACTGGGTAAATGGATCTTAGACCATGCTAGAAGGTGGGTTGTAATAAATAGCACTTTCCCAGATTAACAAAGAGCGTTTTACACGAAAACCTATTCAGCTGTGTGACTCCAAACGCAATTTTCCTGTAATGAATTATTTGACGAAGTGTGACCTAGTTGGAGTGGATGGCCATCGTTTGCTCCCGGCATAATTTGCCATCGTTTGCTCCCGGATTTTCATTGTTAGAATAATTCAGGAGCAAGGATAATGCAGAGATGGACTGATGAGCAACAAATCAGAGTCTCCAGGTCGGCATTCGACTGCAAGAAGATCGAGGAAGCACTGTTACATACAGAGACTGTTGATAAAAGAA
>JAODKC010000001.1:15564700-15588373 GCA_026777985.1 Mormyrops attenuatus
ATACACATACACATATGTTTTTTGTGGAATTCCCGGATGGCTACAGTGCTGCTTATTGGCTAAAAGTATGCAAAGGGAGAAGACAATGAGGCTCATCTACAGGCTTCCATCCATCTAGGGCAGATGTAGGATCTTCTAAGTTGGGGTTCATAGAAGAGGCCATAATGCCCACCAAGGGGCCAAGCTTATCATTAGCCAGTAATACATTAGTCAGCCATAACATTAAAACCACCTGCCTAATGTTGTGTAGGTCCCCCTCATGCCACCAAAACCGATCTGACCCATCAAGGCATGGACCTCTGAAGGTGTCCTGTGGTATCTGTGGTTGTTAGATGTGGCCTCTATGGATGAGACTTGTTTGGACAGCACAGATGCTAAATCAGATTCAGATCTGGCGAATTTGGAGGCCAAGTCAACACCTTGAACTCTTTTTCCATGTTCCTCAACTCATTCCTGAACTATTTCTGCAGTGTAGCAGGGTGCATTATCCTGCTGAAAGAGACCACTGCCATTGCGGAATACCGTTGTCAAGAAGGGGTGTACTTGGTCTGCTACAATGTTTAGGTAGGTGATACATGTCAACGTAGCATTCACATGAATGCCAGGACCCAATGTTTCCCAGCAGAACATGGCCCACATGGCTTTCACCGGTTAGTCTTCTTCCCATAGTGCATCATGGTGCCATCTCTTCCGAAGGCAAACAACGCACACGCACTCTGCCATCCACATGATGTAACTGAAAACATGACTCATCAGACCAGGCCATCTTCTGCCATTGCTCCATGGTCCAGTTGTGACATACCCATTGTAGGCACTTTCGATGGCCCATAAGGTCGTTTTGGAGATGCTCTGATCCAGTCATGTAGCCATCACAATTTGGCCCTTGTCAAAGTCACTCCGATCCATACACTCATTCATTATTTGCGATTCCAAGACAAGAACTGACTGCTCACTTTCCTAATATATCACAGCACCTTTGAGAGCTGCCATTGTAATGAGATAATGAGTGGTATTCACTTCACCTGTCAGTGGTTTTAATGTTATGGCTGATCAGTGCATGTTTTGAATTAATGAGTAACTGGGGAGGGGGCACTCCGAGGGCCAGTCATCTTTCTGCTGGGGCCAGTGCCGGGGTGGCCCCGCCCCTGCATCCATCCCAGGAGGGTTATGGTCAGGAATCTTTGTTGGTTCATCCTATCAGAACCCATTCATCGTGTCCCCCTTTAGCTTTAACTAGTGATGGCCAAATGAAGGTTCATGAACCATTTTCTGACCCCACTGCCATGGTGCTTTCTGTTCAAAAAAGGGCTCAAAGCAAGCCAAGGACACCATCTAGTGGGGTCAAAAAATACAGCAAGTGGTTCATGAAGCTTCAGCTGGCCATCACTAGTTTGAATGCAGGGCTGGAGGCAGTGCCGTTTGAAGCCCATGTTCCGGCACCTCAGAAGATGGCATCCCAGGCAGCCACTTATGTAGCCCAATGTGTTGATTGGCTCTGGCTGGAGGCCTCTTTCACATAAGGCCCAAACGGCCATGCATGGATCGTACGTTTGTCGTCTTTTCATCCTCCATCCCCCATTCACTCCTCAGCCAATCAGTCCTCTAATTAATAATCCAACTATAAGCCGCATATACAACGGCCCTTTCTGGATTGCCCATCCCCAGTCTATTCAGACAGCTTTGTGCTGCCCAGGTGCTACCCTTCCTTTTTGGCTTTTTTTGCCCAGGTACCACCTTGTGACTTTTAATATCGTCGGCCGTTAAATGCAGCCATGTTCGTGTAGATTCTGTTCAGGATTTTATTTAAATTTATTTAATTTCTAATGTCATTACCAAGTATGTGTGTAAAATGCTTTAGTACAAGCCCAGAAAGGCAGTACATAGCAATACATCTAATTAAGCGCTTTTTATTCCATGGATTTTAGAGGCAAACTTTAATATTTGGCCAGTCTACCATTTGTTTAGGTTTTTTCAGAAAGTATAACAAAGGTGATGGAAGTTTAAGTTAAATTTATATCTTATGACACTTGAGAAAAAAGAGCAAAGTTGCATGCAGTTTACCGAACCTTTACAGAGACTATAAGCGGTGAGGCATTGAAAAAAGTAACAATGAAATGGTCAGACTAAGAACAGACTCAGGCCTGGCTGATTGGACAGAGCACAAGTACAGCGAGGACTGGAAAAGCCACATGACTGGTGAGGCCACATTGCCAATCACTGTCATGTCCATCAGGCACGGATAATTGCCGGCTGATTGGCGGTTGATTATTAAGGTCTGGTATTGGGTTAAGAGCACCTTGCTCCCCAGCATGGCGCTCCGCCTCACCATGGCTCTGATTAGGTTAATCACCCCAGTGTCCTTACGACACCGTGCCTCCGGCTCTTGCCGAGATAGAAAATGGAGGAATTTGCTCAGGGAGGTGCTTGCCCCCTTTCGCCATGTCAAATCTGCACCATTAGCTTCTCCATAAAAAGCTGCAGACCATCCATCTAGCTCGCTTTAACGATTGCCTCATTATTATTTAGATGATTATATGTTGCAAGCCATTTACCATGGCCAACGAATCATGTTTAATTTATTTGCAGCCGGTACAGAGTCTGGGAAGGGGCGGGGGGGGTTGGTTGTCATATGACCACATGTCGCTGTTGTAGAGAATGCGATGCAGTGTTAAGCAAACGTGTTTTATAAAGCATCGTATAAGTAAGCAGGCTTTATGAAGCAGCGTAATTGAATCGTGTCGCCGTTAATGACTCTACAAAGCTTGGCTTCGTTTACCGTAGGCCTGTTTGCCCAGATATGAGAGCACAATGTGGGCCATCGGATTACAGCTGGACAGTTAGTGTCCCTGCAGACAGCAGGCCGAAATTCAGGCCTGAACAAATGGGATCCTGTCAGGAATTATGCTTTTACATATGAAATTATGTAATTTCTTCCTATTCTTCTTCTTATTATTATTATTACTACTACTATTGCTACTACTACTACTACTAATAATAATAATAATAATAATAATGATTATGATATTTTTATTTTATAGTATCTCACACTCAAGACCGCTTTGCAATACAAACAAACCAATTCATCAATGAATTAAACAAGCAAACAAACAAATAAATGTCATATTTAGATTGCAGTGATTACATGACTGTAAGCAGGGTTTGACAGTTAGTGTTATAATGTTATTGAACTTTTTTGGAGTTAAGGCTACATTTTAGTTTTGTGAAATGTAATTTTAATCTGACATGAGTATAATGCATTTTTAATTTGCCTTAAATTGTTCCAGTGCCACAACAAAAGGAATTGTGTCATGTCACACTTAAAAGGTTGTCAACGGTAGTTCAGAAGTATAAAAGGAAAAAAAACAGTGTTTTATTAAAACAGAATAAGGCAAATGAAAACACAGCTTGCGTTGTGAAGTTTTAAGAGGATATCTGAGCCATTGCACTGCCCGGTTACTCTACAGCATGTGCTGTGTTGGCTTCTGGTGAGTGTGGGTGATTTTTGCTACATATTGTGTGGTGGGCAATCCACCTTGGAGATAGCTGAGCGGGGAGGTTCTGATGAGAAGATTTTCACGGATCTGGCTGGCATGGACTCCAGCAGAATGTGTGGAATGATCCATACATTTCAAACATGTTTCATTTCAGCTGAAATCCCTAAAGGCAGCAGGAAGTGTGAACGCTGCCTCATGTAGAACACAGACGTGCAAAAAGGCAGTTGCACCAGCAGAGGGAGATAAATCTACATAAACAAGGAGAAGGAATTCCTTTCCCACAGTCTGTCCCAGTGAAAAACATCTCAGATCACAATATCTCGTTGGATGTTTGATTACGAGTGACATTACTCCTAAAGGAGTATTCAAATTCACCGCACTCTGGGCCAACAAAACAAGATTGCCTCTGGTTTGTCAGGCCAAAAACTGGAAATAGGGGCACATTGGAAACAGACCTCCTTAGGTTACCACTAAACGCATGCTGAATGTCATATCAAAAGAGGTTAACCATGAAACTACCAAGGTGGCTACTCCAGACGCCATTACAAATACTGATTTCATTTTGCCATGAAACATTTTTTGTCAACAGCCCATATCCATAGAAATTTTAAATTTTTAAAGTAATCATAGACATTATCACACTGACGTCTGCCTGAATGTGCTAAATCTCTCTGAGTTAATTCTTTTCAAGAAAATTTCACACTACGTAGGGTTATGGGGATTGTACACAGATAAACGAATTTGCCATATGTAAAATTCTGGCGAGGTTTCTGGGATTCCATTAATATGCGCACATGTGCCCTCAAACAGCAGCCACAGCTGTAATTCCCTCAATGAAAAACCCCTTTTCTCATCTTTGTAATAACCCTAATCATGGAACATGATTAAACTGTGTGAAATTGCCTTTGCAATTTGATATAACTCCTTCTGGTCGTCAGAGGTGCCATTTCGGTTCTGGGAGGCCGTCGGATTCAAACTGAGTCTATTATCCCAAAGAAGCCTTTGTGCGGCCATTGATCAGACCCGATCAAAAGTTATTTATTTTTCTTCCCCGAGCATGGAGGGTTATTTGCTGGGGCCTGTAACTCTTTTCGAGGCAGAAAAAAATAAGCAATCCAATTTGGAAATTCAAATCCAACAGCCTGCGGCTGGACAAGTGAAATGACACTTTTTTTGTGTTCTTCAGCATGGTTTAGCCATTATGTGCATGGAAAGGGTAGATGTCTTTTATTTTTCTATAGATCTCACTTGCTAACTCACTGAGGGAAAAAAGTTTATTATTTATTTAATCCATGCATCCGTTCCCCCATCCATCATCTTGTCCTGGTCTGAGTCATTTTAAAAATATAAACGAATACAAAAACTGTTACTGCTTAATTGTCATTCTTTGGTGCTAAGCTGCGGAGCCTCCATCGGGTATGGGTGTTGATAACTTTCATTTTCTATTGTGAGGGAAGCCAGACGGGGCATTTATCATCTGTTATAAAAATCCACCTGAAACAAAACTAGTTTTACCCCATTTTTACAAGTTCCTTAATGACATGTCTTTCCAGTAATGACTAACCTCCAAAAGTAACTGCTATCTGATCAATGGATGTGCACCAATTTTTTTTGATAAATGATGCGATGAGTTTCTTTTAGCTAAATGTCACAAGTTCAGCCATGATGTCAGAAGTTCAAGTACCTCCGCCATAGCAGGGAAGTAAAATTTAGTGCTATGTGTCAAGATAAAAGCAGTTAATCAAGCACTTTCCCATAAAACGCTCTGTCAAAATAGTGTAATTTTTCAGTGCATATGTGATAGAGTGCTGAAGGTTTTACCCCCTTATTGTGGAGAACAGGATTTATTGGGCTTCATTAATGAAATGTTTAATCACTTGAAAGAAATCTCCACTGAAAAAAGCTCATTAATAAAAAAAAGAATGCAGAAAAATAAAAAATGAAGGACTTCTGTGTAAATGAAGGTATAAGGCACTGTGCATCTAGGAGCAGACAGCAGGATTCACACGAACACCTCTCTGGACTGTGATAAACATGATAACCATCTCTGTCCTGTGGTAAACACGATAACCATCTCTGTGCTGTGGTAAACATGATAACCATCTCTGTGCCATGGTCGACATGATAACCATCTCTGTGCTGTGGTAAACATGATAACCATCTCTGTGCTGTGGTAGATATGATAACCATCTCTGTGCTGTGGTAGATATGATAACCATCTCTGTGCTGTGGTAAACATGATAACCATCTCTGTGCCATGGTCGACATGATAACCATCTCTGTGCTGTGGTAAACATGATAACCATCTCTGTGCTGTGGTAGATATGATAACCATCTCTGTGCCATGGTCGACATGATAACCATCTCTGTGCTGTGGTAGATATGATAACCATCTCTATGCTGTGGTAGATATGATAACCATCTCTGTGCTGTGGTTGACATGATAACCATCTCTTTTCTGTGGGGAACATGATAACCATCTCTGTGCCATGGTTGACATGATGACCATCTCTGTGCCATAGTAGATATAATAACCCTCTCTGTGCCATAGTAGATATGACAACCATCGCTCTGCCATGGCAGACATGATAACCATCTCTGTGCTGTGGTCGACATGATAACCATCTCTGTGCCATAGTAGATATGATAACCATCTCTATGCCATAGTAGATATGATAATCATGTCTATGCTGTGGTCGACATGATAACCATCTCTGTGCTGTGGTCGACATGATAACCATCTCTGTGCTGTGGTAGATATGATAACCATATCCCTGCTGTGGTACATATGATAACCATCTCTGTGCTATGGTTGACATGATGACCATCTCTGTGCCATAGTAGATATGATAACCATCTCTGTGCCATAGTACATGTAGATATGGTAACCATCTCCCTGCTGTGGTAAACAAGATATCCATCTCCGTGCTGTGGTCACCATGATAACCATCTCTGTGCCATAGTAGATATGATAACCATCTCTGTGCCATAGTGGATATGATATCCCTCTCTATGCCATAGTAGATATGATAATCATGTCTATGCTGTGGTCGACATGATAACCATCTCTGTGCTGTGGCAGACATGATAACCATCTCTGTGCCATTGTAGATATGATAACCATCTCCATGCCATAGTAGATATGATAACATCTCTGTGCCATAGTAGATATGATTACCATAGCTCTGCCGTGGCAGACATGATAACCGTGTCTGTGCCATTGTAGATATGAGAAACATCTCTGTGCTATAGTAGATATGATAACTATCGCTCTGCCGTGGCAGACATGATAACCATCTCTGTGCCATAGTAGATATGATAACCATCTCTGTGCCAGACTAGATATGATAACCATCTCCCTGCCGTGGTACTTATGATAACCATCTCCGTGTTGTTTTTATAATAGATTACCTCGCTAATGTAAAGCAACATGACTTTAGTATCGATGATAATATTGCCCTCCCCTTTAAAAAAATAACAGATCATAATATCACAGCATGATACAAAGTCTCCTATTAATAAAACTACCATAACAGTTTATCTAAACCCTAACTGCTATGAAGTGACCAGTCTTGATTCAAACTCTCCGATAAGTGCTCTTGGGAGGGTTGGTGATGGCTCTCAAGATTATGGGATGAGTATGATTAAACCATCTGTTTGAACTATGGTATAAGAACAGTCCCAAAAATGAACACTGAAATGTAATGCTGCCCTCAATAAAGAAATCACATTTCGACTGTCATTTAAATATAATACATTGTAATTCTTGACATTTTTTGTAGTTAAATATTTCTTTTTTATGTCTGCAACTACATCTGAAGTTAATCTGTGAATCACACAGTCTCCAAACAAAAGCATAGGTCTCTGACTAACCTGATTAACCTGAGCAGCTTTATATAGTTATCATGGTGCAAGCCAGGAATATCAAGCTAAAGCAAACACCTGGCCCATCAAGAAAATCTGTCTGTCTGTCCATCCACCCATCCGCTCATCCTGCTCAGGTTACCATGGGTTTGATCTTACAACATATATACGCATAAGTAAAGAATATTAAAAACGACATATTTCTTTATTCAGACACTAACATCTAGCCTGAATGGAGCAATAAATTTGTTCTTTAAAAGACAATGTTTGCAGTGGCTAGAAAAGACGAATGGTCAGCTTTGCTGAAGTAAATGCAGAGGAGCGGCGATGCTGATGAGGGCCCCGTTTCCGTGGACACATCTCTGGCGGATCGCAGGCTGCATCGGCGGGTGGCCCCTTCCTCAAAGGGACTCTCTGCTTAATGGCCTGTGAGATTCTCCTCATTTGCTTTGCACAGAAATATAAGGATGCTGGTTGGTGCACAGAGGGAAAAAAATGCTGGCTCCAGTTAAATCCCAGTGCGAATCGGAAATTACAAAATTTTAAGTGCGTACATCAATCTCCCCAAAACGCGGGGGTTGGAATGCCCCGCGATTCCAGGCGCCGACCTGCAGAGGGCGCCTCACTGCTTGACCCCTCATCTAAACAGAATCCACTTACACCGCTGCTTGTCTCGTTTACTTAAGTTTGGGCAGACAGACCTTCTCTATTGCTGAGAGGCCACCTGGCGGGGGTGGGGGGGTGGGCTAAGCCTGCTCCTGTTTGGTCGCTGATAAACAAAAACCTGTTATGTTCTCGCCACTCTTCCTAGCCACTTTCTTACTTCAGTCAACATCCTCAAGGAATTTCCGGCCCATATGGGCGGGTTATCTCGAAACCATCCAAGCTTCGGTGGACGGGGTTTGGGAAATGTGACTTCTCGAATGGGACGGGTGTTTTCCCCTGTCATCTGATAAACTCTTCCTGATATCCAGAGTAAATCGCAGCTCAGGCAGGAAGGGGTGGATGAGTTGACAGGGAGTAGAGGGTCCGTCTGTGCCTAGGAGTGTGCTCTCTATCCCCCTGCACAGCACCACATGGATATCACACTGTGCCAGGGAGAATTATGGGAGATGGCTTTGCCCGTCATTTAACCCAAGGGCTCTGCCCTGATAGGATAACTGCACAGTTAGCCTCTGCCCTATAAAAATAAAACACACATAGAGGAATCATTGATCAATAAAAAGCCTATTTTGCACTGTATTACTGCTGTATTTTACTTGTATCTTGTAAATGTAAAAAAACACCCAGTCCTTCAAAAAACTTCTAATCCAAAATATTCCTATCCATCCATCCATCCATCCATCCACCCACCAACTGCTTATTCTGCCCAAGTTGTGGGGAGCTGGAAGTCTACAATTAAATGTACAGAGGTAAAGAATTATTAAAATGATATATTTCTACATATAGGTACTCTAACCTGAGTCAAACGAGTTCTGCCAGTATGAATAGATTTAAAAGCTCAGGTGTTTAGAACTATCTGATAGCAAGGAAATTGGAAAAATTCTGAAAAGTCAATAAGTTGTCACCACGTCTCAGGGTGTGCTGTGATTGGCTCATCCAGCTCGTCAATCAGCTTGTCTTTGTGACTCCGAAACACAATTGACACCTCCAAGCTAGCTTTCATCTCGATAAACACCTCGCCTCCGACATTCCTGCCTCTGCTGATCTCGGGAGTTTGATTCCAGAAGCTACCATCAGCAAGTCGGCATTGAAGACCATCCAAATCAGCTCTGTAAAAATCATCAGTCCTTTATAAAAGAACTTTAAACTCAAGGACTTACACGGTTTATTTTTCGACGGGCTGGACTGAGTTTCAATCATTTCCCAACCAAAAAAAAAAGCAGTAGGAACAGGACTTTCTCACGAGTCCTCCTGGTCGGGTCAAGCAGCTAGTTACTGCTCATTTAGGCTCGGGAGTCACGCAACCCTAATTACACTCGGTATTGTACCACGCACCTGCCCGGGACATGGGTTCACCGGCAGCTGAGTTAAAGTTAATCAAGTACAACAGGCTTAAAATTAGCACATTTAAATGTGAGCGGCGGAGCCGTTAGCGCAAGCCGCGGTCCGTTTGCCAGGGCGCGGGCCAGCGGAGAGGAATTGCCGGGGAAGTATCTTACTCTCCGGAGACTTCATGCTCCAGTACGTGGCACCCATGCATATGCAGACAGTAATGACGGAGAGCCAGGCCATCCGGGAATGCAATTCCGCGCAGACATTTTCGCCGAAATGGATTATTTCAGCCTCGTTGGTCACAGATTCCGGAGTTTTCCAGCGATTCATCTTACTATTAATAATGTCAGGGAATTTTAGGCCCCTGAATTAAATAATGATAAATAAGGGCGGCGGAGGGAGCTGGGCCACGGCGCTGCTGTTTATTTCTGTGTGAAGTTCTGTCAGGCCTGATAAATCGGATTCCTGAAATAGTTTATAAAGTACCGAATTGATGTGCCGCCCAGCAACGGGGGAGAATTAATGTCACGAAATGGGCGTGCTACCTGGCTTTGATGAAAGTCGGGAAAAGTCTTTTATATAAATTGTCTGTGTAGGAAATGGTGTAAATGGGAGGTGAGGAAGACACTGAGGGAAATAATGGGAAGTGGGGCCCCCCAGCGAGACGGAGGTCAGACCGAGAGCGCACCCTACAAACATCCGCAGTGCTGGGCATGTGCTGATCATCCATAACGCCGCAGAGAAAAAGGGCAGCATGCCGGCAAAGAGAAATGAAAACTATTAAAGTCTGGCCGGGATGCGGTGGCAGCCGGGAGTCAGCGATTATTAGCCAGGGATGCTCTCAGATCCCGGGGCCTGTAGACAGGAAGGGCTGAGGTGTCTAATGACACCCAGCCTCCGTGGGGATCCGGGAAGGACGCCATTATGGGGACGCTTCCTCCCAATGATGCGAAATCACAGCCTAGTGTTGATAAAAAAAAATAAAAAACAACAAATCTGGAATGATGAGTTAAGAATTTTTTTTCCGGAAAAAGCACTGCCTTTCTTCAGCCATGAGTAAAGATGGAGATTTTAAAGACAAATATAACTACACAAGTACTGGGGACCCTACTCAATCTACAGAGCTGTGATTTATATGTGGCAGAGGCTGGAAATGGATTCACATATGAGGTTTTGGGTGGACATTGTAGTGTGGAATGATGGAGAACTCTGCCCGTAAGTGGTAGATGGATCTGATCCAACTCTGAGTTGGCACTTTTAGATCCAGGGCACGACATAAACTGGCTAGAACCCAGATGTTCATAGGCAGGAGACCCAAAAGTGGTTCTGCTGTCGAACCCTGATGCGCCAGAAAATGTTCTCCACACAGACTGGCATCGACAGTATGAAAAACTTCTGAGTGTTAAGCTATCAGCTTCTCTAGTCGTCTTGGGCGAAAGGTGAGAGTAAAAATTTAATTCTCCCGACCGTCAGAGCATCCCAGCAGCAGGGAAGTTCTGATTGCTGATTTTTCTGCTGTTTAGGGGGCATGAATCCATGGTATGAAGGTGAGATGAAAGCCTGATCATGTCCAAACAGATCATAACAGCAAAAATCTACAAATCGCAACATTAAAAATGAACTATTATGAAGCAGAATAGCTGACGGGAGAACAAACGTATGAAATAATGTCATGTTTGCAGAAAGTACTCTGACCAAGCCAATGGCTTATTAGCATGCCCTCTGCACAGGGCCACATTCAACTGTATAAATTGGACTTTAAACTGCACTAATCTGAGAGAAGGAGAAAAAGATGGCAGCTCAAAATGAATCAATTGATTGCTCATGAGTGAAAACTATGACACATCCACTAAAAGACACTGTCCTTTTAATATCTATGTTTATATTTCAGGTTAGGAGAGTCGTCAGAAGATTAAGTAGGATAAATATACAGTATAGACGAAAATACCCACGATTCACGCTTTAAGAGTGAATTTGTGTTATCGGTACTTCAGAAACTGAGAGACCTTCATTTTTTATTAAACCAAAGATGGAAAACAAGATTAATTCTGCTGCTTTCCTCCCTTTGACTTGGGCTGAGGGTGCGTCATGGACACCCACTCTCGCTTTACGTTAAAAACGCTTCTTATTTTTGTACATACCATATATATGACATATTTGGACGCACGTTTTCTTATATAATAATGCATATCTAACTTACAAGAGACAGAAGAAAAATCACTCCAAGGTCCCAAAACAATGTAGGCTATCAACCTGTAGTCTTAATAATCATTTGTTTTCTAATACCCGGGGTAAAATGAAGTGTACTTTAGAAAGTGCTACAGCAGCATCTTTTAAAGCACTTTAAGGAAAATAAAAGCAGAGGACTTTCACTGCTAGCATGGGAGAAGTCCCACATCGTCTTTTGATTCATTTGGATCAGCAGAAAACTTGATTTTCTGCTAAGTTAAATAAATGGCACCCATATGAGGAACATCAAAATTCAATAATTCTTTCTGAGAGCAGTATTATTGCATTTCGATGTGTTGGGTTTCTTTGGTCTTTTGCGGGCGACACTTGCCAAAAGGCAAGCTCTCAGATCTGTAACACACAGGGTCTGTGAATGAGACACTAGATACATTTTGGAGTTTTGCGTTTCGTTTATTTTTTGTTTTGATGAGGAAAAGCAGTCTTGCTCATGTAGGCAGCCCTCCGATAGGCGCTCAGTTCACAGACAGAGTTCGAAAGCTAGTGGACCAGCCACCTCCAGATGCAGGAGGGGCCATCTGGGAGGGAGGTGATGCTGCGAGGCGTCTGGCATAGAGAACAAGACAAGACATGCGTCAAGAAACACGTGTCATGGAGCACACATGACCAGCACACACAAAGATCTGTGAAGGCAATAAAAATACCAAAAGTCTCATATTTTGTTTGGTTACTTATGGTTAAGGTTAGGACTGGGTAGGGGTTAAGGTCGTCATGTTGTGATTAGAGTTTTCCCCATAGAAATGAATGGAGAGTCCCCAGAAAGATATAATTACAAACAAATTCTTATTTATTTTTCATTGTGTCAGTGTTAGTTGCTTATGTTCTAATATAAAATTGTACTTTATTTCTGAGCAAATATACTCTAACTACGCAGATAAATAGCCTTAAACATTTTGTGCTATATTACACACACATAATATAGCACAAAAGTCACATGCAGGCAAAGAAAATGAATACCGACATAATGATAAATAAATAAGAATTTGTTCTGCTCTCCAGAAATTGATATTTCTTTGGGTAGCAGGATGAACATCAATTTGGTTCCAAGCCTCTCCTCAGTGGTACCTCAGCCACTTCACAACCAGTTCTCTTAAGTAACTTAATTTATTAATTAACTTAACGAGGAAACGATTAGCCAAACAAGATGTGCTAGTGGTTATGGAGTGAAAAAATATAGTGGTGTATCAGATGGTTGCTGCAAATACTGAGGTAATTTTAGGAGAGGTTTTGAAGAGGCACAATATTATAATTTTAAACCAACATGAAGAGCATTTACACATCATTATCTTTGACTAAGAGCTTTGCACACTTCTGTTTGTGTATATATATATATATATATATATATATACATATATATATGTATATATGCACACACACATATACACAGTAATCACAGTTTCAGTTATCCACGGTTTACTGCGGTCTGAAAAAAAACTTGGTAAATTTCAGAAATGAATGGTTCCTAAGATTTAAAGTGCATAGCATGTGAGTACAGGCTGTCACATGGCGGAATCTGCCAGCCCAGTCACACCCAGTACATGCCTCACTTCCCATTTCCCCACACCCATGCTTCTCCGCAGTGCTCTCATCCAGTCTGCCTACAGAGTTCTTACCAATCACATTTGTTGCCACACTGTCACACTGTCTGTTATAAAAATGTACAAAGAGCATGATTTTCATTGCTCTGTCATCCATTGATACATGATATTTTTTCATTGCTCTATCATCTCTTGAGAATTGGGCTAAAACGTCAAAATCCCTTTCATTTGAGCCAGAGAGTACAGTGCTGTACAGTGCTCTGCAAAATGTACAATGTACTTTATTACTGTATTAAATGTTGGTAATGTCTTACTGTGTGCCTGCTTTCTCTTTTTTGTACATCACTTTGGATGAAAGCCTCTGCTAAATAAAGAAAACTGTAATGCTACGTGTTCTGCCTCTTAGGCATGCTCAGTGCGCATCTTCATTTTATCTTCAGGGACGGCTGCTCCCTTATAGGCCATCTTCCACCTTGATTGGCGTGTGTCGCTAATGGCTCGGGGCGGTATTGCATTTGATGTTGGCGCCCTCCACATACTCAATAAAGTTGTGTTGGGGCTTGTATGTTTATTTGCTGGGTTTTAAGCAGACGGGTTTGAAGGACAAAGCAGGCAGAGCCTATCTAAAGCAGTTATCGGCCTGCCCCTGGGGCCGCTGTTCAATATAAACAACAGGCGACTCAAACAAGGGGCCACGACTGAACCGCACACAGGGCACACTAACCACTAATAGTGCATCAAATAACCTTGTTATTTCATATTTATTAGATATTCACAAATCTGTTCAGCTAAGTTGGGGGGTCCTTTGACTAATTGGCAAGACATATGTTTTGTAATTGAAAGTCCAGGATGATTTTAAACAGTATATTAAAGTTTATGGTAAAACATTTATTAGGTAATTGCTAATCCATTAGGACTGCATTAGTAGTTCTTACATTTTAATGGCAAAACACTTCAACTGAAATTAAGCAGTAAAATACAAACAATATAGATAAGTATATGCTGATGTATACTTATTAGATATTCGCCAGTGCATTAGGGATAAATAAGAGTTCATTACGTTTAATTGGCTACACATTTGTAACTGAAAGTATATTGTGAAAAATAATGAATTATTCGATTGCCATTTTATGCAAAGCATTTTGGTAAATGTTCAAATACTCAAACATTAAACAGAAATATATATCTTCAAGCATTAAAAGCAGATGGTCTCCTGTCATCGACTCATTTTAATTTACAGCCATGTAAATAAATAAATATGTATACATATATAAATAAATGCTAATTTATTGCTTATTAAAATGTCCTTTTGGAGCACCTTCAATGTATTTGTTCTGAGTCACGTTTTAATCATAAAAGGTGGACTGAAAAAGTATATATATGTAGGGGACAAACCATTACATCCAAACGTGTTAGGAACAATTAATTTTAATGTCATTAACTTGTAAAAAAAAAAATAGATAACTACATAAACTATTTCATAAACTATTTCATTATACAACGTTGAATGTACATGATTCAGACTTGATGGAAATAGCAGCCTGGTGTTGACAAAGGATGAATATTACAATGAAGAAAAGGAGACAAATTTATTTATATTCTAATTAATGTGGAAATGTTGGTGTGGGTCTGTCATTATTCAGTACATTACTTAAACGCGAATGTAAAATGACAATTACCTTCTTCTAAGAGCACAGTTTACACGTCCCTCTGCAAATAAAGTGTTTGAAATTATAATTAAAGGGACGCATCAGAAGGTACCTGCACAACCTCTGCCAGGCTATATAATTACAGGTCTACATTAAAAGTGACAACTTAGTCCCTTGGGGATCCATTCCGCTAACATCTCTTGGGTGATACAGTCAGCCTGTAAGGAATGGTGTCGGGAATTTCGGATGCTTGGAAATGACTCCGGGCTGCTCGACGTTAAACCGGGAGCGAAATACAGATTAGCCGTGGAGGCTGTGTTCCTGTAATTAACAGCCGCAATGAATTCCGCTAATCAGATGGCTCGGCCGCTGGATGAGGCAATGGAAGAGGCGTCCGTTGTGCCCGGCATCGCTAATCTAGTGGGGACAGCTGTTTTGTGTCACCGATCTGCCCGGCTCTTCTTGTTTTGTCACGATCGTTCACTGCTTTTTAAAAAAAAGCGGTCCCCCCCCCCCGCACCGCCGCCCTTCCCGGGACACACACGCACACTCCCGCCGATCCCCGTCGATGTCAGCCTTTGCTACCCGTTATCACCGGCACACAGCCGGACTTCGTTTAAAATCAGGGGCGCCGAGACTGATAAAAGTGAGCGGCTTTCAGCTCCGATCACATCCTGTTTGAACAGGGCGCGGCCGGCGGCTCCAAAGGGAATAATGGGCTTTAACCTGCGCGCGTCATTCGTAAAAGACAAGGGAAATAATCATGCGAATAGCCCCCCCCGCCAAAGGCCAGCAGAAAACTAATTTTGTCAATTCATGCATATTAAAAACGTTTCAGTGGTGTCCGTCTCACCGTCTCACGAGAACTGTAGTAAAAGATTATAACTATGAGAAATAACTGTAATGTTACGGAATGCAGCCGGAGCTGGGCTACGTCTGCAGATTTTTTTCACTGGCTCCTTTGCCCCCCTTGATCGAATTGCGCTGTATGGGGTGGCCTATGCCGCCCGCAGAAATTATTAAATTATTGAAATTATTATTATCATTTTTTTATTTTTTTTTAAATTAAACATCATGCAGGAGAAGCCTGGGGATCAGAATAATTGAATCATCATAGTCCGTGGATGAAAATGTGTCTGCTACCTTTCATAGGTCATATTTTAAACTCATCATCTCTTTATTTGTCACTGATAAAATTTAAAACATGCCGCTATACCTCCTCAGATGATTATTGCAGTCATGCAGCGCAATCAAAATAAGAAAAATCAGGTCCAAACTCACACCAACGAAGGTCTGGTGCGGAAACATTTGTGCTGGTCATCTGACTGATCTTTGATATCTTTCCTGACGATGAAAAATTTCCTTCCAAATCACTGGAGGTAAACGAGCCTTACGACTAATGTCACCTGTGTCAGTCTGAATTCATGCTGTTTTTACACACATAAAACACAATAATAATGGCAGTCAGGACACACAGTAGTAAAGTACAAACACCAGCCTGCTGAAGGCTGAGGAATGTGGCTGCATGGAGGTTCCCTGTTTATCTGTCTGCTAACTCAGAGCTACTGGTCGCTCTCAGGTGGATGTATATAGATGTATATACAATGTAAACTGGAGAAGCCCAGTTTCCAGCAAGAAGTCAGCTGGATTTGCTATGGACAAATTATTATCAGTTCAAACACACTATACATGAAATTCTCCAACAAACCAAGAAATTGCACAGAATGTCATATGTGTATATTTTGCTATTACAACACCAATATTAAAAACAACCTTTGAAAATTAGTTTCCTGAAGTTTCAGTTATACGTAAAATTTATATTTTTATATAGAAGCTAAAATATGTTAGATGTTAGATAATCTGTCACGTAAGTCCTTGAAATATGTATGTATTGTCTAGATTAGATGGGGGAAAAAAGTACAAAAGATGACCCACATTAACAGGACTATGACTCCATGCCATTATTTTAAGGTTACACTTTTACAAATTTGGCCAAAAAAGTGGGAAGCTAATGCTACTGTGGAATTATCCGGATCTTCAAAAACACGGCCCAATTTGTTTTCTGGGAAAAAAAAAAGAAGTAAATATGTTGTAATACTCCTTGCGGTGTAATATTTGCTCCGAAGTGCTGAAGATCAAAGAGAGAAGGGGGTGAAAAATGGCTCTGGGCAATGCTAAAAGCGAGGCTGCTCCACGTCGCCGCCCTGGGGACCCTCTCCTGGGATGCTTCATAATGACCCCGCGAATCCAGACTGCTTCTCGTCACTCACGACCAACGGGGAGCATAATCACAGCATGACAGAAGACAAGAAATAAGTATATAAGAAAAAAACAGTTACATTAACTAAGAAAAATTAACTATTATTTATCCCAGATATAACTTTTATAACAGAATATCAATATGAATCAATGAATATCACATTATTTTTAACGATCATTCTCAGTCTTATTAGTCAATCACGGTATGCTTTTATTGTTACTGTCTGCGTGTGTTTTACCCTTTTCCGCAAAATGACCCTATAACATGTTCACTGAAACATGTTGTTGGAGTGCATCTGAAAAATCAGCTTTAAGTCATAACGCTTGTTTGATTAATTTATTAATTTCCCCTAGCAGCAGGGCCTGTGATGGCAGCAGATAGCGTACTACATCATGGCCGTGTGTTACCTTCTCCAGACCCCTCGTAAACCTGATCATAATGGATATTCCACATATCAAGACAATGGATTGGTAACATTAAAACGAGACCCAGTGTGCAATGGTCCGGTTTGTCCCGATGCGTTTATTGATTAATAAGGATCCTATTTACCAGATATACTGCCCACCAGGATACTTCCGCTGCCTCAGTGATCTGAGGGCTGTGCTGCATGTCCTCTTTTGTTTTTAATTTATTTCTGCATGAGTACTTCTTGGAATTTACATTGATCAGTATCTCACTGAAAATAAATCTAACCCTATATTAAACACATTAACTGCATTTGAGAGCACCATGCATGTAATACTGTTCACATGTCTGTAGGTGAGGAAGGTCCGTACAATATTAATAACAGCACTATTAAATGTATTATAAGAGTCTCTGAAGAATATAACACAAGTATAAAATAAAATAGTTTGAACATAGTGTTCATGGTGGCAAATATACAGATGGACATCAATATAAGACTGTTCAAATTACCACGCTTGAAAAATATGCTCTCCAAGGTACTGAAAGTAAGCAAACTTTTAATATTTTCACATAAACAACACTGTCGCAACAAAAACAGCAGGAAAACAAGTATTTTTTTTCCCTCATCAAAATCCGAAATAAAATTCAGCCCCATTCATTCACATCAATAGAGACCTAAAATAACAGCGACATAAATACGCTGATACTTTGGGGAACATGAAGGAACAATCTACAGCTTCCATTTTTGAGACGACTCTCCGCAATGCCTGATTTATGGACACATTGTCCCGCGACTTTCAGCAGACACCTTTTGTAGTCCGCACATGGAAGCTGAGGTTTGGCTCTTCCTCTGATTTGTTACTGCAACACACTCCACTAAGAAAGATAATTAGTGCTAAAACTAAACTCCAGTGACTGTGTCCTCCTGCCTTTTAAAGAACAGCACACAATGGTGAGGTCAATTCCCACTCGTTCACCTCTTATTTAGAAGATTCATGTTTTTCTAATGCAAAATCAATATTTCACGAGCAGGGAGAGTTAGTGCACAGCTAACTATCATTGTAAGGTGCTTTAAAGAACATCTTCTCTGCTTAGGCGTTTAGGAGACAAGTAGAGGAGCCCATTCAGGCAGGGGCTGGCCGTTCTGTCAGGAGTGATCGTTCATTTTGATTGGTGGAGGCCACACAGGACTTGCCACTCATCGTATAAGGGGAGCTTAGGATGCTAGGGATGCGAGACGGTGTGCTAGCTTAGCTGCTAAATTGTAGGTGCACTTGTGGCGTTAATGAGCGCACAGAAGACGGATGTAGGAACGGCCCTGGACAGGCGTGGGTGAAGGCTGCAGGGGGGACGAGCTGCCTTGTTAGACAGAGTGTGCACTGCTCTTCCAGAAAATGATGCTCGAGCCTTTGATCTGAGTGAATCACTAAGTGAGGGTTCATCTCCGGTCAAGGCCCTTGGGGGAAATTAGCTGAAAGTAACAAGGTAGCCTGAGCGAGAGCTGGTTAAAAAATGGACTGGTGTACCAGCGCTTCTGGGGTAAAACAAACACCTGGTTAGCGAGGATCTCCTTGTAAATTTGAAAGCTGTAGGGTGTAAAAACTTTGCTAGCTATCGACACAAAGTAGTTTAGGTTTATTGGCTAGTGAACTAGCCAACAGGAAACAAGGATCTATGAGTATGGGTAAGCATCGTCGAGAACATCATGTTAGCTTATACGTTTTGTGAAATGTATGGATCCATGGTGATATATCTAACCCTGCCCCCTTGACAAACACCCATACACTTTCCACTAACACTTGTGACATGAAGTATGGCATTAATCTTCAGCATGCAGATTTAGCTAGCTGTTGTTACTAACCTTTGGATTACAACATTCCTCTTCGTTAGCTGTATCGTTTCTTTATAGATCGTTGCACACTCCTCCTCACATCTCCCCGCGTCACACAATCAGACTCTCTATAGGATGCCTTCTTCTGTACCATTATAATCGTGGGGAAGTAGACTTTCTACATTAAGCATGTTTTCTGCCTTTACATTAATATATATGCTTGCTAGAAATATTTACAATAAATTCATAAATAAAGGAACACGTATACACACTCAATTCCAAAAAGTACATTTGTTTTTCAGGCCACAGACTTATTAAGTTCTGGCTTTTAAGGCATGAAATTGTTATATATTTTTTTTAACTTCAGTCTCCATAATAGAGCATAAATACTGTTTTTTGACAAAAATGTTGGGCATGTTGACTAAAATTCAAGAATAGCTAAACTTCTAAACTTCTGAACAAGAAAGGGTAAACTTTTTTGAACAAAGTAATCCCGCTGTCCCTCGGTGTTCTTACCTGGTCCATTATTTACATTTATTTATTTGACATGCTTTTATCCAAAGCAACATACAGTTGAAAGCAGGTCAGCCAGTTCCTGGACCACTTGGGTTAAGGTAAATAGTGAAATAGTTAAATAGTGAAGTCATACCACAGAACATGAGTTTTGTTATTATATATATACACACACACACACACATACATACATACACACATACAGACACACACACATACACATACATACACAGAGACATGTATACATACACATACTATACACACACAGACATATAAACATACACATATACACATTACATGTATAATACATACATACTTTATCTATCTATCTATCTATTTGAGGGGGAGGTAGAGATTTGTATGTTTTTATCCCTGGAAGACACTGAATCCCAAATTTCTACTTTTTGCTACATACCAAAACATTTGGGGTTTAAGATGAAAAGATTATGCAGCAAAAGTCTAGAAAGACAGGGAGGGTATTTCTGTTTAATTAGGCTGAGATATGTTTTGCCCTTTCAGAATAGCAACGCTTTAGGACAAGCGAGCTGATGCGTGTTCTTATTTTCCTGCATACAGACTGCACCTCCCACTGCATCCCAGCCGTGATCCCGCGGTGCAGAATAAACCTCACACTTATATCTTCTACATGTTCTCCTTTTGAATACAGAAGATAGAGTCTGAGCACCCCTGACAGCAAATACCGCCAGGGCCCCTGGTGCTTTCCTGGAAACTTTCCAGAAACATACCGGATCACAACAGCTCCGGCAGTTTTGCTTCCTATCAGATCCACTCAGGCTGCCACTTGCAAACAGTTTGTGCTCCCAAGCAGCAGGTTCCAAACGTTTCAGTAGATTCTCAATGGGATTAAAATCAAGTGCGCCCCCCCCCATGGAGATCGCCCCTCTTCCAAACCCACACAGTGCTGCCCTGCCCTTGGTGCCTCTTCATCATTTGGTTCCTTTCCTCCCTATTTTCATTTTCATCAATATATCTCCTTACCCAGTTGTCATTTCACAGTCATTAAATCCATTTACATTACATTTTAAATGTATTCAATGTATGTATTTGCTTAAAATAAACAGTTACTGTATTTAACGTTTAATAATTTTTGCTTTTATAACATAAACCCTACAGTATGTGCATGCACTTGTGAATTTAATCTCAATGTCAAATTAAAGAGGACCAGTGTGCCCTTTGAGATACTTTGTAATAATTCTGAAATACACTGAATTTCCTAAAGGAAAGTATAAATTCCCCCCATTTTGCAGGGCTGTCGGGACCTGTATTGATATATTCAGAGATACAGTGCCATCCTTATTAGTAAGCACTGTTTTGTAACCCACTGCATGCACTATATTAGGGCGTGATACGGGGATTCGGAGGCAGTAAATGCAGATGCTGTGCTCGTCGCTGCCTTGTCATTGTCAGTCCTTCATGAGAAGGGCCACAAATAACTGTGACTCTGAATAAAAATCCATCATACAGGTGAGAGTAAAATTCACAGTAGGCAGATCGCATCTAATAAGAAAATCAATAACGTTCATTTTGGAGAATTACACACAGATCGCGGCCACGAAGAATCACCAAACGAGACCTGATCCCGAGACTTGGGACTGACGCTACAGACGATGCACTATCTGGTGCGAACAGAAGCGTCTCCTTTGGGAATAATGTAATTTAGATTTCGGTGATGAGAGTGACAATAGATGGTCTATAGTCATATACACGAACACACTCATACATATAAAACGTACATAAAAGACTAAGATAAGAATATACCTCACTACAGAGTATACCTCAGTAAATGATTATTAAAAGCTGAGCTACCAAATTTAATGACACATCTAACTTCTTCCATTGACCACAGCGAAAGGATTTTGCATATATTATTCAACCTTATAATTAGCATTAGAATTATTCATATGATAGTCATCAGGACTCAGACAAGCTATGGTTATGTTGTTCAGCGTTCAAGAAGGAGAAGCAGAAGGGTTCAATTACTCCAGAACACAGAAGCTACTTTTCTTCCAGTTCACTTTCTTTTATTATTTTTTTATATTTTTGATTTAAGGGCACAGTAAGCTTGGAACATGCGTCAGACATCTAAACCCCTGTTTTGCAGTGTGCATTTTTATTTCTAGAAGTACAGCCTGCAACTATCCATCCACCCATCTTCTGTAACCACATGTTTTATTCAGGGTTTGGGGGGGGGGGGGAGGCAGGGGTGGAGCCTATCCTGGAGGCTACAGGCAAAATGGCAGGCAGTCTGCAACTTATACTTCAAAATGCATAAGCAGCCCCATAGATGTACTGTGTTTGGCGTGCTCACATTCAGATGCAAGTTTGAAGAGACAAAAAGCTGTAAATTCTCATCCTTCTTTGTTGTGAGGTATGAGGCTGAAGCGTGGGGGCGGTGAGCTGAACTGGCACACTTTGTGTGGGTAAATATGTGACAAAATGCCGTCCAAGGACTTGAAATCATCACAACACTGCCGCGCTCCCAGCTCACACTGCCATCAAATCAGTGGAAAGATAACAATGTGGTTTGCAAGCTGTGTTGTGGTATAGCAGTACCAATGACTATGAAAACTGGTGGTAGCAGAATAAACAGAATGCAAAAGATATTCTAAAATAAGATATCGGTAAGTCAGAAGATCA
This sequence comes from Mormyrops attenuatus, assembly GCA_026777985.1. Classification (NCBI taxonomy): domain Eukaryota; kingdom Metazoa; phylum Chordata; class Actinopteri; order Osteoglossiformes; family Mormyridae; genus Mormyrops; species Mormyrops attenuatus. The sequence goes on from JAODKC010000001.1 coordinate 15,587,155, forward strand.
CTGGGACATATTATCAGAGCGTGTCGGAAAAAGTTGACCTTAAACCAGTTAATTCGAGATACTATGAGAAGTGTCTCCAGTATTCTGGAGAGAGATACTTTTAGATCCAATCAAACAAATATCTGAGAATGCAGCAGGGCTGATATTAATTTATTTAGTGTTTAGTCTAGTTTTTATCTGGGACAGATCTTTGCATATTTGTATATGTTATTTACTCCTCTAAGTACCTGTGGTTGTATTCTTCATGGGAGACCACAAGTAAGTGATCTCACAGTAGTCTTGTTCTGAATATGAATAAATAATCAACCTAAAAACAGATAATTATGCAAAAGATAGAAATAGCATTTATTTAATGTTTTAGTCTTTTTTTGTCTTTCTATTGTATACTGTTTTCTGTCAACATATCGCAATGTATGTTCATTTACAGAGGTTATGATTTCAGAGGGCATTTATATAATGCATACACAAAAACTCCCCGAGTTTCCCTGGGTGACGATCTACCTCGTCTCTCCCAGAAGCTCCTTGATGATTGACGTTCCACGCGTTCACAAAGACAACTGCCCACGCCACGTCACCATTAGCATTAGCACTGATTAGCACAGTCGCCCACGTGCTGTCACCCCGTGAATTTTTAAAGATGAAATGGATTGTCATTATTTTAAGGCCCACACTGTACGCGCGTAGTCGACAGAAACCTGATAATAACCGGCCAATTGTCATCGCTGCCTTTATTTATAATCACCCTCATCATCCTTCAGTGAAAGTCACTTTTTAGAAGTTTGTGTTATGCAATGTATGAAAGGAAGCTTAACAACACAAAACATTGTGTTGGTGGTGCTATTATGCTACCGGGGCAGCGTCATTTAAGATGCCCCCCCCCCCCCCCATCATTTATCTACCAGCTGCTTATACTGATCTGGGCCATGGGGGGGGGGGGCACGAGGAGGTAAAGCTGATGGTTGCTAAGTTGGTGCCACCTCAGAAGATGGCGCCCTAGACAGCTGCCTATGTCACCTAATGGGTTGACTGGCACTGATACCACTTAACCCACCAGCATGTTTTTGGACTTCTGGTGGAAACCCAGAGGGAGCATGAGCCCCCAGGCCACCCCCTCCTTGTTCATAAGAACATAACAACATAACAAATTTACAAACGAGAGGAGGCCATTCGGCCCATCAAGCTCGTTTGGGGAGAACCTAACTAATAGCTCAGAGTTGTT
>JAODKC010000001.1:15589853-15624143 GCA_026777985.1 Mormyrops attenuatus
AGTATGGAATAGTCTTCCTGCTAGTGTAGCGCAAGCTAAAACCCTGGGTTCCTTTAAATCAGAGCTAGATAAGATTAACAACTCTGAGCTATTAGTTAGGTTCTCCCCAAACGAGCTTGATGGGCAGAATGGCCTCCTCTCATTTGTAATTTTCTTATGTTCTAACAACGAGGTGGACCCATTTTTAAAAGGAGTGAGCTAAACGTGTCATTTTTTTGGGGGGGGGGGGGGACTAAATAAAGTAATATAACAAGTAAGGTAACTAATTACTTTTGATATCACGTAACAAGTATTCCTAATATTAATATATATTAGGAATAAGTAAAAAGTCACTTATTACACTTCCTGACCTTCTTTTGACCTTTGCACTGGCAGTCGCTGTTTGTGCGTAGCATAGCTCGAGGACTCCATGCAAACGCATGGTTTGAGTGCTGGTGAACACCACCGCTTGGAACCACATCACACCACAGTCGCGCAAGTTTCACTTTCCATGGTGCCCCAGTCACAGAAAAAGGCGGCTGCTGTGATTCCAGTCCCGGACAGCTGTTTGGCTGGAAGCTGGCCGCCAACTTAATCCCTCGTCGCTCTAGGTGCCAGGCCAGAGACTCGAGAAGATAAAGATACTCGCAGTGCAAGCTCTCGAGTCTATTTCCGCCATTTGACGTGCATTGTCAAAATCGTTTTCATGCATCAGCGACTGCTTGCATCCCAAGACTTTCCTTTCACGGTTCACAACCCAACGCAACAATGGCATTTGACATCACGCTGGCAAGAAACGACCATGTTTATAAATCAAGGATCAATGATTACTAGGGTAAGCTAAATAACCAGTTAAATAAAATGACTTACAGCTTTCTGCCTTGTAAGATAACAGGTAGCTGTTTTGTTACCTTTTAAATAGAAGACATACTTTATGGATTAATTAGTTGGTGTGCAGTCTGTACTACATATACCTGTACAGGTAGCTAATCTCCCACAGAAGTATCCAAAACCACACTGAAAGCTAACATAATGATTGCACAGACATTCAGCCAGTAACCTCTACATCGAGAAGGCTGGCCAGGTGCTCCAGTAGCCTGACCTTGCTTTGATGAGGAAGCCTGCTGCCAAAGATTGACCCATACTGTACAAGTGTGTGCTTCACGATTCGAGACCCTGCACTGTTTTATTAACCATGCACAGAACTCTTGAAACACAATTAGTATTTGTAAATGAAATCAAAAGTCAAGCAGCGAGATGGCTCTGCGAGGTGCTTTTTCCAGCCTTCCTGGAGCTGCTCTGTTCAGTCGCCAGCCCAGCCGACTCTCTGCACTTGCCTGCACTAATCACATGCTGATTAGACATCCTCACACTCTCTCAGCACTGATTTTATGTTATATTAGCAGAAGAATGACAATAATTTCATGTAATGCTACTTGTTAAGGTAATTACATTATAATTGCCTTATCAAGGTGTCATGGAGGAGAGAGACAAAAATAGCCGCTTCCCAAGACATTTGCAACGGTATTGTGCTGGGGGTGAAGCGGGTTTCCGACCAGGCAGCAGTGCGAGATGCCGATGTTTACTGTGCTTTGTGCTGCTCTTGGGTTAAGAAGCTTCCGAATGGAATCACACTGGGACTCAGATGTTTACCATGCATATCCACCCTTAATCCCACACCTCCCCAAAAGTACAAATACAAAAATGGTTCATTTAAAGCTCTTTACGTCTATATATTACATTGGCGCAATAAACGCTTTTAATAAGCAAAATATGAGAATTGCAATGCCAGTGTTATACTGGAAAGTAATAAGATATTGATTCCAATTAGACAGTCTCTTTTGACCTTTGCTTTTAATATCTGGAACATTCATTAGAATGAAAAATAATTAGAAATGAGTACTAATTTCCAAAATAATTTGATCCACTTTGCAACAGATGCAACTGAAATCTTATGTTACCAATATTTACTTACATTTTTTTCAGGATTAATTCACCTAAATACACAGAACTTGAACACTTATCATGATCTATATGATATGTATATGCTATATATGATTTTTTCACTCCTTTACAGTGTCAGGTACCCAGCAAGTTATCTGACCTTAAGTGTTCCATACAGTATTTTTAATTTTAAAAACTCAAACTGTGTTTATCATTCTTTCATGATAGTCCATCTAAATGCCATAAAACCTCAGTTTAGAAACATATTACAGCCACCCAGTTCAACACCTTTCCGTTAACACCAATAGGTTGCAGGTTTAAACTCATGTTCTCCTGTACTGCAGTAGAGGTATGTTTTTAACTAGTACATTCTTTTGGCTTAAAGGGAAATGCCCCCCATCATTTAAAAGAACAGGTCGACACCCCCGTAAAGACCCCATAAGCTGACAATTGGGGGGGGTTTGAATGCCCATAAGCAGCTGACTCAAGAGCGAAATTGCCAGTGGCGTGTTTTGAGGCCCTAATCTCTATGGAAACTCGGTTAAAGCTCCACGTGTGATTAATGAGGACGCTGCGCATTTGTGCCACGCGACACTAAGCATTCAGGTCAGTCCGTGGAAGAGTGTCAGGTCTTGGTCAAACAACACAGAGTACCTGCATGATTCAGTCTCAGCAATGACTGTATGCAGCTTAACAAACACAGTGAAAGTGTCACACACACGCAAATCATTAAGCAAACTGTAATTATGTGACGAGGGCCGTTTCAAGCTCTTTTGAAGCTGAACCCTGTGGAAGTACACGTCAATATCCACAGTGTAGTACAAATCAGATTCAACTTCATTTGGCCAAGTATGTTCGCACATATAGGGACCTTGTCTCTGGTTGCATGTCAGTGCTCACATACATACAGATGGTACAGACACAGTAAAGACAAAACAAGAGAAGTTAAATGTCACAGACTAATAATATAATCCCTGGACCCACTGGAGACAGTAGCAGAGAAGAGGATCTTAGCAGAATTGGACAATATTATAAACAATTCTGCTCACTCCCTTCAGGGGGCGCCATCCTGGATCACATTTAGCCACCGGCTCATGCCATCATGGTGTGTTGAAAAACGCTACTGGGGATCTTTCCTGCTCACTGCCCTCAGGCACCGTAGCACCTCCTGACACACCCACCCCAGGCATAACAAGTCAGGAAATCACCCGTCTTGCTGCAATACATTCCAGTCAATTTATTTGTTCATAATTACTATCCTAATCTTTAAATAGTATCAGTATCACATTCATTCATTGGCGTACTGCATATTTTTTTTAAATCAGTTAAAGTACATTTACTTGTTTGCGTTGTGTATTGCCTTTGTACCTTGCAGGCCCAGCTCCAGCTCCCGGTAACAGGGTGGGCCAAGAAGACTTTTTTTCTGGGAGGGGGGGGGGGCAATTACATATATAAAAAAATATAACCGGATATTTGAGACAGAAGTCCTATGACAGCGAAGCATTCTATGGGGCTCCTAATTTCCAAGCATGTACACCCTAAAGTTATCTGACATCTTATCCAGTGTGTGCATGTGTGCAGATGCGTATGAGTGTAGTTATGTGAGCATGTGTGTATGTTTGTATGCATGCATGGGTCTGTGTGTGTGTGCACCTGTGTATGTAGCTTAGGTGCCTGTGTGCATGCATATATCTGCGTGTGTGTGGATCATCCTCCATCATATAGGGTATACTTTAAGTAGTACACAACATTTCTACTAAAACAGGATATTTCAGACAGAAAATCAAACTTCTGCAGAAAATGCTGCCTAACTTGGCTACTTTATTGGCTACTTTAAAGCTACATTATACATAGAATAGCACTGAACCTTAAATACTGCATGTCATGACATGCGGGACGACTAAATACCCGACAGGGAAAGCAAAAGCAAGCATCTTTTTTGATGGAATATTCAAGCCAGGGTCTAGACTTATACCACGTAGCAGAGAAACATCTCTCTCTACCACCGATTTCTCACGGCGGATAAGTTTTTACAGCCGGCTGGCTTGGAGATTGTCTGTTCAAATCATCGGCAACACCGCCATCACTGCGAGACGGACCAGCAACATCATCACTATAAGAAACATCAACCGAACTAGAGTGAGAGTCCGATCCACTAAGGTGAACAATAGTGGCTGTCACACTATCCATGGTAGCTTTTTTCGGTACCAGAAATTTATACATTTCTACGTTTCTAGCTTGTAAATTTAGGCTAGACTCCTGTGACTAGCTAGCTAAGTAGTGTGTTCAGCAAACCAATATAGTTAATAAATGTTTAGCTAAATAAAAGATTGAAAACTGGTACAAACAATTAAGATGACAAATAAGATGGAAAATGGTTGTTGATATTATGTTCAGTTTATGTACAGACAGCAAAGTCTCTTTGTAGATACACTCACAGAAAAGCATATAGTAAACTAGGTGACCGCCGAAATTTGTACGTTAGACTCCAACGTCACAAGTCTCCGTTCATATGAATGGTGGTTGTATGTACAGAGTCCGAGAATATTTATATTCTTGTTACGTTTATGCGCAAATCAAAAAATAAAACGAAAAAATATATCCTTGGGAAAAGAACACATTTTTCTATTTCCTTTCTTTCCCCCTCTTGGCTGGGTGGGCCAGCCTTGTGATTGGGTGGGCCAGGCCTACCCTGGCCCCCCCGTGAAGCCGGGCCCGTTACCTTGTCTGTTTGACACTGTATGTATGTTCGCCTGTGTACTTGTTCTTGCTGCTGTATGCACCAGAATTTTCCCCAGTGAACAATGAAGTTATTCTTAATCTTAATATAGAACTACTTTATTTTCATACTTCATGTTTGACTCAGCAGTTCAACTCTTCAGTTCAGCATGTTTGACTCAGCAGTTCAACTCTTCATATGCAATTCTACAGAGCCTTACAGTTTAATTGGTTTTTTGGATGAAAATGTAGTATATTCGCAGTCCGAACTGAACACAAGAGCGCATATTTATGTCATTAAAATAAGATGATAATTTGAGAGAATGTGATTTCAGATTGTATTTATCTCAAGTTTAGGGGATTCTATTTACCAACAGCCTGTATCATTACAATATATCTGTGACCCAGCAGATGCCCACAGACCTGGTGGATCTGAGCAGCTCGAACAAGGTATTCCAGAAAAACACCTCACTTTCATTATGTACGAAATCACTCAGTCTCCTCCATGCCTGTTCATCTGGTGATCAATATCATGAATAGAATATCATGTGTGCTAATCCTTTGCACAGCTCAAATGAGTTTAAATCGGAGAAAAAATGTTTAGGGTGGCTGGTGGAGCCGGGAGTTTTAAATACAAATTACATATCCTTAGTGCTTTGATTAATGGGGAACTTCACACAAAGGCTGCTGATTGCCATGCTATTACACTCTGAATGGGGTAGAAGAAATTATGTCAAGGTTAAATTTTCGAAACAGTTTGATCAAATTAAACCACATTCCAAATACTAACACACTACTTTGTAGCACGCACTTAAAAAAAAAAAAACAGATGATTATGTTCGCTGAATTTCTACATAATGACAGGGTCACTGGGCAGCAAAATGTGTTTGCAGAGGTGATTGCAGCACAACCAAGGTCTGTGTCCATGTGTAATACAGGCAGCCATGATCTAACCTGTGCAGTGTTATGGAACTTTTGGAACACTCTGGAACTCTCATGGCGTCGTGCTTTCTGATGCATCTTCTGAGGTCTAAAATGATTCATTCGGATTTCATAACTTGAAAAAAAGATTAGCTCGCCTGCATCCACCCCCAGTGACTCCTAAGCCTCAGCGGAGTTGCACCGTGGTGAAGTGGTGTTTAAGGCAGAGGGAGGACGTTCCTTTTGGGGCACCCTTGAAAGAGCTTGCACATCGCCATTTATGCAGAGCTCAGCTCGGACAGCATTAGCAAGGCACCCCTGACTTGCACCAAACCTAGGCTCATGAATCTCCCCGTTATGATGCGTGTGAATTTGACGCAAGCTTAGCAGGAGTTTTTCTCCTGACGACCGCACACAGACACAGGGTCATAGACAATAGCTAGCAGATAATGAGGGTTACTACTTTCCTGGACCTGGTGTCCCTGAACAATTCCCTCCAGGAGAGAGTGTGAGCCAGAATAAGAGATCAGAGATTAACTTCAGTTTCTCTTCCTCCTGGGAACGCTGTCCGTGTTGATCTTGTTCACAGAAACAAGAATAAAGTATTATAACAGATGATTGCAGATGTTATTTCTCGCATGAACAGAAATGCACTTGACTTATTGGCATGTTACAGTGTGGTATACCACCCAAGATTAAATGAAGTACACACATGGCTAAAAAACAAAAGGATAATAATGCATTTATAGTACTATTTAACAATACTCTGAGTATATTATCTTCACTATATTTCACATATACACACATAGCATATTAGGGTTAAGGGTAGCGGTAGAATATGTACCATGACTTTAAGTTAGAACTGAAAAATATTTTAATATTAAATCACAGGTACTGTTGTGGAGTGACAGTCATGTGACATCATCCACCAATCCAATGTCACCATCCTACTGCTTTCCCTTTCCCTTTGTGTCTCCCAACGACACCCGCAAACATTTACAGGACAGGCAGCAAATGGAGAGGCACTACCCCATCGCTAGGTGCTCACTTCACGCTCACTTCAGTTTCCAGCACTTTCCTGTGATCCGATACCTACAAGAAGCCTCTCCCTGAGCCGTGAGAAGCCGTCGAGGAGGTTTTATCCCTAATCAGCCCAGTATCGTCAGTCATTGAGGACACTGAAGGACCATTATGTAGTCCAGGCTGGACACCTCACCAGGTCACACTGATGTAGCATCTCCTCAGACTCACAGGGCCCCCATATGCCGTGAGAGGAGGCTCCTCTGGTGAGTCCTTAATGAAACCGCCAAGTCCAGCTTATTACCAGGTCCTCGCTCGCTCTGATGGAGTAGATCGCTTCTAATAGACCGTTTTGTGAATCTTTTGCACATCGACTAGTTGGGGAAGGAATCCCACCTGCAATAATAAGACCTCAGTGAAACGTAAGAGAAGGCGTTTTGGCTAAAAAATATATAAAACTCCATTTAAATGTGGGAATGCACTAAATAATTTTTTTTCATCAAGATGACTGGGAACACACATACTCAACGTGGGATAAATGTTTCTCTGTGAATGATTGGTTAGTTACCATAAACACAGCTCTTATTGGCTGAACGGTTAACGTTATTCGTCACATGATTCTATAGTCATGTGATTCCATCACGGATAGCTGTGAAAATTCATGAATATACCTGGTGAACCAGGGAAATTCTTTCAGGTTTGAGTATGCTACTAATCTGTGTCTTTCACTAATAAACTGCCAATTTACACACACAGACACAGACAGACACACGTTTGTATTCATATTTTTGCGGGAACCGTACATTCATTTTATGGGAAAAGCTCTAATCCCAACTATGACAACCTTAACTCGTACCCAGCCCTAACCATAAGCACAAGTAACCAAACAAAAAACTTTTGACATTTTTAGTTTTTGATTGCAGTCACAGATTTTTACTAAATTGAGTTTTCTTTGTGGAGACCGAAAAAAATGGTTCCCCCAATGTCAAAATAACATGTTTTTATCACATTGTGGGGACATCTGGTATCACACTCTAGTATACGTGTCCATCCCCCCCCCCCCCTACACGCACACACACACACACACACGCACACGCGCGCGCACACACACACACACACACACACACATACATGGTTCAGAAATCATCAGAAAGAGAGAGCTACCCTGCTTACCCTCCTGCCATAAACAAAATATCAGTGAATACTGAAGAATCATTTGCTCCATTAATGGTACAATATGGTGTTACTATACTCATACTCTGAGTAATACTATATTCATACTCCGAAAGATACTATATTCCTACTCTGAATAATACGATACTCTTACTCTAACTACTAATAATCCTGGAGGCTGAGATGCTTAGTCTGATTGGTTAGATTTAAGGAATTACTGATTACTGCATGGTGAAAAGCGGCCCCCGGTCCCTGAGCAGAGTAACGCTCCCCGGTAGAGAGTCAGCACTCTGTTTGTTTAGCTTAAAGAGCTCTGAAAGGTGGCATGGTGTCACCGGACTCCCGCGTCAGTGTTGCCGCGTTACTCTGAACAGGCCCTGTGCCATCCTCTCTGGGAGGCTGGCCTGCGCCTATGGCCTTGTCCACCCTACTTTTCCACAAGACGGGCTCGTCTGTCAGCCCTTGTTCCCGTGACTGACGGGCTGCCTCTTTCACGGCGGTCCAAAGACCAGAGGCGTGAAGACCTGTATTCAGAATACCCGAGCTGTGTGAATATTTTGATCCGGACATGCAAAACAGGGGCACGCTTAAACGGATCCTTATTCTAACCCGATTTGGCGATCATCCCCCCATATTTTGTACAATCATAAATAAGCACGCCGGCGCCCCTTAATGGAGTAATTTACACGCGCGCCGCTATCGCCATTGACAGCACTTTCATCCCCCGGCAAACGACTGGCATTTACTGAATCAATTACTTGAGTTATGAAGAGGAGTATAAAGGCTCAGCACTACGCCATTCTTCTCAATAACAAAAGAAAAGCCACATTAAAAAGTAGCATTGATGGCTTGTTGTGAGTTTCAGTCAATGGGCTCCCCCGGAGTTAGAATTAAAAGACTGTTAGAGCAAAATTGTTTTCTCTGGTCATCAGTCACATCGTGAAAGGCCTTTTTCAAAGTGATTAATTAAAACGCAAGAGTGGGAAAAGGCATCCTTGATAAAATATCCAGGTAGTTATCCAGTAGCATCACCAGTTAATGGCCAGTGGTTTCCCTTGACTAAGTGTTATTGCTTCAGTCCATAATTTCATCGTGAAAATGGCCAAGGGAGTGAATCTTCCTTATAGTAATTGGGTATTGATTTGAAAATAAATAGCAGTGCTGCTGCTACTGAACTGACAGCCCATCCTTGGACAGAATTGACAATAAATGGTTTCTGGTTTGTGTGAGAGTTATGGATCAGGGGGATACAGTCAACCCCAGTGCTCTGCTTCAATCTTTCTTCCAATATCTATTGGATTTCAAATAACCCATTTATGGAAGGTGTCATATAAAACCTATAGTTTTGAGCAGCCGGAAGTTAAGTTAAGGTTAAGATCTGCTTCCCATTTTAGCATTGCCCTCTAAATGCAGATTGTTTTCTGTAACAATTATTCTAGATTAAATCAAGAACAGTTGGATATGCATACTGTTATTTAATTAATATCCCTGTGTTTTATTCGTCGTATATTTCTTCAGATCATCTCTGTGTAGAGTTTTGACCAAACACAGCCCCATACCCATGAGAATTTGTGTTCAGTTGTTCCATAATCAAACAGAACATCAATCTAATTCAGCACAGTCATGAACATGAAATGCTAATAGTGTATAATGACAAAACCAGCACTTTTTTAAAGACGAGCGGCTATAAAGTTCATTAAAGTTTGTCATTGTGGATATGCACTATACTGTCCGTTTAGTCTCTGCCGTGAAAGATATCTGCATGTCCTAAATCAAAAAGATAAAATCACCTTCAATCTTAAAAAACATCACTGTGAACGGACCCCTTTGTTGCAACACCCTGTCTTGGCAGCCATGTCAACCAGGCCAAATTGCTGCTGACAGGCCAGTCAGTGTTCAGGCAGTCCCTCGCTGTTTACATATTATGCTGCGTTAGGCCATAACCCTCACAGAATCAGGGCCATCGCTATGGCATTAAACCTTGAAGGGCGGAGAGTGCGTCCATGTGAGTGCGTCCATTTCCTCACGGACCCGTTTTCCATCTGAGGTTATTTCACAGCGACTCGCAGAAGGACAGAAAATCGTCCCTCTGACTATCCCATAAGCGTTTTTGGGTCCTTCCCCAAATTTAACTATCTTTCCAAATTTCCAAAAATCTCCTTCTGCCACTTCCATGAACAAAATAAAGCATGATGATGAAAAGCAATTAAGGCACCTTCTGGAAAATGGTTTACTTTGTGGGTGACCAGTTTGACACTGTAGCTAAACACAGATCCCCTCTAACTGTAAATTAACAAATGATACATGAGCAACTTAACAAATAAAGCGAATATAAATATTGTATTATAAAAACACATTACAGTATTAAGTCTTGTTCGCATTTCTAAAATTCCTTCCCTGTTGGTCTAGAAGGACATTCATAATTAGAGACTGCGTGGAACTGCATTTATCATGGCAGCTGCAACTGCGCTTTTCACTCGCTGTTATTGGCATCAATTAATTCAGAGATATTTAACTAAGGTACCAAGGTGATGTATCAGCACTGTCCAATGCGGGGTTGCAGATCGTTTATAAAAGACCAGGCCCGAGTGATGAATAGACATATGAGGTTCTGTAGTATGTTTGTTTACACGCTATTTTAGTGCCATTCGACACCCTGGTGTCCTGTTGGTCCATGAATAAAATAAACACACATTACACATCATCTACATATGCATACATCCTCCCCAAATACGCACTCATCAAAAATCCATTTGCAGGCTTTGCCCTTGAGCGGCTCGAGTCCCATTAGCCTCGTCACTCACCTAAGCGTTTCCTGGCCGAGGTCCACGACTCCAGAGTAATCAGCCCGCGTACCCGGCGGACCGGCCCCCAAGTCCGTTTGCAGACCAGCGTTTCAGTGATGGACCACACGGCCAGGACACCAGACATATGGCCTTCACCAATCGTCTGTTGTTATCCCATTAGAAACTCCAGAAAGCTACCTTGAACCGAAGTACAGTTGTTTTACAGACAGATATTCCGCAGTGCATAATCACAGACTAATTCCAAACTGTGTACTTTATAATACAAAAACTAATATAAAATTTACTAATGTCAGAGACCGTTTCCAGATACTGAGTGGAAGTTTTCACAACAGAGGGGAAAGGCCTCATCTTTCGGTCTTTCAGAGAACGATGACAGATGAAACAAAAGTGTAGCCTGGAATCAGGCGGCTGTGTAAATGTTTCCGTGGCTATTACACGACATCAGTCGCAAGATTAATTAGCCCCAATCTGAGGCTAAAGGTCACAGGCCTGACTGCTGCTGATAGACTGTTTGGTTGGAATTAACCATGTAATTAAAATATTACAAATAGGAATGGAAAAAAACTTGAGAGACTGACTGGCTTATCTTAAAATAAATATGTGTGCCTGCCTGAATGAGGCGGAGAATTACGAATGAGCCACAATCACATTTTATCGGAGAGAATTTAAATTAGTGCTAATCGTCACTCCTTAGCATTTCAAGCTACACACGTTTGACATCTACCTTACATTAGGCCGCATGTAATAATGAATATCCTGTAACAAAAATGCAACGGACTTGCCTGGTGGGGGCGCCGGGGGTGTCGGAGAGAAGGAAATGTTACGGGGCACCAGCTAACAGCATATGCCACTCGTGGAAACAAATAGCCGAGGGAGGCCGGTTCAGGTGGATAATGGGCTGGAAGGTTCCGGCAGGAGATTCATGTACAGAAGATGCTCCTTTGATGCAGTGACATTGGGGGGCCCATAAACTCCAGTGCATAAAATACTGCAGTGGTTACTCTGCCCTAATAGGATTCCTATCTTTGCGTGGCAGATTTAGGACATCCCTGCCACCAAAGACGGACTGACACTAATTGGATTTGGCTACCTGAGTCTAGTAAACGAACAGGAAGAATGAATCAGTGGTCCGACATGACGGCTTTAAAGGACGCAAACAACATGCCGAAGACTCACTCCTGGGGATGTGACGGCATGCCCCTGCTCCGCTTGTCAAACATGGTACCACGTCGGCATCCCCACACCAACCGTGCCAGTCCGCTACGTGCAAAATGTGTACGTGTGGAGTATCACAGTGATGTTTTTCATCACCTTGTGCGCCGCTAGGCAGAGGCACTTGAGTTGAGGCCTGTCCCGAAGCATATTGCAGCCGCAAGGGGTCTGCGTTGTCCCCCTCTACATGGACCGTGTTACTTCTCTAATGACACTCAAACGGGGCTGCCGGGGGGGGCAACCCCATGGCCTCCGAATTCCCTCTCTTTACCGAGCGATTGCAGATCCACAAATTGAAACTGCAATTTACACAATCGGCATCCATTGTGGCATCTATTTGCGTATCTCACAGATATGAAGGGGTGGAGGTTAATGCGAGGCACCCGCTGACGCCGACGATGTCTCTGCGCCGTGGGAGCTAGTCTGCAAGCAGACATTTCACAATAGACACAATAGACCTTCCCTCAATTACACAATCGGATTGAGAAGTGAGATACGGCTGAGACAGAAATGAAAATAAAGCTTGTTGAACTCAAATGAGGATGGGCTATTATGACGGTATTTTGCCGGCTTGTTTCTGTCCAGACCAAGTATGACACTGGAGCATGTGTACAGACTAAATATGTATGTAATGTGTTGAAAGCGGTATGGGTATTTTACACTTACAGATAGTGATGTAACATGGAACTGGCAGGAACAAATCCATTTACAATACCCGACTTCATGTATCGTACAATCATCGTTTAACACAAAACACATTCAAATGTTTGTTTTCGAGTGCCTGCATGGGAGTTCCTGGAGCTTGCGTCAAAACTTAACGCAAAGATTTCTATGACTTTGAGCTACTCTAATCTGTTTTTAAAGCACAGGTAATATGTTGCATTCACCTATCTCTGCAAGCAGAAAGTCACTCGGTATTGACTTGCCTTTGACAAAAAAAAAATATCTTTAACCTGTGTCTGTACAGATCAATAAGACACAGATAAGCCAAGATGGTTGCTGGAGATACGGCCACCAGGATGTGGCCTGACATATCATGATTTTGGCTTTAATTACTTGGGGAAACTGGTTAGTATCAGATTAGGACTGAAAAAATGCCTTCAGCACACAAAACAAGGGCTTCTGTATTTGCAAATTGCATTCTCACTGTCGCTAGACCGTACATGATTGGTTATCGTCGAACCCTTCACTCTGCTGGGCAGGAATCACGAATATGAGTGCGGTGACAGAGTAATCCTGCGCTCGCTCCCAGGGCCGTCCTTGGACACAACTTTCCAGGACAGATCAATACATTAACCTGATTAGCGTGCTGTGAATTAGCTCCCCGATGGGTGACATGTACAGTACATCTGTGGGCAGGCTAACAGCTACACAGACCTCAGCTGGCCCTGCGAATAAAGACCTCAGCGGATGAAAAACGGTGTAATCAAAGCACGTAAGAAGCTGTGTGACTCACGGATGTGATCTGTGAAAGATCACTGTGGAACACACAGCTCGGTGCAGGCTTCAGAGACGGGCTATCTCAACAGCCCAGCATAAACATAAACAAGAATACATTAATATGTTAAATGATTTCAAATCAGTGCCAAATACTAGAATTTGCAATGACAGTTTGACAGCAAAAATAAAACACTGCAAAGACCCCAGAATAAGCTCCAATAAAACCCAAATCCTCAGAAAAGACAAGGACAATCCTGCATTAAACATCCTTATATGTTTGAATAAGGCTGACAGCAGTCAAAAACTGAAGTGACATAATAAAAAAAAACCTCAAGACTAGTAGTTTTTAGTTTTAGTAAAATTAAAATGCGTAGCAGCGGCCACATCACAAATCACATCTTATAGCTGAAATGAGCGGTAAAGACCACAGTAGCGTTTACAATGAACAAAATAGCTTTTGATTAGCAAATGAAGAAGTAGATGTACCATCATCTGTCACGCTGACCACACAATCGACCGGTCGGGAAGTCGAGCAAACACATGCGAAACACGTGTTCGACTTGGAGAGGAAGAGTCACAACACTGTGCTAAAAACAGACAGATCCCTCCTCGTTTTAATTGAAACCAAATCCATTTACATACTTAATCCATTTTCAACAGTACGCCACATTCTCTCCCAATAATAGACTTCATAGTCATTTTTTCACCCTTTTTGCCTTAGCCAAATCCATTTGACTTTAAACAGAAGTCCATTTATTAAGTCTTTTATTAGGCTTTTCATTATGTATGCTTGTAAAGATCTTAATAGAGATGTAAGGTAATGAAATTCAGCAAGTTCTTCAAATGTTCATAAATCTCCATAACTTCTCGTTTCAAAGAAAACCTGTTTTCATTGGGCCTGATGTTTTATTCATGGTCTGCGAAAACGTTCACACAGTTTAATTAAGCTAATATGATTTATCTTATGGCCCCACTGACGAGTTCCTTCCTAAAGAAGTCTTGTTTGCAGGGAGCCAAAGTGAACAAGCGAGGTAATTAAACAATACTTGAGGAAATTAGTTAAGCACCTTTATTAATCAAAGACTGATTGAAAGTCTGATTAAAAATTATTTATATTTATACATATATAAATAAATATGAAATCAAAGAGTTAAATACTATATCCTAATAATAATACTATAACACTATATTCTGACTGATGCTGCTCCAACAACATTAACCAGAAGGAAGAACATTAATATTTAAGAAATAAATTTAGTAACATTAATATAATTACTAACTTTTTCTTACTATGATTTGTTGTTCAGGATTTTAATTGTTAAAGAGAAAAGTAACGTGCTGGACTGGGTGAAACCATACAGCGTGACCTAAGGACAGGCCACTGGTTCAGATTGCAGCTAAGCTACTCTTAGCACGTCCCTGGGCTTGGTGCTCAACCTGAATTGCTTGCCTAAATACCATCTGTACAAGTGAGCAAATTGTAAGTTTAAGCAGTTGCTCTAAATAAGGGCTTCTGATTAAAATTGCAGTAATGAGACGATGATGTGACATAAAGAGCATTTTCTTAATTGGAGTGCAAAAACATTGCTGGGTCTCCTCAGGAGAGGCGGAGAAGCTTTTGGAGGAAAAGATAAAGTCCCACTTTTAACATTAAATCCAGAGATTTCACACAAAATCACACAGCTTGCTGTAGCAGGTATGACCTCAGATTTTTCGTGGGACTACAGCAGAATTTTTTATTTTATGAACAAAAAACATGTGCTTTTGAGGTATAGCAGCACATGCAGAGAGATCACAAAACATTGTTTATTAGCAGTGCTGAAGGTGGTAAGAAGAAAACAGAACATTGGAGCCTGGGTAATTTCCTTGTTTTTGCAGATCTAAATTAGCTACATTCTGTCTCTTAATGTGTCTCTCAATTCCACCCTCTGATTCTGAATTCCACTTAGGTTTCCTCTATTGCAGTTTAGGAGCCCCGCCCTGTACAAGGAGCCCAGTCACCCAGTTAAAGCGGCCCTGTCACGCAGCCACCCTCTTAAAGGGGCCCCGCCACCCTATTAAAGGAGATCCACTACCTTATTACAGTGACCTGCCCATCCCTTTAAATTGGCTCCACTGCCCTGTTAAAGGTCTCGTCACCCGTCCACCCTGTTAATGGGGCCTCATGGCCCAGAAGCTTGAACGTCAACGAGCCGCTGCATCCAGACTCCACACCCGTCATGCCATTTCAAGCGGTACACCATGACGTCGAAGCACCGCTGCTTTAATAATGGCAGGAGAGATGCGGGCCGTGAGGCCCTTAGGCACGCACAATGGCACTAGAATTCTGACACCCAGAAGCAGCTATGACACTGAACAATACCCTTGTGGGGGAGAGAGGATGAAAGGGTTTACTGTTATTGAAGGATTCCCGCGGAAAGCGCTGGCACGAGTGCAGAGATTTCTCGTTACAGTACAACTTCCTGCAAGGAAAAAGCCGCAATATCACAGTAAGCCTGTGGCTGCATTATCCTTCATTTCAGCTGCATACAATAAAACCCTACTGACATGCTTATGGCCACCGTGAAGCAGTGACATCTCTACTGACAAGGTAAAGTACTGCCACCTTCACACCCATACCAAAGTAGTGACACCTGCACCGACAATCTAAGTGACTGACACCTGCACCGACAATCTAAACGACTGACACCTGCACCAAAAATCTAAGTGACTGACACCTGCACTGACAATCTAAGCGATTGGCACCTGCACCGACAATCTAAGCGACTGACACCTATACTGCCAAAGTACCTCACTAATGCTAAACCACTGTTTTTGGTCCTCTGTGATTTAAGTGTCACTTAAGCTTTATTACTAAAATATATTTCATTAAGATCCAGGTGCAGCTTCTCTTTATTTCTTTGTTTTGCTTCGAGGCCTTAAGATAAACCCCTTGGAATCCATCCCATAATACTTTGCTGAATATAATCTCACTTCCCGCCTGCTACCGGCGACAGTGGGACAGGCACACAATGACGTGAAGCGGCTTCATTGTTACATTCATGTTCTCTGTGAGACGTTCACACTCAAAGGGATCAAAAAACATCGCATGGATCTGAATTCCTCTGACTCCTGCACAATATTACAGTTTCATCAGTAAAATGACAGAGATCGCTGAGGCATAAATTCTCACGAGCCATTTTCAAAGGGAGTTTGTGAGCTACATCCCTGTCCTCTGCTCACGCCCAGCTTGGTGACCAAGTGCATTATTTCACAATGTTTCTGCGTCTACCATTCCCTGTATTCATGTTCTTCAATAACATGAAAGAGCATAAAAACATTACAAAAAATTTAAGATACCATATGACAATTCCAAAGAATTATCTTGTGAAGGATTTACCAAGAAGAGAATTGTTTGATTATTTCTACAAGATATAAATTGTTTACTGGACAGATTTTTTATTTTCTAGCCAAGTTGAGGCTTTTTGTTCGTAATTAGCACTAGCATAACAGTCTGGAAAAGCTAGTTTGTGCATATTCATGATAAGATTTTAAACAACACATTTACATGCATCTTCAAATTCCACATTCCTTTGTAATCATTATGGTCACAATCAGCAAAACAACAGCAAATCTGTCTTTGGTAGAGATAATGGATTGTGACATGTAAACTCGCTGTTGATTGGTCAGGATTACATCAATGCAATCTGAATGTGTGACCAATAGCATTACTGTTAACATTTGTCCCTCCCGTGCTCTCCTTCACAGTTAGTCCCTAACCTTTACCGTAACAGGCTCCCACAATGACATTGTCCTAAAGCTATTTTGCAGGTACCTGCTGCGCCTCTTCTTCTGTTCTTTTCTGCAGTTCTGTTGACTTCAGGCTGTCAAGAGCTGGACAACTCCACCAAGGAAAAACAGAAAGGACATGGTTGCGGGGTTGCAGGGGGGCGGGGGGGGTCAGTCTACATTAGATCCCTAATGGCTTGAAATGTTTGGATTGCCGTTGAGCAAATCAGGTCACATGTTACAGTAGATATCCCCCACTCATATATTACAATGGACTGAGACCGTAAATGGGCTGAAAACACAAGATGAAAGATACATGTTTGTTTATGGCATGGATACTGTCATTTATTCAGGAAACCACATGGGGACCCAGCCCCGTCCATCCTGTGCACTCAGTATCACGCTGATCAAAACCGTACTTTGCTTCAGGTTTTGTTTCATGCATTTCAAACACTGCAGTTTAGTGTTTAGCTTGAGAGAAAAAGCTGTCGTCCCCTCAACATGGGCATTCGGAGAAACGTAACGCTGGAGAGATGATGCATGAAAATAACCATCCTCGGGTGGCTGTAGCATGGAAAAAATGTAAAAATAAGTGAAACTGGAAAAAGAAAAATGGATCTTGCTTTCAAAAATGGATCTTGCTTTCAAAAAATGGCTATGCTTTCAAAGCAAGTCACTATATGGTGGTATTTAACAATTTTACAAAAGCATTGTTGTCTGATGTCAAACTGAGGGAAAAAGATGAGCTCTTGCTGTAAGCAGACCATAGCAAGATGTTATATACGCATGATATGCCTGCGGAGAGCAGTTTGTTAAGATGTACGTTTGCGTACATATGCACATTCAACAGCAATGCACTAAGTAACACGGGAAGTTTAACAGAAAGAGCTTCTTTCTGACCCAGAAACAAAAATCCTCTGTGACACTGATCATGTCGTTTCCTAATGGAATTTGATGTTCCAAAAATGATTAGTTGAGTAGTTGCTCCTAATCTACAGCCTGACCTTGAATTATGCTGATGCCAAGAACATCGACTAAGTCACCCGTTTCGTAGTTATGAGATTTGGGGAATCATCATTGATCAACACGTGCAGACCAGGTCTCAACCTTTGACAGTTTTTTTGGAACATGAGATGTCATGTACAGATGAACACAAATGCAGATGCAGTCCCAAGCTCGACAATTTGAATGCTTTGATGCACCAGTTCGAGTCTCAGGACCAAAATATATTCAACATTCTTTTTAATTAAACAAGTTATGGGAGAAGAGCAGGGAACCAGCCAAACTTCATCCTGAAATTAAATACTCTTTAGATGATTGGGACTGGCTGAGAGACTTGAAATGACTGGAGATGCTTTAACAGGAGACAGGTGCAGTTATTAAAGCAATTAATTTTGACATGAGGCATGAGCGTGATCATCAGTAGTTCCCTCTAGAGATTCGTTTCCTCTAGATTATCCGTTCTCGGTACAAATAGCTTTGCTTTGATACTGGCTTTGCATGAGGAAATCGCTGGTAAAACCAGACCTTTTGAGAACAGACATCCCAGAAAAGAGGCAGATAAAAACAATCATGGTGGATTTGATTCAAATCAGAGGAAGGTCCATTGCATGACTAATTTATTTAAAAATTGCTTTTCCAGTTGCAAGGGGACTAGGGGGAGGTTTAGGGTACTGGGCAGAGGAAACTTCTGGATGGGTAACCATTCCTTTGTGGGGTCTCACAATCACACACAATGAACTATTTAGAGTTACCAGGTTACTTAGCTGCATGCTTTGGACTGTAGGAGAAAACCAGCGCATGTGGAGAGTATTCAACTTCTGGGTGTTCATCAAAATGTGATTGAATATGTGCCTTTGAGATGAATTTAGCAGATAAAAATTGAAAGGGACTCTGGGTCAGCAAGAGGCTGTAACAGGAGACTGAGTCAGGAGTCGGGATCTGGGCATGGGGGAGGGACGAAACGCAGTCATTTATCTGCAGGATATGATCAAAACAGATGGTGGGGGAGGAGAAAATGTAAAAGTAATAAGGCCTATCCCAACCCTCAGAGTCACCTAATGGTGGCCTGGTCCGCCAACACAACCCTACTTTATATTTACCGTTTTTTTCCCCCATTTGTTTAGGTCCTACCAACAGTAGCTAGCAAACAATCAGGGATTAATTGTTTGCAAAATGTAAAAACTATGAGGCAAGAAGGGTGATTACTCAGCAGGCTCAGTCCTGGGGCACCGTACATGATTACACGTAGCCAGCAACGCGCTGTCCCTCTCCGCTTCATAAATGCCGCTAGGAGATTAGGCCAGCTAGCGCTAATGCTAAGCCGGACTGACAACTCCAACAGCTTAATGAGAAATTCCTCCTGAAACTGAGACTGATTATCAGCTACAAATTAGCCATAATATGAATAATCAGCCATGGTGTCACTTTGGTGCAGGGAGGGAAAAAAATGGTAAACAGCGGAATGCTCTCTCCCATGCTAATTAAAAATTACCTGCAGCTTGTTACCCAGTGTCTCATTCTTGAAAATGCCACAAATAAATCTGGCAGGGACGGCGTTCGTGTATCTATGAATATGAATTCACTATTAATCTATTTAAAAATACATTCTGGACTTGTTATAACAAACCATATAGTGACTAAGATGTATCACATCATCACGGTTACGGGAATCATGCTCATACTGCGAGATGGCTTAATGTATGCACAACATAATTATTATTACAGATTTCTGCACCATCCGCATACATAAAAGATTCTGGGCTGCTGGGAAGGGATCTTCTTAATATAAAGTGATAGACAGCACTAGCTGATCATATCTAACAAGGTATCAGTGACCTGCGGTCTTCTTTATAGGGTTATTTCAAGAATTTATAAGACTGCGCAGCGTCTGATGGTACGGATGAGAATATTTATAATATTTAATATATATTTATGATTTTATGGATATCTGCTTACCAGTGAACAGGTCATAAACATAATGCCGCGAATCCCCCGATCATAAATACTTCACCTGTTGAGGTGTCCTACCATATCCATACAGAGGCTGCTTTATGTCAGACGCTGAGACTAATTGCTTTTACTTTTCTGTTAACGGTGCTGGAATAAACAGACCCATCCCTGTGCTGTTCATCAAAAGAATCAAAAGAGTTTCATGTCCGCTTTTATGACACAGACATGCAAACTTCAGGGCGTGTCCTTCAATACTACGCCACCTGCTGTCTCACAAGTTTTCCTTTAAACAGTGTCTTTTTTCATGACATGCAGCCATGAAAAAAATTAAGAGACCACTCTATATTTTTCAAATAATTTGCATTTCTAAATACTGGTTTAATGCTGGCAGAAGGCTATGCTAAGCAGCAGGTTGCTTCCAGGTTCAAAATATCTAAGTATACAAGAATAAGGTAAGCAGGAGACACTGGGAATGACCAGAAACCAGCCAGGTAATGGGCAGAAGCGACATTCTAATGCCAGAGATGACCGTTAACTTATCTGACAGTTTCGCATGAATTGTAGGATGACATCAAATGACCTTCAAAAGGAATGGCAAACATTAAGTATAGGTGTGAAGTGCACTGCTAGGACAGTTCGTATCAGGCTCCTAGTAGCAGGACTGAAGTCCCATAAAGCTAGGAAGAAGCCCTTCATTAATGAGAAACAGAGAACAACCCAGCTGCAGTTTCCAAAAAACTAAAATTATTCACAGATGCACACCCATAAATTGAGAAATGAATGAAACAAAAATTTGTACTGTGGTCTCTTAATTTATTCTGTGGCTATAAATTTAACAGGAATAGCCATCCATCCATCTTCCAGTCGCTTGTCCAGGGGAATGTTTTGCAAACAGATCATAAACAGATTTCCACAGGAATTACGGCTGGTTTGTACAGTATGTGATAGCAAATAGGTGATAGGTCCTAAGTCTCAGACAGCAGAGGATACAGTCAGTCCAACATATAAAAATAAACAGACTCCTTTCATAGATAAAAGCAAGGGATCTCCTCAAGGCATATATGCATGCAGGGATACTGAGATGTGTAGGCAGGGCAAGCATGCAAAAATTAGGGGAGCTATCCGGCACCCTGGGGAATTTCCATTACATATGTTTCATTACGGACATATTAGTTCACATTGGCTCAGGGCGACTGAGGTGCCCTATTACATCAAGGAGCATCAGCTGTACTCCGCCGATCATTTAAAGACAAAGTGCTGTTTTGGGGTAGAAAGAAGAGGGTACAGAGTGTGAGCGGGTGAGGAAAGGGAGTCAGCACAGCGTCCTGGGGATTGATGTGGTGTGGCTCTATGAGGAAGCCCCCAATTAACTCCCCCCGATGAAGACAAAGTCGCTGTCAGGAGATCCTGTCTGGATAAACAGAAAATGTGAAGGAACACCGGGATGTGGATAAGGGGGAATTATCGGCTGTTGATGTTGTCATCCTGGACAATTAAAGGGATCATACAACGATTAAAGGGATCCCACCACAATTAAAGGTATGACATCGCAATTAAAGGGATCCCACCACAATTAAAGGGATCCCACCACAATTAAAGGGATCACACCACAGTTAAAGGGCTCACACCTCAGTTAAAGGAATCCCATCACAATTTAAGGGATCACACCACATGGACCAGTTCCTCTTAAAAACTATCCAGATGTTAGCCGGCTGTCTGAGAGGAAATATGTACATTTCTGCAGATACTGCTGGGCATGTGGAAATTTAGTCACAGGGCAGAGGTGAAACGTGAAACATCGCCGTGAAGTTTTATGGGTTTGGGATTGGTTTTTGCTCAAAACAACCAAGTGCAGGTACAACTGAGGTGTATTAACAATTGCTGTGTCTACAATCAAATGAAAATAACTTGTTGGATAAAACATCACAGTGACACATGAAACAGGATGGTCAGGGAGGTGTAAGGGGTTTGTTGTATGATGTTTTTGAGTAATAATGGAGGAGGCGAAACTGAATTTAAATCAAGAACAGTGTAATTTTAGAGGGATAATAGTCAAACATCACAATGAAATCCAAAATGTCAGTTTTGATTGAGTAAATATCAAAAGAGTATCAACAAAAAAGCTTACAAAGTGCCAGTTGCTGTAATATCACTGCAATGCATTTACATTACATTTGACTTACTTACCAGACAGTTTATCGAAATTGACATACATTTTTTGAGAATGCAGGGTCAGCCAGTCCCTGGAACATTGGGGGTTAAGGGCCTTCGGCAAGGGCCTGATGGTCTATTCACTCTGCTGGCCCTGGGACCTTCCGATCGCAGGCATGACGTCCTAAGTGAGTCACACACTGCCCCACAATGCAAATTTATTTCCACTCGGTTGCAGGCTTCCGCTTTCTGATACTGCTGGTCTAGTCAGGGTTGTGGTTCCCTGGGGTCATCAGGTTTCTCAGGCACACGGTTTATTTGGAATGTGAGAGGAAACCAGCTCAGACCAAAGAAACATGAGGAGCACGTGCAGACTCCCAGCTTAGAGAGATCCCGGCTGGATTCGAGCCCACAGCCCAGGAGCGGAGATGTCATCTCTATTGATATACACACTCATCCCCAGATAACCAGGCATTCAGTGCTGAACTCATTTACCTGCACATAAAGTATATATTTATAGTACAAATAAACATTGAACAAATGAAACTGATGTTCAAAGTTCGTTCATTTGTGCAGCAGGACCTTTGTGTGAGCTAAAAAAAACTGCCTGCATTATGGCTATAAAAAGAGCAAATAATAGTTATGAGTTACTTTTAAAAAGTAGACTGATGGCAATGAGATGGGGGCGAAAACGTCATCCTGTTTTTCTTTCTCAGTGCTCTGCATGTCGCCCCAACTCTTCAGGAGTCGGAGGGTTAATCAGGAAATTAATTTATCTTCTTAGCAGAAGAAGTAATTAAGTCTAGGGGACAACGGCATCATATAATTGAGAATGAGTAATGAAGAAGCAGCGTGCGCAAGAAAAAAAAAGTTTGGTAATTAAGACAGGATGTTGAGTGTAACAAGGAGGAATAATGTGTTTGTCACCCATGGCACTATTATTTCGCGGTGATGTAAAGCCGGGCCCGAAACAACCACAGGCGGGACTCTGGAGAAGGTGCAAACGGAGTCACACCAGATTCTCTTATTAGGATCCGATTCATAATGTGGCCGCTCTGACTAATTCAGGCCACTCAAGATTAATTCCGCAGCACAAGCAGCATAATGTAGCAGAAACTTTCCTTTCCCAGAAAGGTTTTTCCTTTTTTCCCCTCTCTCTCCTCCAGGGAGATTCGTTAAAAGGGTGTAAAGACATGCATGGTTCTGAAAATTTGGGACCCAGTAACCGGGTCAGGATGGTGGAGGGGGCTGAGGTTCAGCTCGCCAAATGTAATGCCATCCACTCATTGCCTCGCTTACCCACCGACCATGCTAGGCTCTCTTTGTTGAATTTGGAAAATGCTCCTTTTTAAAAAAGGGGGTCTATTCTGTACCCTGAAGTCGAAAGAGCTAAGCTTTCTTCTCAGGGGGAAGACGACAAAGGACGTGTGAAAATCATTGATCTGACCTTGTACTTTTATAGTCTGAAAAACAGGAACGCCTCATTGCCCACGGCGGATGGCACGGGGACTCAGGGTCGAGGTAAAGAAAAAAAAGGACTTAAATCATGGGGAAGAATGAGCTGAGAACAATTAGGTCAAGTTTGTATGGAGCTGGCAGAAGAGTGAGCATTATAAAGAGACGAGTTTAACGGTGAGACGGCACTAAAACCACATGTTTATATACACTGATACTCCAGTGGACCGGCATCGCTGCCCCTAAAATCAGGGGTCTGCTCTTGCGAAACTGCAGATGAGACCAGGACCAGCTATACACATGCAGATCCGAGAGACCCAAAGGAGAGAACCAGTGATGGACAGCTAGGACAGTGGACATGGCTTGTGATGATTGACTGCTGATGTACGACACTGAGACCTCACAGAGACAAACCTGCCCCAAGCTGTCTGCTGTATGCAAGTAGTCAGTCATGAGCTTTTAAAACAACTGTTTATAATCTATCTGAATCATCTTTCATGGTGTTTCAACAGGGGCTATACAAGGGCGGGACTACAGGGACACCGGCCCCAGCTGAAAGCTAATTGGCTCCCAGAGTATCCCCTTCCCTGTCACTCGCAGATTCAAAATGTATCATTGGCTAACGATAAGTTTGTCCCCTCTGTATGAATTAGGGCCCCTCTTATGTCCCCCCCCACCTTAATTTCAAAAAATCCTAGAATCATCCTGCCACGTCCCGCATGCTTTCTTTCCCTGTGTTCTCTGTGTTCACCTCTTCCTTGTGTAACCCTGCCTCTCGTTTCAGCCCTCGCGTGGATGATCCCAGGTGCCTCTCGTCTGCTCCTCATCTGTGGTGTATATAGTGCCTCCTCGTCCTGAGCTCCCCAGTCCAGTCATTGTATTGCTGTGTGTGTGAGATCCTGCTGCCTGCCTGAGCTACCCCGTTGGTTACCCTGCACCATGTGTCCCCCCCGCTCCCCCAGCCTTGTTTTGACCCCTTGCGGTTTGGTTTCTTAACCCTTTCGTATAACATTTTGGTTGAATAAAACCCTTTCCATTTTCCCTGACACCTGCCTTTGCCTCCGTCCTTCCTAGCATGTAACACATCCCCTTTGTAAACAAAGCTGACAGAAACCAGCAGAAGAAATGTAAATATGGCACATTATTATCAGTAGGGTATTTTAAGTATATTAATGTGTATGTTTTTGATACAGACACAGACACTGGTGGGTGCAACCCTCTCATCACCCAACTGCTGCTGCCTGCCCCCGTCCCCAATCCATATTCTACGTCAGGCCACCACGCGCTCCTGTCTGGGGGTGCTGGTTTGCACCACACCCGCCTCACTGGCTTGCCTCATCAGTTTCCAGGGTGACCCTGAGGACACTACATGATGTGATACGTGTCCATGACAACAGAGCAACGGAGCATGCAGACTTAGAGGATACCTAGAAGAAACTGTGAGGTTTTGGTCCCAGTTTGTAAGAAATGGGGACTGGGTGGTGTGGCATGACTACAGGGGAGGGGTCACACATCTCAGAGCTGCAGATAGAGCCTGCCCAGGGGGTTGGAACGTCCCTCAGAGACCAGGAAGTCCACTGGACACTAACAAACAAATAAAATGAGTGTCAAATGAGATGTGTGACACAGCAGGTTTAGTTGCTGTCCCTGCAATCAGAAAGTCGCTGGTTCAAATCCTCGAGTTGGCACTCTAGTTTCACTCTTGGGTCCTACCAAATACTCCAGGGATTTTCTAAGCCCACTATCTCAAAAAAGCGTCTGGCAAAGAAATTACCTGTACTGCATGAAACAACATTCAGCATTTAGAGACGTTAAAACACTTAAAGATGAACAAGGGAGGTTAAGAGAGACACACACAAAGAATGCGATGACCATTGTAATGCGGCATTCTCGGCCTGCAGCTGTTCGCCGTGGTGACAGCAAACCTCCTGAGTGAGAATGGGGCCCCGTGACAGAGGGGGGTGACCTGGAGGCCTTTGGGAAGAAGCCCCAGTGCCGCCTCAGTGCTTCAGTATTTAATGGTATCTCCTACCAAGCTGTGGCCTTGTTGAATTTATCGACTGAGTAAAAGAATCTACAGCAGATCGGGTTCTGCATCCCCGCCACCCACAGATAATGGGCCGCACTCTTTTATCCCATTCACAGCGGTGGGTGATAAATGGACTTAATACCGGGGCCGGCTACAAATTTTATTTTTTTCCCCTTCGATTTTGAATCTCATAAATGCAACCGATGGTTTGAAGTGTCCCCCCCCACCCCGGTCGAATGAAACACTCGAGACGCTCCTGACTGCTGCGGGGGTCCCAGAAATAGCCACGGATCCGTCAGTGAGGATCATCGCGGTCAGGAAGTGGTGAGGAACACAGTAGGGGTGGCTGGATGATGGTCGGGGGGGGGCTGAAGAAAGTTCTGGAAGAATGAGAGACGTTTGCACAGGTAGTTTCCAGGCTGGGACGTCAGGGGCACACCTGCTAATGTCCTTGTTCCATTGAAATGGCTTGTTTCGGGTGCTTATCACACTGGATGCCCAGGCCCTTGCTGGGCATGTCGATCCATGGCAGTTATGGGATCCTTTTCTCATTGTTAACCATCATTAGCTAATGTCCTGCCACTCAAAGGGGAGGGTGCCCTGTTGGCCACAAACAGTCTCCACACTAAATATGAAATAAACATTTAGGAGATGGCATATGCATGAGATGTTCTGGTAAGCAGCTAGCTAGCTACAATCTTCTGACTGTACTCCAGGCATGTAGCCACATGCTAAAGTAATGGGATTGAACTACCTGAACTACCCCGCACCCATCTCCTAGTAAGCAAAATCAACTTGGGGTGGGGTGGGGGGGGGGGAGAAATCTAGCGAGGGGGACCCCCGAGATTTATTACTGACTATAAGTCTGCTTTTTAGCCTGTTTCTGAAACATCCGAGGGCCCCAAAATATACATTAAACACATTAAAATTATATTTCAAATTCACTTAAAGTGTATTTATAATATTAATGCACAGGTCAGGATGTATCCAGCTGTAGGCTGGAATGGGAAAAAATCTGCCATAAATTTTGCGGAGTCGATGCAGGCCGTCAGGAATATGTTTTATCAGCAGTGTGGGAGACCTGTCAGGGTGGTGTTAGGAAGAGCTGGCGCTGCTGCCTCTAGGCCTTACTGTCAGCACCGTTTCAATTTATCGACCATTTAGCCAACAAAGACAACTGGAAAAATGTTTAACAGATACTGTAAGTAACCGGCACTTTTGTGCTGTACTTCTAGACTTAATCTATGATACTGAATCTATGATGATACTTTTCAGAGGAAAATGTTGCTTTTCTGTGGTTTACTGCTACTAAGAATACAAAACGAAACAAATATGCTGACTGCATCTCTGAAGTTGATATTTTATATTTGTAGATCGTGAGGCATCAAGGTGTCGTGTGGTAAATACATATTTCATCAGTGAAAGTCTGCGCTTGAACATTTATCATGGAGCGTCCGCAGATTCGCCGTTTGGGGCAGATAATTCACAGCGTCTTTTAATCTGAGCAGCGGCTGATCTGCACATAACTCTTAGAAATGTTATTTATTGTTTTCAAAATTAAATCTGGTGCGACGATGATGGGCTCCTGTACAGCAGGGCAGAAGCACTCCACAAGGGAAAGGTGTCAAGCATGTTTAACGGCAGCTCCAGGAAAAAATCTAATTTAATAAAAAAAAAAGAATCAGAAACCCATTTATAACTGAAAAAATGGCAGACAGAGTGTGTGCATATTTCAGCCATGATCAGTAAACATTTGTTCACTGAGCACTCATGGTCAGCGTGGACAAGATTCCTCCATCCCGCCGGGAATCCTTAGCTTCTGACATCACACAGGAGCCTGATGCCGATAATGACATCAGCGGCGTGCACTCACACACACCCTTCTGAAGACTCTGCCACAGCGACAAACAAACATACACGAGCCACCTGCTAAGCAAATGACTGTCTGACCTTTCGGGGGCGACCTTTGTGAGCGTGATTATCTGGCAGGCTTGCATTTTGCCTCAGTGGATAGAGGAACACAGGATTAATAGGCCCCCGCTGTCATTTATGTGTATTGATTAAATGTCAGCGATTAAAAAAAAAAAAAAAAAACAGTCTCACTTAAAGTTAAAACTAAGAAAGATAGCTGGTCTAATGGTTTTAAACTTTAGCATGTTGTTGTGAGGAAAATTAAGCTATGATTGGTTAAATATCCAGGCAACAGCATGAAATCCTGTCACTAAATCCCACACTGATTGTCCTTACATTATTTTCTTTTGCCTAAGAAACCTCCTGTGTACCAATCTGACATAAATCACCTGTCACAGATATAAACCCTGCCTACGGTTTCCGTGGGCCAATGTGTTTAAATCAAAGTACTGGGGGATGCCAGATGCATTTGAGGAAACTTTTGCAATGCAGGCATAAAGACAAGTCCATCTACCCGGCCATCAAACACGAGCAGAGTACCAGACCCAGCCACACCCCAGGGTAGGAACAGTCAACCCAAACATACTGATGTTGGTTGAATTAGACTCCAGTGATTGATGAGCCCTGATGCACAAGACAGACAGATAAAATAAGTATATAAACAAAGGGAGGTGAAAAATACATTGTCAACAACTTTGACAACATTACATTTGCCTGTCTGAAATCTGTAGGATTTCATGAAAATCCCAGGGAGGAGATGCTGTGGTCTGAACACAGAGCTACCAATGAAACAACCACGCTCTGTGGGGGCCACATAAAGACAGGAACCCCCCTGGAACACTGAAGAGGGCCGTTCTTTGTCCTTCTTTTCCTGACAAACCATACAGTACAAATACATAAAAAGTGACAACTGCGTTTGTTAGCGACCATCACCGACCCGAAACAAAGCAGAGACTGCTGGTAAGGAGAACATTTATAACAGCTCGCGTCACTCAAGCCAGGAGCAATAATGAGTGTGGATGTGGCACTTATCAGGTCCAACAATAGCTCGTTAAATCAGCAGGGCTTTCATAAGGGCGACGATCACCGTGAAATAAGAAGAACACACAAACGAAGAGAGAGGGAGAGACAGACAGCTATCAGCTGGGAATACCCATGAAGTGCTTACATCTTTGGATTTTTGTACAGCTGTATTCATCATAGGAGATCAGGTGTAGAACCTTGTTCAGGAGCTCTTCTGGAACCTGACCTAGAAACCTGTGGGTTACTGGTCTACCTGCCTACCACCTGTCTCCTTAATTTGTTCAGCTGATGATTATTCTTCCTAATGTAGTAATCTACCAATTCGTTCTGATGAATAATTTACCAACACGATTCAGGTTAAATTCTTTCCTCAAGGTTTCAGGGCACAATCCATTGTCTCTGAACACGAAGCTATCAGCGGACAACTAATAATTATCACATTGCCGCTTAAAATATTGACAAACCATTTAAGCAATACAGCGGCAGTTTTCTATAGAGTGAAGCATTTTACTTATGGAGGTCTGGTCTACACAATAGCGTTTGTCTCTGCTTCACCCTTAAGTTGGATTCTCCCATTTTTACTGTCAGTAGGATTACGGGCAGCCTGGTGGAAAGGGAAACCTAGCACAGATGTCAAGGCCTAAGCAGCCATTTGCACTCGTTGCTATCTTCTTCTTCTATAGATCTGCGTAGTGATGACTAATATGCAGAGTACTGTACACTCACTGGCCAGTTTAATGGGTAAACCAGCTCATTAACAGCCGGTTCTTCCAAACAGCCAACCATGTGGCAGAAACTGAACACATGTAGCACACAGACAGGGTCACCGGGTTCACCAACTGTTCAGCTACTTTAAACGTGGTGTGACTGTTGGTGTCAGACGTGGGGGTTCCAGCATCTCGGAAACAGCCACCCTCCAGGGATTTCCATGCATTACGGTGCCCAGAGTTTACAGAGAGTGCTGCAATAAACAAAGAAACATCCAGTATGGGACATTTCTGTGCCTGAAAACACCTTGTTAATGAGAGAGGTCAGAGGAGAATGGCCAGACTCGTTAAAGTTAACAGGAAGGCCACAAGTACAAAAATAACAGCTTGGTGCAACAGTGGTGTGCAGAAAGGCATCTTCTTGTCAGTCCTCTAAGAGCTTCTGGAGATAATAAGGGTATTTCCTGGTATTACGTAGCGGAGCCTAATGAAATGTCCGCTGAGTGTGTACCATGGAATACTCATACACATATTGAGATGCACATGCAGTCACTCCTTACTACACTTGATATAGTTCGATGCTGTTTGCCATGCATATATTTCAGGTGTCCCCCGGTGGTTCTTTGGGAATCTCCCGGGAAATTCCGGATTTGCATCCTTTTTAATAAAAGGCCAGATTCTCGTGCGTGTTTCACAATTTGCATGTGCTAACCCCGGTGCAGTGGTTTGCCACTTTCAGTTGCAATGTGCGCATGATGGTTCTGCACAGGCTAAACCGGCTGCCCACATCTGGCCAGAAAAAGAATGTACAGAAACCGAATAGGAAGGTGATACTAGCTAAACAACATTGTCAGCTGACAACACTGGAAATATTTATAACTTCACCTAAGTTGTTAGCGATCTTGATTCTTCATGCCATAAGCCAGTGATTCATAGTTGGAAATTCCATTTTTCAATTCATTTTGTTTCAATCTTTATTTTAAATTGAGCTCCTTCAATATGTAAATGTGTTACATTTTACAAATTTTGCTGAAGATTTAATTTTATTAGAAATCAAATGAAACTGAAACCATCTGAAATAATACTTTGTCCCAAAGAGATTCATGCATTTCTAATATTTTATTGTTAAAAAAACATTTTCGGTATGATCCACGTTTTATCATTTTTATTCCCGGTATATGTTTTCTTTTTCATCTAAGCTTTGAAATATGTTAAGAATCTCCATGTAAGCATGTTATTTTGTTTCATTTTATTTTTAGCTGCATTATTTTTGGTGGATTGTTTGAATATAGGTTATGCATGTAGTTAGCATTTCTGTTATGAATACTCCACTCATCCCAGAAAAATAAAAAAAAAACCCACCAAGAATGAAAACAGTCCATTTTTAGTGCAAATAAAGGATGTGCATTCCCATTTTCCATTTATGTCTCTCACGTTCCCGTGCTTCCTGACAAAGGCAAAGGCAAAGGCATTTTTTTCCCTTTTTTTAACAGCAGATTGGACTGAGGTGTGATTAAGACCAGGGCTTGTGCTTGCTGAAAGCCTGCCTCTGCGCACAGTTAAAAGCAGCAGCGCAAATTGGAAAAGTGGGCAAAGCTGGGTCCTTTTTGTGATTAGCCCAAGCGGGAAACCTTACACAAAGAAGCTGATATCGGCGAACGGAGGAGCCGCACTTATTTCCCGGCAAATGTAATTATTTAGCGGCGCGCCGCGCGAACAGCCAGCACGCGCCGTCGCCAAGAGCTGACGTGAATGAGAGGCGCGATTAGCGACTGATTTCGGTGTGAGAGGTGGAATGTTCCCAGCCTGCAGGAGGCGCTGGTTTTAGGTACCGAACGTGAGGTTAAAACTAATGCGTTTGATCCACGGTCTGATTTCACCTTTCACAATGCGCATCTGTATGCAAGCAACATGTGAGGAACATGCAGCAGGTTCACCTGGTAGGTCATACAGGTAGCAGGGCGCCACATATTTATATGATTAACAGGCTCCGCATCTAATTCTAATCTCATCCCAACCATGGTCTGTCTTGGTCACTGATCACTTTCGAGATTCATATACATCCAGAGCACCCATTTGATTTAATAGTACTAAGTACTAAGAGAAAAACAGCAGTTGTACCTTTGTAAAAACGTTGTACCCAGCATGCATCACTCTTGTTAAGTCTGCATAAAACCAAAGGCTGACTCTGCCAAGTGGATTAAAACCCAGTGTTATGAAATTAAATAACTCAGTTGGTAAAATAACATAAAAAATTTTCCCGTTGCGCATTTCCGCCCTCGACTGTGACAAGACACCTTAGACGGTTAATGATCTCCTGTCTGAGAGGAAATTCAGCCCCACCCCACCCAAGCAGAGTCGCATCGGCCGCTCTATCGAGCTCAGAGCCACAGCCAACGCGCCAGTTAATAACGATTCATGCAGCCGCCAGTCCCCCTGACCGATGTCGTCAATATCGAGCTGTTCCAAATAACGGCAATTAACAGAGAGGTTCAGGGGAAGCAGCCAGCCTGTTTTATTTTTTCAAAAAAAAAATAAGGGTTTCTAACGTGCTAATGCAGAATTGACATTTTGGTCCAGGCAAACTACAGCAAGTAATTCTCACATGTGAGGTGCAGTGAACGGTGAGTGGGGTGGGGGGTTGATTGCTATATTTTTAAGGAGGGACACAACATATGCTACACGATAGAGAACCACTGCTACACACTTAAACACCGGGCATAAAAGCATGAAAATAAAAATAAATCACTAAAAAAAATAAAATAAGCAACTTGAAAATAATTTTATAAGCTGAATTCTGGAAATCATTTAGTGCCAATTAGTGACAAATGGAAGAGAGCATATTAGAGGATCAGCGCTCTATCACGTGTCACAGTGTTTGAGTATTACTCTTATTAAATCACGTTAGGTCACTTCCTGTGTTGAGCTCACTGCTCTGTTCTTCCAGAGCTTGTTAGAGTACAACGAACACACAAAATGACCTTTACGATGGGCTCACAACTCTTACCTTCGATGGAAGCACCCATCCAGTAAGCAATTTGTCACATCCGAGGCTCATATTCCACTCCGCCTCACACGAAACGATCAGTCGCTTCCAGAGAGCGCTCATCAAAACTAGCCAATATGCATTTGTTTCTCTCTAAATTATTCTTTTATTACTTTAATAATTAAAAAGATCATTGCACAGTATTATCACCATTGCACACAAATATTTATTTGCTACAGAGACAATGATATTGATCAAGAATTGCACAGCCGAAAGCCAGTTTTGACTGGTTCCAAAACAGGCTACATAACTTATGGAAAAGATGGAAAAGATTCACGTTTGAACATCTGAGAGTGAGAGCAGAGAGGCGATCATTCATGATTACAGATGCCATTTTCCACACCATCCTGAACCATTTGAATCATCATTCTGCATCCAGCCACAGCTTAGTGAAACTTCCAAAAGCAGTTTACAGTAAGTAAGTAGGCGCCTGGCCCGCTTCATGTTCCGACAGAGTGCTTTGCTAATTGCTGTGCTGCTCTACATGGGTTCCCCACAAACTAAACGTGTTCACCATTGGTGGTGGAAAATTAAACGCTATGTCAAAAGCATCAGAGCTTTTGTTTTGCTGTCCCCCACGCGACTATGACAGGTAGAACGAAAAACCCTCCAAACACCATGCTTTGTTTCTTCACAACTGTTGTGATTTTTTTTGTTGAGGGAAACTTTGGATTCCACACCCAACTCAGCGTTCTCAACCAGAAGCAGCCATAGTACACACAGCTGCTGGCACAGTAGAAAAGGATGCTCGATTCTGCATTCTTAAACTAAATTAACCAACAATGTCCTGTCTGTGGGGCAGCATCATTTTGTATTAATGACTTATGTCCTAACACCTCAACTGCAATCTGAACCTCAACAGTGATCAGAAGCCTTCCACAAACTCCACACTGGGACTCCTGCCCTACTTTACACATGAAAAAGTTATTATTCCAAGCATTATGCTGAGACTGAGATTTATTTATTCATACGGCAATGATATATCAGTGGCCTATTTTTACAAGTCTGCCCCCTGTGGATTAACAGCTGTGTACACAAGTATTAGTAGCAATATACGCAGCAATACAATATTGGGACATTTTTAGTTTATAACCATGCCACGTAAAATATTATTTTTCTCTTTCTATACAGAGACATAATTACCAGACATTAAGCATTATCAAATCCTCAGTGCTAAATCCTGGTTCTCTATTCGGTTCTTTGACCCTCACTAAACAGCTTGAATTTCTCAGGTAAACTGCAATCGCAACACATTGTTCTTTTTTTTTTTTAACCCTTTCACCTATCAGCTCAAAGGAAGTTTTTGCGTAAGAACATGTTGTCTCAAGACAAACCTGTTTATCTTCATTGCAGCAATGCGAGAATTGCCTGGTTACTGTGCTATTAATTTCAAACAGCCAGATGTTGATACTGACCCTTTTTTCTGCAAAATGCAAAGTGTTAGGCACACATCTGGTATGATTATATTTTTGGTTTATGCAGCTTGAACCTGTGAAGGAGTCTGTCAGAGAATATTTAATATGAAATTAATACAAATTGATACAAAAAGTTAGCAACCTGTTACACTCTGCTCTTTGCAGAACATGATTAATCTCATCTGGCGTCCCACTAACGATCTCTACTGTATCTACATTTAAGACTCTTTTAGCATTATGTCAACATTTAAACAATGAAATGCTCCAGTTTGAAAGTTTTCAGTTGTAAACTTTCCACACTACTCTATAGTGGTTTACCTTCTGGATAATATTCTAGGCTTTTATTTAAACAGCTTAGACTGAGCAACTTGAGAGACAGGCAGGCAGACAGGCAGGCAGACAGGCAGGCAGACAGACAGGCAGACAGGCTTACACAGTGGGATATAGGCAGGGAATTATTAAGATTTTTTTAATCAAGAGGAACAGTGGGACACTCTCCAGGATGCTCGTGAAACAACATGTCAGTTCGCCAAGAAATCAGAGGTTGGGGGGGGGGGGGGGGCGCCCACCTTGCAGCCAAAAATATACAAAAAATTAATTATAACAAATTACCCAAATT
>JAODKC010000001.1:15625856-15638353 GCA_026777985.1 Mormyrops attenuatus
GTCCTCTCCAGCCCCGCCCACCCCGCCGGTCGAGACCCGCCACACCACCCCCCACCCCCCCCCCCGCCGGGGCGCCGCCGCCCCCGCCTCGACATCCTGGTCTTCCGGCCACTCGCCCAGGATTAGCCATGATCCAAATTAGATATGGGCCAACTGGAAAGTGGATGAGGGGTATATCGAAAGTCTGAGTCTGTAGAAATCAAATCACCTACAGTACTGCAACTTCAGTATATCCAGAGATCCAGTCAGTATGAATTAATAGGTTATAGATCTGACATTTTAACAGTGCAATTTTCCATGAGCCTGTTCCTTCAACAGTGAAGATACTCTGACCAAAACATTTTTAACTCTTGCTTGATGTACTATAAAAGTCCAGCTCTTAAATAAATCAGGGTGCCATTGTCCAACTAAACAGCCCCAGAAAAGGATCTCCAATCTGGCAGGAGCTGGCAAACCTCGGCTGACGTCCAGAGACAAATTCGGCACGCCACGAAGCTACGTTTCTGTAAATCCATCATATCACCTCCACAAGCTCAGGTTGCCACTTACTAAGTGTTGAACAAATGCTCCAGACAGGGTAAAAACAACTATTTTGTAGGCCAATGAAGGCACAGCTAAGCTAAATCAATAAAGCAACCATTATTATACCTTCTCTTCACACAAGTATACTGCAGGTCCTCAAAATTATGTGCTAACGATGCTAATATACTGATATAATTAATTAGCTTTTTTTGAAGCAGACCCCACACTCCTGCACATTTTTGCATAATCTTAACACAAGTATATAAACAGAGATACAGCCAGCAGCACAGGGAAAATTAAATGGCTACTCCTTGTTTTATCTGTCCCTATGCATAAAAACCTATGCAGAAATGGCTATCGCTGATTAATAATATCATTACTGCGGTGGGAACTGGGAGCCATCGCTAGTGGTGGAAAAGTATCCCAGGAACAAGGTGCGCTGCTGTTTACGACACGCCAGTCATTATGCCCATCAGTCCTGCTGAGTCACAAGGCGGGCAGGTGAACGGGATAACGAAGGCATGCGGGGAGCCTCCCTTCTGTCGCAGGATTTACCGCGGTAACTGGGCAGAGCCTTTAGCTGGGAGCCCGTTTGCAGGTCAAACAGGACAAACGGCTAAACGACAAATGGCTGTTCTCCATTTAGCGTAGTACCACTACATGGGAATATGTTAGTTTTTGCATACCCTATCATGTTCTCCTTTAAGACATATATAAGTGAGAGTGAAGTCTGGGGTCTGAGTGCAGGGTCAGCCGTCCATCCAGCACCCCTAGAGTATGTGAGGGTTTCAGGTCATGCTCAAGGGCCCAGTGGTGATGTTACTATTCTGCCAAGCACAGAATTCGAACTGGGACCTTCTGATCACAGGCACGGAAGCCTAACCCACTGAGTCACACACCGCACCCCCCACTGTAATGTTCTCAGCCAAACCGCACCAGGGCCGTGCCGAGCGCCTCTCCCAGGCCGGTTTTTCCGACTCCAGTCCCTCTATGATACAGTTAAATTAAAGGAATTAAAAACAGCAGTGAACCAAAACATTCAGCTAGAACTTTGGATTTACATAAGCTGCTTTCGCACTAAACTCCACAAAAAACAGCGCTGCTATCAGAATAATTGCAAAAATCATTTTCTAGGAACCTAATCGAATTCGACTGTCATTTGAAAACAAAGAAAGGCGCCGTACGTTCGCATTCAGCGAGACAGGGCGATACTGCCAGTCTAAAAGGAAAAACTCATCAGCATTATTAAAAAAAGTTACGGAAGAAAATGGGAGCAAATAAAAGCTTAAGTCATTAATGTTGCTTCCAAACAGATGCAGTGAATCAGTCATGAACTTGCTCCTATCTCCGCAGAACAGGCGTCTCCAAAAGCAGCGAAGACTTCTGTTTGAAATCCTTCTCGAAGACGTCCTCCCTGTAATCTGGGAAAAGATTACGCTTCCTTCTCCGCTAATAAACTCCCCAAACCTCGCCTTTCATCCATCCACTTAAAATGCAGGACGTGTGAGTTATTGATTACTTTTACACATATTGCCTTTGACCTAATGTCAGCTAAGCATAATGATACCATGCAATACAGAAGCAAACCCAGTGCTCCTTTTAAATAAAGATAACTGCATTCTGCATTTCACAGGTTATAAATACCCGTTCCATGATTGGCAGAAAGGCCCATTTGGTGGTTCAGGCTGTAAACGTGAGGAACTATCCTTTTAGCTAGCGAAATATTGCCACTCAACGACCACGAGCACAATTCCAGCTGAAAGAGGCAAATGTTAGCTATAAGAAACGGCTCTGCCTGTGTGTGACGCTCACCATTAGCTTCCAGCATAATCTGTCTCCCAGAGAAAAACTCCAGAGTTTGCCGGTATCTGTGCAAGGCAGCCTCATGACATCAGCTTTAAGTTCCGAGGTCTTCCGAAGACTTGCTAAAAAAAAAAAATAAATAAAAATTTAAGAAGAAGGATTATGCAAAAAAAAATGTGCTGACCTACACTAAATCCTCACTCACCTTGAGAAGGATGGACATCAGGTGATAACAAGATTTCCCCTCGATAGCTGGGACTGAGATAAGAAATCCACAATTTATAATCAAATATTGATTTGTGTTATCCTAAGTTTGAGTGTGTGGCTTCAAAATGTCATTGAAAAGCTGCCAGGACAAACTATATTTAGATCATGGTTTAGCTATACCTGCGTAATAAAGCCCACATTAAGTCCCATGCTGACGTTTTATGGAGAAACGCCATAAGAATGCATTCCAAAGGACTTTTCCTTAAACAAACATGGTTTCAAGTTTTTGTTTCAAGTTATGATCATTGGCCTCCACATTAAGCTACGCGCTGCCTGCTAAGGGAAGAAGCGAGGCAGTAGCATTAGCATGCTAGCTGCTGATTAAGCTACACAATGCTTGCTAAAAAGAGAAGCAAATCAGTAGCATTAGTATGCTATCTGCTGATTAAGCTACACATTGCTTTCTAAAGGGAGAAACAAATCAGTAGCATAAGCAAGGTAACTG
Source organism: Mormyrops attenuatus (assembly GCA_026777985.1). Lineage (NCBI taxonomy): Eukaryota > Metazoa > Chordata > Actinopteri > Osteoglossiformes > Mormyridae > Mormyrops > Mormyrops attenuatus. Next base: position 15,628,894 of record JAODKC010000001.1, read on the forward strand.
CTGATTAAGCAGGAAATAAATGCAGCCATCGAACAGGTCAGGAGAGCAAAGCTGATCGAGGAGATGGAAGAGTTGGAGAGGGTTGTTCTGAGGGGCTAAAGTCATGCCCTGGCCTCCTCTACCCAACACCTTGGCAGACTCTACCTACATGGATCCTTTTATAAAGCGCACAGCTAGCTTAATGTTTCCTTGTTGACGTTCTCAGTCGACCACAAGCTTTCAAGGTCTGCGAACCGTCATCAAGAATTCAGCTGCTCCAAGACCCAGCTGCTGAAATTTCACAGGGCCTGAAATCACATTTTTAATATAAGAGAAGATTAACTGTTGTGGCAGATCAATAATTGCAGGGTAAACCATGAAATACCCATCGATTTCTGTGGCATTATCTTAATGTCAAAGTACATTTGATTATGGTCTCCATGGGAGTATTTCAATCGTTCTCAAATCCTTTATTGTTTAAGTTCCTCTTAAAAATGTTTAATTTTCATACATCAAATTAGTTTTTCCAATACTGTACCAATTTAATCATACCTCTTTTTTACAGTTAGATACCTCTGTTTTACATGCTATGTGATATGATGTTTGCTGTATGTAATCCTCTTTAATCCAAACAGGCACATGGCATTTCTAAACTACTCCATTCAGAATTATATCTGTTATTTACGTGCATTTGTGCAGCGCGGGAAAAAAATTAATTTGCTTAAAATGCCAGGGATATTAATGTCAGTGTCAAAGGATGGTGTGTGATAATCAGTGATAAAAGGAGATGTTTGTCTTCATCTTAACTTCAGAAATAAAGAGCAATTAAATGCAAAAGATACAGAGAGATGGAAATGTGTAAAAGGACCGTAACACAAAGGTATTTATGTTTACCTTTCCCTAGTTAGAAAAATAATTAATTCTCTTAATCTACTGCGATTTGCAATCAAGTTTAAACTTTCTGGAAATGTTCAGACCCTCTCAGTTCTCAAAAGACAAGGCTTTCTGAAAGGCGTAAACAGCATAATGGCTAGTACATTGTGCTACGTTTGTAAGCCATCAATTACTCGCATTAGAACGGAATGTAAATACACACAGTATCATTTCTGGGTGGAAAATTATTAGGACATTCCAGATGCATTATTCATGGTACATCCACGCACAAAGTTTAGCCCAAATGAAAAATTACAGCAACTCTTCAACTGACACTTTTGGTTTAACATGATTTGCATTGTGCGATTAATTCAAACAACAGTTTAATTGGGGAAAATCAATTAAAACTTGGCTGGAATGAAACCCACTGGGTTCCTTGGTTCCCCATGCCAGGAATGGCTGACTCCAAAGTCTGCTTCATGGTCGAATTACCAACCATAAAAGATTTAAAAGCACCACTCGAAATATCTTTCAGATTGTTTAAATGATGCTGCCTTTATAAAAGTGGCTATTTGCAGCATAATACTATGGTGTACTAGGACTGTTATAAATCTACATTACCTAAATAGGTTTATGGGACATATATTTACAAATTAGCTCTGTAAAATCATATCCCTGGTAATATTCGATCTCGATAAATTTCCTGCCATGTGAATTCTCTGCAATCTATTTCTCATTCATATCTGCACCTATTTTATGTGACAGTCAGAGGTGCGTTCATTTTTTAACAAAATACTGGGCTTCTTTCTTTTAAACATACTAAGCTATTCTCTTGTCTTTACTCTGGGACATTTCATATTTTAATATAACTTACCACAGTATCACAAGGCTTTTCATGGCATTCATAGAATTATTTCATAATTAAACCCAATAATAAATCACATAAGAGTGCCCCTATAATCAATTAAATGATTGGGAATTGGAAATGCACCGTAGCTTTCTTGTGCAGCTTATCGGCAATGTCTGAGCTACGACATAACGGTTCAGATGGCTTTGTGGTCGCCTTGTAAACAGCACTTACTGACAGGAACACTCCTTCTGAGATTATAGTGTTAAATCACCAGGAGATTTCTGACAGTCATTACTGTGGACAAGGCTGTAATCAACCACTGAGACAGGCTCTAATTATTCACCCTCCTGCTCACGCCGATCGGGCACCCCGCCACGAACAGCGACACAGCGATGCTCTCCTCCGATACTAAGGGGTTACGGGCCCTGAGCCCCCACCCCTGCTTATTCTATATGCCACAGAATGCAGAAAGCCATACGCCAGATCCAGCCTGTTTCCCTGGGGTTAAGAACGGAAGTGTTGTGCAGTAAGTGAAATATTCCTCAGCTGAAGTGGTTTTCTCTGCTATTCTGTACTTATTAAGAGACAGCAGACATTACTGACTTCATGTTCATTTTAAGTACTGGGAGGACACAAATCACTACTGGTGTACGATGGGGGAGCTCGCGTACATCTAAGAGGGGAAATTTAATGTACACACTCTTCTACTGTGATCGATTAGTGTACTTAGGCAGTGTATGCCAGGGTTTTCACCATTATGTAGTAAAAATGAGTCATAAATTATCTGTCAAGTCTTGTTGCATCATCTCGCTGCATTCACAGAACAAGGCAATAAAAAATTAATACTATATTACAGTTCGCTGATAGGCTGTGAGATCCTCCATCGTGATGTAGCAGCATTTTACATTTTTCTTGATAATTCCCATTGGGCACAGAATTAAGCAGTGCAAATCTGTTGGCGAGCTTTTTTGTTTCTATCTGATCTTCACTATGAATGTCCCCTTTTAGAAATCGGCAACCTGATAAAAGGAAAGCTGGGAAGATTAACAAAGGTAGAAACTGGTTTTAAAAAAAAAATAAATGTCACCCAAAAATAGCAGGAGGGTGCGGAGGATTAGGGAGATACATCAAGTGATAAGAGTGAAGATTCGGCCGTGGTCGGCAGGGCTCTTATCTTCAGGAAAAACCCGCACGGCAATTTCACCTCTGTAGCCGGCTGTCACCTTCACACGCCCATCCCCCACCGAAGGTCACCGTCACCACCCAAGCACAGGTGATGAACGAGGACACCCGCCACCGGCCATGTTGCGGGGGTGGGGAGTTCTGCTCCCCCTTATCAGCCACCTCAGTCCATTCAAACGGCATCGACTTCACCAGAGCCTCATTAGGTCCTTCCATGGTACAAAGAGCAGAGTGGGCAGGGCAACTGGACAGCCCTGAAACATGGTCAGATTCATTTACCGTTAGCCATGGCTGGGCCGGCGAGGCTAACCACATAGCATCAGCATTCTTATGCTGCGATGCAATATCAGGGGTCTTGTCTTGTATAGCAAAGAGGATAATTGTATGCTATGGATAAAACACTTTATAAGACAGGTATTGGGGGGGAATCATTACTAGAGTGTGTGTTTGCTTAGTTCTTTTTTGATTTATATTGTCACCAGTGAGCAAGTATATACTTTCCATCCATATGTCATTCTCAGGGTCCAGCTGACGGCTTTCTATAAATATCTTTCAAGCAGCAAAACTGAACGTTATTTTGATATGATCAAATATGATCCTTTCATTTTGTGTTTCAAAGACACTGATTTTTAAATAATTGTATGTAATGAGGATTTCTTAGTGAGACACCATAAACAATACCTTAGTTACCCCAACAGCTGGCCCAAAGAACAACATACCAATGATATTACGGAAAATTGATCAACTGCCTTCTGACCAGCCAGATTCGACTTTACGGGACAATCCCGTCTCAAGGTGACATCGGTGTAATATGAGACATGCCATGTTTTTCACACTGAATCAGATTCCACACAAGCCTTCAAAGAGAGTTGGATGGGAAAATCTGATGTACCACCATGTAGATTTTAATTAAGCCATTATAATTTCCTGTTAAACACAAGGCGTATCGCCGATATCTCTGAAAAGGAGTTAAATAATGTGATTGTCACAAAAGCAGAGGTGGAAGATCCAATCTCCCGGTGTTCACAGTGTGCGCAGTCAATTTCCAAGTGCTGTATGTTTCTTTAAAAAAAAAGGAAAAAATTGAAAAAAGAAAAAAGAAAATAACATCCTGGATGACTGACACCCAGAGCCCCAGAAATCAAGGGAAGTGTAATGGAGCCTACCGGCTTATAATGAGAGTGCTGCAATGACGCCTCGTCCCTGCAGAGCTCTGCGGCCCCATGCTGGCGTCCGGGGCCAAAAAGCAGCGGCGGCCTGATAAGGGTCTATTTGGGACAGGCACTCTGCAGGAACACTGCAAAAATAAGTGACTTAAATACGGACACGGAGAAGGTCCATCTACGTCACACGCACCTCTTCCTCATCCCAGTCACCTTCCAAACAAAACGTGGCTGTTTAGCTGTGACAGATTAACAGACGGGAAGCAGATCGACGCTGTGTTACGGGGTGTTATATTATTTATTAAATATCCTGTGGCCCAACGTATTACAGATTGTCCCCTTTTCGTCGTGTTACAGTGGATGATGGGAAGCACAAAGTGCAAAACAAATCAGGCCACAGTTTGCGGTGAAGAGTTTGCAAAATTAGTCTGTTGTCTGGCGTCCTAATTATCACTGAAATAAAAAGCAACTGTATATATATATTCTCAGAATTTATAAATAAAAAAGCTATGTCATGACAGTTTTTAGAATGCCTGTTTAATCAGGCCATACAATATACTCTGTGTGATACCATGTGTTACATATACAACACATATGAATAAAAGTATTTTGGATAATTTTATTCAAGCCTTACCTTTCGACACACAAAGGACTGAGTGGGTATGACTCATAGAGCAGGCTGAATGGTGATGTGTCTGGTGTGGAAAAAGCTACGAAGCAGGTGAAGCTGAGTTCTTTAGATCGATTGACAGCGGTGCCAACGCACTCCTGCACAAAGACCTCACCAGCTCTCATCTCTACTCTGTAAACGGCCAGTGTGTCATACAAAGAGTGTTTTCACATGACATCCTCTGAGTTCAATCAACACCATTTATTACCCACCACCAAGTAAGGATACTTTACAGTGATTTACCACAAACTCAATGTGGCCCAACTGGAAATGCTGCACCAGCAGTAGCTGCCACGCAGCCTCCCACCAGTGCTCCAAGATGACGCGTGTTATTAATTCTCATGTCAAAAAACATATCGACACAAATACACCCCCACACCAATTCCACGAAACAATATATCACCAACCAGGCAGCAAATAATAGATTAAATATGCAAATTAAATAGTTGAATATAAAACATTTCTTGCTCGATGTTTTACGCAGTGTACAATGTGTTCGTTTGTCAATAGTTTTTTAAAAACTATACAATGTGCTTCAGATTTTAATGGACTGAAAATGAGAAAAAAAAAGCCTAGAATGGATTTGTTTATGGGTAATAAGCAGAGCAGGAAGGGGAGCGGGGAGCAGAGACTGGCCTTTCAGCATTTAATTCATCGATATCTACTTGCTTAAATGACATGGCTTTATTTCTATATATCAAATACTGAATGGGGGTGGGGGTGGTTTGCTGTGCATCAAAATTTCAGCATATATAAACTAATACAATTTGTAAATGGTGACTCACTGAAGGCTGCATGTGATTGCACTGAATTTGGCAAAACAAAAGCCTTGTTCGAAACATATGAAAATCCGTAGATGCACTGGGATGTTGTATGACAGATCAACAGCCTGAACTCAAACATACTTGTTTGGAAGTAATTATCCAGCAGATGGATACATAATCTTTGAATGATGCCTCATCTGGAGAGGTCGCCGTTCTTAATTAAATTACAGAAGACGACCTTCTCGGAATCAATAGTGACAGCCAAGCCTCTTTGGTTCATATTACCCAACCCAGTGTAATTACATCCCAGCTTTCACATACCTAATAATTGTATTTGTTTCTGTAATATAGTGCTTATGAAACACAAAATGTATTTTATTTTGCTTGTTACTCAAATACTACTGGACATCTGTTAGTGTGTTTAGCTTTTAGGCATTAAACACAGCACAATACCTGCAGTCTTTATCTGCTAATTACTTTGGCAACTGCTGAAAATTTTTTGTGATGTGTTACTAATGTAAAGCATGTCTTGTGATTCCACAGTGGTCAGATTGGGCTGCCATGTTAGCTATTTCTGGAGCCTTTTAAAATACTTTGAGGGAGAGAGGTAATTTAAAACTTTCAGAGCTTAGCAAGACAGCGCTAACTGCAGCTTTATGATAAAAAATATGGTCCAGGGTTGTGTTAAATTCTCATCAGCTTCTCCACTCACATGCCTGAGTGAATCTTGAGGCTTCTGAGGCAGGGATGCTGGCGCCGAAGAGCAAACAGCGACACAATGCTGCTCTTTGCGGCCTTTGGTGATGCCTCACCTACTTAAGTGAATCACTGATCCGCTTTCCATTTACTGCTTCACAGAATTGTTGTAAAACAAAAGTTGTAATTTAGGACCATTGTACAGGCAATCAAAGGGGACATCAGCTTTTTAGGATGAAGGTAGAGACCAGATGGGTCTCCATCTTGGAAAGACATCCAGACCATCAATGGGGCCACAGCCTGCTGCATCTATTACCCCCTCCCCCATTCAGTATTTGATATATAGAAATAAAACATAGAAATTGTAATTATAACGTTGTGTCAGTGGTATTTTGCATGTTACATTTTATTTAAAAGAATAAGAAGCTGTCATTGGTAAGTAATGTATTATGACAAACCATACATCAGGAAGATTTACTGTATCCATGTGAGCTAATATATTTCTAGGGTGGGGTCGACATTTTTTCAGTTCCGATCCAATTCCGATACACGATTGCTCATGCCGATTCAGATTCTGATACAAGAGCTCCTTTTATTTTGATATTGTAATATAATTAATATATATAAATATTTATATGGTATAAATACGGTATATATTTATATTGTACTATATGTATATATACACACACACACACACAGCCGTGGAAAAAATTAAAGGACCACTCTATATTTTTAAACAAATCTGTATTTTTAAATCCTGGTTTAATCATGGCTCTACTGGCAGAAGGCTATACTGATCAGCAGGTTGCTTCCAGGTTCAAAATTTCTAAGTATACAAGAATAAGGTAAGCAGGAGACACTGGGAATGACCAGAAACCAGCCAGGTTAAGGGCGGAAGCGACATTCTCTTTTTTTTTTTTGGCGACATTCTAATGCCAGAGATGACCGTTAACTTATCCAACAGATTCTCATGAATCGTAGGGTGACATCAAGTGACCTTCAAAAGGAATGGGAAACATTAAGTGCAGGTGTGAAGTGCACTGCTAGGACAGTTCGTATCAGGCTGCTAGAAGCAGGACTGAAGTCCCTTAAAACAAGGAAGAAGCCCTTCATTAATGAGAAACAGGGAAGAGCCAGGCTGGAGTTTGCAAAAAAGTATATATTATTCACGGAAGCACACTCATAAATTGAGAAATGAGCATGATGTGGTCTTAATTTTTCCCACGATGCTATATATATATATATGCACTTCACATGTAGATAATTTAAACAGACAGTGTAGCTGTTAAGCACAGAAATAGTTACCCAAAGGTTGCAAAATCAAATCCCAGAGGGGATCTTGTGGTTACATGGCCGAGTAAGGTGTTTTGATTTATTTTTGATTGCTTTGAAATGGCCAATCATAATCGACTCATGTAGGACATGTAAACAGGTGTAAGCGTGTAGTTAAAGCCTGTTTTTAAAAGCCTCCTGTAGCCTTTAACGGGATCATAACCAAGCAGCTACATGCACAGTCGCCTGCGAATGACGGCACTGCTGCTCTCTGTCACTTGGTGTAGCTGCACTCATCTGCATTTTCATTAAGGGAGGGCCTGTCAGTCCACTGTTCCACACAGCTGCCCCCCCAGACATATGTGGCAAGCATCAGACGAAAAACTTTCAGAATCTGCATGGTGAGAAACGACCAGAAGAGTAATGAAGGAGCAGAGATGTGCAGCGGGTTTGCGGTGGCTGCAGTCCAGGACGGCACGGCCTCGTCAGTCCGCCAGGCAGGAGTCGGTGCCTTTGGGGTTACGAGGCAGGAGCTCCAGCCGGAGATTCAGCTCACCTTCTCACACTGATCCTCACTAAGCTCTGAGCTGAGGAACCGGGCCGAGGTCTACCACGGTCCACAGACGGGTCTGAGCAAGACAGCTGGGCCCATCAGACAAGTACTGTATAATGTCAGGCTGCACCTGAAAATAAAGAAAAAGATCTCACTTCTGCTCAATGAAAAGGTCACCTTTTCTTCAGTTATGCCTTTATACGTAATAATAATCATATATAATTTAAATACTGAATTATATTTTTGCAGGAATCCACATTAAAAGGGGGAAAATGTTGCCATTTAAAATGATTATGTATTGTGTGTATAATTTGACTTTTACTTATGTCACAGCCCCAAACTCTCCCATCATATTTGCAGTGACACGTTGTAATGTATTTTGACAAGTAAATTGCCTGCCTTTCTCCCTGATAGCTGCCCACATAAATAATAAATGCTTACTAATAGCTTCCAAAATAATTCAAAGCAAAGGTAGAAAAATTTGACATACTTATTACCGGCTGGGACTATGAGCCCTAAATTCAACATTATGCAAGGATTTTATTTATTTATTAAAGTGTCTTTTCTTTTGATTGTGAGAGATTAGTAAACTGGCTGCCATGGTAATTAATTGCCTGGACACTCTTAAAATGCTGATGCAACTTGCCATTTTAATTACGGTGTATTAATTTGGTAGGTATTTTGTTGTCTGTGCGACTCCATGCATCAGCAAAGTGATTTAAGAAGGTGATGCAAAGATAAATAAGCTGTCAGGGGAAAAAAGCAAAACTGACATTTTTATTCTGACGTCCTCTATAGAGTCTGAGAAAGAGTTCTTGAGCAGGAGGTCAGTCGAACATCATTCTGGTGGATGCCGACAGACTGTGAATATGTACCCACAATGCACTAGGCCACCGCAACCCTTCATACCAAATGACACGCACCACCTCCTTGTTTTTGTTAGGGAAATTGTTACTTTACCCCATAACTTAGAGTAAATCAGAATCAGAATATTCATTTATTCCAGATTAAACCGTTTTTTTTTGCAATACATTTAAGCTCCAGGGAGGCACATTGGTTTGTATTATGGCCTCAGACCTCTGGGACCGGGACTTGACACACTATGGCTCCTTGTGTGGAGTTTCCTAGTTTCACCCCATGTATGGAGTTTCTGGTATAGACTCCAGACCCCCACAACCCTGCATAGGACAATGGGAGAGAGAAAATGTATGGACACTGAAGTTTAGGTTATAGGCAGCGTTTTATATTTGTACTTCTTGGTACAAAAAAAACATATCTGGCTCACCCTGTATGTTAATGCAGGTATCTGATGCCCCATTACCTATTTTGTCTGCAGCGTTCCAGGAAACCGCTCATCCAAAGGTGCACAATGTGGCGGGGGGGGGGGGGGCCGCGGGCCCCCCCCCCGCCCGCGGGCGGGGGGGGGGGGGGGGGGGGGGGGGGGGGGGGGGCGGGGGG
>JAODKC010000001.1:15638363-15663574 GCA_026777985.1 Mormyrops attenuatus
CCTATTTTTGCGGCCGGGTACCCGGAAACCGCTAAACCAACGTTGCAAAATGTCACACCCCCCCCCCCCCCCCCCGCCAAATTTCACACATGGTTTAGATCTACACAACTGTGCTCAGAAGGACAGCAGAGGACCAAATGGGGGCTTCTGATAGGGTAGAGATAAAAATTTTAGCACTTTATGGTAACGGCAGGTAAGCACCCATGGTCCAGGAAATGCACGGGTTTTAAAGTGATCAGCTGCCTGTGGAGCTGGTCTGCAGCACCGGACAGCTTCACCTCGGCGCACAAACAACTATTTTATTTCAGCCATCAGGCATGTTACTGTGTGGGTTTTTTTGCATGTGGTACAGATTTATGACTTGGGCTCAGAAAATTATTAAATAATCAGCAATTTAAAAGGTTTAAAGAAACGTTAGCAGCTGGGAGACGGAATCTACGGCTGTAAAAATGCAGCCGGTTCATGCAGCCGCCATGGTCCGTGTTAATTGATTTTCCCCTGTCGGCCGGTGCCCCTGATTGGAATGAGAATGCGCTTCCCGAGAGCGATCTGCCCATGTCACCCACCGTCCCTGGACACACCTGTGCTGCACTGATAAAGGCGCACCGGCCGGCCGGGGCATACTCCGAAACGAGGCCCGCGGGAGCCTCCCCGCTTTAACGTTGACCCCCCCCCCGCCAAAGGGTGGGGGGGGGGGTCTTTCTCAGCTATGCTCCTTGTCCTTCAGGTTCCACCTTCAGAGAAAGTGGGGGCCACATTTCCTGAGCGAGGAAGAAATGTAGCGGGTGCTAAATGAATGAGGAAAGACGGGCGAGCAGCTAGAGGCCAAAGGAGACACTATTATCGCCTCGTAATGATCCTCGTGTGGAGCATTAAATATTAGTAGTAGTAGTAGTAGTAGTGATGTATGTTTTAATAACATAAAATGTATATATTCCTATATTAGATGACAGAAGCAGCATATATATTGTTGTTTTTGTTGTGTGATTTAATAAAATAATTATGTTGTCATTCTAGTTGGTAGGAACTGAACAAGATTATATTATGCAATGCATTTGCAATCAAATAAAATATACTAGATTTCTTAGATGTTATATCAGTACTGAAAGTTAAGAAACCTTTTAATTGTGTCATTAGCTTGTTAAAAGATGACAGTAATCTCGCTCAGTTACCAAGGGGGTGTATTTTAAGCCATAAAATCGGTACATAACCCTTGAACAATGTGGCTCATTGTACGCTCGGGTGGATTATTTTTCTCATATGACGTCCATATGCTGGATGATTTGATGTACTCCCCAACAGGAGTCTGAAGATGAATTTAAGGGGGATCTGAACGAGCCAAGCACAGATTTGTACCCCCTGACTGAATGCATGCAGAGTAAATTTGGAGGGAAACTGGAGGAGGCCATAATGGAGCATTTCCCTAATCCGGACTGACGCCCCAGCTGAGGCGCCAGGCGGTGCTTCGCCACTCAAACACAACATTCCAGTTCCTCACTTTAAATCTGCACAGGTACCTTGTTCAAAGGTTCATGTTTACCAACCCATCAACACGTATGAGGTTTGTAAGAATGTGCAAGGGTCGCATACATTAGAATCCATCAAATTTCCGCCGCTCTACAGGCTGTGGGTTGGTAAACATGTGGGCCCGCCAGTTTGTAAACTTTACAATGTTCTGGAACATGCACGGCTCCCCAGAGAACATCAACGATAAGCAGGTACCAAAGTACCAACAAGCAAACTGTGACTTCAGTACCATTACAAAATGTCTTTTCGGCAAGTAGCGAATTTCATGTGACGCACATGAAAGGCAGGCAGGCTGGGGAAGGTCGCGAAGTGAGAGAGTACCAGGCAACATGAAACGGCTAACAGGGACGATTCTGCATCAGGCTGGCTGGGCGGTGCAGAGCAGAGCGGTCAGGGGTCACCCACCAGGCATTATGAGCTTCGTAATCTGCTGCTTTTGAGGCGTCTCACAACGAGTTTAAAGGAAACATAAAAATGACAGTTTTCCCTTGAACAACTGCACCTACGCCACGTCTAGAGCCCGTCTGCACCCTTCAAAGGAACCCTTTCAAGTGCGCGCTAACATCCGTCTCCTGCTTTCAAAAGGGGCCCTAATCTTGCATATTTTATGCTAAATTAACCTTTTAAGTTAATCCGCAAGCCACGTGAATTTGAGTTCCTTTGAATTAGACTGTTTGCGAGCTTGATTTCCTTTGTCTCTGTCTTGTCCCCCCCCACCCCCTGACGCTCCATGTTGAGTTTCCCGCCAAGCTGACACTGTACTCAGATGAGCCAAGACTGAATGAACTGAAAAAAAATTATAAGCCCCCCAGCTCCTCTTCTAACATTACAGTCTCATGGTACATTTAATTCTCTGGGACAGCTCCAAGGTAAAATAATTAGAGCGATGCTTTCAAGCCCCTTGTGATTGGTTCATTATTCCTCCAATAGCAGACATACATGTCACCTGCAAAATAGCCGAGGACAAGAATAAGTTTAAAAGCGGAAAAACCAATATGGAAATGATGTTGAAGTAATATTATTAATAATTTATTTTATATTAGTACAGAGAAGCCCTTATAGAAAAGAGATGAAGATTAACCCATTTTTAGTTTTAAGGTACTATATCTCCATTAGCAATCTATTAGTATATTTAATTCATCGCAGAAATTAAAAATGCATTACTTGAAATGAATCTAGGTTTCTTCTGAAAGCCAAAATAAGTGCAGTTTAAGTCAATATAAAGGTTTGCCTTATGTGTGATATTGGACATGTCCGTTTGTGCCCTTATCTGAGCTCCAGCTGTAAACGGCGTGTATTCATTTTAAAATGAGAGAGATGCAGCCATACATGCAAACATGCTGAAATGGTGAGTAGTCATGAAGGCAAAGGGCCACTGACCTTGTGCATGTTGACCAGCAGACATCTGCCATGTCGTGGCAGCATTTAAGGCCCCTAAGATGCACTGTTTCATGAGTACCACCACTTAGCTCCACTAACTAACACGCAAGGATTAGCTGTACAAGGGGAAGCTCCAGCCTTCTGGCACTTTCCTTTAGGCTGAAGTCAAATCCTGATTTTTATGCATTACCCAGATTTGATCCGGTCTCCGGCATTCTGGTCGTTTAGCGCTGTGTATAAGAATGAAACCATAACATTCCGCAAAGACAACAAGGGTTACCCTGATCGGTTATGGATCCCGTTACTTGAGTGGACAGTAATACTGGCCCCCCATCTCGTGGGGGGCCAACCAAGTGATTGTAGGAATTGTTGTTAAAATGCCAGCTCCACTGGTCTGAAAGGAGCCACACCAACAAATTCTTAAATTAATTATCATGATGCATGAATTTCCCACTTTGTCTTACAGTAGGGTGCCGAACATGCGCAAACTCAAAGAAGAAACTGGTTACGCACAAAAATAAAATAATAATAAAAATAATAATAATAATAAAATAATGTATATAATATCCAACATTCCCAATTGTTTGCCTCTGTTGTTCCCCAAACCTGACCTAGAAGTGCAAAGATGGCGGGCCTCTTCCAGCTTCTACTGTAAGCGGTGCCGAAGCTCCAATACAGGTGGCTGATAGTCTGTTGATTACTAATCAGTCCCTAGGGGGCGCCGATGCAAAATTTCACTGATTGGTAAAACAGCCGGGTGGGATGAGGGGGTGGAGGTGATTCATAGTTTACATTTTTTTCAGATTCAAACAGAACTCGCAAACGTTTGGGTTCACAAAAAATTTTAAATATTAGAAAAGCTGGAAATTAAGCAACCGCTCTGTAAAACCCCCAGCATTCTGCAGTCCGGTGGAATACTGGCCAGGAATCGGTACTGGTCCGCAAACCAGGGGTTGGTTACCCCTACTTTCAAGGTATTCCTCTTCCTAACCAGTGACAAAATATGATGAAGTGCCCTAATAGATGCTCCCCCCAGTGGATAAAAACTGTCACAGTGCTGTATAGCAAGGGTCACCAACATGTTCTAAAAATAGCACACCAGTGAGCAGCGTCTAAAGTTTAATGCTGTTGCTATTCTTCTTTAATCACATTTGCATTTATATAGATTTGAAAATGACATTATCTAAAAAAAAAAGTATTTAAAACATGTTTATTATACATGAAGTTCAGATAACTTTAGGAGCGCGTTTCAAACTGGTAGCCCTTCGTATGGCTCAGTACCCGTGAAGTAGCTTTCAGGTTCAAAAAGGTTGGTGACTCCTGCTGTATATGGTGTGTGTAAGAATGCACATGGGCAGCATAAGTTAGAATCCATCAAATTACCACCGTTCTGCAGGCTGCGGATTCGTATGCAGGCTGGCGTGCTAACCTTAAAAAGTTCTGGAACATACATGTCAGAATGTGGGGAGCTGTCCTAATGGATGCCCCTACAGTGGGGAAAATGTGATGCAGTGCCAAATAAGGTGCCCTTACAATTGGGTAAACTTGAGGTGCCCTATGGGTGCCTTTCTGATGGAAAAAAAACTCATGAAGTGCCCTCTGGAGTGCCCTTCCAAGTGAACAAGCATGATGAAGTGCCCTCTGGAGTGCCCATCCAAGTGAACAAGCATGATGAAGTGCCCTCTGGAGTGCCCATCCAAGTGAGCAAGCACTTTCAACTACTTGGGGGGTGCACATCATGGAATAAGTGCCTTTTTTATTTTTTGCCCCTGCCCTTCAAACAGTCGGAGTTCACCACTGCCTGACAGATCCAGCTGCATCGCAACTCTGCAGAATTCCCAGGGGCACCAGAAGGGCATGTGTTCGAACCAGCGGCGTCTGCTCTAAAAGACTCAGCCCACATCTGTGCTTTCACCGTCTAAGCACTTTGAAATTAAATTTCTTTGCTGCGAAATATTAATATTTTAAGGCAGCTGCACATTCCCCCCACGTAAGCAGTATATTGCAGTTTAAAAAAAGTTTCAAAAAGTGGAGTGCAAGTTTAAAAAAAGAGTGAATAAGATGCTGTGCAAAGGCAGAGACAGAGAAATGCTGCAGGAATCTGAGTATGGCCAATTAAGTGGAGATCAATCAGCCTTTATCTCAGACACGGTGTGGATGAGGTGCGATTCAGCCAAAGTTTGTGTGTGTGTGTGTGTATATGTGTGCGTGTGTGTGTGTGTGTGGCTTATGTTTATATGACATTGTGGAGACTAAATTTCCCCCACAATGTGATAAAAACCTGTTATTTTTATGTTGTGGGGACCATTTTTCAGGTACCCATGAAGATCTGCGAAAGCAATCAATAAACTAAAAATGCCAAAGTCTTGTATTTTGTTTGTTTACTTATGGTTAAGGGTAGGGCTGGGTGGGGGTCGTCATGCTGGGATTAGAGATTCCTCTATAGAAATTAATGGAGAATCCGGAGATATAGATATACGTCCCCCCCAAAGATATAATTTCAAACCTGTGTGTCTGTGTCTGTGTGTGTCTGTGTCTGTGTGTCTGTGGATTATGTTTATATTGCATTGTGGGGACCAAATGTTCCCCACAATGTAGAAAAACTTGTTATTTTGTCGTTGTGGGGACCATTTTTCAGGTCCCCACGAAGATCTGTGAATGCAATCAAAAAACTAAAAGTGCCAAAAGTCTCATATTTTCTTGGTTACTTATGGTTAAGGTTAGGACTGGGTAGGGCTTAAGGTCATCATGTTTGGATTACAATTTTTTCCCATAGAAATGAATGGAGAGTACCCACAAAGATATAATTACAAACCTGTGTTTGTGTGTGTGTGTGTGTGTGTGTGTGTGTGTGTGTGTGTGAGGGAGACAGACAGACATGGAGAATTTGTAAATGTTGTCAGCATTGATTAAAGTGACACTAGTGTTCCTTTCAAAATTAAAAGCTGATTACAAAAAGTGCAGCCAATCAGAAAGCGAGTGAGATGTCACTCAGCGCCCTGAGCGATTGCCGGCTGGAAAAAAGACATTTCCAGAAACACAGTGCGGCTGGCTATCATCAGGCTACAAGCACCAGCGCTGGTCTCCTTATTACGCAGCTGGCCTGGAATCCACGATGCGGGGTCCCCCTCTCTGTGTTTAACTGCACTTTCAGGAAACTTCAACTAGTGGCAAATGTACTGCTAGTAAGGAGCCAAAGACAGCATTAAACACCATTTGAAGGGTGTTACAAATGTATGTGTGATTCTGAATTGTCACTGAGATCTGTTACTGTCACTGCAGAGAAACATTCATTATCTGCACAATGTCGCATAGTCCAGGTAGGAAGCCTCCTAGAGGGAATTCATTGTATTGCAAGTGATGTGCTCTGCTCTACAAAATGTAACACATCTCAGGAATTTGCAAATAATTCTCCTTGATGAATAAGTTGTTGAATTTGTCTAAGTGGCTTTGTCAAGGAGTGCTGACTGATAAGAACAATGTGCATAAAAGCTCAACCTAAACCTTAACTAAGTATAGCAACAAAACTCAGGGCCCCTAAAATACAAACAAAGAAAATACACTGCAGACGAACATACATGACAGAAGTGAATTTCTGGGATTCATTTGAGGCCAAATGTTGTGTTCAAGATGCAGGATCCCAGAGAAAGTAGGCCCACTATGTCTCTCAACCATCCATCCATCCTTCCATGCATATTCTGTACCTGCTTGTCCAATGCCGGATTGTGAAGATCCAGAGCTTATCCTGGAAGCTATGGGTGTAAAGCAGGGAATAACCCAGGATGGGGTGCCAGCCCATAACCAACCCACAACCCAGGACGGGGTGCCAGCCCATAACCAACCCATACCCCAGGACGGGCTGCCAGCCCATAACCAACCCATAATCCAGGACGCGGTGCCAGCCCATAACCAACCCATACCCCAGGACGGGGTGCCAGCCCATAACCAACCCATAATCCAGGATGGGCTGCCAGCCCATAACCAACTCATAACCCAGTATGGGGTGCCAGCCCATAACCAACCCATAACTCAGGATGGGCTGCCAGCCCATAAACAACCCATAACCCAGGATGGGTCACATGCACCATTCACACACGGCCACGCCTACAGACAATTTGGTAACTCCAGTTACCACCTTAGCAAATTTTTGGTCTGTGGGGGGAAACAGGAGAACCCAGAGGAAACTCCAGAACAACACAGGGAGAACATGCAAACTCCACAATGACACGGGGAGATCATGCAAACTCCACAACGACACGGGAAGATCATGCAAACTCCACAACGACACGGGGAGATCATGCAAACTCCACAATGACACAGGGAGATCATGCAAACTCCAAAACGACACGGGAAGATCATGCAAACTCCACAACGACACGGGGAGAACATGCAAACTCCACAATGACACAGGGAGATCATGCAAACTCCACACGCATAGACCTACTGTGGTTGCTCATATGTTTCTACATTTTTAATGTGCATCAGTAATTAAATAAGTTCAGAAATAAGCAGAGCAAAGTAGTAGCAGGTACAATCCACTGTTTGCATTACCAGGTGATCCCCTCCTTGCCCACAAACTCCCGAGAGATCAGAGCAAAGATTTGGCAAGAACCAGCCTCGGTGAGACCACTGACACACCCCAAGGGCTGCTAGTTAATGAGCCTCAGCTAAATCCAGCCTTACATGCAGCTTAGGTAACATAATCTTATCCCCCATCTTATCAGCTACCTTAAAAGAGAAGGAACTCATTACTGAACATCACAAGGGAGGCGCGTAAGAGCCGTCTTGACAAATTATACCTACAGAATCTTTCCCTTTATGGTGGTTATGCTGATTATGGATGGTTTTAATCTAAAGAGATTTACATACCTATCAATTTGACCTTTTAACACAGCAGGATAATTAGTGAATCAATTCAGGTAATACATTCAGTTATCCTGTGTAGGATATATATAAATGTACACAATGTTATTACATTTGACTATAATAGTTTATAATAGCTTATTTCTTTATTAATATAGTCATAGAATGCAGTTGTAGTCAGATGGGCACAAATACATCAAAATGTATTTTGTTATAAATTACAAATACCTGAATGTACTCAAATGTAACAAAATAAAACACAAAATACTGGTGTGAGAAAATGTATTTATTAAAATACAAGTAATGTGTAATTTGAAAATACAGAAAAACATGTAAAAAAAGTAACAGTACATGATGAATGTGGGTATAGTTTCACCCTAGTAATGTGTAATATTTACAAAACATACAGCTTGCCATAACTTTAAACAGAATAACAATTTTGTGAGTTTCAGACCTGTTACACCCTTACTCTTTACTTAGTGTTTCGCACAGAATCAGTGCCGGTGGCGGACAGGCTTACCAGTATGTGCCTGTGCATGTGCAAGCAGGCACACCAACACTTTCTTAAATCAATTATCATGATGCGTGAATTTCCTGCTTTGTCTGACAGTAGGGCGCCAAACATGCGCAAACTCAAACAAGATGTTGTTTTTTTTAGATATACGCTCAAAAAATAAAATATAAGAAACAGAACCGTGCATATAACATCCAACGTCAGTTGTCCCACAGGCTCAGTGGCTATAAAAATGGCTGATCCACTAATAGAAATTAATTTTGTCATTAGGAACAAAAGTAGCCTGATTCATTGCAAAGAAAGGCTTCCATACATGAATAACCACAAGATGCCACTGCCAATGTCTGTTTAGCAGGCTAGCAAGTCGACAAGTTCTAAGGCATAGCGTTGCTGTTTGCTAATTGTGCTGTTTTTATGTCTTATGATGACATTCAGTGAGTTATATTTGGTAGTATATCTTACTACATACTTTATCATAAAGCAATTTGCACTGAGCACCAAAGCAGCTCCTTTTCTTGGATTCCAGGTCAGGGGAAAATGAATTTCACTACGAGGAAACAGGTGTGTCACGTGATTTATTTGCATCTAGCCAAAAATGGTGTATTTAAATGTCTGTAAGTCTAGTGATGAAAGTCCTTAAAATTACAGAAAATAGATAGATAGATAGATAGATAGATAGATAGATCTGACCTCCATGCAGCGCAAATATCTTGCGTGGAGAGATATAGAGATCGGGTGGAGAATACAAAGTGCTCCACCTCCAGAGCTCCTGAAAGCGGGTGAGCTGACCTGGGAATATTTATGGTGAAGCGCTCTGCTGAGAACGATGGATGAACGGTGCCAGATAAAACACTCCTTATCGAGGCTTCTGTCACCTGCGTGGTGACACCGCTTTTAAGCCGTCACAGAACGGGATATGGAAACAGCCTTTGGGAAATGATGTGTCCGCTGGCCCAGTTTACAGGTGTGTTCTGGATCAGCACACCGAGGATCAGGCTGGGAAGAATCGTGTTTTACCCATGGTCCATACTGACTCGCTCAAGTAGCAGAAAGCGTCAGCAGTCGGTCCTGGTGAACGGCCTGCAGAGACATTTTACCTTTATTGAGGAGATGCTTGTGACTGAAGCCAGGTAGATATTACATCACAAGCAAAGGGTTAGGGTCAGAGAGTCAGTTTGGATATGAATGCGGCAAGGCTGAGCTTCCTGTTAGCGATTAGGAACCAGGGCAGGATACCGGTCAGAGCAGGAGCAATACAAAGCATCTTTAGAACATTGTGGGAAGCATCGTCATGACAACTCAGACCCCTTTCACCTTGCCAGCCCATGCAGTCACATGACACACGCCCCTAACCAATGGGCTGATAGTATCTTGCCCTATCCACACCAGGTCACGCAGTTTGGATACTTGGATACACCCGTCAAGACCACCTCAGATGCCTCCAGGTTGCATTTGTAATATTCTTCTTTCTTGCAATGGGGGAAAGGCAAGGTATTGGTGCAGCATTAATACAGAAACCAGAGGGTGTAATATGACTGTAATATGGCGGCCTTGGCCTAAGGAAAAGCGGTTTAGCAGAGGATTAACATGAAGGGCGTCACATAAACAAGACAAAGGGGGCTTTCGCAAGAGATCGTTCATGTTTATCCATGTTTCTTCAAAACCACTTTATGTTCCTTATTCCTGAGTGGCTTCCTAAACAATTTGACAAGTCTAGGGAGAACAGATCCTTCCAACGTCCAGCTTTAAGTCAGCTTTCCCTTATTACTGCATCTCAGCCAAAAATTTTAGGAAAAGCACAGGCATTACATGACGTCCAATACATCCATCTGTCCATCCAATGTCCATAAGTGCTTCCCCAAAGCAGGGCTGTGGTCATCCTGCCACATATCCCAAAAAGAACAGGACACAAAACAGTGGACACTCTAGACCCATGTTTCTCAAACCAGTCCTCGGGGACCCCCTGTCTGGCAGGGAGCTGGGAGGGAGCAAAAACGTGGACCAGCTGAGGGTCCCTGAGGACGGCTCAGAATCACTGCTCTAGACGGGAGGCAAGTTCATTACAGGCCACACAGACACACAAAGGCACACAAACACTGACAATTTTGACACATAAACCACCTGTCTTTGGGCTCTGGGAGGAAGCAGATGCAGTGTTTGAAAACCACTGGTCCACAGCCACTGGAAAAAAAACTCAAACTGGTCCATTTGGACTAGTCTGCTGAGGTATCACCCACTGCACAGCTGCACTCAGGTTCTCATCCCTGAGGTGGTTCGTCATGTAATGGGTGTGGCGACATGCTGTTATCAACGTGCACCTTTTACCTCTGAAGATCTAATTAAGCCTTCCTGCTCCAGTCCAGCTATTCATTCTGCACTCAATGTACTTGTTGCAGAGTAAAAATAGTCTGTATATCATCTTGTGATGCTGTAGGTAGGGGCGCGGTTAACACAGACAGATTTGATAATAGGGGTCAGGGTCCATGAAACCGATTCACATCAATACGATTTCCAGTGCTTACAGTTCACCTTCCGTAACACACCAGGTCAGTCCATTATCCGCTCCAAGGGCGAGGTGAAGAATGCCCACAGCAGCTTTTCTGCAGCTCTGCAGCGTCGAAAGCTAATCACTGCTGCACCCCGCATTGGCCGGCAGATGGTTTGGTCTCTCCCTCCAATGCATCAGTGTCACCCCACAGCGCATTTTGAGGGCTGCCCGAGCGCCATTCAGATGCGACAGGGAAAATGCGAGTGGACGAGCCGGGTGTTGGGTCAGTGTTTCCTCAAAGTTCTCTTTACGCAATCTGTCAAGTATCGGGGTTGAGTACATCACCGTCCTTATGGAGACTGGTAAAGAACAAATCAATTTAATGGTCTCTTCTCTATCAGACTATACACCTGGGTTGTATTTCTCTTTAATTTTAGGGATTTTAACATCACCATCATCATCACCATCATCTTTGTTGTATGAGATAAACAGAGGACACGTACAAATTTATTGCATAATGCTAATAATGGTAGCAGTAATGATGCCGAGATCCACCCAGCCGGCCGCCTCTTTCAGACCTACACAGACATTAGCAGCATCTCTGTCTTGTCATCCTTGACAGCTCCCGAGTCCCTGCCTCCCCTTTTCCACCTCACTGCTAATTTTATCCATTATAATCACTTCTCAGCCGCGCTGGAGTGGAAAGGCAATTGTTTTAGCAGATGATAATGCAGGGGGGCTCGATCCCTGAGATTTACACAGAGCCCCCCCCCCAAATCACTGTACACCCCTCACTCTGACTGGAGATTTTAAACAGCTTCACTGTCATTTTCTCCAGTGAGGGGACAGCCTGCGGTCGATACCCACCCATCGCTATCTTCGGGGGGGAGAAGGGGGGCCTGAGATGTTCAGAGACACCTGGTGCCACTGTTCTTGCCCCCTCCCTTGCTTGTAGATCAGAGAAGCACAAGGCAGCCCCTGGTGTAAACAGTATTGAAGATTTGTTCTGAAGGATTAAGGCCAGTGTAATGATCTGAGCTGAAGACCGGGACTTTTAATGGGTGGCTCTGAAGCAGAAAACAGAGAGAACTGAGTCTTCAGGGACCCCAAAGTCAAGGCAAGGGGGGAAAACAGCACCGAGGGGTGCACTGATATATACAAACGCAATGTCAATCACTGAATGAACGACCAGGCCCTGACTTGAAGGTTACTTCCTGCAATCCGGGAAGCATATTTCTCATACATGAGTGAAGTTCTCCAATTATTAATCTGGAACGAGAACTTCCACTGCATCTCTGACATCAGCCTGCTTCCCCCCAGATGGACGTGGACTTCTCTACACGTAGATGTTCAAGCTGTGGAACCAGATAGAGTGATCTTCAGCTTGCTGATAAGAGGGAATGACGGGTTAGGGTTTTGGAAGATCATTTCAGACAGGTATGCTCTGTGTTTTTGTGTCTTTTTATTCATCTTTATGCTGTAGATCCCTCAGAAGGACCAGTCCAGCCTCTCTCTATCACTCCAAGCTTTGGGGAATTGAGGAAGCCATAGGGTAGGACAAAAACTGCTTTGCTACAATAAGATCTTTAACCAGATGGTCCTGCCTCTGTAATGTGGGCTAGAGCATCTTTTAATTAGTTTGCATTACGGCCTTGCATGGAGCATTACTCTCCCAGTTGGTACATTTAGGGTTTTGCTCAGTAGGGAACTTACAAGTGCCTCACTGAAGGTTCACAGAAGGCAAACTGTAGTAATTTTTTGAATTAGTTATGAATTGTTCTTTTGTCAAGTGAATTTACAACTTTGCTACAGTGAGGATGCAGTGAGCACACAGCTTAAGGATTGTGCTTTGGAAGTTTAACATTCCACTATGTAACAAAGGTTCATCCACAGTATAACTGCTATCATCCCCATTCATATGGAAAACTGGGAGTTGGTTATCATTTGAAGCTGGAAAATCGAATCCAGCAAACCACAGCAGGCTAACATGCTAACATGGTGATCACATATACCTAGGGTCACCAGATAATTAGCTTTTACAAACTACTTTAAAACTGAAAGGCTCCTGTGCTTGGCTAAACAGTTTGGTTCTTCTTATGCTTCGACTGGTTTGTTTCATTGATTGAAAGACTCATCCAGCTGTTTCACATTAACATTAGTCACGCATGCATGATTATAGGAGACTGACCAATCAGTACACAGCAAGAACTCAGTGCGGAAGTGAAATTTAGGTCTTTTAAATTTAAATGGTAGTTGACAAATCTAGTCCTAGCTGAAAGTATCCTCCCTGATATGGATTATCTGGTCACCCTACACTTTCCAAATCCCACAACCCTGAACACACTAACATGCTAACATATTGATCCTTCATACCACCTTGGTGCGTATCTAGTCATGGGCAGCATGGACTTCAACCAGGCTGCAGACAACAGACTAGGGAATGACATTTCAAGCTTGATCCACACTCACTGTACCCACAGAATGACATACATAAGAAGAAATAATGATAAGCTGTACTGACAGAAAAGGTTTACAGATATAGCGGAATATGAATTATTTAAAAACTCTAGTTCAATTAATTTTTCACAAACAATTGTGTATGAGACTCAATTTAATCAAAAATTAATTGCTCCTTACATACAAGCACATCACATACACAAAATGCACAATATACATACCTATTTGCAAAGTTTATACACACTGGAAACCATTACTGAGTCATAATTAAGTGAACTTAGAAGTTAGAATTTAAATCAGCTCACGAAAAAATGTTTTTCTGGAGAAATACAACAGTAATTTCTTAAAGGGGACAAAAGTATGACTAGTAATTTTAATAACTATTCTCACAAGGCTGCTTATGAATCTTTCAGGCAGCAAGAAAGTTTTTTATAGAACTAGAAAAAAATTAAATGCTGAAGTTCAGTTCCATGTGAGCCATACATGTTCGTGAGATTAAAAATAAACTAAAAAAAAAAACTTGCTTAAATCACGTTTCCAACTTGTGCTGTTGCACATATAATCCATTTGTTGATTTGCCCTTTGAAGTTTCTTTGAAGTTAAGCAGCTGAATTACCCTGAAATACAAAGTCTCCTAACCCTGATATGTTTTGACTACTTGAAGTACTTTTAGAAAGTGTTTGGATTATGCTGAAAGACTTTTATTCCAATGTCTAATATATCTTTTTAAAATGCTATTATTATTATCTCACAATAATCAAAAATGAAAATATATTATGATACCAGGATTTAGCAGGCCTATTATAGAGACAGTCATGTGTAGCTGTGTTGTTCCTGTATTGCTTTTAAGACCCATTGAAACGTTAATTAAATAAATGCTGAATGTGTGATACACAAACCATGATACATGACCTGGTACCACACCAAGATTTTGACCTGGCACCGACATGTGGCCTCTGCACATACTGCGCACACACGCACTCCCGCTGCCCCGTTTAATGAACCCTCTAGGGTCCTAAGCGCACGTCTTTCACTAATGTGCAGGCAACTTGGATTCTTTTAATCCCGGCATGACTGACAGCCCGCGGTGGCTTTCGGCCCCTGATTTCTGGCTCTGGCGGGGCGGCACTTCAGTAGGTTTCACAGCGCCAGGTCCTAGCCGCTCAGTTAGCTGTTAGCCTGGAGCTAAATCGCTGATATTTGCAGCTGATCACACCATTCAGAATGCAGAATACAGGCAGCTGATTGCGGCATCATTACTCTGTCATCAGTGAGGCCCCTTTCCTTATGGACGCCTGCTAAAAAACACCTTGGTCTCTGCCTTATCAGCCGTGGCAGACTCGCCGCCTTGCTCCCGCTGTGTATTCGCTAACACTAATGCTGTCTGCTTCCTGGTCAGTGTGGTCCAATTAGAGGTTTACAGGGTCCTCAGTAACATGCCATTCATCTCAACCCACCCCTCAGTCCTGTCTGGGTGTCTGCAAAGAATACTTCATAGGTTTGACTCTTTTTTTGGTAAATACATTCAGAAAGGTCCAGGTAATCGGTAGGCACCAAGAACCATGTCATGCAACCTCAGGAACACATTCCTTACTGTCTCCTGTTTTCATGAAGTCAGGGGTATTTATTTACTACCATGTTTAACATAATATCCAGCTATTTGAGTGTGTTTAACTGTTCTGTAGTGTAATACTGTAGATATAATCCTGAAAGGTTTTATGAAGATAATAATGGAAAAGTTTAAGTAAAACTAATAAAAACACAACTTAAATTCACAACATCTATGCCTCTGAATGTCCGGAAAATACATGCAATGCAGACACTGTAACTAAATGTTAATGATTTTCACAGGGTCCCCATAACCTTGCTCAAGATAATCGGGTGGAAGATGGATGGATGGATTTTTTCTTTCATAGCTTAATATTACTCAAGTTACTCTACATAAAAGTTATTAAATTCTTGGGCAGACACTATGCAGAAAGGATCTGCTGAGTATTTCTGATTGCGATTCTCTTTTACTGTATACAGGGCGAAAAATGGTTTAAAAAATTGTGCTGGAAATCATCCCAGGAAGGTCCAACGTATAATGGCTCTGGAACTACATTTATTACGCAGGTCAGTTATCAGCTTGCAAGCTTTCTGTGGGTGGCATGATTATTAGCATGAATCTGCAAGACACTTTGCTGCCTCACCCTGCCATCAGCCAATCTATCCCGTTTATTTTGAGTCTTTTATAATTTGTAATTGAAATGGTGATGAGAGCCTTGGCAGTGGGCCTGAATATGCACGCCGGTGTCATTTCTGTTTGGGTCCTTCCAAATATACACGAAGATCCACGGACGTCTCTCCCATTCATAGCTGGACACGCTGACATTTTCTTTAATTAAAACTTTCCATTCTTCTGGAGACTGTATTGCTTTCCGTGGCACGCGTATCCGCCGGCCTCCCTTCGGTGGCCGCCATTCCACGGTGGACTTTCCCATTTTCTTCAAACACAGTTTATCGCCGCCAATCATCTTTCAGCACCTGGGGAAGCTTCGTGTTCAAATAGCACACCTCTCTCGCTCTTTTGTGAATTATCGGGGAAGTCCTTTCAGGCTAATCTCGGGAAGTTTAGCGGCCCCCGCTAGAAGAAAGCGTGTCTCGTTCGGCTTTATCTGAAGTTGTGCCTGGGCTGTCCGTGTCTGCCTGATTTGCCAGACCTCAAACTTCACACGCACCTGATTAACTGAGCTTCTCTGTGTTGAATCAGGAGAATCTGGCTTAACTTAAAGGATTTAAGCGTCTCCTCCACCCCTCGCACCCTCCCATCTTATTTTGCTCTCTCTACTCTAAGGCTCAACAGTGCTACTTTGAAATGTAAAATCAGCAGGAACCCTTTTTTCAGTTTAAAAGAATATTTTACATCTGCTGTAGCTGCCATCAAGATTGATCTAAAGATTGTGGGATTGATTTAACTTGTGACTAATTAAATCACAAGAATTTAGTTCAGTGTCTTTATCTTAGCAAACCAAAGCTTGCTAAGCAGACACCCCAGAGTTTAGCTATGTTTATAAAATCGTCTGTAGAATAGAATTAGAATAAAATCAGTGACAGAAAACTGAAAACATTATTTAAATTTCATATGCTCACACTGTTATGAAAGTGAAATCGCCCTTATTTATTTTACAACACCATTTGCTCACATATGCCCATAAGCATACAGCAATGTTGTCAAGCCCTCCAAAGGCCAAAAATTAATAAAATGGATTGTTGTTTTACAAAATCCACCACTTCATAACCACGTGCGTAAAACGTAGCTGAAATAATTAAGTTTCTTGTTGCTAAGGGGGCTTGGACCCAGTGAAAATATGCTTGTTATCTTTGCACTGGCAGACTAATACTGTATGCATGAATCCAGTGTAAAAATCGTGTTTGGGCTTCTGCTTTCAGACAGTTGCTCAGAAGACTGTATTTACCAAAAAGGACTCATTTACAGAGGTCAGATCTGTTTCACTCATCAGAACAGCCATAATGATACCTAATGATAAATTCAACCTTTATACCACAAACTTTTGCAAAACCACAATTTCCAAATGTCTGCATTACAAACAAATGAATCCATGTCATTTTCCCAGCCTGTCGTACTTCTATATCCCTTGAAAATTTATATTGATTTTCATGCAAGCCTTAGTATATTAGCCCAGTTAAAGCCTCGTCCAAATGTTAAAACACTTGTACTTCAAATCATTTCACCTTTAGGTGCTATGGATTTTTTAGAGAACAGAGCATGAAATGTTAGCTTACAATAGAAAAGTTTGATACAGGATAAACATATTAATCTATAGTTCAAATATTGCATACCTCGTCTTATGCGCTGTGATGCTGGAGTATACAGTAAATAATCACTGAAGATTCATGGATGGATGTTTTCCCAGTATAGACTCCTGGGACCTACAGCAGACCTAGAATAGTTTTCTTGGTGATCTCTGTACCTACAGCAAGCGATAATTTAATTCCTGTCACTTCATGACTCATCAAGACCTGTTTTGAGTGTGTTGTGGCTTTTATTTGTGATCTATCAACCTTTGACCTAATCCTTCAACTTTCATCCCTATCAGATGATTTACGGCAATTTGCCACACAACAGGACTGTAAATGGTATGACTTGAATCTCAGTAGTAAATCCACACAGGTGTCCAGAAAAAATCAATGCCGTGCAATAAATAAGCAACATCAACATCCTTCAGGTTTCATAAAATGGGACAGATCTGAGCAATACCTGATATTGTCTTGTCTTCTACAGCATATGCAAGATGTTTCCAAATATTGTTCATTTAAATAAAAAAGTGCACATTTTAAGAATTCAGGAATCCAGATTCTCAGAGATTTAATACATATGGCACGTGCATGTATGCTCTGTAAAAATGTAATTAAAACTTTGCACACCATTCCAGCTGCAATGCTCAGAAATCTGTGGAGACCAATCTGCAACCTGATATGTTATGATTTCTCCCCTCCCTCTAATTCCTAGAAGTTATAAAAGCCCTCGATGGATGTCAGACGGGATGCTGGAGATGTAGCTTAACGCATTATTTCTGATTCCTCTCCACTTTGAGGTGTTCTTTCCAGTTGGGAGGAGAGCACTGTAAGATACTGCCACGCTTAGCAGAAGCAGTTCTGAGGATTACTGTCAGTGCGGAAATGAGGCTATTAATCTCAGACCCTGGAATTTTATATATTTGAAAGGCCTTGAAGGACCTTTTTAAAATGATGTTCATCTGCTCGCCAATTTACTGGTGGTCAAGTGCAAGCATCGCATTCATCTTGATGGCGCATTTTACATAAGACACGAGAATCGCGCCATAAGCTAAATTTGTGCCAAAGGAATGCTAATCTAATTAAAATCCCAGAATTCTTTTTGAAGACTAATTACAGTGAATCAGAGTAGTACAAGCAATAAACAGGAAAACACCCCCTTTTAACTGAAAAAGACTGATCTGAAATAAGGTTTTTATTATTAATTTCAAATGAAAATAAATAGAAAGATAAAGATTAAGAAATAGGTGAATTAAAATTGATCAGTACATTAATCTTGTTACAACTGAAATTAGTCATCCAACAAGGCGTGCGCGTTAATACTTGGCTTACTGTAAATACTTGACACTTATTTACTTCTTTTGGATGGGAGATTTGTACAATAAAAATATTTCTCACCGGGGAATCAATCAAATTTTATATTATCTTGCACTAAAAATAAACGATGGACTTCTCAGCAGGTGGTGTAATAGTTAAGGCCCCAGACTTCACCTGGGAAATCCCAGGTCCACGGCTGACATGCAGAGAGGGTGCAGATTTTATAGGGCTTGTGTTGGTGTGCAGGCCATGAAACTGCTGCGCTATTTCAAAAACTGATTATCGTTTTTTTTCCGGGTGCACAGACATACTACACAGAATGCAGTATCTACAGTGTCTTCTCTATAAACAAGGGCATGAAGAAGCGAGAGAATCTCATCATTCATCCAGGATGTTCAGGAACAAGCATATGGTTTCTCAATAAAGCCCATAATGTTCTCAAAACCATTAAAAACCTACATTTCATGAAGGACTAAAATATGCTGAAATATTAAACCCCTTATTAACGCTGTCATCAAAGCATTCATGTAAATCGTCATCCTCCAGAATGACACTGATTTAAACCGACAGTGTTTGATGATCTTCCATTGCTAAAACTTTTGGTATGAGGGGAAAAAGACTGAATTCATTCTTGTTTAATTAGTGTGTTATTTTGTGCAATGTTTACTGCTTACCTGTGTGAATATTTTTGCCATTAGCATGGTACATTTGCTTCTTAAAGGCAGCTTAATATTGCCGTCAAACTGAACGCTGTATTTTCTCCCTACCAACAACGTCTCTTTCTTACAGTCAAAACAACAACAGCATTAATATTTATCACTAATAACTGTTAATAGAGAGAGAATTTAACCAACAACCTTCACATTGTAAATCCACAAGCCTTTGCCAGAAAACAAACTTTTTTCCTGCCCTCTCCGGCCATACAAAACATTTCCCTCCGAACACCAAAGGGATTTGCACCTCTGAAATGATAGGAGCACGATTCCCAGCCGTCCGGCAGCCCTAAAATTGTTGCTGGATCTCATTGTAGGGAAGAGAAGAGCAGCCCCTTCCCTGCCTTTTTCTGATAAGCGCCGAATGAAAGCAACACAATGAGCCCTTTGTGAGGAAGTACCCAGCTTAATAATGTTATATGACATTAAGGTCACTAATGCCAGGCCACCCTCATTTAAATAAACTACAGTTCATACACAAAGAATGGTGCAATATCTCTGAATTTTAAGCATGAATACATTAGAGCCTCGTCAATAACGGTTAGCGGTGTTAATTACGCTTCCTGTCACAGTCTTGATCGTCCTGCTTTTTTTTTTCTTTTACACAGTAATGTGCGTAAACATGTGCACTAGACTTTACACTCGACTAGAGAATAATGTTACCAATATACGTGGGGTGGCTTAAAATATTGTGGCAGTGTGGATCCCAGCAAGCCCCCTTCAGCTGCTGCACAGGATCATTGGGATATATACTCAAGGAACTGTGAAGGAGGGACTGCCTCCTTCACGGAGAACAGGAAGTTGTGTGATTGTTCCCATTGTCATCTAAGAAACTTCCATCCTCTGTAACTCATGGCAACACCTTCTGTATTTATTATTGCCAGTGTTAGGTGTGAGATAATCACAAAGTCTTTTAAGGATTTATGCTGGGTGGGTCTCCAAGGTGGGGGCAGCAGCTTTATAATATTTTTGTAATTTTTCAAAAATTTGTTATTGCTGTATAACCACTGGATCTAATGACACATCGAGCCTCACTGACAGATGGAGGTTTTCGCTTTGTATTTGCGAGGATGACTTTATTTCCCTGTCAGTGACGGCCAGTTTCTATGCAGTTTCGGTGATCTTTTGATGCCGTCAGTAATACCGTTATCTGTGGAGCCCAAAGCCGGGGGTCTGTAGGGCAGCGCTCTGAACTGGACCCCAGTCTATAGGACGCCAGTGATTAATGACTCCTGATATGATGATGTGAAAATTAAAAAATCATTTCAGACATATTAGTTGTACTGTATGCGTCATCCGCTGTATTATACCAAATTCGAATTCGGTTTGTGAAGACATGCCTGACACATGCTGAACAGGTACGGATATGCAACCCCCCCCCCACTGTAATTTAATCATCCGGTATGATGCATGTCAACAATCAGGCTAACTGACAGCAATAATCTGCCTCCCATTCTTGTCATTCTTCAACAGACAATAATCATAGAAATATAACCAAACTATTTTTTTTTACTAATGGAGTGTCTCCTTTTTGTTTCATCATAAAAAATCATAAAAAATTGCCTATTGAATTTTGATAGCATGGCAGTAGAAATATTACAAATTGTAATAGTCAGGTTTGGTATCAGACAACATTGATTTAGTAATGAGAATCTTAGGAATATTTGGTAATTGAGGATGTATGATATTTTACACAAACATCCGTAGAATCTAATATAAATTGTTGTCTGTGAGTTGTGGGCGTTGTAAACTTTTTGGCTGATTGACTAAGTTCCGACAGGAGCCGTTTGACGTTCCAGGCTGGGCCACCTTGAAGCCTCTTCCACTTTTAACTCGCCTCAGATGCCGAACTCCTCGGTACCCACATCCATATGGATGCAACGGGAGCACCGATAAGCAGGAGAGTTTGGATCCAAGTGCAGGGAAGATAACCACTGGGAAGAGGAAGGTTAAAAAAAAACCAATGTGGGATTAGCGGCGGTGGAGTGAAATGTCTGCTATAGAGAGATGAAGGCTGATCTGAGGTGGCGCGCAATCCCTGTGTGATGAGTCTCAGTGCTAGATAAGGCCACATCAGACTAATCCCTTCCAGAAAGCTTAAAAGTCAATATCCTCCCCAAAGTAAGAGCAGCCAATTCCAGCTCTGACCTGCCTTCGAAGTGTTTCTGGCTAGGCAGAGCAGAAACAAAATTACTGCCTGCAAAAAATAAATGAGTAGACCGCTTAAAAAATGTTTTTAAAAAGTACTGCTAAGAGTGGCCTGAGAGCTCTGTCATTAGCAGCATAAAGGATGCCGCTGAAACCTTACCGCTCATATGTGCCCTCGTTATGGCAGAAAGTTAACCAATCAGGGTCTCTGACCAATCAGGGTCTCTGACCAATCAGGAGCTTTCACTATTTGGAAGCTTTAACAAAGACATTCCTATTTAAGGAATTTTCAGAAAATGGATGGATGGATGGATTCCTATTTAAGGGGCTAGACAAAACCAAGATGTCAGCTTGTGACATTCAGCTGACCTGCTTAACGTGGTCCAGGTGCAGTGGGTGGGGGGCTGGGCTGTAGCCTTTTCCAGTGAGTCATCGCTCTTCCCTGCAATGGCTTACTAAAGCATCTTACTTAGCTTTTATTGTCTTGTTTAGATCTTCTTATAGCATGTCTGTCTGTCCAACATAGAGCACACAATTGGATGCAACTGGGAATTCACCAATTAGGTATACTGGGATTGCATCATATGTGTAAAACTGTTTTTAAAAATCCTGCAGGGATCTGGTATGTGTTCGACAGTGATTGAGATTAAATATGAGCAAGAAAAGGCGCAGTTTGAATAGAGAGAGATGGCAGTGGCGGGGCAGCAGAGGCCCAGAGCGGCCGTTCATACAGAGAAGCCGGGAAGGGCATTTGCTCTGGGAGGGCAATGAATAAGTAACTCACAGAGCCGCTGATGAAACGAAAATGATCCACTCATTAGGCGCGATAGATCTGTCATGGCCGACATAAATTCACAGATCAGAGTTAGGGGACAGTAAATTAAACTCCTTCCAATAACATGTCCACACCCAGGCGGCATCGGAGGCACACGCCAATGATACAAATGTTAGTCACACACATGCCAGTCACACATATGCTAATCACACACACGCCAGTCACACACATGCTAGTCATACACACACCAGTCTCACACATGCCAGTCACGCACATGCCAGTCACACAAATCTTAGTCACACACACGCCAATCACACACATGCTAGTCACACACAAAGCAGTCACACATATGCTAGTCACCCACGCTAGTCACATACACGCCAGTCACACACATGCTAGTCGCACACGCCAGTCACACATACACCAGTCACGCATCCTGAGCACTTCAGCATGAAAGGTGTCTGCTGTTTTCTGGGAAAATTGGGTCAAACTGACTGATTTTTGCTGATGTATCATGGGTCAGGGCTGAAAAATCAAGGGAGCCATTAACTCTCCCTCCTTTTTAGGAAGTTACAGTACGAAGGCAAGAAACTTCATTTGTCACACTTTTTTTCCATAAAACATCTTCTCCTTGAATGTAAAAATAATAATGGATGGCCATTCCTGTTAAATTTACAGCCACAGAATAAATTAAGAGACCACAGCACAAATTTTTGTTTCATTCATTTCTCAATTTATGGATACGCAGAAATATCTTTCTTCTTGCAGCCTGGTTCTTCTCTCTTTCTCATTGATGAACGGCTTCTTCTTTGCTTGTAGGAGCCCGATACAAACTGTCCTAGCAGTGCACCTCACTCCTGCACTTAATGTTTCCCATTCCTTTTGAAGGTCACTTGATGTCACCCTACGATTCACGAGAAACTGTCGGATAAGTTAACGGTCATCTCTGGCATTAGAATGTCAATTCTGCCCTCTACCTGGCTGGTGTCTGGTCGTTCCCAGTGTCTCCTGCTTCACCTTCTTCTTGCATACTGCTGTCTTAGAAATTTTGAGCCTGGAAGCAACCTGCTGCTCAGTGTAGCCTTCTGCTAGCAGAACCACAATTAAACCAGGATTTTAAAATGCAGATTTGTTTAAAAATATAGAGTGGTCTCTAAATTTTTTCCATAGCTGAATATATTTATTAAGTATGTCTTAACTATAGCCAGCTAACAAGTTATCTTAGGTGGCCAGAATCCAATAATATTCTCTTATCAAGTTAATACAGCTACTTGTGCAGGTGATATCCCTGACTCATAACACCAAGTCGGTGGTAAATTACCAATGTCACCAGCAGCCAAGGTCAAACTTGCATAATTAATAAGTGACTATTAGTTGCAGTTATATTTTATTTGATATACATTCAGCGGTCATTCTAATAGGTACAGGCTTCGTAGCTAGCGATCCGTTTCTTTATGTAGAGAATCTTGATGCTGCAATGGTATACATACAGAATCATACGGACAGGGTCAAGGGGTCCTGTGGCTGTGCAGCTGACCATTAGAACGGTGAAGATCTGAGTGATTCTGAATGTGGTGTGATTGTTGGTGCCAGATGTGGTGGTTCCAGAATCAGAATCAGAACCCTCCTGGGATTTTCACCCTGCAGTGTCTAGAGTTTACAGACAATGGTGCAATAAATAAACAAAAACATTAAAAAAAACATCCAGACAGTGGCAACTGAAATCACACTGTTAATGAGAGAGGTCAGAGGAGAACGGCAAAACTCGTTAAAGCTAACAGGAAGGCCACAAGCGCAAAAATAACAGCTCAGTACTACGGGGTGGGCAGGAAGGCATCTCTGAATGCACAGCTCAGTACTACGGTGTGGGCAGGAAGGCATTTCTGAATGCACAGCTCAGTACTACGGGGTGGGCAGGAAGGCATCTGTGAATGCACAGCTCAGTACTACGGGCTGGGCAGGAAGGTATCTCTGAATGCACAGCTTATCTAAACTTCTCGTTGTTGTGAAGGTAAAAGGGGATTCTACCCAGTACTAGCTCGGTATACCTAATAAAGTGGATCCTACAGGTACTAACTAAATGTAGATAATAAAGTGGATCTGACTCAGTACTAACTAGATCTGCCTAATAAAATGGCCATTTCATGTATTTTTCTTCACTTAAAAAACAGATCAAGATAGATCAAGGATCTATTGCATATGAATGATATGACAATAGGAGATATAATAGGAGATCCATCAATCCTTCCACCTTCAATATACATTCACCTCCTATTACTCCTAAATAATTCACATTCACTTTCTGTACAGAGAATAAAGTTTTCTCTGCAATTTCATTAGTCAGCATTCCAGACAAATGGCTGCCCCAATTCAAAAGCAAAAGAGAAAGTATGACATGCCCAGAAAGAGCACTCTGGGGATCCAAAGAAGGCCGTTCCCCGCAGATCAAATTTCTGACCATAGGACACCCCTGTCCCTACTGCGAGATGGCCTTCCTGACCACTCTCCGATCATTCAGGTCAGGCTGAACGACATTATCCACATGATCAAATACCTTAACATTTTTAAACATTCTGAGGCTATTTTTCAAAATGATTACTGCCTTTTTAACAGAAACAGAAGCCTATAACCAAATGTATAACAAGAATATAGAAAGTTGAGTGAAATATGCAGAATTATTAGATTAATGTTGTATCTCCACCTCCCCCCCAGTTTAGAAACTTATAACACAGTTACACTTCAACACTTTTTCTGAAACACAACAAATAGACAAAAGCTGCTGAGATGCACTTCAAACTGTTCCTGCATTTCTGATCAGCATTTAGCACTAACATGGGTATTGCAGGTGAACTAGTACAGCAGGTTACCAAGTGGTGAAGAACAGAGGCCACTACCCCTTTAAGGACGACCCCTTTAAGGACGACCCCTTTAAGGACACAAGCCACTACCCCTTTAAGGATGACCCCTTTAAGGACACAAGCCACTGCCCCTTTAAGGACGACCCCTTTAAGGACGCAGGCCACTGCTCCATTAAGGATGACCCCCTTTAAAGGACACAAGCCACTGCCCTTTTAAGGATGGTACCTTTAAAGGACACAGGCCACTGCCCATTTCAGGACGACCCCTTTCAGGACGACCCCTTTAAGGATGCAGGCCACTGCCCCTTTAAGGATGACCCCTTTAAAGGACACAGGCCACTGGCCCTTTAAGGATAGCCCCTTTAAAGGACAC
>JAODKC010000001.1:15680045-15704702 GCA_026777985.1 Mormyrops attenuatus
GGGGCTGAGGCGGGGGGGGGGGCGCTCGGTGTGTACGCCATTAAGAGTGACCTTTAAGTGGCAGCGCACTGAGGCCGCTCCTGCTGCTCATTTCCAAGGTCCCTGCTTGTAGAGGTGCTGCAGAACAGGCGTCGGACTGCAGGAACATGGTGGGGGGGGAGGTTACAGCAGCCTGACTGAATCCCTGCATCACTGTATCGCCACATGCAGGTGGTGAAGGGGTTAAGGTTGGGTTGTTGAAGGTATTTCTGGATGGCAATAGGATAGATGGCGCCAAACTAAGATGCAGGTGTCAAGAGTTGGAGAATAATACAGCTGCCGGATCGGGTGGTGTTCGGGTGGAGTGTGGTGATCCAGGCTCGGGCGTGTCACGGGTGGTGTTCGGGTGGAGTGTGGTTATCCAGGCTCGGATGTGTCTCGGGTGGTGTTCGGGTGGAGTGTGGTGATCCAGGCTTGGACGTGTCTTGGGTGGTGTTCGGGTGGAGTGTGGTGATCCAGGCTCGTATGTGTTTCGGGTGGTGTTTGTGTGGAGTGTGGTGATCCTGGCTCGGACGTGTCTTGGGTGGTGTTCGGGTGGAGTGTGGTGATCCAAGCTCGGACATGTCTGGAGTGGAGTGTGGTGATCCAGGCTCGGACGTGTCTCGGGTGGTGTTCGGGTGGAGTGTGGTGATCCAGGCTCAGATGTGTCTCGGGTGGTGTTTGGGCGGAGTGTGGTGATCCAGGCTCGGACGTGTCACGGAAATGGCTTGTCTTCTGGAGCTGTGGACTCCGTCAGCAAGCCTCTGCATCAACAGACCTCATGCAAGCAGGTAGACCTGAAGACAAGCACACTGCCTAGAAGAGGCTTCCCGTTTCCATCAGCATAAGTCGAGGAGATGAGGGGGGATGCCACTCGCAGTACAGGAAATGGCCCACGATGCCTCGTTTGAAGATCCCTGTGCAGTTTTAAAGCACTGCTCAGAATGTACCGTAAAGACACAACATATGTTATCCTTCATTCGCTGTGGCAGCCTGGAAGCCTGTCAGAATCACACACTGATGCTCCTTGAGCTCAAATCCCTGGAGGAAAATCAAACTTCAAACTGCAGTATCAGAGAAGGGAATTTACGTCGGGACCAGATGTTCAAGGCGATGCTGACGTTTGACTTGGCCGCTGTGTTTGATGGGGATGCTTGTCGTCTTACATCCGATTCTGGGAGGAAGTGGGGGGGGACCGAGACTGGGGGGGAAAAATTGTCACTGTTTTGTTTCTCTGCTGGTACAACTGAGCGGGGAACAAGTGCTCGATGATGGAAAGTGGGACAGCTTCACAGCTGTGCTACATCACCAGGGGACACACAGATCTGTGCCACTGGATCTCATTGTCAGGAGAAAGGGACCCTATTTCAGCTCATCTGACTCTGCCTGATGGGGGTGGGCAGTGGTGGCTGCTTTGTTATTCCGGACAGGAGATAAACAGCTGAAATCACCGCCGGCGTCCCTCTCCCAAACCTGCTTGACTTCTGATAAATCCATACACCCTGTTATTTACGACACTGTGAGACTCCACCAGACCCCCACCATCCTCTGGAAGCATAATGACCCACCCACCACGTGTTTGGTTCCTGGTGTTCGGGGGGCTCCCTATGTATGAGCGAATTGAGGTGATCAGATCGGGTTCCTTTGTGTGTCCTAATTCTTTAACAATAGTGTTGCTCTTCAGGAGGGAGATTGTTCTTCATCACATTACTGTCTAGAGCGTAATTGATAGACACAAGGAGATCTCATCTGACATACTCACATCTGACAAGCCATCATGTGGGGGCAATTCTTTTGGTTTTGACAGCTGGTCGAAGGGCTTCTCTCCCCTCTTGTCTTTTGCTGAAAGCCGTTTTTGTTCCCATGTGTAATGTAAATCCTGACCCCGTTAAAGTTTTACAGGTGGGTGAGCCGTCCGTCAGGAGAGGCACGTGTTTGATGAGACAGACGGAGATAATCCTGCAATAAAGGCGCTCGTCGAGTGCCGGGTTGGTGGGGGGGGGGGGGTCAACGCTTGGGAAATACAGTCGGGAGGTGAATCCAGGCTGGGGGCGGGTGAGTAATGGTGGGCCTGAATCACATGGAGTGCATGCTGGGATATATGGGACATTTGGGGCGATCGAGATAAAAGAGGCGCATGAACGGGGTCACTGGCACGATAAAATGTCCCTCTGAGACAGCACACCCCCCCCCCATTTCATTCTAAATTATAGCTCCCTTAAAAGGAAGGCGTAAGCCAGCAGCCTCCCAGCTTTCCTACAGGGTGGGGGTGGTGGGGGGGGGTTAGATACACCTCACTGCGCCCTCCTCAGCACGCCTGGTGGAAACGCGCGCCTCTCGGCGCGAACACAGTCTATTTGCACAGTTTATTTAAGCACAAAATGGCTCCTAATAGAGCCATCAGGCCTCACTCATTGGCTAATAGTTTAATTAGGTCCATCTGGAGGGGGTGACGGGGAAGGATGGCAGCCCCCCGCGCCGTCGATGGGCTAATCTGTCATCCCGCGAGCCGCTGACTGGCACACTCTCCTGTCGGCCGTTCCCTGCAAAGCAGTGGGACACTGACCTCCCCCTCCCCCCTCGTGTGCCTGACCCACTCCATGTTTTAATGTGATAACCTGGGGAGGGGGCATTCCTGCTTGTCTTTCCATGGACTGGTATTTCTGCTCGAGAAATGAAGCAGGCTATTCGTCTACTTATCAGCAGCTTGTTTTCCCACCGTTTTAATCTGCAGTTGTGGATACAAAGACCTGCTGTCAAAAATGAACAAAGTACAGCAAGTGCTGGGAGACAAACAACAACACACAGCCGTTTCTCAGGCTTAGGGCACAGAAATCACTGGATGAGAATATATTCAATGCCTCCATGTCAGTGACACTTAAGTCACTTCCTGTCTACTCCAACCCACTTCCAATATTAATGTACAAACTGGTCTTTTCTGAGGTACCAGATTCATAATGCATGAAGACGGGTGATAATCAGCTGAGTGATGCAGATGGAGGAACCACGCTTTTCATTTGTATGTTCTACACACCTATTTTTGATTTTATGCAGAGGTACATGTGTACGCTTTTACGTTAATCTATGAAAGTTCATTTATAAAGCACTAATAGGTCTCTTCATTCGTAAAACATAGGCCTCACGTAATGCAGGTCCGTGTTGCTTTCCTGTGAATTTTATCACGTACTGTTTGATGCTTATTGCACTTTATTTACTGACAGTTTACATGATTGTCTTACACTGTGTGAATTAGAATGTAAGCGACCCTGAGCACCTGAGCAGGACCGGTGGTAAGGATCTGGGCGGATGGATGGATGGATGGATGGATGGATGGATGGGTGGAGCTTGCTGTGTTTGGTGCGGTAAGTGAGGTACACGCCAGAGGCTTTAGCCGGACACGGTGGCGGACTCTCTCACGGCCGCGGCTCTCAATATGGTTGGGCAGGTGCTGACATCGCAGGGGAGCCTCATGCTGGTCAAAGCAGTTTTCTTTTGTTCCTTTTACCTGAGTCTATAAATGTGGAGATTGGCTGAGAGGATGCCTGTGAAAGGAGAAGAAAGCGCGTTTTTACGGCGAGTCAGCCGCTTTCCTGAGCATCGGGACCACGGCATTCCAGCCATCGCGACTTTGAGTATCACTTTGCATGTGAAGCCTTAAAACAA
Source organism: Mormyrops attenuatus (assembly GCA_026777985.1). Classification (NCBI taxonomy): domain Eukaryota; kingdom Metazoa; phylum Chordata; class Actinopteri; order Osteoglossiformes; family Mormyridae; genus Mormyrops; species Mormyrops attenuatus. The sequence continues at coordinate 15,683,727 of JAODKC010000001.1, forward strand.
ATGAAGCCCTTTACACTGGTAATGCTCGGATATCTATCTGGAATGAGGGTGCGTCTGCCGCATGGCAGCTGGGGAGAGAAATCAGCCTCAATTAGCGCGAGCAGCGGAGCGCCACGCCGGGTCGCAGGGGACTGCTGAGCGCAGGGGGCCACCACCGCCCCTCCTAAACGACCAGACGGGAGGCCACCTGGGCGTCCCGCCGTTTAACGGCAAAGGCCCATATTCAGCCACAGGGTGACAATTATAACCCCAGTGGGGTGGGTCAGGTATAGTGAGCTGGGTACCGGGTACCAACCATGAGCCCGGCTGTTATCATAGCAGCAGATTTATCAGCTATCCTGCTGAGAGACGCGGTAAGCGTGCATGTCGCTGGCTGTCAGCTCTGCTCAGCTGCTCATTAATACTGGATCGTGCCGCAGGTTCGAGCTGCTGGTCCAGCGACACCGTCGGCAGGAAGGAGCCGGTCCGACTCGAGTGTGTAGTTTAGAATCTTCAGCAGTAGAGGCAGGACGCAGATGCACCCTGATTAAGGGAAAACGGGGCTGACAGCAGTGCATTAGTATGATGTATGTGCTGTTAGCGGCCACACGGCTAATCCCACATGTGGCACCTGACGCGCCCGTGTGGATGCATTTGCATGGACCTACCTGTGTGGATATGCCCCATGGATGCCCCCATGTGGATGCCCCAGTGTGGATGCCCCAGTGTGGATGCCCCCCTGTGGACACCCCCGTGTGGAAGCTGCCGCTGGATGCGCCCATGTGGAAGCCCCCGTGTAGACGCCCCCATGTGGACAAGCCCGTCATTCTGTGCATACCCTGACCTGACACTTGATGTGTTCTGCATCCGTAGGTCAAGAAAATGTTGAAGCTCCTCATTAGGTTGCCTTTCATGAGGCAGACCCTCCATTTCTTCCCATTACCTGAATTTATGAGATGTGCCGTTAATATGCTGTAAATATGCTGCATTCCTACAAATAAGCCATGAAACACAATAAGATTTTTTACCATGCATTAGAAAATCACAACATGAATACGTTTTATGCGACATCTTAAAGATGTTTCAGACGAGTGATATATTACACTGTAAGTTTTTGGAGTGTTTTATTCCACTTTAAATATGAGGTCTGTTTCACACAGCTCCTCGTTTGTGAGGATCCTGGTCCCATCTCTGAGTAGTTAAAGCTGGACCCCGATCTGCTTTGACGTGAGCTGAAGGCCTGTCACACCCCCACCCCCCCCCCCTCGCCACTCCGGGTGCTTTGCCAGGTCAGAGACACACTGTACTGTGTGATCATCTCGTCCACAGTGTGGCCGCTCCTCTAAACACGGTGTTGCCAAACGTCCCCAGAGACGTTGCCCAGACACAATGTCACTGTTATGCCTCTGCGAGAGTGGGGGGGGGGCGTTGGCTATGTGCTGGCTGGTGTTCCTTGCTCACCAATCTTTCGGGCCAATTCAGACATGGGTTCAGTCTTGTGGGCAAACGGCATGCAGAGATGTGTCACCATCAGTGGATATTCATAACCCCTCCAACCCCCCCACGATGGCGGCTGCTCTGTCATCCTGGGCTCTCACAGATGCCCGTCTGGCGGACTCTGGGGGGATCGGGGCTCAGTGGGAGCTCAAAGTCACGCTGGATTTAATTAAGAAAACATGCGGCTTCTCGCTATACCCTTAACCTCTCCGCTACTTCGCATCTGATGACGAGCCCCTTGTACAATAAGGCCAGGCGGGAGCTCTACAGCACATTTTTATTGCAGGCATTGCATAACTAAATAATCACCCAGGGAAATTTTTTTCCCGTTTTGAAATGCTGATTGGGGCAAAATATACAATTAAGCTAATATGTATTGTTCATTTTACTTCCTTTCTTTGGACAGATGATCTTCATGCTGAGCGATTCTGCCCTTGCTCTGTGGACATCAAATATAGCAGCTGTGGTTGATTTCAAAAACTTTTACTGGATAAACAGAGGAGACTATCGTAGTGTGAACCTGGCCTTCATAGATGGAGTTGGGATGGTTCTGCATATATAAACAAACAAGCCTCTGTTTTGTGTCATCGTTAAACTTTTATTGCAACATGCATGTGTTTTGACCCCCAAATATTTACCACGTCTGAGCCTGTCAGACCGCATTATGATTAAGCAGCTGTCCCCTGAAAGCTAGTGGCTGGTGTTTGACCAGCCTCTCCAGGTGACGTGGAGTGAAGTAACTCATGGTTTTTCTTCTCAACAATGTATTGCATGGCATTTGGCCAACTTCCTATGACCGAGTTCAAAGCAAAAAGTTGGGTGACACTTTACTTAAAGCAGTCATCGTAATGCGCACCCAAGTATAATGCATTATAGATACCTTCATAATGCATTATAATGCATTAATAAAGTATTATAAACACAGCTATAAATAGTAATAAGAAGGCATAACACATTATAGTCCTGAATGCTCGATGAAGCTCTCATCTAAAATGCACTATAAATGCCTTCATAATGCAATATGAAGGTATCTATTTAACCTGCTGGAGATAAACATGCTCCCTCCCTGCTTAGGGGATGGACTTCCTCTCCCTTTTCCCCCCTTTCATCTCGATTACAGAAATTAAGTTTCAATTGTAATTCTGCACGCCTTTGCTGCCCGATTCCCCCTTAAGTAAAGTGTCACCATTTTGGATTTAAATAGGCTTTTTCAGCTCTGTCACAGGTTAGCATTTTAGCATGTCATTTTGTAATCGTGATTCCTCTAGTTTTAAACTTTCTCGGTCAGCCCTAACTTCATCCGGTCGAAGTGAAGTTGCCGTTTTCAGGAACACGTTCTCGTTCGGGACCTGATTGTTGTGTACGGCTGACTTCCCTTCACATGGGGCTGAATGCCATGGTGAGAGTGAAGCCTCTGGGCAGAGAAACAGAGCTTCACCGTCTGTTCGAAACAGTGGTGAATGCATGTCATTTCCTGTCTGCGGTTTACCGGCTCTGCGGCACGCCATCCCCTCCAGGACCCCATGACCTTCACCGGACACCTAGGACCCTCCTCCAGGCGTGTTCCTCCCAGCAGGGGGGGCTGCGAGGTCACCGGAGGAGCCGCCGGGGCCCAGCATGTGCGCCACCCGCCTCCTGTCCTCTGGACGCAGAGGTGCCCAATCAGCGAGCCGGCTGGGCGATGCGCTCGCAACGCCACAGCAGTCCCTGACGGCTGAGCGCTAATTCAATCATCTGTTAGGTCTGTGGACTTTGTGGGGAAAAAGTTCCTTTGTATTAATTTGAATGAATTTGGGACTGAAATATAGCTTCAAGCAGCAATTACTGGGGGCCAGGCAGCATGTCAGGCAGCTCATGTGACTAATTATGCCAGCGTGGGGGCCGTGACATGTCTTTGGCTGCTCTTGTGCACCCCCCCACCCACAGACTGCCTGGAAAGAGAGTGAGCATTGCCATTCACACGGGTCACATGCAGCCCACGAGCAAAATGATTTAAGGCCTTTTAATACTCAATTCGATGCCATATGTGACGTATAACCCCTTGAAGAATCATCTTGTGTTTACCAGTGTAGGAGGACATCCATAATCAAGATAATTCATTCTGGCATTTCATGATTTTTTTTTTGTTACATAAGAATGTGATGTTGTGATCTGCTTGACGTGCGATGATACCTGTGGACGTCTCAGCGTAGCCACAAGATGGATAAAGAGTCATTTCCCCTTTACGTTGCATTTGGTTTCGGAAAAAAATTGAAAACGTTCGCAATAATTAATGACCCAACTGCTGCCCCAGGAACCAAGCAGAGGCAGCACAGCGTCGGGTTTGGCTAACCCCCCTTCCCATCCCCATTACCCATCAACCCCAATCTCAATCTCCCAGTCCCAGATCTGAGAGGCATTAACCTCCCTTGATAGATTCTGGTGCTCTTCCGTTAAGCTTTGAGCAGCCACATGTTCGACCAGATGAATCATCTGAATGTGTAGTATGTGATGTATCAGATGGCCCATTAGAGGGCGTCACACAATTAACGTATTAGTCCACTAAAATCACAGATATTTGTCTCATTCTGGGGGGTTTATTATACCTGTTTTTTTCTCTCTGACCCATTAAGCAACTAGTAGAGTGTTTAATCTTATGACCATGTATAGCCACAATACATAATTATGCAGCTATCACACCAGTCTGCTTATTGGCTACGTGGCACTTTTAATTTTTGGAATTAAGATTTAAAGCAATATTTTTGTAACCACAACTCACATGGCACAAAAATGTAATGCTGTACCTCACTGACTAATAGTGTGTTAATTACTAAGCAAACGGTTTGTCAGTTTTGGATTCTGATCCCATATGTAAAATTTAGCAGCATTAGAGGAGAAACATGATTCATGGTGTGACCTTCAATGTGGTGTCGCCGATTAGATGACGTACTGGTATTGGAGTCGGACTGCTCGGATCATGACAAGGACAGGGCTGGGGGGGGGGGGTTGGTTACACCCAGAACAACATGGAACCTCTGCTGGGCAGCCATTACCAGAACACGACTTAAAGTGATTTCTCAGCACAGTATCTCAGCTTATCAATGTCTCTCATGGAAAAACAGGGCCTGAGAGAGGCAGTGGGATGGGGGGCGCGGGGGGCATTACCGGCCAGTTAATCGCTGCAGTGTTACACGTCTCTCAGCACTGGCCAGCATGTTCCCTTCAGTAACTCTCTCTCTCCTCAGCATCAAGGTTTAGTGTGAGCTGCAGTTTCTTTCAGACAAGATTTATTTTATTTTACGCCACTTTCTCCATCTATCTTGGCACTCTATAAATAGCCTTTTGTTTCACTCCTTAAATCTATAAACCTTCCGTTTGCTTTCTGTCCCACGCACAAGGGACGGTAATCCTAAAAGCAACTGTGAGTTTTCCCTTTATTCATCTATCTGTTTATTTACCGTGCCCGGTCACGCGCGGGACGATGGGGGGAGCGGCGGAAAGGTGGACCTCAGCAGATAGCTCTCTCCGAGTGTGCCCCTGTTGCTTGAATGAGGCGCCAGGGGTCTCATGAAGACGCCTCGCACACGGAGGCGGGGGACACGGTCTCGAAAGTCTCCTTCTGAGCCGCGGAACAATAATTAGCATCGCAGGAAGTGAGGAGCGGTAAGCGGATGATGATAAGCCCGTATAACGGCTGGTGAATGCAATTAATGGGAAATATTACCCATAGAGCCCCGCTTTATTCACAGTTATCGGAGGCAGCTGATGAGCTCAGCTCCTGATCCTCTGTCATGTAAGAGTTCGGAGTGTCTCTCCTTGACGAGACCTGGCTCTTTCCTTGCCGCTCTCACAGACGGATGCGCTCACTATCGCCCCCGCTCGCTGGGTACTCTCCCAGGATGCAAATATCTCATGGAAGCAGTTCTGCATCCTCTTAATCTCTGAAACCGACACGGCAGAGTCGAGCTGACTGAAGCGGTCCTGGTACAGCCGGACCAGGTCGGATCGCTCTTCAGCTGTATCCTTGGTGAGAAACCGGTGAGCCTGGCTCTGGCCTGAAGAGCAGGGGCCCGCAAACTCGCCCACCCCGTCCCTCCTCCCAGTCGTCAGGAGGATCTGCTCGCCTGCCCTTGAATACTAATAATTTCTCCACATTTTCATTGTTCTGTGTTGTTTGTGTCCCCCCCCCCCCCCCCCACACTGTCTACGTGGTTCTGTTTTTTTTTATATTTAAGAGAGAGTGAAAGCCTCACGAACAATTCATTTCTTTTCCCCCGAAAACGATAACAGCTTGTTTCCCGTCTGCATTCAGGAAGATGGGGCGACGTCGCTTAGTTCAAATAAGATCACAACACTGCGAGGTATAATGGGACATTAGATAATACCTTTTCGCTCGGCCTGTCATGAATTTATTTCTCCTTTGTGTGGGGTCGGCCACTGCGTTTGCCGCCATTTTTGATGGAATAAGAATGTCTTACAGATTATCTCCCTGCCAGAAGGTGACTTCCATAACTTATTTTTTTACAATGGTAGATTTAATTAAAGCGCCTTGCAATGATTAACTTGCAACAGGAACAATAGAGAGATTTATTGACTGGGAGCTGAGTCCATTGTGCTGAGGCACCGTGTGCAGTGTAGTACTGTTCTGGCGGCTGTGGTCCTGCACCATTATTTTACCACGTCCTTTGTTTATGCTAAGAGGCGAGCAAATAAACATTTTAGTCAGACAAAGGTATGCAATTAGCAGTGCAAATGTTTAAGTGGATAATTAAATGATTTTTACAGTGCTAAAGAATAAGCTTTTAATGGATTCTGTAATAAATTATGCTGCGGATGCTGGTAATTGTAGCATGGGGCGAACACACAACTTGTCCTAAGAGCAGAGTGGGTTTCGGAGTTCGTGCATCTCCGTATCCAATTTGCTGGTTACAAACCCGTCTATAGTAGGGCATCTCCCCGATCGCGGCACAAGCTCGATGGCGTCAGGGGCACGTGCCATGTGCGGAGGGACGGACTCTCGCGGGCATGAAGCAAATCCGCAGCTTTTCGCAGATGTTCGATCATAGCGGCGAAGTTAGCGCGCCGCAGTGGCAACTGGCCAAGATCCACGGAGAGGAAAGGTCACACTTTAATGATTCAGCTGCCCGTGGCGGTTAGCCGTGTAAAATAAATTAAACAGCGTCCGCCCGCGTAATGTTGACTTACGCCTTGTTTCAATAAACGGCCCACTCTCAGAAGAGGGGCGGGGTTTGTGTGCCGTGAGCTAATCGGCTCGGCGGTTCATATGGGGAGGGAGTCTGAGTACCCGTGTTTGGGGGAGGGGTTGTATGCTGCGCAGGGTGCTATATACACACAAGGGCCACTGGGGAGCAAACTGGAACAGAGTCAGATATATGGATTAGCGCTTTTCTATATTATGAGCAGTTTTTTTGCAGGAATTCAGAAGGCTTTTGTTTCTGTTTACAGTAATAGATAATTAAAGTACCCAGAACGCACTGCAGAGAGCCTAATAAAACTGCATTTTCAGTGACACTGCTGGCAAAAATCCAGATTTGATTGGTTTGTTTCAATTACATGGCAAATGAATTTATGCCGGGATGGGTGTCAGTTAGACAGCAGGCTGAAAAATGCAGCACATGCGGGGTCCGTGCACATACAACACATACACAGGCACATGTACAATGAAAACACTGCAAGGCAGCCCCGCAGCCTCACCAGCACAGATGACTATTATAACCAATTTAATAGCTTAAAATGAACTCATTAGAGGTCTTTTATCACTGGAAAAAGTCTATTAAATCCGGATGTGCGAGGAGCCGCTGTACAGTCTCATTTCCATTCCCGCCCGCGACCTGAACAAATCAGAGAAGCGCTTTCCAAGGAAAGGGGTCAGGCATGACTGGCCAAAGATATTTCGCGGCGCATAAGAGCGGAGTAGAGTGCTGGGCCGGACGGGCTGCCTGCTCATTTTCATCTGGCTCCAAGATGCGGCATCACCTTTAACGCTAATGAGCAGCCACGTCGCGGCAGTCTTATGGGGGGTGGGGGGTACTTTTCCGCCTCTACATTGATGTAAGGAAGAGGGCGCTGTTTTCTTAGCATTGCAGTCAGATCCTCCCGCCTGCGTTTGATCGTCTCGATGGCAATTAACTCGGCGACTGGGAGGCAGCAACCAGTCGCCATTTTGTGGGCGTGGCAGCTGCTGGCATCAGTGAAACATTTCCCTTTGTCCCTTAAATGTCAGGGCTGGGATTTTTCACACAGGAACTCTTACATTAAGGTGTGCAACCAAACACGATTCAGCCAAAAACAAAGCATATATAATTCTCCCTTTTAAAGGAGGCAGCAGTGGAGATCCTCACACACTTCCTCTCTCCCTGCATTAATATCCCTAATAGTCATACAGCATGTTTAACGAAGGCTCTGATATTCCCAGCCCCACGTCTCTGCAGCGACGCGCTGCGAGCCGCGGACACAGATCTACAGGCACATGTCATGCATCCCGGGAAGCCACTGTAATAAGTCTATTAAGATGCCTGGTAATTAGAGAGCCTGTACTAAAGGCTGTCACGGGGTGTGTGAGATTGGAGGAGCGAGAGTTGCCTTTAAAGGCAGCATGAGATAATGTTCCCAATAAGAGACAGTCGGCACATTTTTACATACCTCGCATACTTTCATAATAGATTGTCCAGAGACGGAGGACTATTGTTAACTTTGCCCTGCTCACGCTTGAGACCTGGTGATACTAAAATTAAAAACCTTTACAGGGAAGATCTCCGATTACCAGAATGAAACGAAAATTTTTCTTTTATTATTGTAATTTTTCTACCCTTCAAGAAAATGTGTTTTGGCTGTGACTGTCACAGCAGTCCTTGTGTAGGACAACAGCCCCCAGGTCAGCAGTAGGGAGATGTACTGCCTCGCCTGCAGGACCTAGCGACAAGCAGAAGACCAGACGACTGTCTCTGGGATTCAGAGGCTGGACTGCAGGGCAGGGTGAGAGTGAAGCCAGGACGAGCCATCTAATCAGCGGAACAGACGTAAGCCCTAACAATAAAACGTGACTTACAAAGAAATGCTTCTCGTGCCTGAGGTATATCCTTCAAAACTGAACACAGTACTACATTTGCTGGCTGCTTAGATACAGTCCAGAATTAAACCAGTTAAAGGCAGAGAAATGACGAGAGGTGCTGCCCTGTAGTGGACAGGAGGACTCAATATAGTTCCCTTCAAGTTTAAGTCAGTCACTGTACACAGCAGAATCTAGCTCAATATCCAGAGCATCACAGAGAAATAAAAGATGTGGAGTGTCAGGTGTGGAGCAAAGGCGGGGACTGCGTGATCCCTGTGTGTCTCATCCTGCCTGAGCGCATAGGTACAGTGTAGTGATGGAATATTTCTGACCCCCCACATTTCTCTGGATGACTGGGTTCAGGGCCACCCCAGTTCATGTTGGATGACACGTGGTTACCTTCCACAGCCTAGGCTAATCCCTGACAGGACACAGGAGGGTGCCGCGTCTGGGGGAGGGTTCGAAGCGGCCATCCTGGGGTGACGAACAGCCGCCTTAACCTGTCCTCCCCCTTTTCAACTGTCTGTTGGCTCGATCCATCTGCTGAGTGCCTCACACCCCCCTTCTAATGATCTCCCTCCTCTGTTCTGCGAGCAGGACCAGTACATCGCCGCCACGCATCATCGACCCACTAACAAATTACATGGCAGCCCCCCCCAACCGCTGTCAAGTTGGGGCTCTGAGGCACAGACGCCTCACCATCCCTCCCCCCCAGCCCATCCGCAGCTGGCACGTAACGCTGCAGTGAACCTGGGGGCGCTCCCCCCCCGCCAGATCACACCGCCCCGGCCGTGTGACTCTCCGCGGTGCTGAGACGCCGTTTTTCTGCACCATGGATTTTTGCGACGCAGGTCCCGGCACATGCCCGGTGACGTCCGTGCTGCCACCTGCCTCTGGAGCCACTTGTGGGGGCCAGGATTTTGGTGAAGTTGAGAACAGATTTGAAAATTATTGGAACCAGGCGGAAAATTACATGAAACGACACAGCAGAGCGCATGCGTGTATGCTTGTGTGTGTGTATGCTTGTGTGCTCCTGCCACGCCATTCCTCTTAGACCTGGTCCCCCCCCCGCCCATCTCCCTTCTGTAGTGTAGTAGTGAGACTACGAGCCCCATCAGGAGTTGGGGGGGAGGGGGGGTTGGCGCTGCCAAGATCCCGTGAATGTTATCGTGCGGGTCCAGCTGATGTAGGCAGGCCTGTACAAGTAGGGCTCAGGCTGCGCCCAGCCATGCGGTTTTATGCACTTGTTACATAGTGCGCCCCCCCCCGCTTGCAACTGGAGTCAGAGTTTCCAAGATAACAAATTCTTAGACTTAATAATAATGAAGTATGAATATTCACAAGTAATCACCTTGATGACTGTGTCAACAATCCAGGCCAGTGGGTCTAATTACATCACAGATTTGTTCCTTATTTCCTGCTCCTATGCTGGCATCCAGGAATCAGAGAAAAATAGTATCTCATCCTGCCCCCCCCCCCACCACCCCCACTCCCACCTTGCACAAGGAATAAATGTCAGACTGGCTAAGAATCCTCTGATCCCCTGAGAAACAGACAACAAGTCTAATGGCTTTTTAATATCAGTGTTACTTTTCGGGGAGACAAATTTGTACTTTTAGCGGATGGAGATGAGAGCCTGTTAAAAATCAGTCCTACAGCCATTTGCAAGAAATTTCCAGCCTCTAATTTAAAAAAAAAAAAAAGAGAAATGAAAATTTCCTGCAATTTTCCTCATAAGTATGAGCAGAGTGTCATGAAGTCGTACAAGGCGGACCGGAGATGGGGGAGGGGCTGCTGAATCCTGATAGGGAAACTTGCATGGCTTTCCTGGTGTTTGTTGTCTCCTCAGTTGCAGGTAGTAATTACTGATTAAAGCTTCGGATCTGAGGACACATGCTCTGTATAATCAGGAAGCAGATGTACTTTTAGTGTGCCTGACAATGGATAATTATTTACGCGGTAATTGCAATGGCAGGTCTAAGACTTCCTGAATCCCTCTTTGTCCTCATGTCACTGTTTCTCCAAATGTGCATCTTTGTGGTTCTAATGATATAGCGTCCTTCCAGCTCCCCGAGCCACTGGCCATGCTCCTGCTCTGTCCACAAATGGGGAGGCATTTCTCAGGCAGTGTGGTGTGTGGGAAGGACCCAGGAAAGTATGTGCTCAGGAGCGCCCCCTGCAGGCCCTGCCGAGCTTGCATTCTGGAGTTAATAATGCCACTGTTGGTTGTGCTAAAACTCACAAAAGTGCAGATTTCACCTTGTCAATGAGCAAATAATTGCAGCATCATTTGATATGTAATTTCTTTATATTGCTTGCTCTTTCATACTTAATTACGGATTCACTAATCGCATCTTTCTTCTTGTTTATGCAGCACAAAACCAACTGATCTAGATGGTCAGTTAGTTAGTTACTTTGGCAATATACAGGGGTTGGACAATGAAACTGAAACACCTGGTTTTAGACCACAATTATTTATTAGCATGGTGTATGGCCTGCTTTTGCAGCCAATACAGCAGTAATTTGTCTTGGGAATGACAGATACAAGTCCTGCACAAAGGCCAGGGGTATGTTCAGCCACTCATCTTGCAGAACAGTGGCCAGGTCACTATGTGATACTGGTGGAGGAAAACGTTTTACGACTCACTCCTCTGAAACACCCTTAAGTGCCTCAGTAATATTCAGATCTGCTGACTGTGCAGGCCATGGGAGATTTTCAGCTTTACTTTCATGTTCATCAAACCACTCTGTCACCAGTCTTGCTGTGTGTATTGGTGCATTATTATCCTGATTCACGACCTCTGGAGTATAATGTTTGAACAACTGGGTGAACATGGTCCTCCAGAATGGTTCAGTAGTCCTTGGCAGTGACCCGCCAATCACAAGTGGCACAAGTAGGGCCTAGGGAATGCCATGATATTGCAGCCCAAACCATCACTGATCCATCCTTGTGCTGCACTCTGGGTACGCAACAGTCTGGGTGATAAGTCTCCTTGGAGCTTCTCCACACCGTAACTCTCTCAGATGTGGCAAAGACAGTGAAGTGGACATCAGAGAACAATTCATGTTTAATGTGGTCTACAACCCAAGATTTGTGCTACTTGCACCATTGAAACTGACGTTTGACATTGTCATGAATGAGCAAAAGTTTGGCTACAGCAGCCTGGCCATGAATTTTGACCCTGCGTAGCTCCCAATTAACAGTTTTGGTGGTAACAGGAGAGTCAAGGTACCGATCTAATTCTGCAGTGAGTTGGGCAGCTGTGGCTTTATGTTTTTTGGATATAATCCAGGTTAGTTCCCTTTCAGACAGCTTCCTCTTGCATCCACACTTACTCTTGTTGGATGTGGTCCATCCTTCATGGTGGTATGCCGACATTACACTGGATACCGTGGCTCTCGATACACCCCAAAGACTTGCGCTCCTGGTCACAGATGCACCAGCAAGACGCACGGCAACAATTTGTCCTCTTTTGAACTCGGTCTCTCATCATGTTGTGTAGATCCCAATATTTTATATACAGCCTTGTTATTGCTCTGCTTATTCAAACTTCACACTCCGCTCTTACTGATGGAATGTGCAATCAGTAAAGTCTCGCCACCAGGCCATGCATATGTAGGTGTGAAACATCAAACACTATATTGGCCAGTGTTTCAGTTTCATTTTCCAATCCCTGAATGTTTTATAGAACAAACTATCGGCTCAACAAAACCCCATGCAGCTGCCACAGATATTACTAATTTGTGATGTTTACTCTTCAGGAGCCTTGGTTTAGCTTGGTTTGGTTTGGTTTGTACTAATTCTGGCTCACGCCCCGTGGACTTCAGATGACTTTGAAATATAAACCTTGCACCCTAGGGCGCCCCTTTAAGAGCAAAAAGGTGACTGCTTTGAAACTGGTAGCTTACTGGAGCTACAAAATGGCTCATCAGCTGAGACAGTAAAAAAGGTGTTCAGTGAAAAATTACAGCAGAGCTTCAGAGGACCTGCCTCCCACATCAAGTAGGCGCGCTTGTCAGTGTCTGGGCCCATTTGTCAGAATCTGGGTGGTCCATGCAAAATTTGCATAGACCTGTCCCTCTTTAACCACCCAACATAGCTTCTGGTGCAGACATCTCAGCTCCCCGCATGCCAGACACGCGCGCTCGCCCTTCAATCTCGCCGTCGGCTGAGCTGATTATGGTCCGTAAAGCCCGAGGGTTCTGCCTGAGAGCTGAAGTGGCCCGAGGCCCCAGACCTGTTAGCTTCCTGCTGCCAGCAGTATGGAGTCAAGTCAATCAAATGGTCTGAGTCAATCTCCTTTCACATTCCTACACAGGAAGCTCTCTGATGGACCTGAAGAATTGAAATTTTTAGGCTATGAAGCATTTTTCTTATTTCAGTTATATATGACAGCGCATTATGTTTTTTATATGTTCACTACAAGTCAGTGTTTTTTCTTGTATGATTATGACCACATTCATACCATGTAAGGAACTCAAGGGAAAAGCCTACAGGAAGAATATAAAACTTTTACATTTACTTTACATTTTACCAAACATGATAACATATGGAAAAACATGTTTTCCACCTTCAGTTGGTTTAATTAGATATGAGGAAATTCATGAGAACATAAGAAATTTACAAACGAGAGGAGGCCATTCGGCCCATCAGGCTCATTTGGGGAGAACCTAACTAAGAGCTTATCTAGCTCTGATTTAAAGGAACCCAGGGTTTTAGCTTGCACTACACTAGCAGAAAGACTATTCCATACTCCAGCTACACGCTGTGTGAAGAAGTGCTTCCTCAAGTTCATTTTAAAATGTTCTCCCAGTGTTCTCTCATGTTGTGGTCTCAGAACACAAATTGAATGCATCAACTGAAAAGGATGTTTCTTTTTCAAATACTCATTCTAATCATGTGGAGCAACTGTCCATGATTCAACTCAGAGTTCATTTAAAGAATTATGCATAAAAACTAATACTGACAAAGCGTTCATTTGAAATGCATTGCACATCAACGCAGAACTTATACGTTTGACTAAATTTTCACTTAATATGTATTTTACATGAATAAGAGACAGAAATGATTAATGACACATACATTTAATATGGATTATATATTTATTATGAGTGTCATATATAGAGCGTATATGATTTAGGTAAAAACATAAGAGTCATGTTACTTTAAAAAAACTTTTCCATATAGGGAAGCTTATGTCTACCAGCCTGTTTATCTGGCTGAGGAAAACCTTTAATGTTTATAAGGGTTATTACCAATCAGGTGTCCCTTTAAAGCCTGGCCTATTTGTATGGCTCCGCCCACTTTGGAGAGGTTGGGTTTTTTGCCTGTTCTAACACATTTTATAATCTAGTTCAATATACTGAGTTTGGATGAACGCCTATAGAACTGGCCAGGCTACAGAAGTGTTGTTCAAAATTACTGTCCTCTATGCTTCTGGCCCCTTGCCCTTAAATGCTCAGGGGATTGTAGACAAAGTAATAAAATACTTCCAAAGCTACTCTCTACAGGGACACTTCTTTGAGACCCAATTACTGTAAATAGCAGCGTAAGTGGATCCGTTTACCAATATGTTAAGTCTGTTTGCACTTGTTTGATCCTCTGTTGAACCTACAGTAGGCTAATAAACATAAGGTAATTGAAACTCTGAAGGCACTCTTGTACACAAATGGATTACTGATAAAATGATGGGATTTACAGTATGGTTCAGTCTAAAAAATCTGAGCTCACATAGAACCGATTCCCTTGACTATGAAAGTACACTCCTTTGTATATCAGTTACATATGTTCTGATACATGTATTTAAATAATTTGCATTGTCTGATATCACATCCTGAACAATGTGGTGCTACTGAGCCCTACATTAGATATTTACGGCATTTGGCAGATGCCCTTAGTCAGAGTGATTACATTAGACCTTCTAAATGTTCACTGTGTGGCCTCTCCTGTTCTCCCACCTTACCTGCGCAGATCTGTGTGGAGCCAGGTAACCTTTCCTGAACCCCAGGGATGACCAGCAGGCCCAACCCTGCAAACCGACTGCCCCATGCACAGCAGCTAAGGGAGACCCCCTTTCTAGCTGGGTCTGCAGGAGCCACGGAGGCCCTCCAATTACATTAGCCTATGGAGTAGTTCATATTTTTATTCAGTCGTGCATTGATCTGAACGTCTACCTTTAATGTTACCGCAGGACCACATAGGCGTGCCTTTGAGCAGCGCACTACACCTGTCCCTGTCTCGCGGCACCTCACCTGCCAGCTCAACCTGTCATCTGCCCTTTTTAATTTAGTCTCTGACAGCTTGACACCTTTTTTTCCCAGGTACTGAGGGCATATGACGAGCAAACACACGATGAAGGTTAGCGCGTCACTAAACCGCATTATTAACCTTCTGGTTCCGCAACCCATTTATATAATCTTATAGTTATAAGATTTAACAAAATATAAAACACCTGAAGTTTTCTTTCTTATAGGAGTATGCATTTTTCATGAAGCATACAGATAACACACATTTGCATCCAATTAATTTAATGTAAATTAAGTTTCCGGAAGATGTGCACCTAAAAGATGGATGGAACTTCTTTTGCTATCTTAACAATTAAAGAATTCATGAAAGCACACTTATAGTTCAAAGTTCAACATCAGGTCTTTTTTAGTTATAATTTTCATTTTAAGGCCTACATGCCGCTACCAATGACAGCAGAATGGTAGAAAGCGCTGTGATTGGCTAAGCCTCTTGAAAACATTTTTTTTACATGTGTGTTTATGTGTATTATGCTTCTGACAAACATTTTATGCCATTTCTTCTGTCATGGCTTTTACTTTCAGCAAATATACTTTGGAAATTGATGGAGTACCCCGGGCCTTCATAATTTATAAGGTTTTCAGAATTCAATCTTGGAATCGTATGATGCATTCGGAGAACAGAGAGCACAGTGTATGTTTGACGGGGAACATGATTTCACCCCCTCCTAAGTAATTGATTTGCTTTGCTATTTGTGTTTTTTCCAAGCCAGGAGAAACTGTGATAGATGGAGCAGATGGGCTGATCGCCTTCCTCCTCATAAACAGGGCTTATCCTCTGCTCGGCCCACTATCAGATAGGCCTCTCTTTTCTTCACAGCATGATAGATTTAAGCGAAATGTTGATGCTCTTTCAATTTCATTCTATGTTTTATTATCAGAGGCTCCATTAGAGAGCTTTGTCTTGTTCTGCAGGGATTATAAAGGAACTCTGCTTCTCATAGCATTTTAATGGGAAAGTTAATTCGCAAATGGCTGTTAACTATACCTACATGCCAACAGGAGCGATATTGGCATGTGACGGCCTTCGTGTCTGCTTATACCCTCAGGTTAAGGCCGTAGCCTGAAGAGATCTGGTTCTAGGAAGTCAATCATTCGGTTCCGCATATGAGCAAAAGTAATTAAAGTTGTGTTTTTTCATTTATGGATCCCTTTGTAATTTGCTAATCGTGGAGGGAGGGGGATGATTCAGCCCTCCGCAGTAACTGAGTGACGGTAAATGGACAGGGAGCAACTGCGCGGGTGCTGGCTATTCCAGTGGCCTATACTACAAAGCGGGGTTACTGGCTTATCGGGGTAACTTGTCGGATTTAAGGTACCACAGTTTAAATGGACTTCATATTCGTTCACTTACATTTTGCCCAGACTACTGTACCTTAAATCTGACAAGTTACCGCGATAAGCCAGTAACCCCGCTTCGTAGTACAGGCCACAGAGCTCCCGCAATAGTAAACAATAATAATAATAATAATAATAATAATAATAATAATGTTTGCCTCATACATCAGCTCAAAGTTCATCACACATATGACATTGCACAGGAATAAAAAAAAAATACTACATATTTTGTGGCTTCTTTTTGTGTGTCCTTCTGTGAGACTTTTCTGGATGTTTAGCTGAATTTTATGGCATTTTACTAGTTGCATCAATGTTCTAAACATAACTTATTAGCTAGAGAGTGGCCGGAGCGCTCCGGATCATTCTGAGAAGCGCGGCTGTGTGTGCTACGGCTTAGGGCAGCCGCTGTTCGCTCCGTCTCATGGCTCTCCAGGCCATGTTCACATTCTGCAGGCTCCTTTGGCCTGGCTGCCCTATGAATTTTATTTGTTAACGTTAAGCACAGGCTCTTTCTCGTTTAAGTCGTGTTGAGTGGATGTGTGCCTCTGACACTGAAGGGCATCATGGTCATAAACCAGATTATTAACCTTTTGCCTCAGTTTTTGACTCTTTTTATGAGACGATTCCATGTCCCAGGGGCCTGTCGTAAATTCAGCAAAAAAAAACTGAGTATTGAGTTTTGTTCCTGGGCCACATGTGCCGAATGCTGTGTACACTTTTATGTTTATTGGATACAAAGATTTTTTACATCCATTTTCCACCCAGCTACTTAATTCCATCTAATTAAGTTCCCTAATCAATTTTAAGTGAAGTTATTGTGAAACTGCTTTATTACCTTGGCAACACCGCAGTTTATGTGAGCACACAAGGAGTTGAAAATAAAGTCTTAATTACTTTTTTCATAATTGATTTTCTGTTTAAAATTAAATCATTGCTGGAATATTTGTTCTCAGTTGGCCAAACCCACAAGGCATCGATCGCCATATTGTTGACGGTGCAGTGTAAAAGGATACAATGTTTATCACTGGAAAGGTGAGTCTGCTTTCAAATCTCTTTGCAGAGCTTTACTGGAAGACGGAAAAATACAAATACAAACTTATTCGGCCGTTGATGATAATGATCAGTGGTTCACTGGTCCATGAGTATGTTGCTGTCTGAGAGAACCCAAGCATGGTCGTGTTTATGAGTAAATAACTGAATAAAAGGCAAATTAATTAGGAGTGTGAGCGGCTTGTGTGACATCACATTCACAAGGTCCTCGTTAACGTGTAAAACCTGCTGACCAGGAAACAACTTCTGAAATCTGTCATCAAAACTGTCGCCTGTCAAAATACAGCCGACGCTAAATGGCCGCTGGAGAAGACGGCAAATGTTTGCGAAAATTAATCTGGTCCAAGGTCTTCACAGTGATGCTGCTGTACTGCCACACTGACTTAATCGTGTGTCTGATTTGCAGACCTTTAAAAATTTTGCACCATTTTAAGTTTGCATTAATGTGCTGTCTCCTGTTACATAGTTGCACCATCATTTGCATTTATCATTCATTTTAATTGTTTATGTGTGTGTATGATATGTAATAATTTTCAGAATCTGCTACGCTTTTACTTGCTTTTGAGATGAAAAAAATGCATTGTTTTATTTCCCAAGGGACTGATTCTTAGCCAACAGGTTGGTTGCTATGGCATCCCCAACATCTGTGGGCGTAGGTATTTTAAAGTACCAAATGATGGGTGGATGGATGGATGGATGGATGGATGGATGGAAGGAACGAAGGAAGGAATTTATGTTTGCCCAGAAAGTGGTGCTGAAGGCAATCATTCACCTCTGGGGTTAATTATTCCCAGCTCGCCAAAACAAACCTGAAACATGAGCCTATTCACAGCCACATTTTACACACCAAAACTGAGAATTGTCCTGTGAACGGACTGGTGAGCCGCACTGTGCATCCTGAAACACCCTTCACTGCGGAAGCAGCTGCTCTTTCGTACCAGCAAAAGAAGGCAATGAGGTCAGTTTGCAGTGTTCTGCCAGGCACTGCTGTCGGCTCTGAATGCAGTGCTTCTGCTCTGTTTGAATGTGACAGGCTTGAACACCATCTAAATGGAGAGGTAGGGTTGCCAAATTGGAGGAATGTTACTCTTTGAATCAGAAAACCAATTGCACATAAAAGTATGTGTTGTGGGTAATTTATTTTTCTGTGTTTGGCAGCTCTGTTGTAGAGGACATTTTGTGTGGAATTACATTCTACTTGGCAAACTGAACAGCAAGCTGACATCACATACAGACCATAATGCCCTAACTGATGTAACACACCATTCATTTACATGGCAGTCTCTCTCTTCTTGGTAGATGGATGGCAAAGCTGTATGGTGCGAGTGTTTGCCTTCCATTTTTGGCAGCCTCCTTAGATTAAACTCTGAGACTGCACATTTCATTTCTGTGTTCCGCTGAGCAGTTTATTTGGACCGCGTTGTTATTTTTATGACTGTTCCAAGAAATCATTTGCATGTTTTGCATATTTAAATAACAGTAAAGTTGTTACTGGTGATGATGATGATGTTTGAGCTGGTGACACTGATGATGATCATCATCATCATGGCGATCCATCATATGAAGCAGTGTGTTGTGCTGAAGGACCAGCAGCCGTGTGTTGACTTGGTTTCCTTGCATGGCATCTCCTTGGAGGTACTCAAGTGGATGTTTTCCTGCTATTTGCACCTTGTGACATTCCTTGTGAATTTTTAGCTGTACTGAACACAGCTCACTGACCTCTGTACTAGAAGCCCAAACCCGCTGGTTCCATCAAGGATCGGCATTTTATTTATTTGCATTTTATGTCCTCTGTTGCCTTGTGTGAAATTGGCAACAAATGTGTCCAACTGCAAAGGATTCTGGTAGAGATCAGGGGTCACTCTTATCGTCTTCCTTGGAAATCTGCCCTATCAGATAAGGCTCATATTCCTAAAGTCTGCATTGCGGCGGCTCTCTCAATGCGTGCGGTGCTCTTGTGCTGTTTGTGTGGCACACATCTGCCTAGTGTGATCAATGGTAATCCTAAAGGAAACAGTAATAAGAGTTGATTGTGTTTCTAAAGCCCCTGTTTCCCTTTAGTGGGAATCCACTGACATCACCTGATGTTTAGTGACACTCGCTCGATAGTGATGATCACCTTGGGGATTTCCAAGGTGTTTGTCTCACGGCGGTCACCTTTGAAGCCAAATCGATAACTCTGTCATTGTGGCCTTTCATGTCTGCTTTCTTGTTTGATTTAGATGAACGCCGAGCTTTAAAACCACATCTTTTCTTTTTAAATAAAACTCAACTTGAGATTTTCTTACACATCTAATATCAAGCTACTGTCTCATCTATATGACTTACATCGAAGGACTGAGAATTAAACTCATCAATATTAATTTGTAGAGGATAATCACCCCTACATGAACCCACACAAACACAATTCCTCAAGGGATATTTGAGCTTGCAAGTGTATATTATTCCTCTTTAATCTATTCAACTTAAGAGTTACATTATTTTCATTTTTTAGATAGCTAAAGGCAACAAAACACAATTTGCATAAGCTACAGTACAATTATGTTGCCGTGTCCCTATTAGTAGTGAATGAGACATTTGAGATCAATGAAAGTGTCAGTCTGTTGGCACTATCATTGTTTCTAAGAAGTTTTCTAATTGTACTCAGAATCCTGGCAGCTGAACAAAGTCTTAAATCCTTTGTATATACTAAAAAGGACAAGGCTTTGGGAGTGTCGGTATAAACCAGGATTTAAAACCAGTTGAGGGTGGGGTTATTCTTCACTGTCAGTAAGACTCATTTGCTGTTGGTTATGTTCTTGGTTTCCGTTGGGTTAAAACCGGCCATGACTGGGGTCGAGTAACAATAATAATAACCTTGTCTGCTTTGCCCCCTTCCCAAAATCACTAGACCCAGTTTGACACAGGATGCGAGCTAGAAGCTAATATGTATCCCACCAACATTAGGATGTGTGTCATCACAAACAATGTATGTGGTTCTCCTGTTGATAATCACCCAAATGTAGCATTTGTTCATTTATCTTCATAAAGGCTTTCATCGAAATGGCTTCACTGGAAAAAATAAGGTACAGAACTCATCACAACTAATTCAGCATGTGGGGTTTTTTTCTGTTAGCAGCCTGTGTAGCTCTCTGCTCGTGTCTTAACGATCAGAGTGCAAGGCTTTAATTAAAAACTCCTTAAAGGGCTAAAATGGGACATTTATAGTACATGCTGTGTGCTGTCAAAAAGTTCCTCAGTCCTAATCAACCCATCCTCTTATTTAGTGATAATGAGGTTTATTAAATTAGTTATACTGTTCAGCTTTTATCATGCAGCTGTACTGGATATAGTTTTGTGGGGGTGTAATGTTCCATACTGCAAGTGCAGCAATTAAAAGCTAGCAGGTACCACATCTTTTTGCGGAGAACAGCAGTAGGGTCACACAGCAGCATCACGCAGAGAAGGAACCCATGCAGACTTCCACCACATTTGTGTCGACTCTGGTGTCAGGTTGGGCTTGTGCTGGTTACAAGTCCATCATCATCTTATGCATTTCAGGAGCCCCCCCTTTTTTAACCGTGCTCGTACTATAACTGTAGTTAAATGTAATTCGAAATTGGGACCGGCCTCATTATGATGTGATGAATTCAGATGGGCAGCAGCCTTGGGCGGCAGGTCCTCTAGAAGAGGGACCCCGGAGCGTAACCTGGCAGGTAGCCGCCGCCAGGCTGCCCGGATGGCAGCTTTTAAGTGTGACGGAGAGATCCGGGGGGGGC
>JAODKC010000001.1:15704802-15718096 GCA_026777985.1 Mormyrops attenuatus
CCCCCCCCCCCCCCCCCCCCCCCCCCCCCCCCCCCCCCCCCCCCCCCCCCCCCCAGGCAGGGAGTCCAGCTTGGAGTGGTCTCACCCCATTAGCACATTTTCAGGTAGCAACAGTCTCACATTCGCTTGTGTTTGCCTATAATGAAGATGCACATAGATGGGTGGGCTACAATCTCACCATCGGCAACATCTTGTCATCAAAAACAGATAGGGAACAGGAACAGAAATGAGAGATATTATAAATCACTGTAGTTTGTTCCGATTGCAAAAGGCAAATATGTCAGCGTGCTTGTGCTGTTCTAGATGGTCATCGGAAGGCTATGCGCTGTTGGTGTAAATCTCTGCACAAGATGAGTTTAATCCCTGGGGCCCCACAAATCCAATGCATCCTGTTCACCAACAATCCGCAGGCCATAATGTGCTTCCGTGTGCACTGTGAGGTGGGATCACGCCTCTAATGTGAGGCACTGTGTCCTGCCTCTGCCAGACGTGGCCTCTGATTCTCCCTGTGCCCTATAGCTCTGCTCCTCTACATTTACATCTTTACAGCATGTAAGATTTTACAAATGCCTTGCAGTTGATTCTCTCTTACTAATGTGTCCCTGACAACTTGACAGAATGAATACTCCGTAGTTATCTTAAATTTGTTTAATTTGTTCAGATGTTACACTTTTTTCTTGGGGGGCATGGGATTGATGAGGTGTGCCCTCCCAGCATGAATATTCATTAGTGAATGCCTGAGTGAGAGTCAGCATCTCTCTGTACCGAACACGCCACTTGATTTACAAGGTTGCCTGGTGTTGCTCTGGGGATAAGCTAAAGATAACTTGAGAATTAACTGGCTCAGAGTGCTGATTTCATATTTCACTTTTACACTTAACTAAGAGTTTGTTTTCATCTAAACCAGCAAAGCAGTTATAAATAACACAATAACCCTCGATGTACTCGCTACAAGAAAGGAAAGTTGAGTCAAGTGTACTTGACAGGACCATGGCTTGGTTGGAAACATAGGGTCTTGACTTGACCATAAACCAACACAAACTGGGAAAATATACTAGAAAATGGGCCAGATAGGGTCCCGATCATGTTGTAAACATGTTGGAATTCACTGATGAAGTTGCCAGCAAATGCTCCACCGAGGTCAGTACTTCAGGTAAGTAAGCATGAGTGACTCGGCACTCTTAGTACCATGGTCGCATTTGCATTTCCTCACTACCTTGTCACTCTCACACAATATAACAAAGAGTAGATATGCAGTGCTAAAATGATCCATTTTTAAACATTGCCCTTTCAATAACCATTTAAAAATGTGATTCTCCGATTCAACATGAATGTCTTGGACTGATGAGCAAAGTAATTAAAATTTTACAAACTCTCTTTAGTCGTCTGACAATTCATTATTTTTTACCCCTTCTTCAATTAGATTTCCAGTTTTGCTTGTATTTGGTCACACTGTTAATTCTGATAGTTGTGTGGCGTTGACTAATACAGTTTTATTCAAAATAATGGCATCTGTTTGCAATTTACTGAAAGCATTGATTAGAAGCAGAGGAACAAGACATTCAATTATCTTATCAAACTAATGGACCTGTAACAGCAAAGAGAAACTGTGTTTTACTGACTGAATTTTCCACACCTCGAGTTTCACTGTTTACTTGCATCTTGGACACACAGAACATCCTTAAGTACCCACCCTTCAAAAAAAGTTTGATTCCTTGTACTTGTGTCCTCCCTGTGTCTTCTCACACAGAGAAGCCAGTATTGCACTGTTAAACAAATTATTTACAATCTAAAATAGGTTTTTGATTGAGAGATCAAATTACTGGTGTCAAATGGTTTTTGCACAATTTAAGTGGTTTACACATCGCGCAGCTGAAAGGGAAATGAGTGAAGAAAATATCAGCCATTTTCATTTTTGTTCATTAATGTATTTATTATTTATTCTTATTAAATGTTTGTATAATAGTCACATATAGAACTCATACTCGTTGATGTAACATTTGTGAAACATGCTCCAGATATTATCTCCAGAACAAAAGTAAACTTCATGGCCTGAATTTCCCAAAAGAATGCAGCATTGGTACCTGTTTATTCTCCATAAGTCAATTATTTGTTTAATGTGCTCAGGGGTTCGTGGTGCATTATTTGTTCAAAATTGTTTTGCAGTCTTATGAATTTTAACTGGAAATTTAGCTTGTTAGTACGAGAGCCCAGCTCCTCCTAGAACATGAGTGGTGGAGATACAGTCCATTTCAAGGCAGAAAAGAATCAATGCAAATATCAGATCAGTTTATTTTCATGATAGTCATGATGCCATAAAAATAAAGCATCTTCATGATTCATGTCTGTCTGACTAAATGATGCTCTACTGAATATAGAATTCAATATCCCAAATCCAATCCTATGCTCAAAGTCCTCATTTTCAATTTATAAATATTATATTGCTGCATTTGTCCATCTGAATTTGTTCTGATGACAGTGTAAACATTATGAAATACAACACACAGTTAAGGCAAACAGAGCCCCAGCTCTCTACAGGAAGCAAATCTCCTTAGTCTAAATTAAATAGTTAATGTGCTGCCCAAGTACTGTATAATTTCTTAATGTGGACTGATGGCACGGTAATATTTCACCATGATTGCTGTTTACTGCAACAACCATGTCTGCAGTAATCGAGATTCAGCGATAATGATGTCGGAGCTGGATTCTTGCTCTGTCGGTAGAATATAAAAATAGATTTGATCAGTGCCAGTGGGACTAGCACCGCGATCTCAGCTTAACAGGTGGTCTCTAGTTATGAGAGAGCTATGTTCAGATTTTGCTCTAATCCTGTTAGCAGGGTCCTCATTCCCTGGTTTGAGGCCATTGTGTAACAGACTTTCTGTACACCAAAACCTGACCTTAAAATATTTGTCGTACAGGAAATGACTTTGTAGCAACTTCGTTATTTACTGTCATGTTCTTCCGAAGTGAATTCACCAGCTAGATATTTGTGGCGTGTTGATGCTTTTTTATTGGCCCACATATGGCCACTCGGGATGTTAAAGATATTAACTATCACAGTATATCATGAATAATCAGTTCTATGGGGTGACAGGCAGCATAGCTGTTAATAATATGCTATCTGATGGTCATTGGGTGTAACCTTTGTGGAGTTCTCGTTTCTTACTTTTGAATAAGGAACTCAACCTGAATCCCTCCAGCAAACAAAACACAGCTGTTTAAATGGGTTAAAATATAAAAAAACACTTTACATAAAAGGGGCAGCTAAACTTGGAAGTGGGCTGTGTGTCTTTTATTTACGAGAAGCTGGGTGTGGCTCTGATTAAACAGCAACACATTTTCTCATCTACAAGTGAAGTCAACACTCAAGATGCTACAACCCTGGGGGGGAGGCATCTGTTGCCTCTGATAAAATTTCACGGCTTCTTATAGACCTTTGGCTGCTAACAAGGGGTGGAATTACCTGCCCCCCCCCAACCTCTTTCATGAGGCTCATTTTCTAGCGTGGCGTTATAAATTTGAGGAGACGAACAGCCCAGCAGCCCCATCAGGGTGGAGTCTGCTTAAGTGACACTTCCCTCGGTTCCCGCTCTTCATGTAAACTGATCCAGGACCAGCAGTTAAAACCCCGTCTTGGGGCAGGTTGCTTTGATAACATGGGAAACAGTCCATGCAGTTTTTGCGGTTCCTAACACCCCCAAGGGCTCTCTGACTTGGTTAATGACGCTGGAGCATTACCCTGAATAGACTCTTCGAAGTCCCACGTGGCTGAGGTCTATGGGAAGCCCGGCCTGCTTCATGACACCCAGTAGCACTGCTAGAGAGTGATGGTGCGCTGACATGCCGTAGCAAGCGTTTGAGTGGGACATGCAAAGAGAACATGAGGCTTATATACTGGATATTATATATTAAATAGTTCTGGAGGATGTTTGCTTTTAAACTCCTTGTCAAATCTAGATATGTGTTTTGGTTAGGCAGAGCTACTGTGGGAACACAGCACTAGGGAGGCAGGATGCATTCAGGCCACAGTTTTTTTAATTACGGGGGACCCGGGTGGGACAGGTCAACAGGTCAACCCGCGGCCACCTTCAGTCAAAAAAATTGGCAAGCTTGGTCCTGAAACAGAGGCAAGTCTGTGGATAGGTTCAGGTGGGATCTTCTGTTTGTTCTTCTACAGGATAAAACATTACCCTCCTGTTAAAATGTAAGTGACTACAGTGACTTCAGTTAATATAGGAACTAGTCTGCTTATTCAGATGCTGACAGAGGTAAAAGATGGATTTCTGTCGTGTGCCTCAGGGTGATTGGTAGCCATGAGGGAAGATGCGATGATCCTCTGATCCACTGAAATCTCCTGAAAGCTCCTCAGTCTGTGATCAGTCATTCTTGGCTGAAGCCACAGTGTCAAAGCATTTATTCACTCACATACAAAGCAAAAATGTAATTTATGTAAAGAACAGCCTGTCTATAAATTTTAATGATGGTTTGTAATAACCTCTATAGTAAGGCTCACTGCATATTTACAATGATTTTTTTCTTTTTTTCTGAAATCATTCTTTAAAGGAAGAGTATTTTTAACACATATGTATGTTTCCCGTTAGATCAGAGGTGTCAACCTCCAGTCCTGGAGGGCCGGAGCCCTGCACAGTTTTTGGTTTACCCTCATTTAACACACCTGATTCAACTCCTTGTGCTAATTATCACACAGCTCTTGAGTTATTTGTGGTGGAACAGGGAAAGAACTAAGCTACACAGGGCTCCGCCTGCCCAGGACTAGAGTTTGACACCCCTGCGTTGGATAGTTAATGTGCATATGTGACGTTGTGCTGGTTATCTTTTGAAAACAGTATCACTCATAATTTCATAGGGTTTTGTGTAAAGGAGAAGCATGCATCTAAATTAAAAACAATGCAAATTTTGGTGATGTCTTTACAATGCATTCATAGAACATTCAGTGCACTTTCATAATGCATTCATACTGCATTCATAGAACATTCATAAGCAGCATGTAAGTATACCTTTACATCCTAACATGCCTTAACAGCTTTAATATACATTAATGACAAATATTATAATCGTATAACTATATAATATTTGTTATTAAAGTATATTATAACTATTAAAGTATGTTAGGATGTAAAGGTATACTTACATGCTGCTTATGAATGTTCTATGAATGCAGTATGAATGCATTATGAAGGTGCAGTTAATGTAAAGCATTACCCATTTTTTGAGCAATTAAAATAAATTAAAACTGTATAATGAATATAGTAATAGGTTTAATTGAATATACTACAATATGTTATAACTGCCCAGTAAAGCAATCAGCTGAACTGAACAGGTCTATATATACTAGTCTCACCAAATGTGGAGAAGATTTTAAATTGTCGTTCGCATATACAATTAAAACAAAACCAGCTGTAAACAACCAAGAGTTCAGCTTTGCCGTCAGTGGATTCAGCTATTGTAAAGGAACAGCTAAGTGAGTAATGATAAAAATTTCCAAATAAATAAACCAAGAACAGAGTTACAAATGGTTGCTTTTCCACTCGCTTAATTGGAACCACAGATGTTTGTAATTTGCTGAACTTTAGCTTTTATAAAACCAACAGTCTAATTAGAAGTGACGGTTAAATGCAAATATGTCATTATTTCAGAGGCAGAGACAGACACGTGCAAAGCCTTCAATGGCAGACTAATTAAATCTATTTTGTCTGTGCGCAGCAAATGAACCTTGATGAGCGATGTGATATTGACAGGCCGGCGAACGGATGCAGCCAGCCGAAGCCAAGGAACATTGCGGGAAGTAGCATTTTTATTGACTCCAGTGCGGCTGGGACCTGACACAGTCAGACCGGCTCAGGCTTATTGCTGTGTGATTGCAGTCATAACAGGGGTGATGTAAACAAGAAAAAAGAAGTGCGTTTACGTAAACAAAATTATGTATCTCTGTGAAAGCACAGATGCACGTAGGTGAAAATGAGTCATCGTTAAAACATTCAAATTCTTATGTTTCTTTTTCTTTCATTAAATACAATAGCAACGACAAGCACTAAGTAAATTACTACATAGTAACTTTAACTTATGATCATAGACACTAATGTAGCATAAATCTTTCAGAGAGTTGTACTTTTTCAAGTGGACTATAACATTCTGAGTAGGGTGGTCTGGAATTAATGTACTTGGGTTTTGAGAATCTGAGTGTATATACAGAACTCAGGTTCAAGGGTCCCTGACCAGATGAGGCAGAACCAAAGAACACAATACAATATACAATATTGCAGTGTCTGAGAAGGGTGATATCTTGAAAGACACAGCCATCTGGCAGAAGGTGAGTTTCAGTGTAGTGATGAAATGGGCCTTTGGTGGAAAGCGGTCTAATTGAGTCATTGGCCCTGTGTGTGTGTGTGTGTGTGTATGTGTGTGAATTATGTTTATATTACATTGTGGGGGCCACATGTAAAAACCTGTTATTTTGACGTTGTGGAGACCCCACAAAGATCTGTGAATGCAATCAAAAGAATAAAAATGCCTGTTTTTTGTTTGGTTACTTATGGTTAAGGTTAGGGCTGGGTAGGGGTTAAGGTTGTCATGTTGGGATTAGAGTTTTCCCTATGGAAATGAATAGAGTCCTCACAAAGATATAATTACAAAACTTTGTATATGTGTGTCTGTGTCTGTGTGTTTGTATGTCTGTGTGTGTGTGTTCTGTAGCTTAGAGGTAGGGGTGTAACGATATACTCTGCCCATGAGACGAGACGAGACACGATATTGGGTTCACGAGAACGAGACAAGACGATATTTTAATGATATTTTAATGAAAACTTCAAAGAGGAAATATATTACTGGAGAGCAGCCTTTTATTTGATTAGTTTGAAAGACAAAAAATGCTGAATAATGCAGATGTATGGTCAAATGTGTTAAATAATCACCATCATCTTATGCAGTAAAGAACAGAACAAATATCTAGCACCATAATATATTTCACCACAAACTCAAATGGCAGACTTCTCTCTGACTTCTCAATTGAACATAAAACAGAATATAAATAAAACAATATAAATAACAAACATAAAACTTTTTAAAATATTTTCTTCACCGGTGCAGTGGATTTAAGTAAAGAGCAAAGACGGTGCTGCAAATGGCTTTGCAGTAGTAGCGTTTGCCGCTGTGTACGGCATTATTTTCCTACAATGCTTACAGATGGTTCGTGGTTTGTCTGTCACCCTTTCGCCGTTTAGATTTTCCGCCAGGTACCAAAAATGCTGCCACACAAGAGATTTAAAAGTGTCTGATGCATCTACTATGGTAATTTCGTCTGATGCCGACATGCTTACAGCAGCTGATTTGCAGCGCCTTCGCGAGACCGCTTTTCACTCCGACGAGAAATCTCATCCTGTTGTAATATTGCTACACCCCTACCTAGAGGCTTTGTGTTTTTACCTCCATGTTTCCAGGATTCCAGGATGCTAACATCTATCAGCTGTTGAAAAAGCATGCTTGGACTGACTTGAACATGCGATGTTCACCTCTCTTTATATTCATTCAAGATTTAACATTTGACATTTCATTGACCATGCTCAAGTGCATTGGTTCCCTTCCTATTTTAGCCACAGACAGAACAAAGAACTGCTAACAATATTTAAAATGAATAAAAATACAATAGACGAGCAATAGTGCAGTGAAAATAATTCAGTGTAGTTGCATGTGGCATCAGTTTAAATGTTGCTATTGATGATGTGGATGGCTTGGGGGTTATAAAACTAGTAGTCTGAGGTCGCTGAAAGTTTCTGAGTCATCAGTGATGATCGGTGCGTGACTCCTTAAGTCTGCAACAGTCTCCTTTGTTTTACTGATACTCTGCACAGGGTTGTTGATGGTGAAGACCTCACTCCTGTATGTGAGTTATCAATTCTGGTGATTAGATCAGTTACTGTGATATTATTGGCAAAGTTGATTGCACGGTCATTTATAATTTTCATGGGGATGTGGGGGAATGTGACCTTAGGCTGAAACAGGAACACTGTAGCTGGTCTGCGAGCCTAAGCAGGGATTTGTGCTGAAGGTTCTGCTCTACATGAATGAGGAGAAGAATAACATACAGCACAGCAAAAAAAAAAAACTAATTAAAATGTTCCCAGTCAGCTGCCCAGTCGTCACCTGCATAGCTCTTTGTCCTTGAGAAACTATTTGGTGGGTAACAGTTGTGCCACTTTCCTGTTTTTCCTCAAGCTGCTCCATTTTAATGCTTGGCCTTTTTTTTCTCTCTCCCCTATTCTCTCCCTCTACTGCGGTACATGTTCATGACGTTGTCGGTCCATTGGTCCAGGTAAGCATCTCATCTTACTTACTGCACCCTCAACACCAGATTCTGCCAGTGGAAACTGGCACATTAAAATCCCAAAGTTTAGAACGTGGATTCAAAGAGTTCAGCTTCTAGTGCATTCAGCATTGAAGACCAAAAAAGTGGCATTCCATGAATTCCTGATTAGGGCCAAACCTCATGGAAGACCAAACAAGTGAGATTACATGATCCAGTCATGGCCATACATCATGGGAGACCAAACAAGTGAGATTACATGATCCGGTCATGGCCATACACCATGGGAGACCAAACAAGTGAGATTACATGATCCGGTCATGGCCATACACCATGGGAGACCAAACAAGTGAGATTGCATGATTCAGTCATGGCCATACACCATGGGAGACCAAGCAAGTGAGATTACATGATCCAGTCATGGCCATACATCATGGGAGACCAAGCAAGTGAGATTATATGATCCAGTCATGGCCATACACCATGGGAGACCAAACAAGTGAGATTACATGATCCAGTCATGGCCATACATCATGGGAGACCAAACAAGTGAGATTACATGATCCGGTCATGGCCATACACCATGGGAGACCAAACAAGTGAGATTACATGATCCGGTCATGGCCATACACCATGGGAGACCAAACAAGTGAGATTGCATGATTCAGTCATGGCCATACACCATGGGAGACCAAGCAAGTGAGATTACATGATCCAGTCATGGCCATACATCATGGGAGACCAAGCAAGTGAGATTATATGATCCAGTCATGGCCATACACCATGGGAGACCAAACAAGTGAGATTACATGATCCAGTCATGGCCATACATCATGGGAGACCAAACAAGTAGGATACTAGGATTTGATCCGGGCCAAACCTGTGCGGCTGCTTAACTCAAGCCTCTGCTCTTACCAAATGATGAAATATGTTCTTTTGTAGATTAGCTGATCCGCTTTAAAAAAATCATTGTTACTTGTATATATATGGCTGGATATGTAAATGAAGTAGATAAGTAAGTAAAAATAACTAGATAAGCGAGCAACTTTCAGTGCATTGCCTTCCCATCCTGTTTTAAACTACTGCGCCCATCATGTATGTGTAGCCTCATTTTAGCGAAACCCTCGGTACACTCAGAAAACAGACATACTTTTAACAATGCAGCATGTTCAAATATGAGCATTGGGTTGCTTGGCTGTGGGGGTGGCGGGGTGCTGTGATTGCTGTTAGTGGAGGGGGGGCTGTTAAGTGACACTTTGCTTCTCATTCGTCGTATGTTAGCACTGGTGGTAAAGATGATGAGTGACAATTTTATTTATTCATCTTTTCGGAGTTTAAGGAGAGTTGATGATCTTACACTGATAAAACTATGATCCGTCACTATTACAGTGTGCAGTAAAGCAACTTTTTTTTTCATCCAATGAAATGGGGTCACAGGAAATCAGTGATTTTTTTTTCTTTTTTTGCAGTAGGTTTCAAAATGTCAGCTGGTTTGAAGTTGGAATGGGGTTTGTGAAAACGGTAAAATGGTAATCAATGAAAGTGTTGGCCACGCTAGGCGGTCAATTCCCCAGGCTTCTTGCACAATGTCATTTTAGCATAAATAAAAAGCAAATTGCTGCCACTGTTCCACTCTGATGCCACTTGACATTCTTCTCAGCTCTGATCAACAAATGCTGTGTTCACATATCACTAATATCACTAACTGAACTCATGGGCATCATTACCATCGCAGCAAAGCTTTGTGTCACTTAAATAAAGTGGATTAATGAAAGTACAGAAAGGGTGTGATAGAGATGCCAAGCTTGGCGCTCGAGACGATGAAATCTCTTAAATCGCTATCATTCGGCCATTGCCCTGGCAGACAGACACGCACACACATGCATATATATATATAGCCGATCCCAGGGAGCAACTGGTACAAGGCTGGGTTACAGCCTGGATGGGATGCCAGTCCTTCACTGTGTGTAACTAATGAATATGATACGTTTTTCCCCCAATATAAATCGATGCTATGAAAACATAATATTTATTTTCTATTTACTTTCCCAAGTAATATAATTGAAAACGTATCCTGGGGACACATTTATCTCTCAGGCGGAGACCACAAAGTTTGAACAAGCAACTATTATTTCTTTAATAATAAGAATGTGCCAACTAGCTTGTTTCTATTATTTTTGTCCCATTTCTGAAGGTTGCACTCTGGCAAAGACCTTAATTAAAATCTGTGCCTGAAGCTCTGTGTTGGAGCTGTATTACACCCATTTCGACGTTCCAGATACAGATCATTGGCTGCCCAGGTCAAGTCATGTGATTAGCGGAAATATGGAACTCTTTCTTAGTGGCATGCTGTTTGCTTGACAGGTGATGACAGCAAGCCCCCCCAGGAATATATTGTAATGGAATTCAAGTGCTATTAAAATGAATAAATTGGCTCTATTGTTTAACTGGGTTTAATATTACACCGTTACAGTGTCACATATTAGCTTTTTTGGCTTGGGGTAGGAGCAGTAAATAGAACGTTTCAAATATTTACAGCTTGTAATGTCAAACGGGTGGGGGTGCTTTCTCCCAGCTGTGTCTTTGGCTCTGTATCACATACAGAGATCCATTTATCTAGATAATCTGTCAGACTAGGTGATTGTATGACAGCTGTTGCTTTTCCTTCAGGCCTATGAAGGGCATTTATAACCCTCCGTTGACACGACAGGCTGTGGAACACAATTTAGGTCATTTAAGACCAAGGATCCGCAGGGACTGTCACCTTTGGTTCCTCATCGACTGCTTCAGATAGTATTTGATGGGAGACATGTAAACTATGCTGTCTTACATCAGGCTCTGAGGCAATCTTTGTGCCAGCAATCAGAAGGTTGCTGGTTTGAATCCCGTGACTGCCAGGAGTGATCCTACTACATTGGGCCCTTGACCTTCAATTGCTTTGTCCCGGGTATGATGTGAATCTATATCCAGCCCTGCAAGCAGGGACTCCCATTTACAGGGAAACTTTGGGGGTTGGTGGCAGGATTGGCACTCCAGCCACTGGAAAAAAAAACTTCACACTGTTCCATCTGGACTAGTGTGGTACTGAGGTATCACCCACTGTATGGCTGCACTCAGGTTCTCATCCCTGAGGTGGTTTGTTCTGTGGTGGGTGCTGTAATCAGCACATGCTCCTTACCTCTCTCTTCTCTCTTAGGGTCCCATGTCTCCTTGACCTCTACATGTATGTAATATGGCTGTCATACCTG
Organism: Mormyrops attenuatus; assembly: GCA_026777985.1. Classification (NCBI taxonomy): domain Eukaryota; kingdom Metazoa; phylum Chordata; class Actinopteri; order Osteoglossiformes; family Mormyridae; genus Mormyrops; species Mormyrops attenuatus. Next base: position 15,716,374 of record JAODKC010000001.1, read on the forward strand.
CCATGCCTATGGAAAGGGCTTCCCCTCAGGGATCACGTTTTCCCCGCTGAAGTACATGGGACTTTTGAAAAAATTAGGGCGTGTTTGGCTGACAAATGGTAGGGACAACTATAAGACTGCAGATACATAGAGGGCAGTTCAGTGCTCAGGGTTAATAAAACTGCCACTTGTGAGGTGGCCTCTCATTTCATTCCAGGTGGTGTCTTTCCGTCTCCATGTTTGTTTGTGTTGCTCTGTTTAGAAATTCCTCTTTCTTATTACATGGTGAGGCAGTGAGATTATTACTCGGTGTGAAGAGGTCAGCTGCCTTCAGAACACTTAATCCCTCCTCCCCTCCTGATCCACCACATTTCTCCTCCCACACAGAATCTTCCGGAACGTAACACAGGATTCAGTGATGGATCATTGTTTTCTAGAGCCTTATTGTAGGACTTTATTTACTCCCCCCACTTTGACATTCATGCTCTAGCCTGTACTGATATATGGTAAACCTTTTCCCTATAATTGTACTTTTATGACCTGACAGATACTGGTTCTGATTCAATACCGTTGGATACCTGAATCCCCCCAGTTAGATGTATTATAAAAATGTTAAATTGTAAATCAACTGTATACAGGTAAATGTCCTGTTAACCTGCCTAAAAATGCACAAAAAGATGATGAATATTCCCCAGCCATAGGGACAGGGATTAGGTGCCTATGCGAGGACACGCTGTGATTCTGCACTGTGTCAAAAGGTGCAGAGACAGAAAGTTCAGGTCTAGAAAGTACAAATCCAGATCAATGTTTTATTTCAACCAACCACTCTGTGACTGTGACTCTTTATACTCCACTGGTTGGTTGAAACGAAACCTTGGTCTGGATTTGTACTTTCTGGAGCTGAACTTTCCACCTCTGGATAGGAGTAATGTTTAACGTATCTGTGAATTCAGGAATGATGAAAACGTGGGCTGTGCTCTGAGATACACTAACTACTGCGATTAGTTTTTCCTGCTAAAACAAATTACGCAGTTAGCCCTCTCATAATGTCTGCTGTGTAAGAGGATAATATGACCTTCACTTGATCTAGTCGACAGTCAAAGAGGAAAAATACCCCATTTAGCAGAACGCATCCCTCTGCCAATACTCTCGACGTTAGCTGCTCTGAGAACCACTTCAGCTGGCTTTTGAGTGCTTTTATTTATGTGGTTTTTATAAGGTTTCCATGTCCTCAAACAAAGAAGCAATTTGTCTGTGCATGTGAGATAATATTGTCTTGGGAACTATGCAGTGAATTGACTTCCTCTTCTCCGGAGCCCCAAAGGGTTTGGGTTCAAGGTGCGAGCCTCTGTCTTTGACGGGGAGCCTGGTTTCCAGTAGTGTTAAACTCATTTGCTTAATGTCCCCATACTGCGGTGCGTACTTGGTGTTGCATCATCCCACAATTCAACTGAGCATTTCAAAAGACAATTACAATGTAACAAGTTACAGCTTCTCCTGTGTTGATTTTAACATAGAAACCAGAGACTCCAAAGCCTGCGTCTCAGACAAAATGTCTGTCCTTGGGGGGCTGCAGGTAATTGCAGTTCAGTTTAATTAGCCAGTAGGGCTAAATTATACTAGTTTGGGAAATTAATGTTTCAGTTACTGGAAGAGGCTCACATAGCTGGAGAAGCCACAAAAATCCCAAAGCAAAGTCCATCTTCATAGGAACCTGTGTAAAAAATCCCAAAGCGAAGTCCAT
>JAODKC010000001.1:15718196-15739295 GCA_026777985.1 Mormyrops attenuatus
CTTCATAGGAACCTGTGTAAAAAAATCCCAAAGCGAAGGCCATCTTCATAGAAACCTGTGTAAAAAAATCCCAAAGCAAAGGCCATCTTCATAGAAACCTGTGTAAAAAAATCCCAAAGCGAAGGCCATCTTCATAGGAACCTGTGTAAAAAATCCCAAAGCAAAGTCCATCTTCATAGGAACCTGTGTAAAAAAATCCCAAAGCGAAGGCCATCTTCATAGGAACCTGTGTAAAAAAATCCCAAAGCGAAGGCCATCTTCATAGAAACCTGTGTAAAAAAATCCCAAAGCGAAGGCCATCTTCATAGAAACCTGTGTGAAAAAATCCCAAAGCGAAGGCCATCTTCATAGGAACCTGTGTAAAAAATCCCAAAGCGAAGGCCATCTTCATAGGAACCTGTGTAAAAACAATTAAGGCAGAGAATAATTAAAAGGTCCCAAATATATTTAACAATTTTTACTGTATGCTCTTTAATATATTACACACATCACCGTCATAAAATATTTTACTCTTTAATAATTTTTATTTTGCATTACAAAGACAGAATTTGGGATGTTATGTTTTTTTTTTTATTGTGAAAAATGTATCCAGTAAATTTTGGAAGCTTCTCTGTGGCGGAGCAGACTTTAGCTCTAGGATCTTATCAGTCTCTCACAGCAAAAGCTGAATAGTTTGGTCCTGATTTTTTTGTACGTCCCCTGCCAGCCTTTCAGAGGGTCCTGGGTGTTAGCTGCAGCATGACGATTATGCCCTATGCATGTACGCTCACTCTAACACAAGCACATTTGACAGATGTGATGTTTTTCTGGAATGTTTCACACCCGAGACAAATGAGACCCACCCAAGGATCCCTGCGAGGTTTTTCCACGGAGGATGCAGGTTAGACAGATTCGTGGGGGTCTCTTCCCCCTCCTGTCTTCACCAAACCCTACACTGCACAGTCACTGGTTACACGACACGACGAGAGTAAGCACAGTGTCGATCTTTGAGTACTAGGCAAGCTCAAATATGTATTATAAAAATCAGGGCTTAAAAATGTATGAACATTAATTAGGAAAAGGTAGAAACTGAAGACAGGATTATTTATTCAGGATTTTTGTTTTATTCAGTTAGTCCCAAATGCAATGAATTAAACTGTAACCACGCAGTTCCTCAGGAAATATAATTATCTCTGAGTACTTCCATTATTGAGATATCTCTCTCTCTCACTCCTCCCTCCCTCCCTCCCTCATTCTTCTTTCCCTCTGTTGCTGTAAGCGGGGTTTTCTACAAAGAAATTATGGTTCCCTGAATATTTTTAATGTTTAGATTTATAGTACTTCAGCAAGAGGTGAAACTGCGTTGTACATAAATCTCATTACTAATGAATAATCAAAACGGAATAAAGGCATGAACAGGAAGCCACTTTCCACACCATGTAAGCACCCTTTGAGCACACAGATGATCTGATCTGAAGTGTCTCTTGGCCAACAAGCTCTCATGCCCTTCTTTATAGGATACATAGCTGCCCAGTAGTGCCACATTTCATGCCAGGTCTGCAACATGCCACGCTACAGCAGCTGAGAGACTGCATGGTTTGAATAAGTGGTTTCGTGTCGACACCGCTGATGTTTCTCAAACAATTCACCAGCTGAGGTGACGGCGAAGCCGATTGGTGGGAGGTGTTGCCACAGTAACAGTGGCTGCTGTACCTGCATTCACTTTCCGACAAGTTAGCAGAAGGTTTTGTGTCAATTCCACTAAAATTGGAGCTTTACAGTCCATGCATGACCATGATGTGTGTTGATACCCAATGCTTGTTTGAGAGACTCAGACAGTAAATATATACAGAGATATAGTTTTATGCACACAGATACACACACATACTGTAAATATACATATATATGTGTGTGTGTTTGTGTGTATGTATAGATAGATAGATAGATAGATAGATAGATAGATAGAGTGATTCCTATTTTATACAATGGATATTTTTCTGTTAAGGCCTGCTTTCAGCACCCTAATGGGAATTAAACCTAATGTGTATTAGGTTACAACACCATGTACTTAACTACACCATGACATGTTGCCTTATACAAGCTGATAAGATGCATTTACTGATAACATCATATGGGTTGAATGCCTTTGAGTTTTGGGTCTGTATGGCAAGTTACTTTGCTTCTGGCACAATAGTGTGAATTATAGAGTCACTTACTATTTTCCATGATTCATGGAAATGGTGGGCACTTTGTGGAATATGGACTATATACGGTCCGATGCTCCGCAAGTAAAAAGGCAGCTAAGCTGTATTCGAGATATTTACAGGTGGTTATGATGTCGTAAAATGTTCGTTCATCTCCATCTTCCTCAGATGAACAGACCATTGTTTTACATTTAAAGTTAATACAGCCCCAGCCTGACAGAGATTTCAGTCGTTCCAAGATTGATCGAAAAAAGCCTCCGTGACATATGTGTGTGCTCTAAGAGACTATTATCCTGTCACTGCTTCAAGAATGAAACATTTTTCGCTCTATTATCATTTATTGTTTTGAAACGGCAACCAAATGAGATGGCAGACGATCAAAGATTTCATTTTCTTGAAGATTTGTGTAGGGATTTCTGTTTACTTTTATCAGTGTCTAGATGCTGCCTGATCATGGTATTAGAATAATAATCCAGATGTGTAAATAGCAGTTGTTTACCTGGACATACTGTAGCTTTAGTAAACTGTCGCTCGGATCCTGGTGTCTCTGAACGTGAGGACAGATAATACGCGTTTACAGCACAACGCTGCAAATCGGCGCCTTGGCTTGGCGCATTCTGACGGCCGTCTGGCAGGAGACGATAGCCCTGCGGCAGATTGGCTTTCGTATACCTGAATGTCTCCGCTAACGAGCATCTGTTTCAGGAGCGTTCTGAGTAGAGACTGTAGGGGCTGACAAAGTAGTAACACGTTGTTAGCAATTACTCAGTGAATTATCATGAATCTCATTACACACAAGGCGCACCTACATAACCTTGACAGGACTGCCAAAAAGGGTGGCCCCGCATACTCGTGTAATTAAGGGGGAATCGGGCAGCAAAGGCGTGCAGAATTACAATTGAAATTTAAATTGAAACTCAATTTCTGTAATCGAGATGAAAGGGGGGAAAAGGGAGAGGAAGTCCATCCCCTAAGCAGGGAGGGAGCATGTTTATCTCCAGCAGGTTAACGAGGACCACTGCAGTTCTGCCGTCCCCCTCTCAGTGTGCTTCTGGTGTCAGGCAGTTCCAGCGCCACCGAGAAGCCATGTGCCTGTAAAGCCTTGAGAGCTGCTTTAGCAGCATCTTCAGACAGATTAATTACATGTCGACGGTTTTAAATACCGTTTAGGGGCCCTACAGGGGATCGCCTTTGTGTACAGGCCTGAACCACGAGTCTTAAAAGGATTAGCGTTTCACAGGTGGTGCTGTTAAAATTACACGTGTGCCTGATGAGAGAATGATGTAGGGAACCATCCGCCCTCCTCCACGGTGGACGTGTTCTCTGTGATCGACGTGCGAGTTTGACACAAAGCAGATATGAAGGCATTGTAATTATAAAGAGCGTTGCACATAAGCAAGCTCGTAAATCCTGACAGCTTCACGCCCCTTCGCAGACGGCGGTTTCAGAATGACATCTTGCATCGAATGTGTCGCTTCTCACGAAGCTGACAACTCGCATGTTAAAAGCATCGCTTTATACCGGCCGTGTTTCGGCCAAAGACTCCATGACACTGAGGTAAACAGACATCGGTTTCATGCTCAGGAGACGCCGCTGCAGTTCTTGACAGAAACGGGTTATATGTACGTGATCATGGCTCCAGGTTGTGATGAGCATTTTCAGATCACACAGTCTTAAGCGTTTACTGATCCTGGAAGATGATGAGACCTGAATTTCACACGGACACAGTGGACACCCCATCATCCTCCGGTCCCACTGGCAGAGTAAAATCAGCTTATGCGCCCTCCTGAGACTTGCTATGATGATACATACTTCCAGCATCTTATCTCCCCCTGCCCTCAACCCCAACCCACTTCTCCTCCCCAAGGGCTGCACTGAGCAGAAGGTTGGATGAAGCCAGGCCCTCTGCCTCAACACCTTTTCCTCCCTGCAGACTGAGGAACAGGGGCACGACACATGGAGCTGCAATGTGCCGAGGTGTTGCTGGCGGACATCAAAGGTGGCTGCCATTCTTTAATAATTTATGTATTTTAATGGTGTTTAGATGAGCTCCATGTGTCAAGAAAGGTTAAAAATGCTTCAGAATTAATTTAAGGCATCCCCTGCTTATATAATGCTCAAAGGACTACACGTAATTAAATGCTTACCAGTTATACCAAGTGTAACCTTTGTCATTGGACAGTGGTCATTTGCAGTGTCCTCTTTGGAACTGTAGCACATCATTCCCAGATCCAAAAAGTGATCCGATTAAACTCAAAACTCTCAGCAGTGGAAGCCACTCCTGAGCCAAACGTGTGTTTATGCAGTTACTGTAAACTGAAGTTTAGGCCGTCCATGTTCCATAGCCTTGCAGCCCCTGGGTTGCGGAACAGGCTTCCCTTACGGCAGGCCGGCAGGTAGGGGGCTTGCACATGCCGTGCACTCACACCACTAGCCGCTGACCCGCAGCCAAGAACAAGATGGATTTCCCCTCCACTTGGCTCTGAGAAGCAGCACGGCGAGTGATAGATCACCATTGTAACAGACAACCATCTCGGAATCGCCAGGATCAGGTGTCAACGCTGAGATCTCCCAGCTCTGGGGTCAGGGGGGTGTCCCCCCCAGCTGGAACCGTGACTATGTGTGTGGAAACAAGGGACAGACAAGGTCTCATTATGTTGTTTGAGGCATTTGTGACAACACTAAAGCAGGCTTTTCATCGCAGCTTTGAAAGATGATAGGGGTTTGAGTTCATTCAGTGATCGGGGGCCTGGGAGAGCAGCTGCCATGCTTAAGGTGGGAAAACACCTAGATTATACAGGGAAATTGGAATCGCAGCCCTTATTAAGGCAATGAGTAATAAATAATGAATAACAATGCACCATGTTGGACTGCATGGAATATGTAGAACAAATCCCAAAACACAACAGGATGATTTAATAAACTTATAATCATATGGTATTTAAAAGTTATCCAAGTCAAATGAGTTATCTGCCTGCTCCTTAGTGTGGGTTAAGAAGCAGGTAATTAAAATTAAACTGTACTGTTTAATATCCTTCTATGCCTTGCAGAGTGATTAAGGTATGAGCTTAATGAAAGTTTTAATTACAGAAAGCACAGTGGTACTTTGCAGTTCCTCAGCAAAGCCCCTGGTCCAGAAGGGCCCAGTGTGGGTGTCTTTCACATTCTGCAGCTCTGTACAGGTGGGTATTTTATTAAAGCGATTTAGATTATACATCTTCCTCAAGGGTACAAAATCCATTCCCCTCCTGATACAGTGCCATTAAAACACAACAGGATGTTGTAATTATGTGTATTTTATCTAGTTACTCATTTTGTTAAATCAGTTTTTGTCATTGGATACATGGTTTTGAATGATTCATACTTTGGTGGCTGCTTAATTGTTCAGTCTTTACTAGCAGATGTGTTTTCCCATGACGGGTTGGTGTAGCTTTCAGTCCCTGGGAGAGTGATATAAATAAATGCTGCTCTAGGTGATAACTCTGCTAATGTCTCCTGTTGCATTTGAAGTAGATTACAACTATAAATGTAGGTGAAAGTGCTCTAAATACACATTAAAGTACGCTTCCACTGCTGTGTTTAACTGCAGTTGAATAACATCTGTCATTCTTTTTAGCGTTAATTTTCATAGGTTTGCTTTCTATAACATTAGTCTTCATAGGAAGCTAGCTGTGGGCTTACAGGCCTGCAGCTCTGGCAATGCGTTTCTGCATAAACCTATGGCCAAGATCCATAAATGTGCCCTTCTGTAGCTACATTACGGACTTGGGATTATGCCTCATGTGAATTTTATACTCTTTTGGTGTGTCTTTAATACGCCCAGTCCTGGGTAAAAGTATCCCTTTAGCTTTGTGTGTGATGCTTGTCTAGACACCATCGACTGAAAGACACCCACTCTGATCATTGTTCCAGAAAGAAGACAGTCTATCACACGTCAGGCAGCCCCAGGGCTACAAAGCAAGGCGTTCTCTTCGTGGAAGAGCACTCTTTAAGCTTGACTGTAAAGCCAGAGAGTACCTGTTAAGATACAGCCCCCTTGGGATGTTCGCTATTGTTCAGGCATTAGAGGGATGTTAATATCTCTCTTTTAAACACTCACAGCTCCATGGCCAACCCATTTAAGAGGTATTTTATCTCGCTTTTCTATCTAACCATCCTTGAAAATGTCTCTGAGGGGAGGTTAGCCAATACGGCAAATAGTCTTTATGGGGGACGGCGTCTCTGGGCTTTTGCTATTTAAAGCTCAAATGTGATTTAAACTGACTGTAAATAATAGTGTTGCTCAAAGGGCCGAGTGGGTCAGAGTAAATAAACACAGTGCACCTATAAATAAGAGCGCTCGTTAACAAATTGCCGAGCTCGTTATCTTGCGACATAAAAGCCTTAGTAATGCCGTGTAGTCAGTTAATCTGCTATATACATTCCACTGGATGCTCCTCATCGTGGAGAAGAGTCCCACATCTGAAGGTCTAACAGCCAAAAACGCCTAAAAAGTAAAAAAAAAATCTAAAGTCCTCTGAATGGACACTATTTTAGCTTATAAATAATAAGTCCTCTTTTACGATGAAATAACTTAACATGACCGTGACATTTGGCCAATTCAGTAATAATACTAAGCACTGAGGAATGTGGTGCTCATCAATTGCTTATGAGTTGATTTGAGGGGTGACATCAAAGTCCTTCTAGTCTGGCCCTATGCAATATCCCAACAGCTATATTATTCAGAAAGGAGTTGATAGTCTAAAAATGGGTGAGAATGTATCTAAGTTTATCCTTTGTGTTTTTTGGGCTGCAAGCTAAATAATGTGGAGGAAACCAACAGAAAGAACTCATAAAATCAAGCTCACAGGAGCATGTTAAATGCTGCTTGGACTCACAGGAGTGGGTTAAACTCTGTATAGACGCACAGTGGCTGGTTAAATGCTGCTCGGACTCACAGGCCCAGGGGAAAACCCTACATGATTATGAGGCAGACATCCTATCTCCTGAAACAGCACTTATAGTTTACATATTTTTTTATCGCAAACCGCATTCTGATGACACATATCCCAAAATATAACATTACAACCAGAAAGTGAAGCTTATTATTCATCTAAAGCTTCTCGCGTGCTGGGCCACGCTTTCTGGAAAGCTGAAAGGCTTTCAACTTGAAGTTTGGGGACTTCAACAAAATGGTACAAAAATAGACGAGAGACAAGCGGTCTCTGAAACCTTGGTGCTTCTGTGTTACAGCGAAATACTAAAGGAGTAACCACAAAATAAGATATGGCGTAAGGACCAGAGCGGGAGCGAGGATCCGGATATGGAAAAGAAAGTGCTGTCACTTCAGTACAAAGTCCTGAAGACAGAAGCAGGTGGAAAGAAGTACTAATGTCAGTCCCACCGCAAAGGTTTCCAGGTGCACCATGGGACTGCGGTTCCGTGACTGAGGAAGGTGAATTACACACTCATTTGCCCCCTTAACCAGCTGGTACGCTGTAGGTGCTGTGTGGTTCTAAGGAACATGAGCAGAACTACGGCGGAGCTGGAGTGGTGCACATCTGGGCATCATGAGCTGCGTCAGACATATGCGCAGTAGACTGTCATTAGAGTCGGCCTGAGGTCCTGATCGGGTTGTGACCACAAAGGAGGTTCAACTCTAGATTCCGAGAACTTAACTGTCCATTCATTGGACTGCAACTCTGCCGTCTTCATCAAACTATTTGATGACTCCCAGTTTTCCCTGCTGATTGTAATTAGCAGTTGATTTCTAGTATGTAAAAATATCGCTGAATGGCCTCAGTGATGCAGTGTGTTGTCTCTGAATGGTTCAGGTCTTCTTTAGCATGCTGTACAGCTGAATGAAGAGGTTATGGTAGTGTTGTTGCATTCTGAATTAGAACTCTGATTTACATGGCCAGCAGAATAGCGGGAAGTGGTATGTTTTCAATGATCATCCGTGTTTTTTTCTCGTCATGTCAATGTACAGTAAATGCATAAGCTTGTAACGCTTAGAGGCATGGAAACGCGCCGCCCCGTCGCATTGTAACTGGAGGGACAGCGATTTATTTCAAAGTCTCAATGCATCAGCTTCAAATGGCTCCTTAATTGACTGTGAATTACTCTTAATGCAGTACATGCAATTGGAAATGGGGTATTATGGGCTGTCAGTTTGTATTTATTGCGATATTGCTTGGGGATTGGGCAACACGGTGGGATCGGGCTGCAATGAATGCAGCTGAAGCAGCCTCCTGAAATCACGCCTCTACCTTCCTTGGCGCCTGTCACCTAGTGAGGACGACACCTCACAGCAGGATGGTATTATTTTCCCACAGAATGTCTAGAAGTGTGATTATAAAATTTAATCCCATTAAAGCATGACCCGGCTCGTCTCCAGGCTCCCAGCAATGTCACTTAAGTTAGCGCTGGTCCCCCATAAGCAGCAGGATGGAGACCTCTCATTCACTGGAAGAAAAAAAAGCACAGGAATGCCTCGAGCCCCCAGCATCCAGCCACCCGTCCTCCCACCCTGAACACCATCCATTTTCAAGTCACCCCGCTGCCAGGAGGCAGTCCCACGCGGCCTGCATCTGAAACTTATGACTAGCCACGTCCTCAGACATCACAGCGGAACGAAGGTGCGCTGGAATGACGGATAGTCCCTCGAATGTATAGTGACAAACAAATTAGTGCGAGGACGACGCCTGCTGCATGCCAGATGTGCTGGGTTACGTCGCATGGAACGAGCAGCACGGAAACACCCATGTCCCATCTGTGCATCCCGGAACTGCTAACGTTCAATATGTATACATGTAACAGCAGACCAACACCTCCCAAAAAAAGGAATTAATAAAGGCTGACTGTAAATGTGATTGTTTCTGAGGTTTATCTAAGAGATTTAACTGACAGCTCTTCACAATGTCTAATCCATATGCAGCAAAATCCCACTTCTGCACGGGGGAAAAGAAGTGTGGCAATAATCACTGTAAAACTTATTCTCTCACGAAGGACTGTTTATAAACTGTTGGAGTGACTGGATGACTGTAAGCCAAGGCCTTACCCCATACAGATGGTTCTACCCCCAAGACAGAGTGGCACATCTATGCCCATTCAAGCTGCCCCCATCATTGCATTTTTAATACCTTTTAATTTCCTGAATTTAATGAACATGCACATGACCACCTCAGGAAAGGAGATTCCCAGCACCTAATAAAACCTCATAAGACCTGGAAGCCTCACTCTCCTCACTGTGTTTTCAATCAAGCCTTCCACACAGCAAAGAAATCAGAATCAGGCGCTTCTGCTTATGTTCCGAGTAGAGGAAATTAAACTGTTTAGATGGTCAGCTTTGCAGCTGTATGGAGTCCAGACCAGATATACTGTTAAAGGATTGGGCCTGTTTAGGATACAAGTGCTCATTTTGTCTTTTTACATGAGACAGAACCTGCTATTTTGCTAATTGTCATTAATAACATTTTACAAAGAAACCTTAATAGGTCACAGGAGACCATAATAATGTACTTATGGTGCGGTGGGTGCTCTGGGCATCATCGCACTGGGGTCTGTTTCAGCCGGCTCTGGTGGCTCTGGGGCCCCTGTGATTTTGTCATTTGCTTTTTACCCCAGCTGTAAACCTCACCTTCTCCTTCTGAGAAGGGGCTGGGGTCAGGCAGATGATAACCTGGATCACCACCGAGGCTAAAAGCAGAGGATGACCCAAAAATAACAATTAAATCAACCAAACTCTAAACTGAAGTTAAACACAAAATGTGTCATTACATTGTGTTAGTCATGGGGGAATATACAGTCGCTCAAGTTTACCGTATGCACTAGTTATAAATAATACTATGTGATTGACAAACCTGACAATCTATATTGCCATGACAACTGAGCAGAGCCTAGTTTCACACTTTGTGATGCATCAGCCTTCTCCTTCCAGAAACTTCAAAAGATTCCTATTTGTCCTTATTCGGCGTGTCTGGTGACGTGAGCTGGCTATCCTTGGCACCAACGCTTCTGTACTGCACCGGTGGCCTGTGAGGCTCGGTACAAGAATGTGTTGTGCCTGGAAGATAATGGCTGCCAGCAAGGGAAGTTATTGGTTTTTTTTCCTCCCCCAACACCCATAGATTAGATGGTAAAAGGTGCAGGCCAGTAAGCAGCCTGGTCTTGTCCTGACAGCCTGATAAGAAGCTGGGAGTCCACATGGGGAGAGACTGTATTATTAGGGGGGAGGGGAGGGTAAAGAGGTGTGTCCGACTCACTGACGAGTGATGAGTAAAGACCCGTGTGTTACTAGGGGAGAGGGGAGGGTAAAGAGATGTGTCCGACTCACCAACGATTGACGAGAAAAGACCCGTGTGCTATTAGGGGAGGATAAAGAGGTGTGTCTGACTCACTGACGAGTGATGAGTAAAGACCCGTGTGTTACCAGGGGAGAATTGAGGGTAAAGAGATGTGTCCAACTCACCAAAGAGTGATGAGTAAAGACCCGTGTGTCACTAGGGGAGAGGTGAGGGTAAAGAGATGTGTCCGACTCACCAACAAGTGATGAGTAAAGACCCGTGTGCTATTAGGGGAGGATAAAGAGGTGTGTCCGAATCACTGACGAGTGATGAGTAAAGACCCGTGTGTTACCAGGGGAGAGGTGAGGGTAACGAGATGTGTCCAACTCACCAACAAGTGATGAGTAAAGACCCGTGTGTTACTAGGGGAGAGGTGAGGGTAAAGAGATGTGTCCAACTCACCAACGAGTGATGAGTAAAGACCCGTGTGTTACCAGGGGAGAGGTGAGGGTAAAGAGATGTGTCCTCACCAATGAGTGACGAGAAAAGACGCGTGTGTTAGTAGGGGAAAGGGGAGGGAAAAGAGATGTGTCCACCTCACTGACAAGTGATGATCAAAGAACCATGTGTTACTAGGGGAAGGGGAGAATAAAGAGATGTGTCCGACTCACCAACGAGTGACGAGAAAAGACGTGTGTGTTACTAGGGGAGAGGGTAGGGTAAAGAGGTGTACCTGACTCATTGACCAGCAATGAGTAAAAACTCGTGTGTTACTAGGGAAGGGGGGAGGGTAAAGAGATGTGTCCGACTCACTGACAAGAGATGAGTAAATGTCAGTGTGTGGACCATAAGAGTCTCTTTCTCTGGGAGAGAAACTGTCAGTCATGTTGCATGCTACACTGTATTTAGATAAACTCCATCTCACCTCCTCCTTAGAATCTGATATAAAAATGTCTTTCTAATTTTCAAAATGGAATAAGTGGGGAGATAACAGTGAAGGAATTTATATTGTATTATAATATGCAATATAATTCTCATATAATGATGTATATTTTAAAGACCATGAAGCAGTTTTTCTGTGAACATTTTCTGTGAATATGCTAATTTTTGCTAGAGGTAAGGCATGTTATAATTAGTGGTAGGAAATGATGTTCTGTGGGCTGAGACTGTAATGGAAGGAGACATGTCTTCATATCTCATGTTCACCTCTCTTGGGTGGATGACCCAGCTTAAACCAATATGAGCATGTCTTGAACAAAACAAAGGGACCCCGTCCATGTTAGATGCCATTATAAGCTCTGCACATTCTCAGTAGAAAGCTTTATCATGTACAGGCTGCCCCTTCTTTGAATGTGCGAGTCATTGGCTTGAAGAAACATCAGGAGAATGAATAAACAATAACATTTTTAGCAGATTTCACTTTTGTGGCCCCAAGATAGACCCAAAAAGCAGGTCTTTACTTTAACACATGTCCTCAATAGATGCTTTGAAATCTAAAATATAGGTCCCTGCAGATCTTTCGGAAATGTTGGCATGTTGTCATTTATTGGTCTCAGGATAAGTTGATGTACAGTTGAAATGTCCATGACAATCTCTCTTGGATCCCACTGATCGTATATACAGTGATTTATTTAGTTGATTTTCAGGCAGTGTTTCTGCATTGAAACCTGCCTCTTTGAGCAGTAAACCTTTCCCCTCCACACCTCTGTTTCTAATTTCTTGTCATAAATGAAGAGTTGCTCCCTGGGACAAAGTACAAACACTCTTAAATGCTCTTCACCTTATTGCAGTACTTCTCAGGAGTATCCCCCCTTCTTGGCAGAGGAAGAAATAACAAGGGAACTCTTCTCCATAATCGTGCTGGTATTTGCTGGACTTACATGCTCCCATCCAGACAAACATGTATCCACGTAGGTCAAACTTTGCTTGAATTATATGACATATCATACCTGCTGTTCCCTAACTTTTACTTCTTTGACTTAATTTTTTCTATATCTATTTTTTAACATGCATTTGGTCTCTGCAAACCCTTGGACTTCCCTGCTGATGGAGCCCGAGTAGAATGAGGATGTCTACCCAAATTCTTTTGTTCACCCTTCTTAACTGCTGTCCTTGGCAAAGGTGAAGACAGCACTTGCAAAGCAGATGGTCATCTAGGTCATCCGCCAGGTGCAGGAAATCAAATGGCCTGGTTTTTTTAACCCTCGGTCCTGTCCGCCAAGAATCCCACTTACGACATGCCAGTCAAAAGATGACTCCTATAAGTATGGAATTTTGTGTGTCCTCTGAACATAATGTTTTACTTCAGGTGAATCAGTACATCAAACAGAAACACATTTCAATATCCATTAGGGCAGAGTCACATACTATGACCTCCTCACCTCTCCAGATGTTTATAGTTTGTAGAATACTAAAGGAAATTTAAAAACCACTGCCTGAGTTATCCATTAGACCATGTCAATGAAGCAATGTTAGCAAGGTGGTAAGTCAGGGTGTATGGTGCGCAGTGTGCCCATGTTTTAAATATGAATGGGGCTGTAATATGGGGCGAACGGCTGAGTGTTCCTGCCAACATAAGACGGAATATTCCCCAAGGTGAGGTGAGCTATGGCAAGACAGCTTGAATGGAACGACACGATAAAACCAGAATTACATGACTTGAATGAATTTTACTTAATGAAAATATTTTGATAATACATTCCATAAATACCCAAAAAATATCACATTATACATATAAATATGTATGTATATACATACACCCGCTCAGCCATAAAATTAAAACCACCTGCCTAATATTGTGTAGCTCCCCCTCGTGCCACCAAAACGGCTCTGACCTGTTGAGGCATGGACTCCACAAGACCTCTGAAGGTGTCCTGTGGCTTCTAGCACCAAGACATTAGCAGCAGATCCTTTAAATCCTGTAAGTTGCAAGGTGGGGCCTCCATGGATCAGACTTGTTTGTCCAGCACATCCCACAAATACTCAATCGGATTGGGATGTGGGGGAATTTGGAGGCCAAGTCAACACCTTGAACTATTTTTCATGTTCTACAAACCATTTCTGAATAATGTTTGCAGTGTGGCAGGGTGCGTTATCCTTCTGAAAGAGACCACTGCCATTGGGAAATACTGTTGCCAAGATGGGGTGTACTTGGTCTGCAGCAATGTTTAGGTAGGTGGTACATGTCAAAGTAACATCCACAAGAATGCCAGGACCCAAGGTTTCCCAGCAGAACATTGACCAGAGCATCCCATGGCCTCTGCCAGCTTGCCTTCTTCCCATAGTGCATCCTGTACTATCTCTTCCCCAGGTGAACTACACACTCCCAGTCATCCACCTGATGTAACAGAAAACATAACTTATGAGACCAAGCAATGTTCTTCCATTGTTCCATGGTCCAGTAGTGATGCTCACGTGCCCATTGGGGGCACTTTTGGTGGTGGACAGGGGTCAGCATTGGCACTCTGATCATTCTGCAGCTATGCAGCCCCATGACCTTCATTCCCCACACGCATCAATTAGCCTTGGGCAACCATGACCCCATCACCGGTTCACTGGTTGGCTTTCCTTGGACCACGTTTGGTAGGTATGGACCACTGCATACTGGGAATACCCCACAAGGCCTGTCTTTATGGAGATGCTCTGACCCAGTCATCTAGCCATCACAATTTGACCCTTGTCAAAGTCACTCAGTTTCTTACGTTTGCCCATTTTTCCTGCTTCCAACACAAAAACATCAAGAACTGACAGTTCACTTGCCTAGTATGTAATCACACCCTTGACAGAGGGTGTAGGGACATAAATATATACAAGCACAAATACATATATAGTGTATATTACTGTATATAGATATCAATATATAGATGTAGGCCTGTCAGATCTTCAGAGTGCCATTATTTCTACAAATTAAATCCAGTTTTCATATATACAATCTAACACATTCTCACCCTCAAACTGGATCTGTGTGACCTTAGAGTCTGACCCAATGCTGCTAACCTGTCACATGACCAGACAAGCCGCTTCCTAACGGCGGCCGTGTCTGGCCTTCGTGCAGGCGACTGTGGAACGATGCGTCCTTTCCCATTTGCCGCTTCAGCGACGCTGAGCAGTGTCTTCTTGCTCGTCCCACTTGTCTCTCCGGTCGTTCGTTATGACGAGTCACGGGGCTGTTCTGATGGGGCTCGTTACCGTCTTCGGCTGCGGAGTGGGAAGGAGGCGGCTCATCCCCTCCGCTCTATAATCTGTCCTAGCTCTCCTAAGGGATCACGACTGTCTGCCAAGACCCAAAAACCTCACCTGGATGTTGCATTTTCTTTTGTGGGGGAAGATGAATGAGTCAGAACCTCCTCGCACTGCGTAGCTATTGCTATGACAAACTTAAAATACAGTATATATCAGCATCCCAGGCAACATAATGTTAGCTGATTACAAAATAAACGTGTCACATTCTGGTGTCTGAGTGCTGGATTGGAGGATTTGTTCTTTTTCACAAGTTCCATGTCTTTTTTTCCTCAAAGTGTTGTGAGAGGATAGTGTAATCTATTGCTCAGTGCAATCCCTGTGTCCAAAATCCATTTCCATTAAAATTTAAATTGCATAAATTAGCCTGACTTTTAAAGAAGGAATCTGCCTCAAAACCATGTTTGCTTATTCCATTCATACCCCCTAGGTCAATTTAATTGGTTTCAGTTCAGATCCATGACATTTTTCATGTGTGGGATGAAAATCTTGGCACATTAGTAGTGGTAATAATATTAATAATAATAATGATGATGATTACATGTTAACCCCCTAGGACTGACTTCCTCTGTTCCCCAACAACAGACTGTGACAGACATTGACTGTGATGCAGATTGTTAGTTTGAGGCAGTTATACTCTTCTCAAGCTCTCAACAAGCTGTCCAGCCAGTCACACAGAGACGGATGGACGATTCATCTTGCCCATCTCTTCATCAGGGTCTCCTCAGGTGTGCAGGGCCCATAAGTCCCCAGTGGTCTTCAGAAACAATCCTGCCTGCTACTTGTTAGGAGAAATAATTGGATTTCAGTTCCTTAGTGCATTCTCGGTTAGCGGTGGTCACAATCCAGGAAGTCCGGAGGAGGTGCCAAGTCCTCTGGTGTTCCGGTGATTTTTAAGATTGCTGGACTGGTGAATCACAATATTATCACCGGTTAACGCTTTTCCAAATCGCTTTATGTGTTTCACGGGCCGACACCTGGCCGCAAGCAGACACAGGAAATGCAGAAAACCTTTCCGGCTAAAGCAAGCTCATCTATGCCACACATCATTCCCAAAAACCCAGAGGAAGAGGTGTCTGCCGATACTGCGCCTGTCTGGGGGGTTGTGCTATATCCGTGTGGATAAACTCAGAAGACGTTTCATGAGTAGAATCAAAAAAAAATGGAAGGAAAAATAGTGAATTTAAAGGCCTCTCATATTTTTCAGTTTAATTTTTTATGTTTATATAGGATTACAGTCACATTAATTTTGATAACCTTCCCGCAAGATCATAGCCATTATCTTTCACAGTCGAGCGAATTTCTGTATGACTTAATTAACACTTAAGCCACTTTTTCGAGCATTAACATCTATTTTGCAATTAGCAGCTCCTTATGACTGAGCCAAATGCAGATTAATCGCCCACGGAGGCCTTTAAATTGGTTGGCTGGCTAAACTGTCAGTCTGGCAGTAGGGAGCATTTTTTTGACCATTCAGCGTCCTCATCTGTTCCAGCTCTTTATGGAAGCCTTAACTGTGCCGTAAAGCATTTTGCAAGCATTGTAAAGCAGTAAGCTGTAAATATTCCCATGCAAATAATAAAGTTTAAGTCTCAGAACTCTGAGATTCACTGAACGACACAATCTTGAATAAAGGCTTGTACGGAATGTGCAATACAGCTGAGGTATTTTTAAGAAATGCTGATTATTTTTTAACTACATAAAATGGGCAAAGCTAACCTTGGGTTCAGGAAGCAATAAGTGATATCAAACAGAAAAATCTTTTTTCTGAGACTGTAGTCAAGTGTCTAAGTGTCTTGCCCATCTACTGGAAATGCGTGAAGTGCTCACTGATATCACACTCCCTGCTCCCACTGTTGTGAGGCCGTTAAAACTATTGATCATTAAAGGATGTCCAGCTGTGAAGAATCTAATTGAGGTGCCTCTCGGCTCGTCGATTCCACTCTCTGCTCTGTGGACCGAGCAAAGTCTTTAATGGGAGCGTTGTCTGTAAACAAGGCAGGTGCGAGTGAGCAGATCTGAAAGGAGGCCGGATGCAGTTACAGGCTCCTTGCAGATACGCTGCCGCTTTAGCACAGGGAGGTAATTCACCGCCCTAAGTCAGGTTCATGGTTAATGCGCCGTTCGCCAGCCGCTGACAGACAGCTGTAATGTAATGCCCTGGTTTCATTCCGTACTTCTGAGGTTTATACACCTGAATTTACCACAGTCCTGTTACATGCACGCTGCAGATGCTGGTATTTCATACAGTGATTTTACTTTTCTGTTTGATTTCAGAGAAAGTCAGCATGCTTTCTGCATTTATAGCACCTTTCAAATGCATGAATCCTGGGACAGTAAACACAGAGGATGAAGATAATTTGAGTAAGTTCTTTAAATCTTCCATAATCATTTCATAATCAAATCATTTCATAATCGTATAATCCCATAAATGCACCAGTCTTTATCTTGGTCAAACAATTAGGCTTTGGATCTATTAATGTATTATTACTTTTGTGGCTGAGTTTGTAAGGTAAGCCACTATACAGCAAGAAATAAAGGCATTCTATTTCACTGTGCTTGGTAGGTAAAAAGAGAAAAGAGGGTGAATTGTTCTCACTGTTTGTTTCAGACCATATTGTCTTTTTTCATTTTTCATACAAGTCATTTATTTTTTATCTTTTGATAAAAAGATACATTATTAAATTTTGCCCTGAGCACTAACTTCCATAGCAACATAAAAACTTAAACATGGTAGGCACTCACAAAGGTGCGTTAAACGCACCTGGAAGTGTGCTGGCAGTGAGCCGGTGGGTGCTGCATCATTCAGCACACAAGCAATGCTGCATCCTGTTTTTATTAAAGAATAAAGTGGGTAAAATAAGGGCTGATCTTCTGCTTTATCTCCAAAGGCTTTAAGCACCTACAGCTATCAGAGCTATCCGTCTATTACAATGGGATCCGTGCCACCCTCGTGTTGAAAGCAGGGAGCAAACCGGCTGCTTTAAACGCAGAATCACACCCAATTTCACTGCAGATTCCAGAATAATTTGGGAGGTGATGCCATGATCTGGGGGGTTTATACGTGGATCCAAAAACATCTGAGAAAGACTCCAGAACCCAGCTGTATATGGTGATTAATGGAGTTACTGTCATGGCTTTATATCACCCCATGTCGCTCAGATTTTTATGTCCACATTGCTGAATTGTTCTGTATTTGGTAAATTAGCAGATCTTGTTTAATTCTTCATTATTGTGGCTGTGATACCCTGCCATATATTTCAGAAACATGAGCACAAAGGAAACCACGTTTCCTTTCAATCTTTTCCAGGCACAAGCAGCGCTGAGGTGAAGGAAAACCGAAATATCGGAAACCTAGAAGACTGCGCCCTGCTTCCTGGAGATCACCAGTCCATCTTTCGTTCCGATGCCTCCAGAGGCGGGACTTCTGGCCTGAAGAGGAAGCGGCCGCTGGAAGAGGGTAATAACTCCCACCTTTGTAAGCTCCAGCTGTTTTACAAAAGGCTCAGCTGGTCCGATGCTCCAAAGAATGCTCTGGTCCAGCTGAACGAGCTCAGGCCAGGCCTGCAGTACCGAATGGTCTCCCAGATTGGACCAGTGCATGCCCCAGTGTTCTCAATTGCCGTGGAGGTCAACGGGCTCACGTTCGAGGGCAAAGGACCTACAAAGAAGAAGGCCAAGATGAGGGCAGCAGAGATGGCCCTCAGGTCCTTTGTCCAGTTCCCCAATGCCCCTCAGGCCCACCAGGCCATGGGAAACCGGGGCAACCCGACGGCCGACTTCACTTCGGATCATGCCGACTTTCCGGACTCTCTGTTCAAGGAGTTTGAGCCAGCATCCCAAGCCGACGGCCTGCTGGTGTGCGGGTCCACAGAAAATGAGTCGGTCCCCGGACCCCTCTGGCACGGGAGACCACTTCGCCCCACGCTGGGCCTAGTGGCCCGGGCCGGGCAAAACAAGCAGAAGATGGCCTCCCCTGTGGAGGGCGAGAAGAGCCCGGTGGTGCTGTTAAATGAGCTGCGACCAGGCCTGAGGTACGTCTTCCTCTCGGAGAGCACGCAGAGCAGACACAGCAGGAGCTTCGTAATGGCCGTGAGGGTGGACGGGAGGATATTCGAGGGCTCTGGACGCAGCAAGAAGCTGGCGAAACGCCAGGCGGCGCTGTCCGCGTTACAGGCTCTCGAGTTGGCACCCGAGGGGAGAAGCAGCCATATTCCCAGCAGGAGTAAATGCCCTCATTTCCCACAGGTGAGCAATGCCAACTCGCTTCTGGCAAGTGTGTGCTATTCCTTATGGTAGCCTGTAATAATACCAGCAGTGGGAGCAACGGGAATTATGGGATGAAGATTCAAAGCTTAATTAAGGGGGAGGAGTGAAGGGGCGGGGAGGGTGGGATATGCAAGCAGGCACAGGCAATGTTTATTTTGGATGGAAGGTGTCGCGTAATCTCATGGAGCCACGTAAAAGCTTGAGTTGGGCGTCAACAGAATCTGCTCAGTGATCTATTCAGTTGGAAAGCATGGAAGCAAACGAGTAAACGATTGTTCCTGTGCCCCTAACATGAGGGTGAAAAAATGAGCATTGCTTGGAAATGAGGTCTCCTGTGTATTTATCGAGCTATAATTGGGAAAGTATTTTGCACAATCTCCTATTTCTTCATGTGTGGCATCTCAGTGTCTATAAACATTAATTCAGTCCGTCGCCCAAAGGAGATGGAGAAACAAAGGGCAAATAGACAAACAAGGCACAAACCAATTCCAACGTTAAATTAGTACAATATTTAAATAGCAATCAGGGGAAACTAGTTTTGGGAACTTTTCAAATGGATTTTTAAAGTGTGTGCATTACAAGTGTGGTAAAGATATATATGGGAAATGTAAATGACACATTGGAGATAACTTGAGGAGACTTGCTCCACAGTGTAGCCCAGGGCTTGTAATCAAACATGATGGTAATGTGAGAGATCACCCCATACATACATATACATAGCTGTGTGCGTAGATATACAAATTGATTTTATAAACATGACACAGTGGCACTGCTTGCCAGCTTCACTGACACTGCAAAATAATGTATACACGTATTTATAGTGAGACCCCCAGGCAGCCACCCCCCCCCCCCCGCTAAGGCTGTGTGAGACAGCTGAATCTCATCGTGTCTGCGATGCACAGTGTTACTAAATGCAGTATGTCGTATTAAAATTCCCCTCCCAGCTCCCAGCAACAAGCCAGGAAAATGTTGTCCTTCCTCTCACACAAGTTGCTCCTGCCCGCCTCAGAGAAACTTCAGCTTTTCTTTTCCCGCCACGGTGTCTAAAAGGATTTTAAGAGGATTTTCCTCAGCGGTTTAGCTCCAGAAATTGGCCACTCGTGCACATTCCTGAAAGTCAGCAGCAGCGTCTGCGATGGGGGGACGGGGAGAGGGATGGTGAAACAGGCATGTTGAAGGACACATGGTGAACGCAGATTTTCCCAGAACTGCATGGGGTCATCTACTCAAGGCCTTGATCTATGGGGGGCCTGGAAATTTACTTTTCACAGACGGCTCTAAGAATGGAGTTGATGGCAGATCTGGTGCGTGGCCCCTACAGGTCTGTTCAAGCACAATGACTCGTGTGCATATGGAAGCCCCCACGCCTCTTTGACCTGGACATTAGTCTGACAACCCCACCCCCCCCCCCTTTTAGCGTGTCCACACTAACATTCAGCTAAATATTTACTGTGTATTCTCAATATTTCCTAATTCTTTCGGATGATCCTGTGTGAACTGGGCCAGTGCTACCCCACCGGAAAATGTCAGCAGAAATACAAACAGGCCATTTTTGTCAAATGTAGAACGAGGGAATAATGGTGTGTCTGCGTTCAGTTGAACTGGATAAATTCACATTCGTCTCTGGAGATGGAAGCCTTCTCATTCTCTATCTCCAGTCCTCTCCACAGACTTGCTTAAATTTGTCCGGGTGTTCTGAGCCGGAATTCCGAGATGAAGTGTCGCGTGGAAGAGAAGAGAAAGCGCGAGAGATGATTGTGAGAGATGTCAGTAATGTCCCCTGTGCAATCAGCCTGGTTCCACACATACCCTGGTCTTTCTTCAGGTGTCTTTTTTGGCAGAAGTGTGGAGGGTGCAGTCGGCTTCATAGTGCACATGAGCCATTGTGCTGGAGGGCCAGGTCTGTTCAATCATCTACAATGCCTTGTTGGTGTTCCCATCAGATAACCATCCACGAGCCAGGCAGGACTTCCCAGACAAGCTAAAAGACTGAAAGACAAAACAGGAAATGCTCATATGAATATTCTGTCTGCTGTATTGTGGTGTTGCATAAAAGGGGCTATGCATCACTAAAATTAATGGGGGGGGGGGGGGTGTCACAGTCACAGGCAACTGTCCGTAGAAGGTGTGTGCGTGTGTGTCTG
>JAODKC010000001.1:15745174-15775232 GCA_026777985.1 Mormyrops attenuatus
CCCCCCCCCCCCCCCCCCCCACCACCCCCCCCCCCCCCCCCCCCCCCCCCCGCCCCGCGGCCGGGGCCCGGACCGATGTCAGGTGAAAAATAATTTTAGACAATTTTCTACACTGATGCATATTACATTGCATTAATATACAGATTGAGTCTTTATATCTGGCACTGTGCTTTTACACTTTGGCACCTCAAACTTCCCCTCACTGGAAAATCCACACGAGCATGGTAATGAACGTTTGAGTTTCATAATAAATTAGCCTAGGTATCGCCGGGCTGTTGAGTGGGGGGGCTCATGAAATTGGGTTCTGCACCAATCATGATTTATACTCCCCGCCTCTACGCACAGGGCTAGAGGTCTCCTGAGGTCTGTGGCTTGCTTTTGGTTTTTGTTTTATCAGCGATGCCTGATGAGGACTATTCTGGAAACATACCCAGTGAGTGTCAGCTTAATCAGGCATCAGCCTTCATTTCTGCAATTATTAAATTCTGTATGTTTTCTGGAAAACCGTACGACACCTGAGGTCAAGTGACTGTAATGTTGCTTTGAACGTTTAAATGTCATTTATGTCCTGTCAACACACGTAGAGCAAGTTTTTATCGGTGTAATTATATCGATATAATTACAATGTTTAGAGCAAGTTTGCCACCCCACAATGGCTGATATGATATTCCTGTCACTCTGCTCGCCTCAGAAACTCCTACACGTTACCACCCACACATCAAACTATTTACTGCCCACATACTACTTCCCTTGTGTGAAATTAAAATGAATTTCAGCCCTCGGAGTGCGTCAGAAAAGTTCTGTTTGAACACCATGGCCCAGGCATGCCACAGATAGCTACACTGTCATCTGTGAATATCTGACAGGCAGACGAGTGCAGAAAAACCAGGACAAAGAGCACGACCCCCATGGAAGTGAAGAAGGAGCATTAGTATGGAGACATCGTCCTCGTATGGTGACAGAGTGTTGTCTCGACTTAATAGCAGAAATTAAATTCCAAAATAAACACATGAATAATGAAGAGTTGTTATTTTTAATGATGCATAAAAGGCCCTTGAATTAACTTTTTTAATTGCTGGCTGACACACAGTTGGACACATGCGTATGGAGCGAGCAAGACCATGCAGACATTTCTTAAAATTAGAGTTTATAATTACACGCCTGTCAGAGGACCTGAGTACAGTTTCCATATGTCACCCTGTATGACATGGATGTTGGCTTCACAGTAACCATTTCTTATATGGGCTATGGGCCAGGGCTGTTTAGCGCTGGGCGCTAAAATGCTAAGCCGCTGGGTGAATGGCTGTTTGAGGTTATATTTCTCAACTCTGCCAGTAAATTTGTAGGCATGTAGATGTCAGAAGAGTAGGTACGATGTGAAGAGGCTTCCTTCACACTGTCAGTCTAAATGGCTTTCAGCTCATCGGTGTTATGACAGTGTGGCAGCCACTTGGCCCACTCTGAGTGCATTATTCAGCTGAAAACACATTTTTGGAGCAATAACCACTGTATGCTGTGCCACCTTAAGAAAACCCAATTTTACAGTAAAATACTTGGAGTCATTTTTGGAAGGAAAAAACTGACCAGCAAAGGGATGGATTCAATCTTCAAAATGATGAACATACCTGAAGATCCAGACAGAACATGAGACACACTGAATAATAATTATCATCATCAGCAGGGGGTTGTGGGTAGTTTGCCAGAGCCTATCCTATGCAACGTAGGACACAATGCAGGGGGACACCCTGGATGGGACGCCAGTCCATCGCAAGGCAGTGGACACCCTGGATGGGACGCCAGTCCATCGCAAGGCAGTGGACACCCTGGATGGGACGCCAGTCCATTGCAAGGCACACACACTCCCATTTACACACTGTGGAAAATTTAGTCATTCCGGTGGATGACTGGCTGGATGATGGATGGAATATGGTATGAATCTTTTATATTTCTTCATTTAAGAGGTAGCAGGTAAGGAGATGAAGATCACAAAGATCTGACAGGGTTGTGTGGTATCTTTTGGGTCTGTCAGCAGCACAGCCCAGGACTGTATCCCTGGCATCCTGGAACATCAGGGTGATTGATTTATGGTCCTTTATTATTAATTATTAATGATAAACACAGCCTAAGTGGGAAATGCAGGCAGCGTTCAAGGCTATGACATGTTGTTTGAGTGTCTCCACATGTACTGGGACAGGTGGAGGAGGCACAGATGAAGCCAGAGACAGATTAGCAGCCTCCATGTCTGGAGAGAGATCGGTGAGTGGAGGTACCTCAGCCAGCTCGCTTTACCGGTCCCACATGTGGCACTTCTGCTTTCCAAACAACATACATTTGACATTTTCCCTTGATCCCTTGTTGACTGTTCAGAATTAAAATGAACACCTTAAGGTATGACTCAAATGTCAGCTGTGGCAGCGTAGTGTAACCGTATGAGTACTCCATGATGAATGGTTCGCTGGGAGGCTTTGGGAAAGCGGGGCCTGCTGGACGGGGCGCGGGGCGTGCTTTCTGCCCAGCCAGCCATATTACCCCAGGGCCCGGGAAGGATGCGAACCCTGACTTTTCAACCAGCTGGCAGGGCAGGGAACACATCCTGTACCTGGGCTGGCAGCTCTCGCACATCCGGCGTGACACTCACGCTTTCAGACTCACACTCACGCAAGAGATCTTACAGCAAATCTATATCATTCCGATATAAACCTATAATTAGCTACATCAAAAGCATTGGCCGTAGTTTGCAAACCCTACAGACTATTTACAAGGTAATAAAATTGTTACATACAGGTAAATGGTTGTGTAGATTTTTTCTCCAGTTGAAAATCTCACTCCAGCCAGCTGACCAAAACTGGCAACCCTGTCCTGTACTTATTAGTGCTTATACTCTGAAAAAGGAATCTACAGTAAAATGCACATTCGGAATTTAGCCTTTCGGTGTCCCCTTCAATCGGTGACTGTTACATATTTTCAGGAAAATTAACATCTGTTGCATCCATGGCATATTGTCAGAGGAACTTGCCGCAAATCCAGGTCTTTTTTTTGCCTTCGTGCTTGGCAGCCATCGCAAAAGCCTGATTCAGTGTGGGATGGCTGGTTCTGAGAGCGAGCCGTGGTCATTTGAAAGCGTCGATTTAGATATCTTCTGGAATAGCACAGTTAGCTTAGCCCAGCCCGCTAAGCCACAGCCGGCATACCCATCCTTCTGAGAAGATGCTGTCTTCCCATTTCATATGTGTGATTCCGTCCTCCTCACTTCAATCACACCGAAGTGCCAAACCCCTACGCGGCAGGAAGTCTCCAGAGAGACGGAATCGCTGATTTTTTTTCCCCGTGTCTGACTGGGGCATGCTGGGAGATAATTGAGTTTCATTCCCTTACATAAATTGGATGTGTTGGCGTCAAGTTTCTGCAGTTAATGTGCTGATGTGAGGGCATACTTAGATTATGGATTGGTCCATTGACATTTAAAAAAAATCTAATTTTATTATTGGAATCAAAACTCAGTGTATTCAATTGAAAAACTCAATATAAACACATTCTTATATGTAGTGTGTGTATATATAGATACACACACACACACACAAATATAGTGTGATGAGCGTGTGACTAAAAGATAAACATCTATAAATAAGGGGGGGGGGCTGCGGTGTGTGGCGTTGACTCTGCAGGGAGGGATCTCGGCTCCTACGTGGAGCTGGCCCAGCCGCATGCAAGATTAGGCAGAATAATGACAGGTGACACCAGCGAGCAGACCCCTTCATGACTGGGCAAATCGCTGACTGCTTAGGTCTTTTTTTTTCTCCGAGGGGGGGTGAAGGGGTCTTCCTGATTCACGAGCAGATTGATGAACAGGTTCCGGTGGGCCCCCAGTCCACTTGGCCCCCATGCAGTGGGGCCCGCCTGTTATCCGTGCCCCCCGACCCCCCTCCTGTCTCACTGCATGGGTCGCGCCATCGCCTGTTATCCGTGCCCCCCAACCCCTTCCTGTTTGCTGATGTATTATGCATGGCTGCCTGCATGTGCGCCTCGCTTAATCAGTGACATGATCAGGCCCAGGTTCAGGTGTTGAGGGAGAAGAGGGTCTGTCTCTCGGACCCCTGACATCACGTCATTCCCATCACTGTAATATGGCATCTTTTCCTGCTATTAATACATCTATACGTTACACAGTCTGTCCCAACCTCCTTCTATTTCTCTGTACCAGGGCCATGCAAAGACTTTCCAGTCCCCCTCTGTAAAATCTGAGTGACTGTCTGTGATCGAGGATGGGCACTCGGTAAAAATTACCGACCAGGGGGTAAAAATTTGGTAATCTAAAAGGGGGCCTTAGGATTCAGAAGGGAGGCACTTTCTTTGGAGCAAAAAGGGCAGGTGTTTAGCCAGTGCCCAGCCCCCACATGTCCCTGATCTGTATCTTTCCTCACCCCTGCCCTTCCTCTTCCCACTCTTCCTCACCCTTACCTTCCTTCCTACTTCTCCTCAGCCCTCACACTCCCTCTAATCCTGCTGTGATATCCCCTCTCTGTAGCCTGGGTGGGGGTCATTTGTCCTTCGGCGAACTCCTGACCTCCAGCAGCACCACCACGACTGCCGGCGAGCTAATCCGACCCCCAGCGGGTGTCTTGCTTTGCACCTCACTGTTATGTTAACAGTCGGTGCTTCTGCATTTGTACGCGCATCCCGGTCACTTTGCTTACGGAGGTTAATGGCCCTGAACTATCTGTCGGTACACAAATTTCACATGCTCTTTTTTTCCATCTGCTTTCTGTTGTGCTGGCAGGACATGTTTTGCATTCGCAGCACAGATCAGGATTATCAGCGGAAATCAGCTTTCGCTACCTGTTTACTCGGCTGCCGTCAGGAGGAAACACGATTTAGGCAAATGTGCCCATTTGTGTGTCTGCAGCGATAACACTGTCTGTTGTCACAGCCCGGCCTGCTGCTTGTTCACACAGTTGACTGAAACGCCAGAGATGGATGTTATTGGTCATTCTATGAAATCGGTGCCTTTTCAGTTTTGAAAAGTTGAAATTTAAAATGACTTTAATCATGACTTTTTTCATAGCTTTGGAAAAAGGACAATTTGAATTCACAGGAAATTGTACTGTGTACTGTGTATAATTTAATTTTTCAAGACAGATTTTTCTTAAATGTTTGTAGTTATTTTGTCAGCCCTGTTACCGACATGTGCATTAATAAATACAAAATTTCTAAAAATATATCTAGTAGATAGCGGATATATGAAAAGTACTTTGGTCCATCTCTTTTCTGAGATCATTCTGCAATTTTAGATTTTTTTTTATTATGAGCATTTTCATACTGATTATGCCTGAATACTCTATTTTTATATGATGATCACGTGTGTATAGGGAAAATCAACATGTAAAAGAAATATTCACAGCTGCCAAAGGTCAAAAGATAATGCTGTTCCTTCTCCATAAGTAGTGGGTGAAAGGTCATTTAATATAATATGTTTCAAATTTAAGATGGTAGCAAGGTTGACAGTGATTGACAATGTTTACTCAACCAGATAATAAAAAAGTGTATTTTGACCTGTTTCGCTTGTTTTGTATACTAAAGATATACTTCTGCACTGGATACTGCATGTAGAGTATCATGTCAGAGTAGGAATTTATAAAGATGCATTGCAAACTCATACAGAAACAAGGTACTACTTAATATCTTATATGTTCTCCTAGCTCTAACCTTGAGGAAGCTGCTTTTTGTGGTTCTGGGGTTGCTGGTGGTGTTGTCAGGCTGCTGAGCACATCCGAAGCTGCCTTTTTTGCAGCGCCGCATTTTGCCTGCGCTACTCATACTCTCCATTCCTTCCACTTTAACCTCTGATCCAGCTGACTGACCTCATTTATGGGTCTTTTTCCTCCCCAGCTCCCTGTCTTTCATCCACCACTTCTTCTCTCTTTCCAGGAATTTTGACCTTCTCTCCGGATCTGCATCTCTACAGATGCGATAGCGCCTTCGCTTTTCTGCTCAGGTATTCTAATTAGGGCTGGCCAAAATATTAATATGGACCTCGCATGTTATGCCCATGCAGTTCTCACATTGCAAGAACTACGATAGTCAGCTGGGTTGAAATCAGGCTTTTTTCATATCTTCATACTGTCCAGACGTTATAGGGCAAGTTTTGCCAAAACATTTTTACTCAATCACCCGAAACAAAACTTAGCTAGCTTTAATGGCTGAATATGAATTTTAATGATTGGTCCAATTTTAATGATTGGTCCTTTTCAAGATTATCTAGTATATGTTAAAAAGTCAGTCAATGAGCTCTGCATGCGCTTTCCAAGCCAATCATAATCATTTTCATCCTTGCTGTTCAAATCACTCATAGATGGGTTTGTGAGAAATTTATTTTGGACTCCATTTTTTGCTTTAAAAATTTTGCAATAATTTAAAAAATCACAGCACGATATTTGATTTTTTTTTTGCAGCCCAAATTCTGATTACAACACCAATAAAAGTGTATTAAGATATAAGTAACTCAACTCAACAATGACATCACTATGTAAAATCCAGCAATAAGCACTGTAAGTTTATTGCATTTCATGAAGCATATCCCGGATGCATTTAAAATAAACACAGCACCATCCATCCACTTTATATAGTTACCCCACTTGTCCCGTGCAGTGTTGTCCCGAAGGCTACAGACCCAAGGCAGGGAACAATATACATAGGACGGGGCACCAGCCCATTGCAGTGCACACACACCATTCACACCAGTGGGCAATTTGGCAAATCCAATGAACCTTAACAACGTCTTGCGCTGTGGGGGGGGGGAATGAAGTATCTCAGAAACCCCACAACAACACAGGAGAACATGCAAACTCCACACATGGTCCCTGGGCAGAAAGTTGAACCCCAGTCATAGAAGTGTGTGATAACAGTGCCGCCATGTGCCCTGAACACAGCACCACTATACTGAAAACTTTTATGCTTCCGGAATAATATGAATGTTACATGAGCAAGACCTTTAAAATGGGCTTTAATTTTATTAGGCCAACATAATTCAAGTCAACCCAAAGAGTAACAGCGTTGACCATTTAAAGATAATTAGTTCATTTCAAAGGTTATTTTGCATAGGTACTGATCTTAATTTGAAACAAAAACAATTGTCTTCCTGATAGAGCAGTGATACAACTTTCAGAAAATTATGTCATTTTTGGAACATACCATTATTTAGTAAGGTTTTATATGATGTGAACTTGGGGGATACCAATAAATTGATGTTTTTTAAAACTATTTTAAAAACAGGTTATCATGTAAGCATCATGTAAATGGAATATTTTGAGCATATTACCTATATTTTACTAATTTAAAATCCTGTTGAATTATAATAATCAGAGTAAGGGACAGGTCAAATGCCTCACCCCGTAATTCATAAAGTGATTTAAAATGTTTTGAATAGTATTTCTTTGGCTTAAATGAGTTTTTCTGTAGAGGAGAGAAGACACACAAATTGAATATTTTAAAATGGAGAGTTTATTTGTCATAATAATGATTTTATTGCTGATTGTTTCTTGGGGATGCAAAAGGCACAGATTTGGCAGAATGACCCTGATAGAGACCCTGCTGCATCTGACATGTCAATCGGGTCATTCCATGTCAAATGAACCAAAAATATCCCCCTTCCCTTATCTATCATCCGGCCTGGTATTAGATAGCAATGGTCTATGAAATAAACTTAACGCCCCCCAACCCCAAAATGAATGCATGAGGAAATGAGAGAACTGATTTGGATTTTTGCTGCCAAAGATGTCAGATGTTTGTAATATCAGGAGTAGGGAAAAAAACCTAAAGAACTACTGCATCTATAGTGTGTGCAGTTAGGACTCAGTCATTAGTCGTTAAGCTTGCCGTGCTGCCGTCACTGTCTCTATACACAGAGGAACCTTTCAGGTGCTCTTTGTTATTTTGCATTCTTCTTCATGTTTTACGTGTTAATAATATTAGTCGTGCTTCTCCTTGATGACAGGCTTCCTTGCTCGCTCACTCACTCACTTGTTGCCTGCTAATCATCTAAGGCGGAGAGCTTTCTGATCGCGTTCCCACTGACATAATGAGGGTGGCATCATCAACTTTCATCCATTCTGCCGTCCTCCAATGTTTCGGGTCCCCTTCCCGAAAGAGGGACCCCCTGCTGCCTCTGCACAAGGTTTTAGGTTACTTACCGCTCAACTTTGTTTTTCTTTGCCAAAGATTTTATTTCTGTCCGGCTCAGTGGTGCCCCCTACAGGTGATCCGCCACATGGCACCTCGCGGAGTGAATGACTCGAACGTGCTGTCTTGTGCCGCTCCCTCTCTCCTTTACTCTCTCTATGCCCTGCTGAGCGTGGCTAATAGGAAACGTTTTACCCATTCATGTGACACTAGCCCCGCTGCCCCGATTACCGGCCGTGTGAGAGCCATCAGCAGCCAGGGTCTGTCGCGTTGCCCGCGGGACCTTCTGGATATTCCGGAGGAAAAAAAGTGCACGTGGTTTGAGGCAGGGTCTGGTCATGAGCACAGTTCATTTTCCAGGGAGGCTGCTGGAGTACTTTGGGGGGGCTGGGGGGCAAAAGTAAATTAGCAACAAAACAATGAAGGAGGGTCAGGTGACCTTCATTATTCATTCTGATTGGCTCAGGATGTTCCTTAGTAATGGCGCATGCATATATCAGTGTGTTCTGCTTTTATATTAACAGCAAAGCGTAACCAGGACCATAGGCCTTACCCGCCATACTGCAAAGCCTGTGTCTGTTATATTTTATTAAGAATGCTCATTGCTCTCTTGTTTTTCTCTTTGCCCATTTCCGCTTGTGAAAAGGGTTCCGGACCATTCTAAACTTCTCGTCTCATTAGGTCCCGTTTCCGAGCTGTTCTCTTTCTCCACAAGCATGCTGGCTCTGACTTGCGACTTGGAGCGCCATCGGAATATCGAGTGAGGGTTTAGAGTACAAACAACGGGGGGCTTTGAGGTTCTCAAAAGCTTGAGGGACGAGACCCTGTCTGCCCCGAGGGGATATTCCAGAAAACAGAATTTTGTAGGAGAGGTGAGGACGAATGGTGCCAAGAGGACATTATTACTACCAGAGGAATACATCGTTAAATGCCTTTATGAAGATATAGAAAACCTGGTCTATTTTTATGCTGTCATCACACCTCTGGTTGAGCCTGATAAGGCAGTTGAGGGTTTAATAAAAAAAAAAAAATACTGTCCCAAATGCAGACGAATGATCACATCCTTGAACCAGGTGCCAAGATGCCTGGAAGCAGATACACATTACCACACATTACCACATGTTAACGCACGTTACCGTACATGGGATATAGCTCACGGCATGTGGGCACTGTCTTCCACTGAGGTCACATTTTTAATACGCACAAGAAAGGATTCATCTTGTTCATCTTTTTTTTAATTAACACTGGATCTATCCTATCACAGCGGAGACTGCTGATCCGAATCATTCCAATGGGTAATTCTTTCTTGCTACAACTGAAAATACTGAAAAAATCATTATGAATGGAATAGTACTCTATTTATGTATGTATGAAGGAGCAAGTTCTTTAAAACACTGAGGCAAATGTTTATGTAAAAAGAAGCCAAATATGTAGATGATTTTAAATAAACCTGCAGTATCTACAGATTTGGAGTTGCTGAGGCATGGTGAAAACCAAAGCTGTCCGTGATGTAAAAATCTATGGAAAACCCAGCTTGACACACGGAGTGTACGATGTTCTCTCCCTGCAGGAAATTAAGCCGTGTTTGAACCTTGTGTCAGCTAGAGCCGTGGAGGGAAAGACTCCAGGGTCAGGGATCAGTGGAGAAAATTTCCCTGTTGACATTTTGCTTCTTGGCACAATATTGACTTGTGAAAGAGGGAATGGGAAATGGCAGGAGTGCTGTACGTCGATAAACGCAGGTCAGCGGGCAAGCATTACAGCACACTGAGTTTCTAAATTAATTACAGGTTTTTATTTGTTTTTATAGATAGAAAATAAAAGCAAAAATGACCTGTGACTGTAATATGACATCTAATGTGCATTATAGTGTCAGCTTAGCTTGTTCACAAGTATCCGACATACATTATCCAGTATACACTGGAAATTATGCTGTCAAAGGCGAGATGCTCGATTCAAGGGTACATCCTTTTATTGGAACTGAACTAGCAACTGTTATATTTCAAGGAACCTTAACCAATACCCCACCTGCTGTTCTGATGGATTGTTTCATTTTGAAGTCATGAGACAGGGAATGGTTTTAATCTGAAAAATACAAGCGATTAGACAACACTGCACCCCTCTTTACTTCTGTCTCACAGATGAGATATTAGACACTTCCTGACAGAGGCTCTTTCTATTCATCCTCTATAAGAACTTCTTTCAGATTTAAACTCTGTGACACTTTTTCCGATTAAACACATCAGATGGTCTGTCACAGACCAGAACGGACCCCAGAAGCGGAGTGCAATGGTCTCTGAATGCCTTCGTTTGCGATTTTACACATTCCATCAGCCATATGCCGGGCAGGACGCGTTTGGGGGCCTTTTTTCCGGAAACACGGACTCGCGGGGGGGCTACTTCACAGCTCAGGGCTTCACTGAGATCTGTGCCGCAGATGGCTTTATGACGCGTGGTCTGACAGACTTCAAACAATACCACTGTGCTGATTTTCTGAATTCTCCTCAGATAGCGGGGCAGGATTTTAATGGTGTACAATGCATTCTGGGCCTTACTATGAATACAACCAGAACTAAGAGGGGAGGATTCGTTTGCTGCTTTTGCTGGTTTCTATTGGCCTTGGTAGATGTTAAGTGTCAGGCTGGAAAAGCTTGAATGGACACAATGGCGTGTCAGGTGAGTGTGGTGAGGGAT
Source organism: Mormyrops attenuatus (assembly GCA_026777985.1). Lineage (NCBI taxonomy): Eukaryota > Metazoa > Chordata > Actinopteri > Osteoglossiformes > Mormyridae > Mormyrops > Mormyrops attenuatus. The sequence goes on from JAODKC010000001.1 coordinate 15,756,044, forward strand.
GCGTCTCTGTCAGGGGCCTTTATTTTGAAACGTCAGCCCCGAGCCAATCGCTTTTCATCTGTTATCTTTCTCTGTCTATTTGCTGTCGTTTGCTGACCTGCTTTCGTTTAGCTGGCTGAGAGCTCAGCTCCTGCTCCGCATTCCACGCAGTTTTAAAATGCGCTTAAAGCCAGAAAACGTGTACATGTATAGAATGGCTGCCTGGACATGGATAAGGGAAACCAAAATGATGGCTTTAATAATAATATATGAAACATATGGAAATTAATCTTTACACACAAGGCTGCAGGTCTGAAGCACCTCATGTTGGCTCTGGCAGATTCGACTCCACAATCGAGTCCAAACTCCTCCAGCGGGTTGCTCATCACCAAGATGGGAGTGGCGTCTCAAGGCGTTTTTGCCACATGGTGGTCTGCAAGCCACCGCAGGGCCTGACCTGCCTGCTGTTCTGTTTGTTGCAGTCTGTATTTCTGCACGCTGGCCCAGCACTGCAGCCTGTAGGACGCTGGCCCTGCACCACGGTAATCACTGAAATAACATCTAAATGCACTCAGAAAGGCAGTTTACATATTTACAGTTGGCTTAGCTTAGCTCACATATTCATTAATAAGACCTGAGTTTCTCAAAAGAAAAATTGTTTGGATAAAGGCATCTGCTAAAAATGTAAATCTAAAGAAATTACCATGTGTTTGTACAGCTAAACATTTTGCTATGAGTACAGGTGCATGTCACGGCTAAAGAACACAAGATTGGGTCTAAATCTGAGGACATATGACATATGACGTACTACAGTTTGTTGGTAGCCGATGCCACAAGCCCTTAACATACAAGCACGCTACAGAAAACAGAATTACAGAGCTGCTCTGTCAGACCTGTGAATCGTTATCTGTGTCTATCTGCAATATGTGTTATCTGCCGCTAAGTCGGCCAGCTGCGGGGTCCCTCTTGTCCTGGTTAATCTCTGATTGGCTGGGGGGGCTTTGTAGGGTAAGCTGATAATTACAGCACGAAATAACATACACGGGGTCAAGATGGTGGCAGGACCAGTATTGTGCAGGAAGGTAACAGCTGCTTGGCAGGACAACAGCCTGTGTTATAGATGGAGGACAAACTCTTTAACGGGCCAACGGAGTGGACGCAGCAAAACAGGAAGCACAGATGGCATCTTTAAAGACATCAGGGCAGGAAAAGCACGTAACTAACCTCTGCCTCTTTTAGCAAGGGCGTTTACAACAGACAGCTTGGAGACAAGGCCTGTTACCACTCCGGGTGTGGCGTCTGATCCAATTAAAACAGAAATTAGCTGGGCAGCCTCAGGACAAACAGAAGGTGCATCCAGAAAGGAGATCCCCAGGTCATGGCTTTATTTACTCTAATTTTTTGTTACCATTTTCTATCAGAAAATAGTGATTTGCACATGCATCAGACAAAAATCTGCAGCCAGTGCACGGTGTGTCTGTGTGTGCTTCCTCAATCCTGAGTAAATTTATTTTTGGATAAACCAGCTTCGTTTGTGTTAGCCTGGATACGCCTGCTCACTTCCGAGCGTTCGATTCTACCCGGCTCCGGAGCGTTCCGGATTTTCTCTCGATAGGCAAGAATGACGATCAGGAGAGAGGAATGAATAGCCGGCTGTGTCTTGCAGGCCTTCGCAGACACGATATTCCACCTGGTGACGGAGAAATACCGCGAGCTGGCGGGCGGCTGCTCCCCAACGCACGCGCGCCACAAGGCCCTGGCGGGGATCGTAATGACCAGAGGTATGCCACATTTTATTGGCTTTCATATTGCTGTGAATTATTCAACACACCCAATATAGAGTGGACCTGGGCAGCTGCATACACCTACAGTGTGGGATGGACATTAAAAATTCAGGACAGACTTCTTATGAAAAGGTGCAGGAAGGGAGGTGGCCATGACAGTCCACAGAATGTTTTTTTACCCTGTAACTTTGTTTACCTCAGTATTTCTACTTAAATATCTACAAAGCCCAGATTTGTAGACTGTTTAGCGTGACTAAATGTTCATTTTGAATATTTGACTTTATTTTGCTAGCTTCACAAGGTCTTAATTTCAAAGAGATGCCCTTGAGTCTAAAGCGTGTTCTTGTTGTCGGGAGTATTATCCTGGTTTGGAAGGCGTTCTTTGGGTTTTGGGCCGGTCCCGCTTCAGTACTGCCACTCTCCTTTGAGAGTGTGGTTTGTCAATTTGGACTTCAATGAAGTCGCGCTTGTCTTGACCTAATCCAATTTCTATCTTCTCCCTGCCTCCGAAAATTGGCCTGTTTGTTTATTAATAAGCGCGTTATCTTCAAAGATCCAGATACAGGCAGCCCAAGTATTTGTAGCGAGCCAGCGGACAGAAACTCAACAGAAACACTAGGGGCTCTGTGTCCATTTCTGAAGATCTGTTGGTCGCTTAGTCTTCCCTGTGCATGGATTGAATATTAACGTGGCCAACTCTGAGCTACCAGACTCGCTCAATCAAAGGCTGCAGAATGATTTTTTTAACCCGCCAGAGACTGCTTGATGCCAGGTTTCTTATTCAGTCACTTCATAAAATCAACACGAGCGCATAAAATAAGCACAATAAGCACACAGACGCAGAGTCATAACAGAAAAAAAGGCATAAATAACCCAATTTAAACCTAGTCAGTCACTGCCTGAAGATACAAGCCTATTCAATACATCACATATAAAAAGTACAATTGAAGCGATTCAAAACAAACCAAATCAAATAGGGGAAAAAAGTTTTCCATGCAAGGTTTTATTAAGGAGGGAGAACTCGTTTTTATTTTCAGAGTGACTGTCGACGGCTTCTGCCCTTGCAGTAAAAATTTGTGTTTAAAGAAAATGGTTTGTGGGTGAACTACCAGAAAATAGAGAAGAGTAACTTTTAAAAATGTTTTTATAACCATGCTTTTACACACTAGGGTATGTTTTACACTTGGAATGTGTTTTTTTCTATAGTAATATAGGTGTTTTCATAGAAACCATATTTATTATGATAACCGAACATAAAACATTCCTGGTTCAAAAAGCCAAAAGCCCTTCAAAGTTCATGTTTTGCGGCCCGGGCGTAATGGTACATCCCACATTTCGGCTCCATTTAATTGTAAAATCTTTTGTGGATGAAGAACAACATGAATGGATTTACGAGGCTTCCTCCGCTTAATGGAATGTAAATGAGTTCACCAACATTGACCTTGACAGTTCATTTTATTCTTAGGCTAAAACCATTTTAATGCTAATTTACAGTTTTGGAGAATAATGGCTTATTGCCAAAGCATATTTTCTTTCCATTTTTGCAATATTTAAAGGAGAAAACACTTCACGGCTGAAAAAAAATCATGAGTTGAAAAGTTTTGCTATTCTGCTTGGATTAGTAATGATCATGGCCGAAGAAAGTATTGGTGAGATGATTTTATGGTATTTTTCCATCATTTAATTCCTCTGTCTGAGGGGAGAATAGTGTCTCTCCGTAATGATTCCTTATGAGATGATTGCCTCATAAAGTAATTGATGAACTGCATTTTTAAAACAAAACTCATTTGGAAAATGCCTGTTTAATGGAACTTATTAACCTCACTTTAGGAGGAAGGACTTTCCGCAGCTAAACTGCGCATCCTACTGTAAACACAATAAATTATCAGCGTTCGGTTTAATGTAGCATGATTGTGGGAGACGCCCCCACCCCCGACTGACTGCCTCCCTTGAGCTGGATACCAGCTCGGGGCCTCACTGTCAGGGCCACGTCACAAAAGAACCCTGAGAGACTCGCATGTAATTTCTGGGGCCCCATTCACGAACTCACTTTGGCGCCCCCTGCCCCACTTCAGATGCTTTTAAAAATGGAAAAAAAAAAAATGGCTGGCGAGTAGAGTCAGAAGATAGTAGCCAACTAGGAGGTTATGATCAGCATCTCCTAAATGAGGAACGTGTCCGGGGCCCCATGCAAACGGGTGATATGAGTGGGGGTAAACACCGCCCTACCACTGGCCATTCCAAGCTGGAGTCTTTCTTATGTTTGTCTCATGCTGTCTGTTTCAGACTTGCAGAAGTTAGCTGTCTTTATTTTTCTTGCATAAAATGGCTCTCAGGTGAGCGCTAACTTTACTTTGAACTCTGTGACCTGCTTTTGTTTTGTTTTTTTTTTGGCAAAGCTGTGTTTCCATGGCAGGCGAGACTCATCAGAGTGAAGCAGAGAAAAAGCTCTGATTGTCGGTGTGTATTACTGCGGCTCTGATAGGTGTGCCGGCTGGGTCTATTCCTGGGACTGAGCCGGTCACTCTCCAGTTCTGTGGTGAGCGTTGGTGTTAATAGTGAATGGAAGCCGCTGGCCGCTCCACTCCCACGGCAGAGGGACCTTCACAGTGATCTCCCATGTCGATAAGAGACGGGCATCTTTTTGTATGCAAAATTGATCTAAACAATGGCTAAGTGGATGGCGGAGGCGTGAAAGGGAATGTAGTTCCGAGTCCCACATGGCGCGGTGAGAGCAAACCGTAGCTCGGAGGTAATTCTGCAAATAAATCCCATGGACAGGCAGCAGTGTCTGAAATGCGAGGGGATGAGGTGAGATTTTCATTAGCTCTACGGACTCAGTAAGACCTCAGCAGGCCTGTGAGTCAAAGTGCAGCTCGCAGGGAACCACTTTCGAGATTCACCACCAGCCACAGGTCCTCAGGTCGAATTGGACTAAGATGACATTGTGGGCACATCTCGCCTCCTCAAGGGGGTAAATTGTTCTGTCAATTCTTCGCCATTAGGGGGAACCACTGGCATATTCCTGCCACCTTGATGTTTGGGGTCATAGGTTTGATGCACCAGGATCTCCATTTTGTTAAGGTTGACAGGTCTGGTAGGTTTAGAGCCATGCAGACCCAATACTGGTTCGTGGGGACCTGAACTGTGCCTCAGACACAGAGCTCTCCTGAGGAAGAACACTAGAATCCCCTCCCTCACTCCCATGAACCAATTCAGTTTGCTTTCAGTAATGAGGTCAAAACAGAAAGTTTAATTGGGTGGAAGTGGCAGGGGGTGGGGTTTAATCCACCTGTGTCTCTCAGTCTTCTAGCTTGGGTACAGGGTTTTTTAAGGGGTGCTCTGAATTATCAAATGCTGTGGTTTCTGGGAAATAATCCACACTTTCTTCCCCTCCTGTCTTGCGGCGCCCCCTACTGTATGATGAGAGCATGTGAAACATGATATGTGTCAGGTATGAGATAGATAGATAGATAGATAGATAGATACTTCATTAATCCCTGGAAAAAAAAAATGGGTGTGACAGCGAAAAATCAAAAAAGACAAATCAACAAAACATAATCAGTAGTATACTGAAACAAATTAGAAAATAAAAATTAAGAAGAAAAATTAAGAAACTTAAAAAAATAGAAAGTCTTTCTCTGTACAAGAAAAAAAGACATGCAAAAAAGTTGTATTGTACAGTACTGTACAGTAATGAGTAACCACAAATGCAAAATGGATATGTACAGACCATAATATGCAACACATGCAGTACATTGCAGATACATTGGCATGTGAGCCCAGGTATGAATGGTGATGCTTGGGTAGCTTTGATCTGCACACCAAGCAGTTCCACCTGGATTTTGCACAAAACCATCCTGTTTAAAAAGATCACTTAAAAAAACTTCTTATATGATAATTACATTTACACAAAACCCATAATGTGGTGTGTGTTTATCTGTCTGCATTTTTTTGAAGAGATTCACTGAACACATTCAATGTATACTTGATAATCAAGACAATTACCATAATAAAGAGACACAATTATTGACAGGCTAATTATTTGGCGTGTTTCCTTGTGTGATTTTCCACTTTCATTATGAATGATTTATCATCCGGAGAACACTTCAGGCGGCCAGCGTTTGGGATTCAGACGTGAGACGCTGTAATTATAGCATCCAGCTCTCGTTCAGTGGGGTGGATACAGAGCGCCGTGCATTATCTCGATATCGTTAAAGCAATCAAACCATGAACTGAATTACGCTCTTTCTGCAGAAATGGTGACATGATAAAATGTACCCCCCCACGCTGCGCATTATGAAAATAGACGTGCTCGTGCGTTTGCCTCTAAGATTATGTGAATGTGTAAGAGGAATTGTGTCTGAGTACTTTTACAGCCTCCATACCTGCAGCACATTCTCGGACGCGCGGCCCTAGTCAAAATGATTGTCTTTCAGACATGCAAAGCATTCCCTTTCACCAGGAGCGCTGGCAGTCTAAAGCTAATTAAGGGCTTCACAGCACGGCCAGGCTCTGAGTCTCTGTCTTTTATCCTGGCAAACTTGGGGGTGTTTTTTAGAAGTCTAAAAGGAGCAGATAAGAATCACATTTCGACCATAAGCCTTAGGAGAGGCCTGTCAGATGGGCACGTATTTGCTGAGTCATTATCAGTAGGCCGCTGTCCATGGAAATGGGGAGAACATTCCGGCAAGTTAGCTAATATTCCAACACTGTGCACTTCGCATGTTTCTATCAGAAATACAACTTGAACCTGAACTTAAGATAGATAAGGTGTCCAGCGAGTGTAATAATAATAAAAATGAAAATGCGGTGGTGTGAGGCTCAGCAGATTAGGATGCTGTGATTGGATGGTCACTGGTTATAAAGGCCGTGGTTGACAGAGTGATTTCACCTTTGGGCCCTTGAGGGATGCTTTGTGGGATGTGGATCAAGGTCCTCACAGGAAGTCTGTTAGCTGCTTTGTGGAACGTTAGCCAAGGCCCTCACAGGAAGTCCGTTAGCTGCTTTGTGGCAGGTTAGCCAAGGCCCTTACAGGAAGTAAGCTGGGTGCTTTCTAAGATAGTAGCCAAGGCCCTCACAGGAAGTCTGTTAGCTGCTTTGCGGGATGTTAACCAAGGCCCTCACAGGAAGTCCGTTAGCTGCTTTGTGGCAGGTTAGCCGAGGCCCTCACAGGAAGTAAGCTGGGTGCTTTCTAAGATAGTAGCCAAGGCCCTCACAGGAAGTCCGTTAGCTGCTTTGTGGGACATTAGTCGAGGCCCTCACAGGAAGTCAGCTAGCTGCTTCGCAGGATGTTAGCCAAGGCCTTCACAGGAAGTGTGCTAGCTGCTTTGTGGGACGTTAGCCAAAGCCCTCTCAGGAAGTCTGCTAGCAGCTGTCTGAGATGTTAGCCAAGGCCCTCGCATTAAGTCCACAAGCTGCTTTGTGGGTTGTTAGTCGAGGCCCTCACTGAAGTCTGCTAGCTTCTTTGTAAGATGTTAGCCGAGGCCTTCTCAGGAGGTCTGCTAGGCGCTTTCTGAAACGATAGCCAAGGCTCTCACAGGAATTTTGCTAGCTGCTTCGTGGGACGTTAGTTGAGGCCCTCACAGGAATTCTGCTAGCCTCTTTGTGGGACGGTAGCTGAGGCCCTTATAGTTAGTCCGTTAGCTGTTTTGTGGGACGTTAGTTGAGGCTCTCACAGGATTGAATGTTTTTCCTGGCCTCCATTCACATAGCAACAGACATTTTGATGATGCTTTAAAGGCAGTATGATAGATTTCTAAGCCTAGCCTTTTAACCCTGCCTCGATATTTTCATCATGCTTATAGCCAAGACCACGTTGTAAAGGTGGTCCAGCCATGGGTGCGGTACCATCTGGTGCTCTGAAGATAAAAGTTCATATGTTACTCGCTGCCTGCAGGTCTGGCAGAGAGCACTGACGCCTGAATTTCCAGAAAGATGGAGAGATTTTGTTGCTTTGAAGAGAAAGTGCCGTTAAGCACACTGAGCGAAGCTGCCACGTCGCCGGGTTTCATTCAGGCAAAAACAAAACAAAACAAAGCAGAAGCTACTGAATGTCTCCCAACAATCAGATGAACGGGGTGTCTGTTGCAAACTTGTTCAGCATTCTGCTTCTTCTTCATCCTGCTTGCTCATGGTTTTGTCACTTCGCTTGCAAAAAGCCCACAGCCCACTTCCATCCCCTGCTTCAGGATCACGAGTTAATTCATTAATACCAGCATCTCCGATGGCGGCACTTAAGATGCACAACGCCTTTGTTTACTGTAGACAGTTTTACCGCATTAATTCACACCAAACCTCCAGCTCCAGGAGCTCCATCAATCACCCCGATTATGACACGCGGCGCTAACACTGATGCTTGGGGAATGTGTACCGTTCTGCACATGAGGATACAGCACGCCGCGTGAAGCACTCTGTGAATTTTACAGCCAGTCACTAATTTAATTATGTAGATATGACGATAAACTGGTAATTGACACAGAAATGTATCCAGTAGTCCTAATATTGACATATTCAATATAGAAAATGGTGACAGGAATCGTGCCATTTTTACCATGAATCTGCCTTAAAAGATGAATCTGAAGATTAATTTACTCCAGTACATTACACTTGTCACCTTATTACACCAATAGCCAGCTAACAATGATGCTGCTACTGTATCTGGTCTTTCTCACTATTTTTTACAAGATCTGTTTCAATATTTCCTGCCTTATATTTGTCAGATTTTCCTTTATTTCACTAGTTAACCTTCTCCCTACCTTCTGTGATGTATGTATATTCTCGGGGGGCAGCACGGTGGCACAGTGATTAGCACTGTTGCCTCACACCTCTAGGACCAGGACTACATGGTTGTCATTTTCTCACTGTGTCATCATGGGGTTTCCTCTGGGTACTCCAGTGTCGCCCCCCCCAACAGTCCAAAAAAAAGCTGAGGTTAAATCTCAGGTTAAATGTAGTTACAAATTACCTGTAGATGTGCTATGGGATAGGGGGGCTATGGGCTATGTGCCTGATATATATAAAGAAAAAAAAATGAGTGGTGAGTGAATGATGTTTGAGTATGCCTGCGATGGGTTGGTGCCCATTCCTGGGTTGGAAAGGCTCCAGAACCCCTATGACTCTGAACAGGATAAGTGGGTACAGAAGATGGATAGATGGATGGGTATGATTGTGATTGTGAGTATGACCCACCCCCTCATCACCCTACTGAGTGGTATGGACTCACCTGCGCTTCCTGTGCCCTATACCCCCCACACCCCCCAGGTCTGGATCTCAGGCAAGCCCAGGTCATCGCCATATCGACCGGCACCAAATGCCTGAGTGGCGAGTACATCAGCGAGCAGGGCCTGGCGGTGCATGACTGCCACGCTGAGGTCATCGCTAGGAGGGCCTTTCTGCGCTTCCTCTACGCTCAGCTGGAGCTCTTCCTCAGGTGAGACGCGTGTTACTGCTGCCAATGAAGTTATATATCCTCATAGCAGTGGATAAACAACTAGTCATATAAATTATATAAAAGTTTAAAAAAGAGTATATTTCACTGTCACTGTGACATTTAAATGACGTAGTTTATATTAGTACTGAAACTACTACAAAGTTCATCATAATATCTTTGACATGTGCGTCGTACGTTGTATAGTCGTCTCTTACTCTGAACTTTTTATGTGCGATGATTGTAGCAATAATTAGCACCATGGTAACAGTTAAGGTTTATAAATCAAATATATTCTCATAATTAAGCCGCTGCCCACCAAGCATAATTGCTCCAAAGCCCACTTATCTTTAGTGAAGGATAAGTGTTGGTATGTAATGTTACGTGGGATTTCACATTTTTTTTTTTTTTTAAATTATCATTTTTCTCATGAACAAAGGTTTGGATTGTGTTTGGACTGTGTATTTTAAACTTTCTCAAAGCCTGCAGGGTCATTTTATCTGCCGTTTAGCTGCGCCGAGATCCCTAATCAGACATTACACCTCCTCCAGGAGTCTTAATGCGAGAGACGAGGCTTTGCACCCACTTGCAGGTTTCTATGCTAAGCGGCTGTCCTGCTGCAGCGTGCCGGTGGAATGGGAGATCTCCTTAATGTCAAATTTGCATACTGGAGATGACCTTCGTCATCTCGCAACACGCGATTAAATGAATAAACCGAACCCAGTTTCACCCCCTTTCAAGGGGGTGAATCTGGCCGTATAGACTGTAGAGTCCGCGGGGGGCTGGACGATGCTCCCTGGATGATGGGACAGTGCCTACTGCCGGAGTTTGAGGTTAGGAATCGTGCCCTGAGGCGTTTTTAAAGCCTGCATAGTGGCGAAGGAGCCTCACCTCCTGTTACAGTGTTCATAACCATGTTTTTCACATTGAAATTCATTCTCCAAAGAATGGCAAGATGCAAGACATAACCCAGATCGATATCCATAAATAAATTTTGTCATGCAGGCAACCAGAGGCTTGAAGCAAATTTCAAGGGGGTTATGTGCCTAATTGGTATTACAAAAACAGAAAAAGTTGAACCTATTATTTTGCTATGTGGCTACGTCCCTACTGTATTCGCAACTATCAAGTGCCCAACATTTCTGTTCAATTAACTCCATCTTAGGATGCCACGGATTTTGAGCCCGTTTGTCATGTTCCAGAATGTGGCTGAGCCTAGTGCAGTCTGGGAACGACAGAACTAACAACACAGAAGTCAGAAGCCATGTACCTTAATGATAGGGCTCTATAGCTCAGCATTAGCTGAGCTGTGGCTGGTCACAGTCTTCTTCTGCGCCATCAACCATCAGCTGAGCAGAGTCTGCATGGTGCAGTGTGAGTGCTGTAGATTTCCCCTCCCACTGGCCACACCAGAGAGTAAGTTCAAGCATTACTACACCCCCCAACCCCACCCACCTTTCCCAGGTTTATAAACCCATACAACAGATTTTAGGGAGAGCAAATATATGCCCCATGTGATGCAGAAATACTGCACACCAACAGGGGGCACACTCGCTGCTCGATGGCCAGCCTGCTGACACAGCCTCAGATCCAGCGTCGGTTGTCCCGTGCTTTTTTAAAACTGATTATCCCTTCACTTCTCCTTCTCACCAACATCTGTCGGAAGCAAAAACAGGGCGGACTGGGAGCAGTCGATCTTCATCCGGCGCAAGGAGGTCAGCTTCAGGCTGAGGGAGAACATCCTGTTCCACATGTACATCAGCACATCTCCTTGTGGGGATGCCCGGCTCTACTCTCCCTACGAAATCTCCACCGATTGTAAGGCTGCCTCCTCTCGAGGGTCACGTGACCCAGATCCACCTGCACCGTGGCTTTGATGGGATCAATCCCACTAACAGGCGTTATACATACCCTGCACCTTATTTGTGTTGCTGTTTTAGGCCCGAGTGTGAAATATCTTACTTTTCTGCATGAAACGTATGTCACATCTGGAGTCTTCCAGGTCTGGGAGTCGCACTGGAGCCAAAATGGGGTCCTTTCTGTTGAAACATGGCTAACATGGTCCTGTGATATTATTATGATATTTTTAGGGTACGGTGTGCAGAGTAATCACTGCATTATTAAAAAGCACGCCTTCCTGGGAAGAGCTGAACTTCTCTTGCTTGGTCATTAAATACCTTAAAAACGTTCATCAATCAGCCTTTACAGATTAGGAAATGAGTTCTGCAGCAGGGCTCCGTAATACCTTTTCTTTCTGCTCCTCGTCCCTTCAGAGGAGAACTCGGGGCTTAACTGGGCCCTTTTTTCAGTAGGAGAAGTATGACATGGGGAGGGTATAATCCTCCTTTACACGTACCCACAAAACTTCCCACATCGCTGTTTTTTCATAGCGAAGTCAGATGTTGAGGCATCATAGCAACAGCAGTAATGTGATCTGCTGCCAATTCGATGCACACACTCATAACACTGTATGATTAAAATATACTCCATAGTATATTTTAAATTATATGTATTTGGACTTTTCTCTGCTCTGACTGGCTGCCACAGCATGCTATACTCAGTCGCCAATTAGTCCTCCGCTCTAATTAAGGTCTTGTTAATTGAGTGCAAATTAAGGTTAAAGCAAATTGCAAATTTGGAGATCTATCAGTATCCTGTTTAACAAGACAAATAGCTGCACAATGAAACAGAAAACGTCTTATACATTGATCAAAATGAAAGCTGACACTCAACAGTACATCCACCACTTTTATATTTAACTGTGCTGTGATGTGAATTGAGAGTCTGATTTTGCTCTTTTGTTAATGTTACCAGGAAATCACGGGACTTCTTTGTAGAAATAAACTGTGGATCATGCACTTTTGGAATAGTACATTGCTTAGATTTGAGTGAGGCCCGCACAACGTTCCGGGCGCACAGGATCATAACTAACATAGTTACTTACCTCTGAGTTATTCTCGCATGAAATAATGCAGCCGACATTCAGTTTGGCGAGTTCATTAGATTTTCTCCATACGGTGCCGAATCCATTACGGCATAACGTGATGCAGTCAGGGAAATGTTACCGACAATGAAATGCAGTTGTGAATTCTGGCCTTCAGAGTAATAACCTATTTGAACCGGCGCCATTTAGCAGCACTGCCCCCTTAGCATATGATTTACTGGTCCCCCCCAGTGCAAGCCAGCCGGCCACTGGTGAAGAAGCCACACGGGAAACTGCGGGCCAAGGTGGAGTCCGGTGAGGGCACCCTGCCCGTGCGTGCCGGTGCCGACACACAAACATGGGACGGCGTGCTCCAGGGTGAGCAGCTCATCACCATGTCCTGCACAGACAAGATCTCCAGGTAGGCCTCCTGGGAGCCATCGCCCGTGGCCTGCAGCCGCTCCCCCCGCGGCACCCTGGGGCCAAGGCCACTGCCCATTTAACGAAATCGCCAGGCGAGTCACAGAAAAGGCTGAATTAGCGTCAGGTGCTAACGGTGTGATGAATGGCCCGTGTTACGGTGCGTATGTGCGTGCGGCCGGCCTGGCAGGCCCAGCACTGCCTAATGAACTGAAAAACAGTCATAATGAAGAACAGCGGGGTCCTCTGCCTTTATCTGCTCCTGCAGGCTTGGTGAAAACAGCTGCTAACAAAACCGTTACCATCCCAAACTCAATCTTATATCACTATTATTATTATATACAGTAAGTCTTTTGCGGCCAGGAGCAGGCTCTATATATAAAGGCAGCCGTGTCTTGCTACGACAGAACAAAATAAATAAAATGTTTTGGGTGCTCTTGTGACCTTATCTCTCTGTGTTGATTCAGATGTGTTTGTGTTGTACGCTTGGGGATCAGAGTGCATGTTTTGGCTTATGTCCATAGACAGGGATTGAGTAGCCCCTATTTGGACAGATTTCCCTAAATGGCAGAGAAACAGCTGATGTTTTATATATACTGGCATCATACAGCATGTGTGTTTTACGGTTATGACTAAATGAAGGATTTTTGGGGATGTGGGCAGTTTAAAAAAGTGCTGAATTCCATTCCGTCAATTTAAAATTAGGAAAGAACTTAGTGTGTTTTGGTGTGTGTGTGCGTGAGTGTTGGGGCGGGGGGCAGGTCCATTGACACACACCGGGATCTGTGTAGACATCACTGTTGGATCCCACCGCTCCAGCCAGTCTTGTAAACCTGGGCTGACTGAGGACTTGTGGACAGTTTTGTTAAACCAGTATTGTGTGGGATGGGGGGTGGGGGGCAGACAGTCTCCGCTACCACCGACATTAATTTAACCAATTGGATCCAGTTGGCTGGGGCTGGAAACGCTCCGATTAAATCTAGCCAGGTCAGCGCCGAGGTGAAAGCAATTACATCACAAAAAAGAGAATAAAAAGAGAAGGGAGAACCCCCCCCACCCCACCCCCCTGGCCCCTATCCTGCTTTATATCCCTGTAAATCATACCAGTACCTCCACTGGAGTGGGTGGGTCGTGGGGGCAGCTAATCAAGGTCACGCTAAGGAGCAGAGTGAAAGCGGCTTGGCTCCTTGTCCCCCTCGCTGGGCCCGTGTCAGCTGATCCCAGCATCCAGGCCCCCCCCGGCTCTGCCCGTGGTCTCTCCCAGCACGTTCACCGCTATAAAGTGGCAGCCCCGTCTGTTTTAGCAGACAGGAGCTTTACGATAACGGCATCTGACGACAAGGTTCTCCATAGATTGGTGCCGAGACGGAGCCAGCTGACCGGAGTAGATGTTTAATTAAACCGGCGGCCGCTTTAATTGGGGGCCAGAATGGATTTCACATGAGTATTATCCTTTATATTCCATTTGAGTTTTATGTAGATGAACACATTACTTTAATGGCTGCGTTTACGGAGCGGGAGAGGGCCGAGAGTGAGGAAGAGATGAAGGCTGGCCCTCGCATCCTTACAGTCACCAGATGGCTGTCTTTTCTTGCATGAGATTAAAAGATGTTTCTAATTCACAGCACTGCATCCTGGGCAAATTAATATTGCAAGCTAAATCATTTCTGTTTTTGGGTGGGGGCTGGGAGGGGGGCAAGAGTGCTTTATTTCTGAACAGATTGCTCCATAGGTAGTACAGGGGACTAGGTGAGAGTCACTGAGTGATTCTTGAAAGGAGATGTTTGTTCATTGACTGTTGCGAGACGCGACAATGTAATGACTCATTATTAATCATAAATAAAGATGCGAGGGGAGAAGAGGCGGCCGCAATAATTAGCAGTAATGATGAAGAAACATTAATTAAAAGGAGAACAATTGTGGTAAAAATTTGCAGCACAATGTGCGGCAGCAATTGTGCTCTTCGAAGATTCATTAACGGAAGCTGGTAGTGAAACTTCTGCTCGTTCTTCTGTCTTCCGAGGGAGGAGAAGGAGGAGGAAGATGTCCGGCCCATCGGCACATTGAGCCTTCTACTAGTGCAATAAAACATGACACAAATGGTTTATTTGGTGTTCATGATAAGGAGCCGAACCGTTGGGGTGTTAGCATCATGACTGTTTACGCAAGTTAATATGTTAATATGCGTGATGTTTACACACAACCTCATCTAGGGCGGGTTTGATTGGTTCATTTGACGTTCATCAAGGTGGTTGATGTCATTAGGGGCCTAAAATCTCATCGCAAAACTGGACAAAGAAAATCTGCTCTGCTATAGGTTTCGAAACGCAAAGAATCTTGAGCTGCCAACAAAACATCCCAGAAACCTTAAACATGAAAAAGATAAAACTTCTTAAATTACCGAAATCACTTAGCTTTAGTTTGTTTAAACAGTTTCCCCTATTCAGAAATGGCCTTTGGGTACGATCTGGTGCTGTTGATAATGTCTCATTTAAGGTAAGTACCGTGTTGTTAATTGCAGGTTGCCCCCCGCCAGTCCTTATGTAACAGCAAAGCTAAACATTACCACATGCGGTGTTCTGTGGGGGGTTACTCATTGGGCTTTGTACATGACAGCTTAAAGTGCTGTGGTATGTTTTAATAATATTATTAATTTGACAGTAGTGTGGAGGGAGCGTGGCATTAAGCTGGTAAACAGATTCCCCGTACAGCAAACCTGAGGGGGGAAGGGTGATGTCACTTTGCTGCAACTCTTGTCTATAAAAATAAAATAAAAAGGCTGGCGTCTCGATGTTAACGAGCCCTGGGGCGTAAAAAGGCAGGCAGAGTGCTCTGCAAAGTATCTAACGCCCTGCCCCTGCGTGCTCATCCTAACATGCACCCCCATCCTCCCACAGGTGGAACGTTCTGGGCCTACAGGGATCCCTCCTCACGCATTTTGTCGAGCCAGTCTACCTGCACAGCCTGACGGTTGGCAGCCTCCGGCACCCGGGCCACTTCTCCCGGACGGTGGCACGGCGCCTGGAGCACATCGACACCCTCCCGCCGTCATACAGGCGCAACCAGCTCCTGCTCAGCGGTACACCCCTCATGCCGACGTGCACAACCGCACCGGGCAACTTGCAAAAACCTGACACTGAAAGTTGAAAGGGCCCGGTTCTATTTGTGAGCTGAGGAGCGTGGTTTTCACATCCCGCTCCAACGCCTAACGTGCCTCTGAGAGGCGCTCTGATACGTTTCTCTCAATACATGGAAATAAGACAATGAATTAAACATGAGCCCAATTATTCCAGCAAGAATGGCTTAAGGAAACCTTTAGAAATTCTCTTGTAGTTTGTAAGAAACTCTGTCTCACACCAGTTAAGTCTCAGAGTAAAAAAAACGTAAGCTCTGTTATGATGTTTTCGCCTCGGTCGCCAGTCTCGTCCTACACATCCTTGCGTTTGGTCTAAACGGCACCACCCTCTGTGCTGTGACAACAGAGAAAGTTTGTTACTATCGTTAGGAAGAAGAATCGGGGCTGGAGAGATACTAACATGAACATTAACGACCCTGCACAGATGCTTCGCTATTTGTGATGTTAGTTACGATTAAGGAACGTTCTGGAAATATGAGGTATGTTGAGCGAGGCTAACGACAACAGACAGCAATGGTGCTAGTTGGAGCTTACTTTCAGTGTTGTCTTCCTGCCTGCTGACTCCTCATCCCCCTGGGGGGGCCTTCCCCACATGGGGCAGCAGAGGGGCTGGTTTCTGCTCAGGCAAGCAGGATGGGTACGGATTTGCCATGTGACACACTATACATGGCCGGCGTCCCAGCATTAGGGGACTGATTTGCCACGGTTAACCAGTAATTGCCAAGTAATTTTTTCCACATTCACACACAGTTCAGTTTATTGTTCCTCATGACCTTGTAGGTGTCCATCCAGCTATTCTCCACCTTATTATCGTTCTGCATATTTCTCTGGAATGTTCTGTCAGAGGTAGGACACCAATTCAAGTCACGATGACAGTGATGGTGTTGATGATGATAATGGTGATAGCTACAGAGACTGTACAAGCGTCAATCATTTTATCAGCTCTGGGCCATTTCATTCTATTTAAGCAGCATTTTGGGTATCCATTTGACCTTCGGTCTGCAGAATCACGCCACTCGGCACCTTTTGAACAGAACTTGGGCTGGTGATCGCGATCTTTGTTCCAAGGGCCACCGCTGAGCTCCCACAACAAAGGTCCCTGCAGCGGTCGGCATCTTCGAAATCAATTCAATCACAGAGCTCATCAGCGGTATTCAGCATGCGACTTTGGGGCGGGCTGTCTGGCCCATTCATCACCCTGTGCAAATCAGGCCTTGACGGACCTCAGCACCGGCCTTTTCGCCCGCGTCACGCTCTGCTGGGCCACCCGCATTGTCTCCACGGCAACAATAGGTGTGCAAGGGACTCCCATAATCACCTGCAGCTGGCCGTTCGATTAGACGATAACACAGATAAGACTGTGTGGATCCAAGTCAAGTAGCAGAGAGCAATCTATCATTAATATCATTAATATCGGTCGAATCTCAAATAACAGAGTGAAAATGAGCGATTATCTCAGTTTGAAGCTACTCTTTCTGGCAGAGTACCTTAGTGACGATATTCTGCATCCTTTCCGGAAAATTTGTCCTCGTGGCGTGTTGTAAGGCTCTGCTCGCTGGAACAGTGATTGAAAAGCCCAGCCCATCCACGTGCCTCAGAGCCGTGTTTACCACAGACGGGGACCCCGATGGATTGATTGGAACCTGCATGCTCAAGTGGGCGGAGCTCTTGTTTGTGCCATTCCTCCAGCTACAGACAAACAGACTCTTGGGAGCTTCCCCATTTATCTGTTCTGGTTGAACGTCTTTGGCTGGGAGCCCATCAAACACCGTGCGATTCTTGTGTAAATCTTGAAGGATTTTATTCACTCACACAAATCTTTACAGATTCTCGAGGTCCATAACCTTTTTATACTGCAAACGCTAACCGCGCATTTAACTAGCGAGGGGGACTTCAAAGTACGCAGTGTGTAGGACTACTGCATGCTGTCAATCACAGACCAACTCCCCCTAATGGAAACCAGATTCGAGCAGTCAGGTATTACAATAACTGTTTTAATGCAATATTCACTTTTATGGCCAACATTAAAAGACAAAAAAAGATAAAAGTGACTTGCGTCTAAGCAGCCAGCGATGTGACGGACGGGCGTTTCAGTGCAAACGTGTTCAGATATATTAAGCATTTAGGGTCAAGCTCACGGCACAAGATCAGCAGAAAGTGCATCGTTACCAGGGAAAGAAACATCATGAATAATCCACATGGCATGCCAGAAGCCGTCGCTAAGGCCGTCACTAAGCATGGTTTGTTTTTAAACGTCTGATTGAAAGGCCCATATTACATGCAATTGGGCAGATGTAGGAGCTCAATAGCACAGTGATTACATGAGACCTACATGCCCCCCCAAATGCAATTACAGTAAAGCCAAAATCGTTACTGGAGTGAGAGGTAGACTGACATTACACTGTGAATGTCTGAAGAAAGACTGAATTGATGGCTTTCAGTTTTTGTATGGAAACCAGTTGCAATGAGCAAACTAAACTCATAAAGCACATTCCAGAGTCACTCAGAACTGCAACTGGGTGGTCAACAACCACCAGTAGATTCTCCACACACCGGCAGATGCTGACTCGTTCACTAAACTCTCAATTTCATTTTGGTTACCTGAGCTCTCAGCTGAGGTAGACGCAATATCTTTTGAGACCCCTCCCACTCTCTGACTCCACCCCTTCCTGTCTGCCACAGGCCTCAGCCGCGATGACAGCCGGCAGCCGGGAAAGTCCCCCTGCTTCAGTGTGAACTGGACGGTGGGTGACGGCCAGCTGGAGGTGGTGAACGCCACCACGGGCAAGAGGAAGGATTCAGGGGTGGCGTCGCGGATCTGCAAGCGTGGGCTCTTCGCGCGCTGGGCCAGGCTGCACCGCAAGGTGAGCCAGGGTGGGTGTGGGTCCTCGTTACTCCCATGGGACTACGCTGGCGTTTACAATAAGGATGCGCTGCCATTCCCCGCCGAGTCATCCCGCACCAAACCGCGTCGAGAGAAGCATCTGAGGCAATCCGCTCTCACCGCCCGCGCACAGGAATCCCTCTGACACACCCAACCATCCTGACAGCTGCCTGAAGGACCCTGCTCCATGGATTAGTCTATTAGCAAACAGAAAGTCTAGCTTAAATTTCATCATGAAAGTATATGCCAAACGTATCGCATACGGTTAAAGCGTAATGACTGCCGAATCATAATTATTTTGAAAAGCTCTCAAATGGCCTCCCCTAGAAAAAAAACTTCCTTGCACTTGCAGTCACATGTGGGAACACACAGCATCATCTCAAAGAAGCCCCCCCATATCCTCATTTGCTGCTCTTTTTTTGCAACAAAGGAAAGGCACAAAAGCACAGAGAGTGTTAAATTGCTTGTGAAATTTAAATGGGAGATTACACAGCTGCTGAAGTCCCCCGTTTGTGCCGCCTCATTCGTTTTGTTTTTCTCTTCTCTTTTTTGTGCGCCCGGGTTTGCTGTGCGTCGTTTTTTTTTTTGTTTTTTTTTTTTTTTGGGGGCGGGCGGCCCCCCCCCCCCCCCCCCC
>JAODKC010000001.1:15775332-15789525 GCA_026777985.1 Mormyrops attenuatus
CCCCCACCCCCCACAGCTGAGCACGCACACGACGAGCCATGGGGAGACGCCACTGGTGTACGCCGAGGCCAAGCTGGCCGCCCGATCCTACCAGGCTGCAAAGCAGCAGCTGTTTCGCTCACTGCGAGAAGCGGGACTGGGCACCTGGGTGAAAAAGCCACCTGAACTGGACCAGTTTGAGCTGCCAGTCTGAAGACCAGAAGGGAGAGGGGCCAGGGTGGGGTTGGGACGTGGTACTTGGGGGGAGACAGGGAAATGACCAGGGTGTCCACTCTTCAAGGCGAGTAACACATAGGGTCCATGTGGAGGTAATGAAAAGAGAATTACCAAAAACAAAGGTGATGTCGGTGGAAATGTGGGTGGGGATATGGGTGGAGGTGTGGGCAGATAATTAGGCAGAGACTCCGTGGAGAAATGGGCGGGGAGATGGAGACATGGGTGGAGACATGGGCAGAGAAATGGATGGAAATGTGGGCAATGAGAACTCAGGAGCCCAGGACACCTCGCCAGTGTCCCCCGCCTGCTGCTCCATGCAGGGTGGGGGCTGTCACCCCAGAGGAGCTCTAACCTCCACCAGAGTGAAAGGCAGCAGTTATCGTGTCATCAGCCATTTCCAGCCTTTTATCTCCATGGCCACCCAGTTAAAGACCCTGTCATAGTGACGTGTGCAAAGCAGGACCACCGCACCCTCACCATCCCTCCGTCTGTCTGCCCATCCCTGCTGAAGCTCGGAGACCAGAAGCGGGGTTTGACCTTGCAAAAACACGAGATCTTTTTTGCAAAAACACATGAAATCGGGGGGGGGAGACACAGCACAGGACGTAAACCAGGGGGCAGGCCACTGTTGCACAGACCCCCCCCACCCCTGCTACCACACTCGCAACCCCCATTTCACACTCAGGACGCAGGTAAAATGCTGTCAATAAACTGCCCATCTAACTGAGTGGAGGGTGTGACTCGTTGACATGGAAACGACTGGCGAGGCAGCTAAGAAAGGCCCCCCATTCATTCAGCATCCGTCGGGGTCTCTGCGTCTATCGCTCTGACCCAGCCCACGCTGGAAAACACCACCCCCCCAGCCACTGTCTCCCTTTGGGATCTTCAGATCGAAATCAGCAGACAGGGCACGTTCGATTTTTCCATTTTTGCACCATCTGTCTCTTACGTGTGAAACTATTAGCTATTACAGATTATCAGGACCATTTGTTTTGCTACATGTAAACATTTATTTTTTCATAGGAGTGTATCAGGAGTACATCACAACATACATTAAAAGCCACCGCCCCCTAGTGGCCTCATGCTGTTACCCTCCCTGCTCTGACTGTGTCAGATAGGCATTGTTCTCACATTCACTACTTGCTGGTGCTATTCGCTCTGACATGGCGCATGAATCATTCCGTGTTCCTGCCGAGATGGTACGACAGGGGTGTCGGATGACGTCACCCATAGCCCTGCGGACAGAACACACCAAAAACACACAGAGACTTATCTTAAACGTTACCCCAGTTTAAATGAAAGTGGCCTGATATCAACCTTTAAAAATGATGATTTCAGGTCCCTCACCTAGTGATGCATTGCTGGGGTTTGATATATAAATGTAGAACTACACTGATCAAAATGTGTTCTGGTAAAGGACTTTTATTTTGTGTAAAATGAGCTCTGAATCGTCAGTCTCAATCTACATAGCTGTGACACAGACACAGGTTCCGGGTTCTGATGTATGCAAAGGGATTCTGCGCCCACAGCAAAGGTCTCGATTACCAGCGAAGCACTTGGCACCATCCTGGCGACAGCTACCTGAGCGTGATGCTCATCAATCCATCAAACAGCCGAACATCTCCTAAATACAACAATGGTTACGTCTCACAGTCCGAAAGCAGAGCCTTTACGTGTGTACAGAGAGCCGAAGTGACTGCCTGTCTCAAAGGCAATATTTACATAAATGGGTTTAAATCTGTAATATTTTTAAAAAAAAAAAAAAAAAGAAAAAAAAAAAAAGTAGGGAGTCATTATAGTATCACAGAATTAAAGATGTAAATTTAGATGATGAGCATATGCTGCTAGAGTCTGTAAATTGCACTTAAGAACTTATAAGTGAATGTTACAGTTTCAGTAAATAAAAGATGGAAAACCTGAACTGTAGCTTTTTTTTTTTGCTGCTGTCCAGGTAGCTTAAGGTTACTCTGAGGTACATGTTTTGAAGGCGCACAGCACTAGCTACACGCCTCGGTTTACTAAAATTGATAGGTTTCATAGAAAATGCCTGGGATTTAACTTGCCTTGAATTGACCTGGCAAAACATCCAGCTGACCGAAATAAATATAAAAATGAGAGTCTTAACTAAATAAAGAATATTAATAAAAACGTATAAATCACATTAACTAACAAATCTATTATGACATGATTTTTAAAATTTACACCGGTGTCAAAATAGAATATTGTAAACTTGAGTCCGCATAACTAAATTTACCTCTGAAATATCTGATCGTAAAACCAGCACCCGAAAGCATTGTAATAATGAAGCATAATAAAAAATGCAGAATAGCAAGTCATTTGTTGCACAGGCACTGAATGGCAGCCCCACTCTGTAAGTGCTTCCACATGGAGGGAATCACGTGACCACCTCATGCCGCATTGCATTATGGAATACCGGTCCATTAGAAACGCTTCCTCTTACAGTACACAAGCTGGACCCGCTACAGTATGAAGCTTAAGTCTTTAAAAGATATCAGAAGCATTCATTAGGACACATAATGGGGACGAAGCGCTTCATTAGCTGTCACGTTGTTTTTAACAAAAACCACGGCCATTCATCTATGTAGTAAGTTCTCTGATCACAAAATGATGGAACATCTCGAGTTTCGGCCAAGCGAAAATTAAATCCTGACATATTTTAGATATGGAGTGCAGTCCTTCCATCATAATGGGTGTATTTATTGCCTGACGTACTTTATTCATCATCCGGCGTACTGTGGTAAGGCCTCGGCTTAGCACCGCTGTGTATGTCCATCAGCCCACCGCATATTCGGACTGCCCCAGCGGTATAACGGTAGTGTTTCTGGGGATACAAAGAGCCGGGGGCTAATGTTGCCGGAGGGGCACCTTTCTTGCCGTGTATCCTGTTCCAGCTGGCGGCAGGATGCCGGCTGTCCGCACCAATCCGCTTACACGGTAATCCCGCCTTGGCTCTCCGGGGACTGTCGAGTTCGCCACGGTGGGGTAGAGCCGCCCGGCCTGACACCCCAGCGGGAAATGAGAGCGCCCTCCAGTCCCATCATTCCCAGGGAGCCTCTCTGTGACAGAAGAGAGAAAAGCAGCAGTAATCATAGGAGCCGGGGGGCAGTCAGGCCTGAACGTATCACCTGTGACATGACCCGGTTTGCAGGCCGCTCTCGTGCACCCAGCCCGCCCTCACAGGGAGGTGGCTTTGCTGCACACGGCTGTATAAACAAACTGGGAGCTCAGGTGCTTCTCGTGCTGTGCAACTGAGACAGGGGGTGTTAATATCATCTAACGAGAGGGGTTTAGATCCCAGGGGGCTGAGTACCCCCCCCCAGCACCAAGAAATATAATATTAATATATATTAAAATGAGTCACGCTTACCTGGCGAAGAACGTTTCTATAGAAATATACTTGTTTGCTACAATCATATTTTGTTTAAACTGCTCGATTCAAAAGAAACGGGAGTCACGTGACCATCCTCCCCGCCACCGCTGATGAACCCCCTTCGCTCCACCGAAGACGGAAATATATTTGGAAATGTTGTTATCTTTTCAGTGCCGAGACGGGTGTCACACGGGCCAGCTCCAGAATTCACCACCCTGTAAAATAGACGCCCCGTGCCGCGGCGGGTCCGCCCAGCACCCCCGAAGGCAAGTGTCTGCACTACAATAAACATGGTAATTGGCAATTTCAGCAGCTGTCCAGGTACAATCGCGAGCATCCAGCTGAAATCTCACCGACCCCAGTGTCAGATAAGCTCTTTCCGAAGCTGAGAAGACTTTCCTAAAAAAAAATTATTTAAAATAGGCCCTTTTTCAGGACATGCAGTTAACTGTACGGCGCTCACAGTCGGTCCGGTTCAGTCCGTTCCGACCCGGAAAGAAGCAGTCCTGTTTCCGTGCTGATGCAGCCGTTCCAGGCTCACGCACCCTTTTTACAGACGCGAAACGAGCTCATAATATAATGAGTGACGTATAGCACACATAAGCGTCAAGGCGCTATATTTATAAAGCGCACCTGAGCTTATTAGGCCTGGCAGTGCTGCGACGGGAAGCTGGCAGCCCTCGCACGCACCCTGCCTGAGCGCGTCATTAAGGAGCTAATCAATTTTACACACTCGCATAAACACAGTTTCCTTTCAATTAAACCACGTGTCCGTCTTTCTGCGCACATTCGTCCAATACGCCGCAGCTAGCGCCAGTCATTCCTGATTATCACGTGGTTCGCGTGGGGGTGTCCGTCACAGCGTAGTTCATCTGTGTCTGGGGGGTCGGCTGTCTTTCACAGTAATATCCTAAGCGAACCAGGCAAAACTGTTATTGGCGATATAAAATGTTCAGTTTTTATTGGTTAATAATGCGCATATAAAATGGATTCATTTAAAACTACGGACCAATTTTATCTTTCGTGTATTTTTTTAAAATAATTCATTCCCTTCTAGTCTCTCGATTATGTCTAATGAGAAATCTGTTCCCTACCAAAAAACACTTAAAATATTTAACAGCTCACTTCTTATGATTTTATGATAAAAAATTAAAAACACGTTGTTGAACAATAACAAGAACTGCCATTCCGTCTTTTTAGGTAGCTAATTTCCTATTATTTCCTATTAGTGCCGTTAAGTCGATCTCGGAATATGAAAGGACTCGGATCACTTGGTAATTATCGCAAGGCGAAAACCCGCTTCCATGTTTTTACAAAGATTGGAACGGCATAGCGTCTGACCAGGCGAAGCTATAAACACAAAAGCAGGAAAGGCGACACATAAGAAGCGTATGGGCTACGCAGAGCCGTGGGAGTGACAGAAGACTCGGGGACAAGCGAATGAAATGAAACACTTTATTTCGCTGGAGCGTTTGTGCTTTTTATGGAGGCGGGCGAACCGCGCGGTGTTACGGGCATGGAAACGACCCGCAGCATCGCTCAATTCCATCGGCTCCGTGGCTCGTCCAGTCCCACGCTTCCGCGGTCTAAACTGTGATCTCAGCACGACTCGGAAAGTAGTTCCAAAGTCCAAAGTGTTTAATACCAAGCAAAGCAGAAGATGCAATTCGATAAAACAAACAAACAAAAAAAAAGAACACAAAAAAATACATTTAAAAAAATACTTTTAAAATGAAGTGTTTGACAGAATTTTAAATATTGGCACGAAAACCCCGTAGATGCACCTAAATCCACACATATATAAGTATTACAGTACAAGAATGTGTTTTACACAAACCAAAGCTTAACACTGTAATTAACAAATCAGGCTAATGAAAGAAAAGTCAGAAATATTTCAGACCTTCCACGAAAGGCAGTTCAAACTCATTAAAAGCCAAAAGACCCTTTTTAACATGTGATGAAAGTATTAAGGGGGAAAATAGTTTAGAACTACACAAAATCAGCGGTAACGAAGAGCATGTTGGTATTCTGTTAGAATGATCCAATCCTAATTGGGTGACAAAAACACAGCCCCCATCTGCCCCAAATTGCTTAATTGAAGATCTTTCTTGGATACTTCTGGATGGAGACCATTCAGCCAGGCTGAAACCCACTGTCCCCCGAAACTGGACTTATACACAAATGCGTTGGACACTGACACATTCAAAACTGCCCTACAGACATGGCTGTGTTAAAAAGGCTCAATTAAAAGACACGCGTTACATTTTTAACAATGTTTTTATATAGCAAAGGTTAAAGTGGTCATTCGGTCAGGTATATTGCAGACTGTCTAAAATCTCCTAGGACAATGACGTTTTTGGATTTTTTCACTGGGTGTGGCAACAAGGATCAACAAAGGAATCCAGTATGAAAATCAAGAAGCCAACTGATGTTCTCAGCTGAAATTTCAAATGAAACACTTCGAAAACCAAAAGTCTCAGTCTTGCAGGTGCCCCCACTGGGGTGAAGGACTACTCTGGCTGTGTGACCTTGCACCACCAATACGCTAAACCGTCACGTTCCCAAAGTCTTCAGGCATACGTTCGTTTTGAAAGTTTATTGGCAACGCCCTATTTTTGTGAAACTAATTTAGGGCTGTTTCAGTGAAAGTTGCACTAGTAACATGATGTATTTACACCAAACATCAAGTTTCTTCTAGATTCCAGACTCAGAAGACATTTGACAGTGTTTTGAATATAATATTATAAACCAGTTTACATTAAGTCATAAGGAAGATTCAAAGAAATCACAGCCATGTGACTGTAAAAACCAGCTTAATCTATACAAATTTAAAATACTTACCCACACCCCCAACGTAAAAATCCTGACAGAAGGATCTGCTCTACAACCTAACAGAAGGGCACCGAGATTTTCAAAACATCATCTGAGGATAATTTACAGTTTATGCAAATCCTACATCTACAGTTTTCTCCTAAGGTTTGGCATGAACGTCACAGGTGTGTAAAAAGTATTAATGTACAAATTCCACAGTGCAGCTAGACGTAATAATAAACCAACCTTGGAATACACTAAATGTAACAGCGGGCACTTGAAAAGGTATACGTCACCCAATCAGATGAGACTGCTATAGCTGCACTACAAATTTGCAGAGCGGAAATCGAGGCTGAATGTTGCCCTCTAGCGCTCAGTATGATGTCCCCATGGCAGTGAGCCTGGTACAGGTGGTATGTCGGAGTCAGCGAGTTTCCGACAATGCCATCCATCCGCATCACGGAGATCAGTCTTTTGTTGTGTCTGTTTGGCTCCATCGACACCAAATCGTCGCTAATCTTATTCAAGCAGAGTTCAAGCATAAATCTAGAGAGCAGCCAAGCACAAAACGGTATGTCCGTCTGGGTGCGAGCTGTTCGAAAAGCCATCCTGATCACTGACACACATACACTCTGCAGACACGCCAACTTCCTTGTCCTTGGGGGTAGTTTCACATTATCTATAGTGTGTGTAATTCGAACATAGGAGTCTTGAAGATGTGTGCGTGTTGGACATGGGTGGAGGGGATAACATGGCAGCAGGGCAGCAGTTGTCATGATGGGAGGCAGCTCACTTCTCCTGCAGCAGTGCAGGGATGTTGATGTTCCAGCCGATGGCTTGCCGGTCAAAGCCGCAGGTGAACAGGTTGCAGTAGGGGTTGTCCTCGCTCCAGGCAGAGCAGCACACCATCCGACGGTGGCCCTGCAGGGACACAAAGCATGCGGCCATCCCAGACCACCAATCAGGGAATATTCCCCCCAAAAACTTTACTTAAATTTCAATACTGTAAAGTCTATGAAACTCATTTCTTGCAAGACCATGTGGTAAGAATGAAACATTTCTCCACAAACTTGCAGTAGAAACGGTTAAATGTGGAAACAGTTAGAGAGAAATTGGAGCCGTTGGAGTGTTTTTTAAAGAATTAAAAGCTTGTGCTCTCTCGCATTGCTAGCTCCATGCGGCGCCACTAATTAACCCATCTGCACTTAGTGTGCAGCTGACGCTTGCATCTGACTCGCAGTCACGCACACGGACAGCATCCAGCACCCAGGCGCGGTGCCTTCCTGCCGCCGCAGCGCTAACGGGGCACCGACTTCACCAAATCCCGATCCCTGCTGAGCTCAGCGCAGGGGACAGCATCAAGGCAGAAAGGAGCAAATCCCCTAAACCCTGCGACTGCTAAAGTCTGATATCGGGGCACCACACAGGACGCAGAAGGCCTCCATTCACACTGTGGGGCATTCATACTTAACCATAAAGAAATGGCCATTCCTCATTTATTTTTAGCCTGTTAGAGTACCTGCTAGCTTTACCATTTCCAGCTTAGGCACTGGTTTTTACCATTCTGCCCCCTACTCACTGTCTATTAGAGGTCTGTGACCCAGCCCAAGTCCGACAGGCCCCCACAAAATATCAGGATTAGGGTCAGGTACGGGTCAGGTTTTAATGTTGGGCTTGGGTCAGGTTAATTTTTTTGTGTGTATTTTCTGTTTTCTTTTTGTTAGTACTGTACGGGCCAGGTTGGGTTTGGTTTCCAGTACGGCCCAGGTTGGGTTTGGTTTGCAGTACGGGCCAGGCTCAGGTTTTAATTTTAGACCCATTCAAGACCCTTCTGTCTAAACCACCTGCAATTGTCTGATGCTGATTTGCAATAAGGAGGCAGGTTTGATCCGAGTCTCAGAAAAAGTTCTGGGCAGAGATACAAGTCATGAGCCTGAGCCTCACCTGTCACCTATAGTCCCGCCCCCAATTCCCATCTCTCATTCACAGCACCACCCATCAGTCCCACAGGAGGATCTGGCTGCAGAACACTGGGCGACCTCCACTGTAAGCCAGAAATCACATGACCTCTTGGGCCGGACATGACCTTATGCAAACTCCAGGAACGGAGGCAGTACCTCCACTAGGAGTCCCTTATAAAATATACATCTGGCCCAATTCTCATTCATGGCCCCGCCCCTCAGCACCTGCTCCACCCCGAAAGCCAACAAGCATACCTGGAAAAGATACCAGCCATGAGCTCAGCTTAAACCAAACCCTGCACAACTCCCCAGCCCCCCCCCCAAAATCTACATACCTGCCGGTTGCTACGTGGGAGCCTTGCCAGCCGTACCCCTGCCATATCAAACAAACGGACTTGCCGATTGTCGTGAGGAAGAGCAATGATTCTTTGGCTCACGGAAACACTTATCCTGGAAATAGCAATGACAGAGTGTTTATTGCTTCGCTACACAGAAGATCAGTGAGACGAAGGAGTTGATCGGAGACGCAGTCTGATCAGTACCAGCAGCTCAGACTAATGCTCTGCAGGCACAGAGCTTTTCTACGGCTTTGAGGAGCTAAATTTAATGTACCAAATATGGATGAATAATTTTTCTTAACAATATGAATAAATGCTGCCATATTTATGGACATCCATGGGCCCAGGAAGGACCCGGGGCTGTGAGCACAAGCTTGGATGTGTTAAATAGGTCTAGCGCTCCATCGATTCGGCGCACTGACCTATTAACAGCGGAGTCAGTGCGGATGGTTGCTATGGGAGACCGCATGTTCTTCAGGTCCCACACCTTCACGGTGCGGTCGTCACTGCCGGACACCACATTGTCACCCACCGTGAAGACAGCAGACGTCACCGTGCTGGAAGAGACAGGTGGTCAGGAATGACATGGTCGTGGAGAGGCAGTGACTGAAGCGCAGTCAGGGAGAGAGGCAAGGTCAGGGAGAGAGGTGCAATCAGGGAGAGACTGTAACTGAGGCCCGGTCAGGGAGAGAGGCAAGGTCAGGGAGAGGAAGTGACTGAGGT
Source organism: Mormyrops attenuatus (assembly GCA_026777985.1). Taxonomy (NCBI): domain Eukaryota; kingdom Metazoa; phylum Chordata; class Actinopteri; order Osteoglossiformes; family Mormyridae; genus Mormyrops; species Mormyrops attenuatus. The sequence goes on from JAODKC010000001.1 coordinate 15,784,773, forward strand.
GCGGTCAGGGAGAAAGGCAAGGTCAGGGAAAGGCAGTAACTGAGGCCCGGTCAGGGAGAGAGGAAAGGTCAGGGAGAGGCAGTAACTGAGGCCCGGTCAGGGAGAGAGGCAAGGTCAGGGAGAGGCAGTAACTGAGGCCCGGTCAGGGAGAGAGGCAAGGTCAGGGAGAGGCAGTGACTTAGGTGCGTTCAGGGAGACAGGCAAGGTCAGGGAGAGGCAGTGACTGAGGCCCGGTCAGGGACAGGCAGTGATTGAAGCGCGGTCAGGGAGAGACTGTAACTGAGGCCCGGTCAGGAAGAGAGGCAAGGTCAGGGAGAGACTGTGACTGAGGCATGGTCAGGGAGAGGCGCCATCAGCCACGTCACCTCCCAATGACCCAGCACAAACATTCAACCAAAGCACATGAGAGTCACGAGAATCTGGTCGCAAGCAACACAAGCTTCCGATTGTTACCAAAAATGGAAGTTATCTTCTCGGCAATAATCGCACCTTCATCCATCCTTCATCCATCCTCCTTAGCATCCTGGCAAATTATAGATTTCAATTTGAAAATATAAAATACCCCATGTCATGACTGCCAACCAGTAGCAGCATCAGCAAAGATTTTTACCAGAACGTTCCAGAAGAAACAGGTTTTTTGAATTTCCAAAAACTCCTGGGAAGTATGAAAAGTACAAACTATGTCTGGGTGATATCATAACATACATGTGCAATAATCACCAGGACTTCAGATGAGAGGCGAAACAAGTTAGTAATTTGTATAAATCCTTGCATATCCTTGTGTTTAATAAATGTGTCTGACTTTAAACTGCACAAAGCACCACCACACCACCGACGTCTTTTTACCTTGTTTATCCACAAGATCTCCTCTTTTAAAAGATGTCGTGCTTGCTGAGCTGTTCCTTTCTTCACCGCCACTTCAGTGCATATGGCACTTAAGTATACCAAACTATAGTATACCAAAACAGTATTATGTGGGGTGCTCCACAAACATAATTTAACAAACACAATAAAAGTTTATACTGATTACTAACTTTTGGGTGTCACAAAACATATGTCATTAATGTTTTAGCTGAATTATTAATCTGCTTAAACAAATTCTGGGCGTAGATAAACATCCATATAGTACAAAAAAAAATAGCATCTGGAAAAATGCTTTGCCTGTCATCTGAAGCCCTGGTAATTATTGTGCATGCGTGATAATAACGATATGATATTGCGTAGCCCTAGTACAAACTGATTATTTGGAATGTGACCTAGTGCATAGCTGGTATCAAGCCCCCACCTCATCTTCTTTACATTTTCGTTCACCAAAGTGTTACCAAAAAGAGCAAAAAAAAGAATTTGTTTTCTACAAGACAGCAATAATATAATATGCTACTATGTTCCACACATAGAATGTTGGCTTTTCAGGACCCAGCCAGAGTCCCATTCAGGGAGTAGGCCGGGCGGGGCGGGCCTGGGGTTTGTAGGCTGCCCGAATCGCCCTCTCCAGCTCATTTCCCCAGAAGCACGGCAGGGCCGACCCCCCCCGATCGCCAAGGCCAGGCACATTACTTTAATGGACTTTAATAATTCCCATTTATAACGTCCGTTGGCACCGTCGCCGCAAATGGGAATTTGATTCCGTGTTCTGCTCCGGCTGCTGATTAAGATTAGCAGTGTCCCGGCCAGCGGGGACCCACTCAGGACGGCCGCCTTAATTTAAATTGACGTTAAATTAAGGTTTAATTAGGACTAAACTCCGCAGCATTAACGGAGCAGGCGTGCACACCATGGCGGGCGGGCCCCACCCTGAGCCTGACACCCACCGTGACAGCGCTTTCTGACACCAGCCCCACCTCCGGGGAACGGCCCAGGACTTAATAGATTAAAAGCTTGATTAAAATCTTATTACAATTTGGATTTTTTTTTTTTTAATGTTCCGTTCCTCAGGAACTCGCTGATGAGCAAGGTCAAGACTCGTTAGGGAAGGGGAAGCTGGTCGCACATGTGTAATAAAAGCGCGATGGGGGACTGCACAGGAATGAGCAAGAGGAAGAGGAATCACTGCAGAGACAGACTTTGTGAAGCTGGACCAGTGACCTGTCAGTTTTTGCTACCTTGTCAGATTTTGCTACCATTGACAGAAGATGCTACAATGACATGAAGCACTTCATTTTCATGCAGTGAAATATTGAAAACAAACACTATAATCTTACTTTTATAAATATTTGTATTTCATGCAAGTACAGCTGACTCTTATGGTGACGTTACATTTGAAAATGGGTGTATCCATATATTATTGCTATTCAAATTTACAATTGTGAAGCCATTTTAAATGACAAAGGCAGTTAGTGTTCAGTTACAGTGTAACAGAAATTCTAAATTACTTAGCATGATAAAGTTAGTAGCCGCCAGAGGCTAACTAGCTAGCTAACACTGGAGAACACTGGGTCTCCATCTGCTACACAGGCAACAGAAGACAGATAATAAGCTACTAACCCTACGCATACACACACATGCACACCGCAGCAGGATCCAACAGCACTGCCTAGAATCATAATGCAAGTGTCCAGTGTTTCAATGGAAACAAATATCAGATGCCTATTAGAGTAAATGAGCAAACTGACTATTCTGGTGCATGTGATACAAACATACCCCGACATGACCCAATGGCACCGAGTGCCGCCCTGCTGGGTTCTGGCCACCTGCAGCACTGAGGTCGACCCATATCGTTAGGTCTCCCTGGGGCCGGGTGTGACAGGAAACCCACTCGGGCCTGTCCTGCCCCACTCCGTCATCTACCCGCCAGACTCGGGCCGCACCCCCTCTCTGCCTACAGACAACCGACCCCTCTGGGGGGCCCCGTCTCGAGGATTAACAGACACCCTCCCGCCGGGAACGTCGGTACAAACACCACACTCGGACAAACAAGACGCTGGAAACTTCCGGCCATTTTTCCCCAAACGACCCAATTCATCAATGAAACGTGACAGAGCACTAATCTCACAAATCTGCTGCAGCCAGATGCCCATATCGATGGCAAGTTGCTGGCTTTTACAGCACAGTTTGCATTTTACTCCAAAACCGTAAAAAATTTTACATGTTCAAGGTGATACAGCCCTTTCGTACCAGTGGTAATCACTTAGTTCACAGTAACAAACCTGCTCAGATGCAAGAAAACTAATAATGGCAGACTGATTTACCGGGAAAACACCTCTCATTGTTCACAAGACAGAAGGATGTCAAAGATATGGTAGGATAAAGTTGGACATGTGACACACAAATGGACAATAATGACCGACCTAACTTTGGCAGGCAGGAGTCTGGACTTTGCCGACAGAACACCGCTAATCCCATTATGGCGATTGTCTATTGGAAAGTATTACTCTGGGATCTGTAAGAATTACACGTGTTGAAGAGTAACATAATGAACAGCGTGTAATCCCTATTAATCAAAGGATTCCACACCAAGTTTAGCACTAACAAGGGTATAGTGAAGTTTCCAGGGATCCAGTGTCTACGTTTAACGCAAAACCCAAAACATGACAGGAAGCCAGTGAGGGAAAATGCACATTAAAGGGGATTAATGTGACAAGACTGATAAATTAAAGCACCGGCTGATTATTTAGCAGCGAAACTGGAAAGCTGCGTTAAATAATGAGTAACAAGCAAAAGCTTTCGCTCACAGGGACGCATTGGAGTGAAATTTATGGCCTGAAATCAGCAAGGCTGAGGTGCAAAAGTACAAGAGGGAACGCGAACGACTGCTTCTTTTGTCAAGCCGAAGTGTTGCACTGCCATCTGTTGGCTTGGCAAGTAATTACACTATATCATACGCACAGCCTGTTTCTCTGAGACGTCATTTAATAAAAATCATATAAATGTTTCCCAGTAGTGTTTCAACTCAAATATGAGACTTATCCTGTTTGTAGAGGTCCTGTTAAGGAAGAGCAGGGAAGGAGGTGAAGGATTGGGCCATACTTACTCGGTATGGCCCTGAAAGACGTTCACGGAGTGTATGGACGGGTCCCTGAAGTCCCACAGGCGGAAGGTGGTGTCCCGCGATGACGTCACCACCAGCCGCTGCGTCGGGTGCGTGCAGCAGTGCGTCAGTTCCTGGTCATGACCTGCGGTAACCCCAAGGATGCACGTCAAGTCGGACAAGAGCAGGGACAAGGACAAATCCGGGAGAAAAGGCTACTCACCCACTGGAAGTGGGATTACCAGGTAGAGTCAGTCTCTGTTTGGCTAAACCCATTTCCTGATCCATATTTCACAGGCTCCCATTGGCCTATCCTAGCAATAACTGACAGCTCATAGTAAAATCCTGCCCATTCCTGGCTGTTGCCACTAGCCAGACCCAGGGTCAGGCGTCCTTGGGAGCCACGGCCTGACAAGATCATCAGTGTGCTTAATTAGGGCCTAATTTACACCAGACAGACTGTCCACATAATTACTCCAAGGAAAGCGATTAAACGGAAGTCCGTGTTATAGCCTAGGGGGTGGGGGCCACATCCCCCAGGCCCCTTATGTCATTTACTGGAAATAAAAAGGGGGCTTTCAGATACTCGCAGGGACGGAAGACCCCATAACAGACACACACACAGGCCAATTTAGCTAAAACACAGTTTAACATTTCAGCTTAAATCTTGCTATGGGATGCAGTAACAGTAGCTTGATGCCCCGACTGACCCCGCGCCGGGGGGGGGGGGGGGGGGGGGGGGGGGGGGGGGGGGGGGGGGGGGGGGGGGGGGGGGGGGGGGGGGGG
>JAODKC010000001.1:15794730-15812604 GCA_026777985.1 Mormyrops attenuatus
ACCCACCACCCTACATGCCAATGACGTCAGCAATATGTGACTCACGTTCCAAATTCTCTATGTAGAGATTCTCAAATTCCCGCTCGATCTGCCCAAAGAGATCCAGCAGGTTGCTCCTTATGGATGAGGGCAACTTGGACTCCTGAGAACACACGATGGCAAGTACATTAAACCACATACCTAAGCCGGCACGGTGAACACCGCAGGGGACACGCTTACATGCAAACTTCCCAAAAACAGGAAAGCTTGCTGATCAGGTTGACATTTGAGATCATACCACGCACCACAAGTATCTCATAATTTCCCATAAGCCCCACTGACTGCAAGGGTGATGGTAAAGGAATACCAGCGACGCCTATGTTGTCATTAGCTACCAGCTTGCTCCATAGTTTCTAGTTAGTTGCAAAGGGCAGTTCGACATTTACATTTATTTTAATTAGCAGACCCTTTTGGCCGCAGTGACATGCAAGTAAAGTAAACAGTACATTAAGTTCTTTGAGCCCTTTTTTGAGCAGAGAGCACCATCTAGTGGGGTCAGAAAATACAGCAAGCGGTTCATGAAGCTTCATTAGTGATCTCAAAATGTCTCATATCTCTACTGCATATTTTAGTATTTATATACCGAAAGGCATCTCGGCAACATTCCAGTGTTTCACTGTGATAAGAATGCCTTAGTTATTGTACATCTGGACAGGCTCTTTCAGGTTTTCTGGAGAGTACAGTCTATTATAATGGAATAACACATTGCAGTTCATATACAATCAATATGCACGATTTTCAGTTTAGGTGTGCGAGTAAAAAAATAAAATAAAAAATACGTAGAGAAACAGCAGCATCATCACCGGATTCACTCTCATTCACAAGATAACAAAGGCATGTTAAAATGTTCAGTTTGAATCCTTCCTCTGGCGGCTGAGAAGGTTAGACAAGCAATATGGAGTTGATGGAGCTGAAACGGTCCATTAGAAGGAGTTTGTTAAATGACAGGAAGGTTACAGATGGTGCATTAGCCAAGGTTAAAGTTAATGTCACTGATGTCACCAAAACAGGAACAGGAGGAGCACGGGGGCTCTGATAAACTGCCACCCCACAACAACCAAGAACTTACCTCCATCTTCAGGAGTGAAACAGCCCAGAAACATAATATTCTGCCAGATATAAACGCTGACTTTATAAACAGACCCCACAGCATAGCCCAGAGGGCCGAGATAACTCAAGAGCCAGAAAACTATGGAAACTAACTGGTTACTGTTAATCGATGCACAGCACCACACTAGGACTAACTGCTCTAATCACATGTAAACATAAACTGAAAATGGTAATTAGCAAACAACAGACGGCCTCTTATTCTTACAAAGCTACTCGATCACATGGTCCAAAGCGAGGGTCGCCTTGGATACAGAGCATAATAAGTGCATTCAGTGGGCGGAAAGGCCCGGCAGCCTGCTCACATTGGCCGGGCCATCGTCACGGATACAGCACTACAATGGATCAACAGGTACAAGGGTGACGGAACCGGTGACAGGATGCACCGAATTTAGCCTGACACATTTATTAAAGATTGATGAAGTGGGAGACGGCTAACTAGCTGGAGAATCAACAGATATGTTAGATGACGGTACAAATTAACGGATGTGAGTGAGACAAGGGCCGCCATGCACTGTGAAATTACTGCGAACATTTCGCAAAATCAAATATGTGGTAATAGGATATAGTACTTAGAAAAAAAACAGCTGCCACAAGACTAATGTGTTGGGGGAAACAAAAACGATACTGCGCACGAGAAATTCAGCTTCTTTATTTAGTAGCAGTGTCTTCTGTTATTCTTGTTAATATAATTAAATCCCAGAAGCTAGTGGGGGGGGAATATTTACCTTTCAAGTTGCAGATTTCAGTAAAGTACCATGCTGTCATTTTCCTGGATTAGACCAGAAATTGGAAAAATATGGCAACATTAGCGGTTTACTATGATATGGTCAACCTGTACATCTTTACCTATGCTAACGACGATGTTCAGTTCCAGTACTAAATTTATTGGATAAAGACAGTCGTCAGGAGCACATAAAGTATCACGCATTTCAGTAGCACTGGTGTTCATGCATCTGCAAAGTCTGAAGTGCACAGCTCTGTTCATTAATCACACTCAGGTAGGATAATTAACAGGTCTACCTCTCAGAAGCCAAACGGAACATTCCGGACTCAGCTTGGGTCCATGTAAGCCTGGCCTGTTTATCCTCTGTTACACAGGGGTGGCACCTCCAACTCAAGTACGCTACAGCGCTTGAGTGATAAATCACGGGCACCAGGAGACCGTCCCTGCTTCTTTTCGGTCGGCCACATGCTGTGCAGCAGAGACGGCACTAGCAGGACAGGCAGCCAGATAGTGATCCATCTTTGAAGGCTCAGGCCTCAGAGTCCCTTCAAACAGGCCGCTGAAGCACCTTAACGGTAACTGGTTATTTATGAGGATGACTATGGACTTTAGAGTCTGAAATACATGAATGGGGCCTTGGCACAGCGTGTACACAGTTCCCACTCGACACAGTGACTAGCCCAAGGAGCAAGAGATCTGGAAAGCAAAACTAAAACGTCTTCCCAGAAAAGGCTCATCAGTGCTGTACTTTGTCAGAGATCCACCACCAGAACCCCACACAAAACACAAAGGTACAGGGATAATATGTTCCATTATTTAAAATATTATCGCAGCGTCCTCTGCACACGCTGTTCTGGCAGTTTCCACATCATGCATGAAGTAGTGATGAGTAATTCCAGCTGTATAGCTAATCTCTCACCATAACCCTGTTATGACACTGAACAACAGGCAGGAGGCGTCGGATGTGCACTGAGGCCGTTGAGGACTGTCGCGCGCTGAGCCACGGGCCACTTACCTGCCCCTCCAGTACGTCGCGCTGCATCCCCACGCGGTCCTGCTCCGTGCTGTTGGTGCGCCGGATTGACAGGCTGTGGGACTTGCGCTTCTGCTTAGCTTGCCGGCCGGCCGCACTGACCCCGCCACTGCCACTCTCCACGGGCATCACTGCGCGGCTGCGTCGTCCGCCAGTGGCTTACCTGGAACTATGCATGCAAAGTCTCTCAGCTGCTGCGTCTCCTACCCCCCCGCCCAGATCCACCACGCTGACCACAGGACACAAAACCCACGACAAGAGGAAACTGAGGACAGATACAGAAACAGAACCATGAACAATGACTATTTCAAATTTGACACATACACCAGTAACTCACGTTTTCACTCATTTAACGCAGAAAAACTACCATAATCATGGGGAAATGAAGAGGAACTAAATGGCTGCCATAGCTGCACTTACAGATTTATATCTGAATTTGTAAAGTCGACTCGCTCTGATTATCCACTATTTAGAGATCGACCCTGAGCATCTCAAAGCTCTTCTGCAAACGTCACAGTCATGGCAGTCCATGGTGCAATTTTGAATCTCTCATGTTCCTGGAACTTTAACTCAATGTCTGTTTTTACACTCTGGCTGGAACAGGATTCATGCTGGACATATTTCTATTTTGAGACAGTATTATTAATAAAATGTGATGAAGGGGTCATGAATGATACACTATATGGACAAAAGTATTAGGACACCTGGCCATATCAAGGTATGCATACAAAGACATTTTGGCCTATTCAGTGCTTCCAACAGGCCCTGTTCTGTGTCAACATGACTGTGCTCCACTGCACAAATACATGGTCCGACAACCAGTTTCCTGTGGAAGCACTTGATTGGCCCACACAGAGCCCTGACCTTAACCTTAACCCCATCAAATACGTTTGGGATGAACTAGAATGGAGCCAGGGAACCAGCCAGGCCTTCACGTGCAACATCAGTGCCTGACCTCACAAATGCACTTCTGGATGAATGGGCAAAAATTCCCACAGACACACTCCAAAATCCTGTGGAAAGCCTTCCCAGAAGAGTGGCAGCTGTTATAGCTGCAAAGGGGGGCCCAACTCCATATTGATGCCTATGGATTTAGAATATATAAAAGTTCCTGTAGATGTAATGGCCAAGTGCCCCAAAACCAACTTGATTTAGTGTATTTTAAGCAAATCAGATGTTTTTCTGATTACTAAACTCATATGGGTGATTCAACTATCCAAAGCAGCTCAATAAATATCAGAAGAGTACAGTGATACAAGTCTCTTTCTCAAAATCCATAAATAAAATTCATATTTAACTATTCACTGCAGAAATAATGTGAAATGGTTGCCTTGCCAATGGATAGCAAAAATTCTCACACCTGTGACTCAAAGATTGTAGTCTTTGTGACAGATTAAACCCCACCCACCTTTTATCTGATTGGTGGAAGCACAGGGCTTGACACCAAAGGCCCAGCAAAGAACGGATACTTCAGAATGTGAGGGCATCTACATCCCATAAACAAAGCCATTCTGTAACTCCAGAAAGCCCCAGAGGCTGACAGGGAAAAAGTATTACCTCTACAGCTGGTGACAACAAATTCAGAACTAATACTGCCATTAGTGACGACAAACTCTCCAATGATTTGCTATAAGGTTTTTCCGGGGAAAAAGCATTTTATGACAAAACCTGAATTATGGCTGATTGACTGACATGATCCTTTCACCTTTTTATTAGTTCTACACTGTTAGTATAGCTAATTTGATTATACTTAGTGCCATTAAACAGAATTTCCTTTGTAAATGCTAATTTCTTTGTGGACCTGCTAGTGCGTACCTCACTAATATTATTAATAATACTGTTATTATCTAGTAAGCAGTCAGCCAAATTGTATCCACTGTCTGAGTTACAAGACAAACAGATGTTATGAAACCTTTAATGGTTTAATGTCATCTTCTACTGCTGCATTTGTGGCACCGGCGGTTCTGTGCGGAAAAAGCCACAGTTGTTAGATTATGTTAGATTTATATCAAAGATGAGTCCCTGTACAATTATTGGAAAGCTTTCGTAACAAAAACGGATACTGCTGCACGAGTGTGTATCAAACTTCTGACAATAGAAGCATAGTCCTACTTTAATCTACCTACTCCCCAGGCGCGGTCACAATAATAAGGCGTGAACAAAACCGCACAAAAACTGCTTAAACTCAGATCTGGGAAAACCTATTCAGAAACTGAACCGGCGCAGACTGCAGTCAGACGGCGGGGGGCGCTGCCCTTACAGGGGGCACCATGATAGACCCACCGGAGGGCGGGGGATGGCGCGGACTGTGCTGCGAGTCCCGACGACCCGCACCGTGTACCGGAACGGCATGCGGTACCACCAAGCGGCAGGACAGCCGCGGCCCCCGAAACCTCGTACGGCCGCGAATAGAGGATCGACGGCGAACCGCGACGCCCAACCGGGCATTTAAAAGGCCGGAGCTGCTGCCACGGCACCCCCGGCTCGCAGGCACTCACAAGGTAAAGCCTGTACTCACATCTATGCAGCCTGGTTTATGTCAGTCCCCTCCGCAAAACACTACGAGGAAGAAATCACACACTCCGTCAGGGTGACCATTTTCCAGGAGCGAGAAAAGCGCCACCGCAAGCTTGGGATCGGGTTTCGGTTCTCTGCTGTCAAAATGGCATGATGCCCTCCCTGCATACGGGCAACGTCGTCACTGCGCCATTTCATTGGACGGCTCATCAGCAGGCTGCTCTACGTTTCTATCTGCCTATTATCCAAAGGAGGCAGACTTTGCCCGTTTCTATTGGCCTGTTGTCATAAGGAGGCGGGCCTTCCCTGTTTGCATTGGCCTGTTGTTATAAGGAGGCGGGCCTTCCCTGTTTGCATTGGCCTGTTGTCATAAGGAGGCGGGCCTCCCTGTTTGTATTGGTTTGTCATTATAGGAAGAGGAGCCCTTTATTTTTCATCCATTGGGAATGCGAAACCCCGGACAGTACAGAAACAGTGCGTGGATGCCAGTGGATCACATTATCTGGATTAATGTGTGGATTAAATTCCTTAAAGTATGACGGTTCATTAACGGCGTAGACGGTTATAGGGTGTGTACATATTTGTTGAAAACAATATGCTATTTATCATGAAAGGGAGGAGCATGCACTGCAGTTCATTAGCTGATTATCCAAATTACATCTGCAGCAAACCAGGAAAAAACTAATCTAAACCGCTCGTATGCAATTGGAATATGTTATTATAGGATTCGTTTAATAGGCAAAAAAGAGCAGTTATTTGTCAAGGGAATTAAGTGCATCCTGTAATATTTAGATCAGATGCAGTGGCGGGGCGCAATCTCGATAAATTCTATTCCGACCAATCACTGTTGTAGTAGTGAATGTACGTCATTGGGAGCGGGACCATATCCGCTCAGCAGTTTCCGATTTCCTCGCCGGAAGTGAGTCTATGCGTCTGATGCTACTTGGGAAGGCAAGGTTGTTAATTTCGTGTTTACTTACGACAGAAAACCAAAGTCTCGACGAAGTTCCTGTCCCAGCCGCCCGTCAGTAGCTGTGGTGTCATGGCGCGTCGGTAGCCTCCCTACCCGCAATTGGTGTTACTCGAGAGGCTGGGAGGTCTGGCCATGTGGCGCTGCCTGTTGGCGATACGAAGGACCGTGTGCCGTGAGGGACAGTCCTTTATTACTACTGGTGCAGGCAAGCGTATGCCGCATTTAATAACCGCTCCTGTGAAATCTCTTTGCAGGTACGCACGTGATACCACATATATAACTTTGATGTACTGGATGAGAATTGAATATGAAAGGGGTGAATCATTTGTTTATGGTTATATTACTCTCTGCTGGTGATACTGTAGTAATGACTATCCCTCCAAGTACAACACTAATGTGCATTGCACACTTAACAACAACAACAACATAACTCAACTGCAATACTGGTGCCATCAACATATTAGGTAAATTTATACCTGTAGTATCTGTGGTGATCCTTGCATAAGCAAATGACTGCTGTTTTCTCACTCTCCAGTGGCTCCATTAAGCTAAGAGCATCATCCAGAATGGCAGAGATCAGCATGGATGGTCTGGATGAGAAGCAGGTGCAGCTCCTTTCAGAGATGTGCATCTTGGTGAACGAGGACGACCGCAAGATCGGCGCTGATAGCAAGAAGAACTGCCACCTGAACTCCAACATCGATAAAGGTGCATCGTGCTTTGGGAATCTCGCTCTCTGTGTGATCGTACTGACCGCATTGCCCTGGGGCTTATCTAATCGAAAGCTTTCTTCCTTTAGGGCTACTGCACAGGGCGTTTAGCGTCTTCCTGTTCAATACCGAGGGCAAGTTGCTGCTGCAGCAAAGATCAGACTCCAAAATAACCTTTCCAGGTGGGCTGCATGTCTTCATTGAATAGTATTCACCTCTGACCCCGACAGACCATCCAGTCACATTAAAGTACTATGTCAGCGACTGGACACCATTACTGTGAATGAAGTAAACCATCTATTTAACAGGTCTGCAACAACAGCCACTATCGTTCCCTTCAAGAGAATTTTTGTTGTTCATTTGAACTAATTGCACACGTGTGTGTGTATAGGCCATCTATTTACATATTCACTTATTGTACTCATTGCACTACTGAAATATATGGTTGGCGCACACTACATGCATATATTATAATAATAATAATAATATGTTTACTGAATATGCTGTTGTATACCATAAGCACAGTCACTTTCTCTACCTCTTGTTTCTCTTATATTCTTATTTTTGGTTCTTAACATGCTTGATGGTTTGTTTATTTAACTTAAACTAGTTTATCTTCATTCCCTTAATATTCACATGTACCTCAATGCTTTGAGGGAGAATAACACACATTGAGTTTGTGGCTTATTAGAATGACAATAAATGCATTCTATTCTAGTCATTTTTGTTAGGCCACGTATAATATTCATTTTTCCACCATTTTTATAAGTATATAATTCCAAAAATATCTTCTACAAAAATGGAACATATGTATTTGTTTTGATGTCCTAAAGAGATCCTTCGGTCCACCTTTCAGCCTTTGGCATCTGATAGCCCAGCTGGACTCTAGCCTGCAGGATGTTTGAGCTGCTTTTCTTCCACCCGAGAGACAGGGGGCGTCTGATCTTCCATGACCTCCTGGGCATGACCCCTTTTTCTGGTGTAGGTTGCTTTACCAACACTTGCTGTAGTCACCCTCTTCATACACTCAGTGAGATGGAGGAGATCGATGCGATTGGGGTGAGGAGAGCAGCACAGAGGAGGCTGGGAGCAGAATTTGGGATCCCCATGGAGCAGGTAGACAAACGGCCTGTGCGTGGGTGTTGGTGTAAAAGGCAGACGGAAAGCTGAATAATGAAATGGTAAATTAGGCGAGACAGGTCACTGGTCCCTGAGATTTTGTGTCTGGTGAAGTTTCGGTACCTAGAAACTTGAGGAGTCGCTGTACATTTTTGAACAGGAAACGTAACTAGAATGGATGGATGGATGGATGCTTTATTAATTCCGATGGAAATTGCCAGTTTACACAAGCACAACACACACACAGGCAGTAAAAGAAGACGTTTAACCATTAGAGATCAACAGTAAACGATAACGACGCTAACTATAAATAACGTGAAAAATACAACTTCAAATTTTATACATTTTCTTCCTTCAGAAGAGGTAGAAAGTGTTCAGGTTTTGACTTATGATCCATCACGGGTGTTTTGGTTTAGGTTCCTCCAGAGGAGATGACTTATCTGACCCGGATACACTACAAGGCCCAGTCCAACAGGACCTGGGGTGAGCATGAGATTGATTATATTCTCTTCATGCAGAAGGACGTCGATCTGAACCCAAACCCTAACGAGATCAAAAGCTTTCGTTATGTAACCAGAGAGCAGCTGGAAGGGATGCTAGAAGCTGCCAGGAGACAGGAAGTACAGATCACTCCATGGTTTGGCCTCATAGCGGAGGCCTTCCTCTTCGAGTGGTGGGATAACCTGCAGTGCCTGGGAAGCTTTGTAGATCATGGGAAAATCCATCGTATGCGAGTCTATGCGGGTATTCAGCGGTAAGCATGAAAGCTATTCTGGTGCCTGTGTTCTGAAATATGTTGGTTAGAGGGCTTATTTTTACTGTTTAGGATCACTATAAAGGCAGGTATCACTGAGATGTTTAATCACCAAAGTGTCAGTTTAAATTAAAAAGTCAACTTTTTTTGAATGAAATTGTAAATCCTGAATAAATGACATTGTCTTTACTAAAGGGCTCGTATTCCATTTCTTGGCATGTAAGGATAACAGCCACAACTGGATTTAATCAGTAATTGTTTCCATTCAGAATTACAAACCAGAAAAGATTCTGATATTTTTTTGTTTCTGTGTTTATGAAATATTCTGTTAAGATTTACTTTGTAAATAAGTTGCTGGCTTTTTTATATTTAAATAAATATTATGCATGATTATACTGTATGCCCAAGTGCTTTTTATAGCATCACATTTGCAAAAACAGCTTTTCTTTTCTCAAACGGAATAACTTGCAGTCATGGTTGTGTGTCATTACATTCTCGCACCCCGCCTTATCTGGATTTTCACACGTTTTTTTGCATCCCTAGACAGGTGAAAGTGTGCTCTTCAGAGCGGTTTGCACTGTCAGGGTTCGGCTTTATGTTAGTGGGCACAAAGTGCATCCAGCAGATGGCAGCCAGTGCTGCATGGAGCCGCATCGTTTTCCGTCAGGCTCCTGTAATCATGCCGGTACGCGTTTTATCATCAGTCAGCCTGAGGAATTTCCTGACGCGTAAAATGCATTCGATTTTGTAGCGCTGACTTCTAGCTTTTATTCGCTTCACATTTTATTGCCGTTATGCTGGCTGCAGATGGGATTTTAGTATTTTTGCAGTTGCTGTAATATTTACTGTGATATTTTTCCAAGTGCCTGCTCACGGTTCTTCTGGGATGTCGTTTAAAATGGTCCTTAAAGTAGAATCGGATTTTTTAGGACAGTGTGCCTGTATTTTGGAAATCATTTTTATTGTAGGAACTGTTACCTCCTCTGTCAGGCCATACATTTCTTCCTAAATATAAAACCGTACACACTGAGGACCTCTGGACACGGGGCCCCTCCAATGAAAATAGACAAGAGCTGGGGACCCTATAATGCATACGCACATAAGTAAGCATCTACCTTGAATCTCTCTTTTTCTGGTTCGATAATGAGATATAATGCCAATATTTCAGTAATTTTACATATGGATCCCTTGCAGCTGCTCTGCAAATCCCCGGTGCTGAAGATCCGCCGCACATTATTATGGCCCGCTAATGGAGAAATGAGTCACCAGTCCTATTTTAGGCAATCTCTGTCGGTACTATTCTATTTTATAAAGTAGAGGAAACACAGGAAGTTTCACTGCAGTTCCATTTTTGTTCCATTTTGAAAATATAATTGCATTTATTTATGCATCGTAATAAATAAAAACTATTTTGCGATAAATAGCTTTTCCTCTTCTGAGATGCTTTGGGTATAATTGAGGTAAGGAGACATCATGTGCTGAATCAGATGACTCACGGAGGCCACATCTGCGCCCATGGATGAATAGGCGACGTGTTTGGTCGTCGAAGCCGATCACGATCGTATTCTAGTTTGAACAATTTAATTAAAAAAAAACAAAGTATGTTTGGGCGTGTAAGTTTACGATGTGAAAGAACTCAGTCCTCATCTGTACCTCATTTATTTATAGCACTATAAAAACCCACAGTGTGCTCTTGCCGATTTAAAAAAGATCCGTAGTCCGTAATAGTAGAAATAATTATACATCTGTGGGTGATGTAACCTCTGAGAGGCACTGGGAATAATCTTCTTACAACCACACAAAATGATTCGTGAAGAAAAGCAGGTAGGCATCAGCTCCAAGGCTGACATATTCCTAAAGGCTTCTCTGACTGGTTGATTCATTTACATTATTTACGGGGAATACATGGCTGGGTCGTTTCAGATGGCCAGTCTGGGGCCCATATCCTCACTGTGATCAAGTTATAGCCTGTCTGTGCTGAATTTTCAAATACCACAGGTTGAGCCTGACAAACACCAGCCTTATGATACGTTTCCCAAAATAAATACCCAAGCCCACGCCTGCTGTGTAGCACACAATATGTCAGGGCTGAAAGAAAACACTGTGTGAGTGTTTATGACCTGAGCCTCGGTGAGAGGATGCAGGTGGAGAAAGCACTGTGTGACCAGCAGAGGGCCCCCGTGTGCAGAGATGCAATCCAACAGGCCTACCTTCCCAAAATGGGCAGACTCTTCCTGTTTAACACTCACGCATGCACCATCTTTCCCCTACCCCTACCTAACAGCTCTGCGGAAGTATGTCGGTGTGTTTCCTGGTCATGGACCGCGCTCTTGTTGGGTCCATTTTTATACCAATGATAAAAACGGATGTACGAGTTGCCGGGGGAACCGTTATACCATTTTATTTGTGTGTTGTTGATAAACAGAAGCAGGGGACAGTTTGTACCTTGTGGGTGACAAGCCCAGTACAGTGAAAACATAAATGATAACAGTAGCTGAGAGAGACACACAGTGCCTCTATAATTGTCAGCACCTGTAGTCCTTATTCACAGAAGTCCTTATGTTGGTAAAAATGTTCATCCCCGTTAAGGGCCAAACAATAAGCTCATGGTAAAATCAGTGTGGCCTATAGGTGTGCCTTCAAAACTGCTGTTACCGGAGTCCTCTGTTACTGAATGAACAGCCTCCATAGCACTGGAACTAAATGTGCTGCAAGATCTTGAGTTTATCAGACTAATAAGCAGCGTAATATATTTTAGGTTACTAAAAAATGTAATCACGACTCTTTTTTTTCCTGTATCCTTTTTTTAAAAATTATATTATGGAGCCAAATGGAAAATAATATTCTTTGAATAATGTAAATCAGCTTAGATCCTCAACAGGAAAAGAGGGTGGGTGGAATATAACTGAATAAAAACAGGCAATTGAAATGGAATATTTTCCAGGATCCTTATACCTTTACAGAACTTTAATGTACAAATCTGCTGGGTTCATAGATGTGTAATGGGAGTTTTAGGCTTATAAGTGGTGGAAATGTATTTGTTATATGAGTATGAAAACAGGACATATGCATGCAAAACAGCTGTAACGGGTTTTTGGGGAGGCTATTATTTTGATAATTACCTTTTGAGGTGATGTAATTAACATTCTGACCAGAGGACATTACTTCAGCTCTGAATGGCTCCTATTACCCCCCCCCCCCCACACACACACACACACACACACACAGAGGCCGTAATCAGTGACATCTTCCAAAATAGCTGAATCAAAAACCCATTCAGCTTAATAGCACCTTTTCAAATGTTTTTTTTCACCACTCAATTTTCCACAGAAAATATCGTAGAACAACACTATAACGCAGTTCTAAGAGCTCAGAGTCGCTGAGTCACTGCAGGGAGGACGGACCCCGGAAACCAGCCTTACAGAACCGGACCAAACGGAAAACTGCACTGCATGATCCAGATGGGAAAAGCACACCATCTTCAGTTTGATTAACTGGGTTTGTGTGCCATCTAAATTCATTTAAATACATATTAATGTATTTTAAAATAATTTAATTAGCAGATGAAACAAGGAAGATTTTGCAAATGAACCTTACAGAAAATTGCACAAAAACTCTCTGCCTGTTTTCCAAAAGCAATACCATGAGAAAACTTTATTAAAATCACAATTTATTCAATAGGAGTAACTAGACTGAACATACAACATGACTCAATCTGTCTTTTCCAGTTGGTTCCCACCCAATGATACATTATTTCCTGTGCTAACAACAGATATTACGGCCTAATGCTGTAAGGAGGCAATAACAGCATAACACAGGGTCTGTTATGGTCACCACTGGGAGCCAGTGTGTGTGTCTGTGTTTTTGCATCCATCTCAAAAGACAGACAATCAGGAAGTGTAGCAGGATGTTGAAAAGAGTTTGATATTGGGAGAGATTTCATCATTTAAATGAAAAGGTTTGTTTATTGCGGGGGGGGTTTCTCAATACCAGGAACGCAAAGATCATACTTGTGGTCTTGGCAAGACTGGTCTTGCCAACTTGCCTCTCAAGAACGAACTTGAGACACAATGAACCATGGGATTGTTCTTGTTTGGCGATGATGCAATCGATGCATCCTTGATATTTGGGGCTGGGCATGAATGACATCTGAGAATTTTTGCCATCCTCCATACCTCTTTCCTTAGTATTGGAACTGGTATTCAGCGATGGAAGATGATATAAAACAGGTTTGTGAGAACACAAGTATGATCAAGTATGCGTATTGAGAAATACTTAATGATCAGTCATAATTATTTTGGAATGTTCCAGATGGGTGGTAACGTGTATGAGAGACACAGGGGGTTTTCTCTGCTGCCCTCTGATGGGCACCCTCAGTATTCCCTTTAACTGTGACTGGGTGTTCATTGACTCAAACCATTTTGTCTTCATACAAAGATTGCCTTCCTTGGTGTAATATTTTGCTGTAAATTTTGTTGTTGAACAAAGATACCTGAATAATGTGTCAAATAGTCAAAGATCTTTACTCACTCGCAATCTTAGTGCACTCCATGTGATGCAGTCTTGGGCTTATGGGTAATGCAGTCATTCAAAGAGAGTATTGCACTCCCCCCCCCCCCCCTTTTTGTAAGTTTGAAAAGCTGAGGGATCAACTCAGACCACTCTTAGATATGGTGTTGTTTTGAGTGGCTACTATGGTTCTGGTGATAAACTCTCCATGACAATGACTCTAATCATTTCATTTAATTCAATTCATTTTTATTTGCATAGCACAGTTTCACAACATTACATTGTCTCAAAGCGCTTTACACTGTTCCTGTACAAAGCCCCCATCCCATTGAGCAAGCCAGAGGCAGCAGTGGCAAGGAAAACTCTCTCATAAATAGAAACTTTGGGAGGAACGAGACTCAAAGAGGGAGCCCATCCTCCTGGGCCCAGATTAAGTACGGATTTATATTCTCCAAACTGTTAATCATTTATAGAAAATGGCTGAACAGATCATTTAGTCTGAAAAGTTTCAAAAATATACCAGGAGTGCTAGATTTGGGTAAATAGTGGGTTAAGTCAAAGCCTGTTTAGATAAATGCACAGAGAGCAATAACATAATTCTAGGTGAACTGTGTGAAAATGCCAGGCTATAGATACACTGCTGTTCAGCTCCACTGTCACCTTAACAAACAGTTGCAGTGCCCCCAAGGTCAAATTAGGCACTTAATATTCATATCGCTGATATCCTGAAAACCTAATTTAAATTCTCGATGAGCAAGGGACATTTGTTTAATGCCTCCATAACCAAAAGGCCAAGTTATTAATGTATGTCAATTTGCGGTAGATGAGGATCGGGTATCGCGAAAGGTGTGTCACCATGCCTACGCTGCCCCCTGGAGGTTATTTATCTCCATCAGTCCCCAGTGCCACAACTCTCCACTGCCATCAAAAAAAAATTTAAAAATCACATGGCTGCTCTCCCAGATACAGCCTCTTCACCACAAATGGATCAAACATGATGAACGACGCACCCACTGAATTTCTGTCAGTGTATGAGTGAGTGAGCAGAAGCCATGGGGTGGAAAAGGGGAGGGAATGGCCTGCTTCTGTTTATCAATGGTGACTGGACCTCGGCTCTCTGCGGCCACAGAAATATCCTCCTGCCAAGATTGTAATTACATCCATGATGAAGGAAGCCGGCTTCGCTCACCAGAGCTCCGCTCAAGATGGCTAGCCCTGGGGGCCTTTTATTTGTATGTTGTTGGCACATGGAACTGCAAAGAGTAGAGAGATGTTTTTGTTGCCTTGGGACATGATGTGCAGCTAAACAGTACCGACAGCCATCGTCATTGTCGTTTAGAAGAGCCCAATTATCTGGAAAGACAGGACAGAAAGAATGAGGGCGGTATGGGATTCGTCAGGAGACCCTCTTAAACAGAGAAACCCGCTCAGCGGGCGTTACTGATGTCATAATGCAGCAATGTTGCGACGCCACGGCGACGGTGGAATGAGCTCACAGCGGACAGAGAGGCAGCTGGAGCCCACACAGCGGTGACAGGGCAGCATGGTAACCACTGAGCCCCCAATGATATCAGATCTGCACGTCGATGACGATTCTGCAAAGAATGTCAGTGTGTTTTCTGCCGCTAGGCGAAAAAGACCCTTATGCTCCCACGGGTCTTCATCCCAATGGAGATTTCTGGCAGATCCAAATGTTTCAGAATTGTTCCAGAAAATGACACCTTTTTATTGTGTACTTGTGGTTATGACGTGTTTGCTTGTTAATCAGGCTGACGTTCAGTTGATTTCCATTTAAATCGCCATGGGCAATTGACGTATGGCCCCACAGAGAGAATTCTCTGGCTTTTCCATTATGCTCCCAGCTTTACCAACAGCTCAGCCCACAGCACCATCACCAGCCTGGATTTTAAATGTGGATTTTTTGGGCACCAGAGCGAAGCTCCCAAAGCTCTACAATTGTGTTTGGACAAAAATACACCTTGGGGTGAAGCTCCCTGCTCTGCTCATGTCTTGATCTCCTTCAGATACACTCTCATAAACACACACATGTGTTTGCGGCTGCTGCTTTTCCTTTGATCCTACAGAACTCCCTCTCATTCAGAGTAGCCTTAATCTCTACCATTCCAGCAAAGCCCAGATCCAATAAGCGAGTTCCTCCTCCACCGTACTTAAGAGAAATCCAATCCATTTCAAATTCATGTTCATGTTGACAAACAACCCAGAGACTCCATAAAGGAGAATCTGGAGAAGCAGGCTGTTGGACCAGAGAACCATAGATAGCTTTGAAATACTAGACACTGGACACCCAAACGTGTCCAGATCCAGTTAGCTTAATGTCTGCATGTAAAAAGCAGCAGAATGAATCTGGCTAAGTCTTTTCATATTATAGTGATTAAGTATTTACCATGTAAAACCAAATCAAACCGTTTTTTGGTCATTCAGTTTGAATCTATTAAATCCAGGCAGCAATATGTGACGCCACTGGTCGTTAAATTGTTGAATTACTATCTGAATTTAACATCTGAACAGCCAGTCTGGCTGTCGTTATTTTCCCATTTGCAGCACACAGGATGAGTCAATGACCAGGCCTGTTTATGCAGGAAGGATGTCCCCTCCCTTCTGATTCTGGGTGGCGTGACACTGTCAGCAGCACGAGAATATTCCAATCATGGGATTGTGTGCAGGTCCATTTGGGCTCTGAGGTGCCTCTGAGCATCACCGTGGAAACAACAAGCCTGGTGTTTCAGTCTCCACGCTGTTCTCCGTCTCCCTGCTCTACACGGCCATATTAGGCAAGCGAAGTTTCTGTGTTCAGTTATTTGTAAAGTCCCCTTGATTGTGAGAAAGGCACCATATAAATAATACGCCTTGGGTTATCATTGCCCGAAAACTTTAAGTAGAAAATAAAAAAAAAAAATTCCACGTCACTCTGAGCAGTCTTTCCACCCCATTGTGCTTAATACCTGACTGTCTTTGTCTCAGCCTATTCACGCTGTCCTGCTTCACTGCTACCCAGCTAGCCCCTGTCCATCTCAGTGTGTGGTATAACATTTATTACAGTACATTATAATTGTTTTAATTTATTATTAGTTATTGTTGTTGATGTCTCATTGTGTGTGATTTTTAAATTAAACTTTATCATAGGCATGTATGTACATGAAAAGCAAGTTATATATACTGTATTTCACTGGTATTGTAGTTGCACTCAGCATGATGACAATAAAGCTGAATCTGATTTGATCTGATGTGATCTGATCTGATATATGGTGTTCGCTATTAACCAAGCCAGGCTCTGAAGCATATCCCCCACGGATACAGGGGTATTACTGTACATTGGTCTCAGATGCAGTATTCACACCACAGCCTGTCATCCTTTATGGGTCAGAGCTGCATGTTGTTGATCCTTAATAAACAAGGCCCCCACCCACCGAGCCTTACAAATCGCAGTGGTCTGCTTACCCAGCTCCACTCTGTGCTTTTCACACTGCACTGTCCTGTGTAGAGGCTCACAGATTCCTCTGACTTATTTGCTTCACGTTTTAAGCCCCCCCCCCCGCCTTTGTCACAAACTGACACAGCACCTGTGCTCCTAAGCGCACTGCCTTGATGCCCCCCAGAGGATGCCACCAGAAATGGCAGTCATGTCACAGGAAGTAAACATCGGCACCATCACAGTGCCAGGTTTAGCTCAAAGCCTGCTTGGATGTCTGCTAGAGTTAATAACCAGAGGGGGTTGTGTTTGCCTGTGCTTCATATCTCCTTGGACCCATATCAGTCTTTCTCATCTCAGAAGAATGAGGTCCCTTTAAAGCCCTCTGTTTATGAGAACTGATGGCAGTAGATAGTCACCTGCGTTCTATGGTCCCCCTCCTGCTCTGTCACTCACTGCTGCCCATCCTCACCTTGTACCCCTGCCACCAAAGGCAGGACGGACCAAAGACATAGTATCCTGTGATTTGAGCCCAGCCCCTCATGCTCCTGGGGAGAATGAGGTCATCCATGCCATGCTTCACTGGCTCATTCCATTACTGGAGCTGCCGCAGGCATGGACTTGGGACGACGCCCCCTGGCACCATCAGTGCCGCGGCGACCCACTCTGCTCACAGCTCTGCCGCCGAGATTTCAGTTCTCAAGGCTTATTATTTAGGAGCTTGAAGCCTTGCAGTGTCCTGGAGGCCACGCTGCATGAACATGACTTACAGGCACTCGGCTAGTAACTACGGGAGTAACCATGTTAACCATACTTATAGGATGGGACATTCTTCACCAGGCTCTGTGCTTTTTATAGCCAATAATTTAGGAGCTGAATATTCATTAGAGTCTGTTCATTTCCAGATGTCTGCCCTACGTCAACGGCAAGGAGAATTTTGATCTGAGAGATCCTAA
>JAODKC010000001.1:15818770-15839706 GCA_026777985.1 Mormyrops attenuatus
GGTAATCGGGAGCATTCCACACGAGGTTAGGGAGGAGGCGTGGTCCACAGCAGGGCAATCGGGGCTGGGTGTGACACTGTGCTTACTGGCCATCATCAGGTAGTTCTGGAATTTTCCTGGTGGGCCAGTCTTTCTTCCCAAATCCTGACATAATAATATATCATTATATAGGGGTACCCAACCCGTCGTTTGATATCAGCGTGTTTCTAGGTCCATTGCAGGAGATGATTAATGGATAATGCTTTATTTCATTAGTGGCCAACCAGTTGATTGTGACCGCCCCAAGTCGGCAGAAAAAAATACCAAGGGGACCAACTGCCCCCCCTTTCTCCCCGGTAAGTGTCAAATTTGCCGGCTGCTTTTTGTTGCCAGTCCACCCCTGGCCTTAATAGATCAATCATGTTATGATGAAGCTGCTCTTAATACTCTGTTTCATCAGGGGGGGCCTCGCACGTTCCTCTTGTCTTGTTTTACAAAAGCAACATGAATCTGACTGAGGACATCACAACTACAAACAGATTACAGTGACTGTCCCTGTGAAGTGTTTCAGTAGACACATACTACGTGAATCCTGAAGGTAAATTGCAGTAAGGTGCTGAACATCTATGATGATGCTGTACTACAGTCTTTACACAGTTACACAGCTGGATATTACACAGGAGCAGCTCAGGGAAGGTGTTGTTCTCCCCAGGACATTGGCGTGTAAGCTCATGTCATGTAAACACTAAATGCTTTGCTAAAACCCAGGTCATGTAAATGCTACATGGTACGCTAAAGCCCATCTCATGTGAACACTAAATGCTGCATTAAAGCCCATGTCATCTGAACACTAAATGTTCTCTTATGTTCTTATTCTGAGCTAGATAAGATTTTAACAACTCTGAGCTATTAGTTAGGTTCTCCCCAAACGAGCTTGATGGGCCGAATGGCCTCCTCTCGTTTGTAAATTTCTTATGTTCTTATGTCATTTGAACACTAAATGCTGCATTAAAGCCCATGTCATGTAAATGCTACGTGCTACGCTAAAGCCCATCTTGTGTGAACACTATCAAATCAGATAGGCTTTTATTGTCAATTCCCTGTATGTTCTGTCTCTCTCTCCCTGTATGCTGTCTCTCTCACGTCTTTGTAATACGCTATATAAAAAAAGGACGAAAAGTATAAAGTAACACTAAATGCTGCATTAAAGCCCATCTCATGTGAACACTAAATGCTGCATTAAGGCCCATCGCATGTGAACACTAAATGCTGCATTAAGGCCCATCGCATGTGAACACTAAATGCTACGCTAAAGCCCATCTCATGTGAACACTAAATGCTGCATTAAAGCCCATGTCATGTAAATGCTATGTGCTACGCTAAAGCCCATCTCATGTGAACACTAAATGCTGCTTTAAAGCCCAGGCTACATAAACCCTAAATTCTGTATTAAAGCCCACATCATGTGAACAGTTAATGCTACGCTGCACAATACCTGCCACCTCCTGCCTAATACCACATGGCTGAAGAGTAACCTCTTACAAATGCTTTGTAATGGCACTTCAAAGACAGGAGAATGGTTGCTAAAACTCCTTTTCATCAAGAGAAAATCTGTGTGCTTGTTACTGGAAGCTGGATTTGTCTACAGAAAGGCTACAAATCCGTGATTAAAAAAACATGGCATTTTGCTCTAGAGCAAACATTTCACTCTGCAAGTGTGTGTCTAGTCTTAAATCTCTGTTACGCTGGTGGGGAAAAAAACTCAGAAAGGTATTTGATTTCTGGGGGACCATCTAATATATTTTCCAGGGTTTATCATTAAACACATTATTAAACTGATTACTGAACGCCATAGGAACAGAACTTCAATGTCAATTGGAGCTGTTTCAGTTTTCCTCATACCAAATTAACACAGGGGCCAGGGCACATAAACCGGGTGAGGGTTGTTGTGTACCCCCCTAATTTTTAATTTGAATTAATTCACCCTGCCCCCCCCCCCCCAAGAAATTGGTCTTTGTATTTAAATTAAATTATGCCACCCCCTCATATCAAACTCTCTCCAACACCGTTGACAGGGGCTTCTCTTGTCTTATAATCAGAGATTTCTGCAGTGTCATAAACAAACGTATATTCTTTTTGTAAAACTCATAGCAACCCACTATGCACACAGTAGCTATTCACCAAGCAAAAGAAGACTATTTTTTATGCTACCTGGCCTTCTGAAGTACAATAACATTGATTTTTCACAAGGGCACGGCCGGCACAGCTCAGACACGACACGTTGACTGTTGTCCTCTCTGCTGATGATGAGGGCTTTGAATGCTCCGAACATGCCAGTTCACAGCCTCTTCAGACAGATAACTTCTTAACCTTACAGCCTCTTCTTAACAGATAACCACTGTGTGACCAAATCAGGGCCCACATTCACCACAGATGAACAGCTGCCTTGGAATCACATTCACACGGAATGGAAATACAGATTTTGAAATAGAGACTGTTTTACATACTAACCAGATGCTTGGAGAAATTGGCACTGTGCCAACACAGGGATCTGAACCAGTGACGTTCTGATTACAGGCAGGCTGCCCTAACCCACTGATACACACACCCCTGGTTTAAAGGGTGGCTTTACTGAATATTAATTATCTTTATATGAGCATTTTGCATTATAATAGTTCTCATAAAATAACTGTTCATACACTTTAACCAAATGACAGGACAGGACGGATGCTGAGGGAGATGCTGAACGCTCATTAAACACGACTGTACATGTGATGAGGAATAACATCATGCTCATTAGTGTGGGCTAAATATTCCAGAAAAGCACGTGAGCTCAGCCTGTGACGATACCTATTTTTAACGCTGCGGAAACGCGGTAAGAGCATTTCACGCCAATCAGCTTACGATGTTCAGCTCCGCGCTTGTTAAAATGCAGAAAAACATACCTTATAATTTGAGGATGATACACGTCTCACATCTAATACAAAAAAAAAACTGCAATGCTGATCTTACATATGATGATAAATCACGGTGTGGATCAGTTCATCGTGTGATGTTTGACCACAAAGCCAGTTTTGAGTGGGACCAGTGATTCACGGCAGGTTCCCTGAAAACCTTGATAACAGTTCATGGCATGAAACTCTCTTTCAATGGTCAGGTCCTTTATGGCTTACTGGGGGTCCTGACCTGCATTCCCCCCCCCACACACACACACATTTTTAACTTTGGAATCCAGGTACCGTGACCAGGATAAGAGCCTGCTTAGTTGGACAGATTGGTGATGTTTTACATTGTTAATAATATACAGTAGGCACAAGTGTGGTTTCGCGTTTGCTCCTCAACGATGTCTAAGGTTCAAGTTAAATGTATTTTTGGTACTGAAGGCATTAATAATGTTCATTGGTAAGTATAACATATATAGGCTTACACACTCTTCGGTTATATTCGTGTCCTGTGCTGCTGCTTGCGTGCAAAGGCAAACTGTAGTTCGGAGCATCATTAATATTTGCTTTAGTTTAACTAATGGCATGACAGGCATTGTACCATTAGTACGGATTTAAAATAGATGTAATTACTGACAATGCAGTACAGTTCATTGTTTAAGCTAATTATGCCGTGTGCTAAGAAGGAGAAATGCACAGAGTTCTGATTTTTGTTAAAGGGGATTGTTATAGTGGTGGAGGTGATGGAGAAGTGAGGGGACCTTGTGCGGATGCGTTCTCAGCACCGATCCCCCCTTCCCATCCCAGCCCTCGCCGCCCATGCCCACCTTCCCCACGCTCAGCTGCCCCTGCGGCCGCACTTGGACGCGTGATGTGCGGCGCCCCGGAGCGCCTTCCCGCGCTTCTGTAGCCTCACAGCCGACGCCAGAGGCGCACAGACTGACAGCGCTGCGTGTTTCGCCTCTCCGAAAACGTAAAATAATCCCCCTTTTGGAGAGAATGACGGGCAAATGGCAAACGCAATACTGTACGTGTAGAAGGCAAGAAGAAACAAACCGGTCTAATTTATGATACAAGTACAATCTCAGCTGCCATTTCACCGGGATCCTTTATTCCGCAGAAAGGTACGTTGGAAATGTGTTGTCAGGCTTTTTCTTTTGGGTTTATTTGCCTGTTACCCAGGTTTCTGGTTTTGATGAAGGTTTCGTTTGTCAGGACGCTTCAAGCCGAATTCGGACGCTTGTTTTAATTTTCCGGTCCGGATCGGGCTTGTCCATCGGATTTATGAATGGGAACGAACCTCAATGGGTTTAAGGTGCGACAGTCAAATAAATTTTAATTACCCCACGCGTCATCCGTGTACGGAACGTTTATTATCTTTAATTGTTTACTGAGCCAAGCATTCTGTCATTTGCAATTTGGAAATTCGACGCTTATACCCGTTATTGAAATACAATAACAATAACATTTTGGAAAACCGTTAGTGGGCATTTTCGCAAACATACACAGTTTTAACAAAAAAAAAGTATGTCGCATTTTTAAACACTAACCATACTAATATCATGCGTGCTTCGGATTTTTTACTTAAAAATAATAATCACCGAACTGAGAATTATATAATTATACAAATGCAACACAATATCAATGCAAATTGGCTTTATATTACTGTCCGTTTTTTTATAACACTCTGTAGATTAATTTCAACAAGGTGTAAAGCATGTGCTGCCTGTTTATTTAGTGAAATATTTGGGTCAGACGATTAAGATGTCATATTTGATGCGAAACCGATTTAAGTCAGTATTTTCTCTCCGGTGAAGATGTCTGTCCCCTGTACAACGTGTCCCTTTAAGCGTTCAGCTGAAGTGCCATCGAAAGACAACAAAAATAAAATGCTGACGAATGTAAAGGCGAATTTAAAAAATAAGTAGCCTAACATTGATCATAAGGAGGTGCCCTGCCGAAATTAAGCAGGGAGAAGGATGGGGGAGGGGTCCTGGTGTTAACGCAGGGTGTCGCCCCCTTGTGTTTATTTTGAGTGTTATAGCAGTAATAATCCATATGTTATGTATTATCGAAATGGCTTTCAATTACGGTTACTGTGAAACAATTAAATGCATAATATTAAGTTTAAATTCTGCGTCGATGTTACAAAGTAACGGCGTTACCCATGAAGAATAAAAGATGTCAAATAACTGCATAGGCCTATGGTGTGTTATAGTGCAACGTGGTGGCTTTATTTTGTGGGTTCGGTTTGGTTTTATAGTTTTGCGTGTTTTCCCAGTTTTTCCCTGAACCGAAACACAAATTAATATATCGTAACATTAGTTGCTGGGGGACCGTTTTGATAACTTTAAATAACATGTATAAATTTTTATTTTAAATGATTAGACTGCATTTCTGAGAACTTGTTATAGCGGAGTTCCTTCATTTCGTACTTGATGATAATCCTAGTAAACGACATGGATATTTTCAGCTGACTTTTACTTTTAAAAGACTGCTTTAACTGATCTTCAGTGTACTGCTTATTATTGTAAATCATACTAATGACAACATATACGAATTACAAATGAGACCCATTTTCTAAGAGGAGTGTCTTAGCTTGGCTCCAGCACACATGCTTTTTCACAGTCACGGTGAAATTTTACTTCGAGTGAAATAATTTTTGGCCTATCTGATTAAATCAGTCTCACCGTGTTTGCAGAATGCTTTCATCTGAATAAGCGGAATTTAATTATAGAAATTTTAAACATGACTTCATGAGAGAAAGAGAGAGAGCGACATTGCAAGATCACTGAGGCGATGCGTGCATAATTATGTAACCAGGCCGTCTGTGTTTAAAAGCCCTTTAGCTACTTCCGTAAGCAAGCGAAAACCTTCAGATTATCTGTGCTTATTCGGTGACCGTGCAGTATGGAAATAGAAATCCATCCGTAAGTCTTAAATAACTGCTTAACCAACACAGAGTCATGGTGGGCCTGGAGCCTAATCCCAGGAGGGACACCTGGGATGGGATACCAGTGACAGCTATTCAGATTTTAGGGGGTAAATAAAATGTTTTTAATCTGAAAGCTGCAAAGCATGCATGTCGTCTAACAGTTTGGTTTCTTTTAAGCTGAAGGGAAATGGACCCGCCATTTATGCAGTCATATGGAATGAAGAAGAGAGTGAAGATCCACCCCAGTACAGTGACGGTGAAGTATGACACCCATTACCCCCAGCCTGGGGACGAGGACTACGATGACGCACCCTCGTTTGAAGACTTTGGCTCTTTCGTAGACGACAATCCCAACAAGAGACTGATCGAGGAGAACAAGCAGGGCAGGACTTTCTTTGGTACCATAGATACCCGGCCGAGGTCCTCCGGTGGCTTCAGGGACAATGGAGTGGGCGAGCAGCTGGCTAGCTTTGGGGAGGCCTCTGTCTTCACGTCGCGGGTCACCTGGGCCGCCCTCTTTGGGGCAGCAGTCGCCCATGGCTGTGTGGCCCTCATCACGCGCCTGGCAGCTGACCGCTCCAAGGTGCCCTCGCTGGAGCTGCTCTTCATCCGCTCAGTGATCCAGGTGTTCTCCATCGTGGTGGTATACTACTACCAGGAGGCGCCCTTCGGGCCCAAGGGCTACCGTCTGCGTCTCTTCTTCTACGGCGCCTGCAACGTCATCTCCATCACATGCGCCTATACTTCCTTTGCCATCGTGCCACCCAGCAATGGTACCATCATGTGGCGAGCCTCTACCACCATCTTCAGCGCCGTGCTGGCCTTGCTGCTGCTGGACGAGCGCCTGGGCTACGTCGACGTGGTCACCGTCGTGGGCAGCGTCTTCGGCCTCTGCCTGGTCATGATCCCCAACATCGCAGAGGAGGATAAGACCCCGCTAGGCTTCTGGAAGGAGGCCTTCGGCTACACCATGACCGTCATGGCCGGCCTAACTGCCGCCCTTTCCATGATCGTCTACCGGGCCATCAAGGAGCGAGTGAGCATGTGGACGGCCCTCTTCACCTTTGGCTGGACGGGGACCGTGTGGGGTGCATCCACCATGTTCGTCATGCAGGAGCCCATCATCCCTCTGGATGCGGAGACGTGGGGCTACCTCACCGGGATCTGCATCTGCTCCACCGTGGCATTCCTCGGGGTCTACTACGCCCTGAACAAGTTCCATCCGGCGCTGGTCAGCACGGTGCAGCACCTGGAGATCGTTGTGGCCATGTTCCTGCAGCTCCTCGTCCTGCGCATGATCCCCTCCGCCTACGATGTCATTGGCGCCTTGATCATCATGGTCAGTGTTTTCGGCCTGACAGCCGTCAA
This sequence comes from Mormyrops attenuatus, assembly GCA_026777985.1. NCBI lineage: Eukaryota > Metazoa > Chordata > Actinopteri > Osteoglossiformes > Mormyridae > Mormyrops > Mormyrops attenuatus. The sequence goes on from JAODKC010000001.1 coordinate 15,825,995, forward strand.
GCTCAACTGGGTGGGAGGCAGGAGACAAGATTACGAAGAAATCCTCGACTCACCTGTAAAATGAGGGCCATGCCCTTGCATGTGGCCTCTCTGCCAGATGGCCTTCTAGCCGATTGATCGATTTGTCCATTTCGTATCGTGCTGTTGATAGAGTTCCAGTTGTGTGCTTGTCTTTGATAAATGTACGTGTGAAATTACAGTGGTCCATGGCACTCTCTTCATATGTAATTTATTTGCACACAGAATATCAAGGCATACCACCTGTTATATAAATGTGTCTCCAATGCGTATTTGTTGACTGAACATCATGCACAATGAACCTATGAAGACCACAGACCTCTTTTATAGGTGTAAGGAGGGATGATAATGTAACCTGATTTCTTCTCTTCATTTCATATCGACTGAAGTTTCTGCTGTCAAATGCACTGTCAGGGAAGTGTTATTAATTCCTGAAGGAAGTCTATGTCAACTAGGGATATCAATACTGTTCTTCAATAGATGAATTGAGAGTAAATTAAATGTGGCCTGACCCGATATTTCGTATCTGACCTGAACCGCTGGTATCATTATCGCAAGTATTATTGCAATTACAAATAAAGGACTGTTACAGTATGTTGTAATATTTGTGGAACCCTAATTTTGAGTCATTTTGCATCAGAATCAATGCAACCTTAAGGGGTCCAGCTAATGAAATCTAAGTGGTGTCAATTCAATCAACTCGTACGGGATTTTTTTTATCGTTTAACGTTGTCGTGAAGTTTTAATTGAGCGTGTTGTCCTGAATAACTCTTCAAGAGGCTAAGCAGAAATAGGATTTCAATATGCGCCACCAGGTGGCGCGCTTCAGCCAAAAATGTAATATAATATTTTACAGCTATGACAATTACTTGTGAGTTAACAATAAAACACTATTGTTGCTGTTTAAATTTATGTAACTGGGAGCAATTCAAAATTATGGTTTTCAAATAAATTTCCATTGCCTGCCATGTATTTTGTCACCTAAATTGGTGCTTTCAGAAACTGCAAAACCACTTGAATCAAATTATTTTGCAAGATTTAACTTTGTGTTTTAGATGCATATGTACTGCTTCAAATGTTCTGTAACAACAGTACATCAAAAGAAGTCACATGATGGGGAATATGAAAGCAAAGAGTTTTTTTCACTTTCCGAAGCTTGTTGGTACATTTATGCACCTGTGTTATAAGAAAAATTGCAGAAAGAAAGACGCTGGTCAGCAGTCTGTGGTTTCCTGTTTTAACGCTAACTGTGTGTCCCTCGTCCACAAAATATATATAAAATGGGAATAAGCATCTATTTGCACAGGAAATCGGTCATATCCTATGATGTGAGGTTTGTTCCTGCAAACAGTCGTGGCACCATGGTAGCTCCATACTGTAGGTCCCCAAGAAACACACAGCTCCTTGTCCACGAGAAGAAAATGCCTTATTCATTTTTTCTCTGTAAGACTATTATGGGACCAGGTCATGTAGAGGTCTGTTTTTAAAGGATCCAGGCATGCCCTGAGGCCGAAGTAAAGTCACACTCCTGATATACCAGTTGCTGTAGGAAATGTGCTGCTTCCTTCCTGTGGGTGGGGATCTGTCTGTCCAACCACAGGCCAGGAAATAGACCCCTGCTTAATTTACATATTAATCTACCACTGAGCTTCAAGGTCACTGCTCCTATATAAAGTACAAAGCACAGGAAAAAGTCAAACAGCGAAAGGGACAGCGTACCACAGGTGCATCATGGGAGGGGTGCACATGCTTTCCAACATAGTATAAAAATTTTTATAAGTGTGACTTCCCATTTTATTCTAAAATGTTTGCCAGCACCTTGGTTTTACTGCTCATTTTAAATTTAGAAACTAACCAGTTAATGATTTATAATATACAGCTCTGGAAAAAATGAAGAGACCACACTATATATTTTTTAAATCTGCATTTTTAAATCCTGGTTCAATCCTGGTTCTGCTGGCAGAAGGCTACGCTGAGCGGCAGGTTGCCTCCAGGTTCAATGTTTCTAAGTCTGCAGTATGCAAGAAGAAGGTGAAGCAGGAGACACTGGGAACAACCAGAAATCATCCAGGTAAATGGCGGAATGCCAGAAATGACCGTTAACTTCTGATGAATTGGAGAATGACATCAAGTGACCTTCAAAAGGAACAAAAAATTGTGCTGTGGTCACCTCTTAAATGTTTTCTAGGGCTGTATATCCCCATAATGCACCACAATTCAGGTATAAACTGTGCTTCTAAAGCAATGAGTAGTCCACAAACACACAAATACAGTAAGTCAGTCAGGCTTTCCCAAGGATGCCAAGCATCTTTTGTATCTTTTAACACACTTTGGCAGACTATCTGACTGTTGTACACCGTTCAACAGAAAATCCTGCCCTGCAGACACACAGAAACCCCCATGAACTCACACAGCATTCATCTCTTACTGTGGTGCTGCTTAGACTAATGACTCAGTCTTTAGCTGTAAAAGTATAGAAACAGCATGTTTGTTTAAAGGAGTATTACTGTGGCAATGCTCTTGTCCAAAATGAAGACAAAAAAAGGTCATTCACACACATCATCCTGCATTCAGGAGAGCCAGGGTAGTGAAGTAATTCATCAGGAAGAACTCTGGATTATCGGCATGATAAGTCTGACATGATGCTATGCAATACCTAAGATTTACTGCAGAAGAGTGCAGGTACCCAGGCAGTTCATGCACAGACACATGTGTGCATGCAACACAAGTATGCCCTGAGGAAACTATTCGCGCTGCTGCATAACAAAAGCACTGCACTGAGAAGAATGTGAAAATCTGTCTGGCAATCAGTGTTCACATTGATCTTTTTCATAGTTCTTCTTACAGTGTGCAACACGCCCTGAAACATTCAGCCTGTAAAAGCAATGATGTTATGCTAATGAAAGGCCTACTTGAAATGAAAACTCAAAATTCGACATTACTGTGGATATAACAGCTTGTTACTTGTGTAGCACATTAACTGAACTTCGCTTGTGTTCATATAACTCTTTGTAATGCTTTATAGAGAAAATAACTACCTTATTGTTTAATAACGGTGAACGTTAATTTAATTTGTGCAATGGAATTTGCGCATTGAGTTACAATCGAGAAATTGTGAATTTGCTACAAAGGCTTTGGCATGGAGTGATTATCGGACCAGGGAGAGACACTGGTACCTACGAAGAGTGGTTAAAAATAAAGGGATGACTCATTGCTGAGGACAGTTAGCTGCCAAAGAGGATTGGGGACACAAAGTGATAGAGTAAGAATATGTTATGTTAATGAGGCAAATAATGCAGGTAAAATGCTATAAAAAACCCATGTCCTGCTGTAAATCTGAATGCACTTCTGCATATTTTATCAGTCCTTATCGTTTTCTGTTTTGTTTGGCCTCTTTGAAAATGAGGTTTTGAAGAAGATCGATCTATCTATCTATCTATCTATCTATCTATCTATCTATCTAATACTAAGCTTCAACTGACTTCATCTATTTCGTAATTATATCATATTATATCTCTTGGTTAATAAATAAAAGCCATATTTTATTCTCCGGTTAGCTGTCCTAGCATTTATTCCGGTTCAGCTCCAAAAATCCATTCTTAAGTCTTACAGTTATAACCCTGCAGTCCACTCCAGTCTTTCCCAGGGAACTGGACATCAGTTAATGCTAGAGGGCGGAACCAAAAGCGTTGGATGGACGAAGGCATTGTCAAATAGGAGGAAGGATAGTTCAGACTATTATCCAATAGGTGTCAAGTTGGGAGGAGCCTCGCGCTACGTTAGACCGACGAGCGCGTCGCATAGAGGCGCGTGCGGCGAAGCGAGCGGCCGGGCGTTTGTGTCATTTCGTCCGTATTGTTTCATTTTCTGCCTTTTTAAATATCAAAAAAGCCGACCTGCCTGTCCATTTCAGGTAAGCTGAGTGAAAACTATGTATTTTATTATGATAACAGCTTAAGCTTGTATTGTACATACGGCACGGTCTTTAACGTGGCAGAATCCCCAAGGGTACGAACTTCATGCGATTTTAAAAAATGGATTCAGCCCATATTACTGTTTCTCGATTACTTGTGTGATTACTTGATAAGTGGTTTGTTTCCGTCTTTTTCTGTGGTGGGACCCCCCCCCCCCCCGGAAAAGCACAAGGTGTGGGGTATTTAATGTGTTTAGTTCACAAACTGCAGTGGGGGGGCAAAGGGGCTGGAACCTAAGTTTATTTTTAGATTAGATTAAATACGATTTAACTTTATTGCCATCGCACAAGTACTCAAACAACGACATGCGGTTTGGCATCTATTTCTTGCAAAAATGCCAGCAATAGTTCTATATTGTATACATGTGTGATCAATAGTTAGACAATGTACATCTGTACAGTGGTATACATAGGATAAATAATGGGTATACACAACATCTGTGACTGCAGAAAAAGATAATGAGAGTTTCTGTGCCATGTATTATTTTGGGACCTGATGGGTTTTACTGGGATTAATGGCTTCGGGGGGGGATATTGGAATCTTCCGCAGTGTCATTAAGTGGTTCACTCCTAATATGAGTTTTGGTATGTATTGGGAATCAGGGAAGTAATGAATTTAAGGTTTGGGGGTGTTTTAATCGTGTGCTTAATGGTCAGACTTGAGTGCTTTCTGTTGCTGTGGTCTGTTTGAATAACAGGCAGACGCAAAGCCAGACAGCACAAGTCTTTACCTGAGGCATGCATGTCAGATAATGATGGGTTCCTGTTGTTTAACAACTGTAAACCAAAGCCTTATTTTACACCAAAACTACTGTAAATCTCTGAGGAAAACCATTTTACTCCTGGGTTGATTCAGTTGGTCACTGTACCTCAATTTTCCCAAACAGGTCCAGTCAGCAGTTTCGAAACAAAATGTCAGAGAAACCGATTCTGATCATAGTGCCGGCAATCCTACAGTGGAAAGATATCAAAGGGAAAAAGCCAGTGTCATGTGACTTACAGCTTTGTATGACAACAGTGGGTTTTCAGATATGACCATGCCAGCCAACATCTTGACATCTCTGCCTTTATCACATCAGGATATACTTTGCAAAAATACGTTTCAGTCGTCCTTGCTGCTGTTCTAGCTTTGAGCGTATCTGTTCAGTCCATCTTTATTTGGTTGTTTGTGTTCCACTCTTTGTGATCTAATCATTGTTTCGCTGGTGCTGTAATCTGAATGTGTTAATCTCTGGTGGTTTTTTTTACCCAGATAAGCTGTGAGGTCTGCTCATAGGGTATACAGGGTACATTGTTGTGACTTTTCTCTTACGGCAAACTGGTGATGATGTCTGCCAGGTATCCAAAGAGTCAGCTGTCTTAAATATAACCGTAAGATAAACAGAAAACCAAATTATCGATCTTCTGGCCCTGTTCTTTTGAAACTCTGATAGAGGCAGACAATGCTATAGATTGAATAGGTATTTTTAATTGCTGAAAGGGGAAAACAATGACTTAGCGTTTGGTAAAGGAAATGTAATTTCTTAAAAAATATTACTGTGACGTCCTTGAGGACATTTCTTAATGCTAAATTTCGACATCTTATCCAAATATATAAAATTACAAGGGAGAATAGTGGATTAATAGGCAGCGGGATGAGTGTGTTGGATTTTGGCTCATTTGCTCAGCCCTGGGAATTGTGGCTGTAATATCCGCAGTACCCCCCCCCCCCAAAAAAAATGCTACGACGGGTGGGGGTGGGGGGTCGTTTCTGTGCACTGCTTTGTTCTTGCAGCAACATGCCATGGTTTATCCCCCTGCAATGCAGAGGGCAGCCCATGCATCGTTAATGTGACAGGCATTGCAGACACATAAATGGGCGGGGCTCCGTCCCCAGAGCTGGAAAGCATGGCCCGTGACAAGGCTTGCTAATGGGTAATAAGGCACATGAAGTGCTTCACTGTGCAAAAAGGGCGTTGCTTTGGTACAGCTGGCGTGGCCATGCAGTAATTATTTGGAAACCTATTGACAGACACCCATTAATGCTGAGCCCTCATAAAAGGAGTCTGTTGTTTATCATCATATGTTAGATTGAGCTGAAATTGGAGTATGATTGGAGTTGAAGGCTTGTCTGTATAAAAAGCCATATCATTCAAGGGTTCTCCCACTGCATGGGGGAGGGCATTTTCCACTTCCACAAGCACTTTTCCCTTGTGGGAATGGCACCCCTGCTTCAGTGCAGTGAATGGGGACATCTGTGGGTGTAGCAGATGATCTCAGTTCCCCAGTTTCTCATCCTTCTCTCTAATTACCAATTAGTTATTAAATTAACCATTGTGGTTTGCTCCAGTTTGTGGTTATATCTGGATTTGCAATTATGCAGCTGAAATAATAATAATGGAAAAAAAACAATATAAAAGAATTGCTTAGTTTCCTGCAATGAGTTGTACGTTTAAAAGCACTTGGGTTTGGTAGTAGTGACTTGGATCATGGGTACTGTATCATGAGAGCTCTCTCTATTACTGGCAGGGAAAGAAGCTTCTAGATGGTGGTCAGTTCCATGTGCGGCTTGGAATGGGGGGGCGTCCTTATTAAATGAATCTTCTGGCAGTGTTTTCTGCATTAGCTTGGGTACTCACGGTGAACACACTCTCAGTGGCGTGACTTGGGATTCTCTGGGGACCCCTGTCTCCCACGGTCCTCTCCTTTCTTGCTCCCCTGGCTCTTATTTATTTATGTTTTCGTCAGACCAGCTGGCCCAGTGGTTCTCCTCTGAGAGTCATCTGGGGAATACTGTCATCTTCCAGCCAAGACCGGGACTATAACATACTTACTTTTTGCTCTGTTATTGGGGATACTTTTTATGACTTCCTTTAGATACACTTCAGTAAACAAGCAGAGTTTAAAATTCACAGCGACAGAAGTCGTTTTGCTCTCAGTTATGGTTCTGCATTGACTGAAAGCAGGATCAGAGGTAAATGTGTTAACCATTAACCACCATCTTCATCCTATGTTTTTCTCTCCATTTTCTTCTTGTAGGCAATTGGGGTGGGTGAAAGTAAAACTCACGTTTAAGGTTCTACCTTCTAAGGTCTTCTGTTGATGGAATTAGCACATGGATGTAAAAATCAATGTGCAGCTATAGATGAGTATCTCAAATGAGTGGAAACATGCGTGCGGGACTTTACCTTGAAGTAGAACTGAAAATGAACACCCATGAGGGAATTTCATTTATAAGCTATTTATAAGTGAAGTGCTGTTGAAAAGTCAGCAAGTGGATTTCTTAAGCTCCTGGCTCCTGGTTTTTGCTCATTCTGTTTGTATGATTTCAGATTTATGGTTTTCAGAAATCTTGAGCCTTGGTGCTGGTCTCGGTGTCGTAAGATTAAAGTGCCTTGTCTTTCACTTCCTTATCTATTGCTGTCTACTCATGCCAGACTTTTCAACCACAAACACTCTTTTTATAACCTTTTAAACACTTCTGTGTATTATAACTCAATAATATAATGTCTAAAAATAGCCTGGGAGCAGACTTGGATTATTCTCATTGGCATTCCAGCCCTTTGTGAGCTTGAGTTGCCTTCACTGGAGCCTGTTATTTCACTGGTCCATCTATAAAGGAGGCATCACCGAGTGTTAATGCACCACAGATCCATGAGCTGCACGGTGCTGGACTGGCACAGAGATGCCACCTGCCCACACCCCAGAAACTGAATGCAGGGTGTCTGCATCTCACAGCGTACTCCGTGTTGGTTCTTAAGCCGCTTCTGTAGTAAACAATGACCATTTTAGGAAATTTCAATAGATAGGCAGAATCTGGATAAATAGTTTGTCTTTCTATTCAAACTATTCAGAGAACTTCATTTCCGTTTATTTTTATATAGCGCCTTTCACAACAGCGTCATACCAAAGCGTGTTGTCATACATAAAACCTCATTAGAGAGAGATACAGAACAGGAAAAAGGAAGGAAAGAAATTAAATAAAGAAAACCAAAAGACAACAGAGGAGAGGAACCAAAAATTCCCAGGTAAGGAGGAAAAAAAACCTCTGGGGGTCCGAGGTCAACTGGCTGCCCATCCCCCCATTACTGAAAACAGAAAAGAGTGAACATGCTTGCTAAAAGCTAGGTGTAAGTTGTGATTAAGAATGAAGACACAGTCTTTCAATGAGCCCTTATCCATGTTGGCCTCTGAAGGATGGCCAAAGTCCATCAATAAGTCTTATCTCCACACTGGGCTGTGTCGGGTGGCCATGAAGGCTGCACCCACGATGATACAGTTCGTAGGTCCCATTCGTGGTGTCACCCCTCCATGGGATTGAACCAGGACTCCAGCTCAGATGGTGCCCACCCCGGGCACGACCCGGACATGTGGGAAGGCAGAGAGCTTGGATGGGCAGAACATGCATTGACACATAAACGGATAAGCATAGTAAATAAAAAATGACACGTACAGCAGCACCAGCAGCCATAGATAGAGTGTGTTAGGTTGTGGGTAATAAGCTAAACTTAAGTAATAGGTCTTCAGTCGAGATTTAAAGACAGAGACCGAATCGGCATCCCGAACATGGGCTGGTAAACAGTTCCACAATATAGGGGCCCTGCAGCAGAATGCTTTACATCCAGCTGTCACTTGATTTATATGTGGAACAACAAGGAAACCTGCATTCTGTGAACTGAGTCGACGATGCGGCTTGTAAACTTGAAGTAATTCTTTCAGGTAGGCAGGAGCTAAACCTTTAAGTGCCTTATATGCAAGTAGGAGAACTTTGAAGTCAGCTCTAAACCTAAACGGGAAGCCAATGCAGGGAACTGCGAATAGGGGTATATGTTCAAACCTGGTCTTGTGACCAGTGACCTCTAATGGGAAAGTTTGGGTAGCTTTTTACCTTAATCCATTAATATTTATGCATGCTCTGCATGTGTCCTTCCTCCCTCTGACTGGTGTTTAAACAGCTCTGCAGCTGGCCTTAAACCATCCTAAACCTGAACGTCATGAGCATCTACCTTCTCCTTTCTCATAGTGGCCCTGCCTTTTGATAGACCTGGTTTGCTCTGAATGTGTCTGTGCGGTTTGTTTCATGCCCCCAGAGCTCCAGCAAATAACACCTCACTATCTCAGGCCACAGAGGGAGAGCGAGAGTTATGGCCTTGTTCTGGCTCATCAGGGTCCCCAGTAGACATTATTTTCAGGCAATGAAATATATATGTATAATGTATTTTAATAAATGGTTTGACAAACATTTTGCTGTTCAGAAACCAAGAGTAATAGAATGGAATTTACAGCAAGGGTCTTTACTACAGTGTTATTTTAAACTCTGATATTAAAGCCTGTATTATGCCCAGGAATTTAATCCTCCTTTTCACTACAGGCATCAAACCCTTTCTTTGCTTGGGGCACAGGACCCTGTGGTCCCTCTGAGGCTGAGTCCTGAGGGTCTGGGTAAGTACCTCAGGGCACAATGTGGGTAACTGTCTGACTGCATTGTTTTTAGATTCACCGCTTTCACCTCTGATGGCTGCTTGGTTTTTTTCTTTTTCCCTCCGACCATGATGTCATTGGAATGCAGCCCCTCCCCTCCCCTTTTCCTCATGTCCGTGCGAGCGTTGCGTTACATATCAGCGCAGCGGTATTATTGAACTCAGCAGCACCGCAGCTTCTACCCAGCAAGGTACTTCAGCAGGGCCCTTAAACCCCTGAAAAATGCTCTGGGGACACTGGATGGACAGTGGACCCTGTGCACAGACAGCTTCACCACTATATGTTCATGCATCCCAATTTCTCTACTCACTTGTCGTATGCAGGGCCACAGGATATTGGCTCCTATTCAAGAAGTGGGGCACCAAGCCATCACCGGGCGCACGCGCACACACACCATTCACACCTAGGGTCAATTTTGGAAACTCCAATTCAACTTAGCATGTTTTTAGACTTTGGTAGGGAAACCGGCAAACCCAGAGGATCACCGAGAACAAGATGGGATATGGGAAAGATGGGAAAGCATTCCAATGTACCTGTACTTATACTTGTGGAAATGGTAAATAATGGATCATTTAATTTTAATTTCATAGTTTGACTGCCCTGAAAATGGGCTAAATGGTAGGCGTGATGCAGAAATGTAGAGCTGGATTCACGGTCAGACCCACTATCATTATGTCTGTGCTGTGTGGGTGGAGCCCGGCTGCATCGCTAAGTGTTTTTAGCCAAGGTTTGCGTTTCCAGCCTACTGCATCACTCCTGTGGTTTCGCCTTCTCGGTCCAGGTCTGATCAACCCAGTTTCTCACTGGGGAGATGAAAATGACGGATGACGGTCGGGAATGTTGTTTTGGAACCATGTGTCATATTTTTTGTCCATGTCCCTGGGTTTTGCTGTGGAACCCTGCTATTTACCTATGTGCACATCATCTCATCCGGGGCTTTGGAGCAGGATTGGCACAGAAGCCTGTCATTATGGCCCATTCGCTCCGGGATGGTCAAGGAAGGAAGGAAAAAAACTGGGGGTCTGCCTTCTCCTCAAGGAACTGTAGGCTGTCCGAATTCAGGTGCTACATCCTTCTAAGGCTGTGTTTTGAAGACCGAATGTGTCACAGTGGCTCGGCAATGGCTTTTTCAAATCCAGCCTGGAAATGCATTATTCTTTTACTAGGATCCCAAGATTCATTGCACAAAGTTTATGAAGGATGCAGCCTACAAAAGGCTACATTGACCTCGTCCCTTGAAGGATGCAGCCCTGAATTCGGACACAGTTGCAGTCTCTCTTGAGGGGGGAGGGGTAGGGAGGAAAGAGAGGGGAGGTAGTCCTTCTCCCCATGGAGATGCGACCTCTCTATGGGGATGAAGGTGCACTGTTTTGGAGTTTGCTCAGTGTTTATGGGAGGTACCTACCTGAGAACACCGTAAAATAACACACGCATATTCTGACAGCATCAGTCTGCAGGGAAATGCCAGGATGCCTGCTGGCACTGTTTCCTTTAAGCCCATGGATGTTGAACCATAGCCCCATCTGTGACTTAGCAAGGGTCGCTAATAGACATGTTAGCATTCACCTAATTCATGACTCGGTTCAATTCATGATATTATGTTTTACGGTTCGAGTTTCCCACTATTTCTTCTTTTAAAAAAATGAAGAAAACTTCATTGCCAAAAATGCTACATATTTTCCCATTCTTTATCAACTTTGCCTGTTGTCATTGTTTTTACAACAGATCTGGTTTGATCACGCATTAGTGAATGTGTCTAAAATGTATATTGAATAGTCCAAAATGGAATCCAATTGAACACTTCTGAATTAAAATCTAATATAATTGTGAGGTCAGGGCCGATTCCCAGCCCTTAACAATACCTGTATGTTCCTCAGATAAAAAGGTTGTAATTTATGTTTTGGTAAATTAAAGTCTGTCTGAAATGTGAGTTTTTATTTTCAGCTTTTTTCAGGTCAGGGTTTGTGCTTTGAAAGAGACGGGTTGGTTTTGTTTTCTAGGACTTATACCCATACAAGCCTTTGGTCTTTAATCATTTTCAGAATTTGTTTCCAGTAACTGCATTTGTAAATTTGTATTCCATTTAGGGCTTTTTAATCATCTATCCAAATATGGAAAGCTACTATATAGTATTTCATATCTCATTTCTATTGGATTGATACTGAATCGAATCAGATTGAATTGAGTCAGTAGCTTGTGAATCGGAATTGAATTGAATTGGCATCTGTGCCAATTCCCTGCCGTAGTAGGATCAGGACCCTTTGGTCCTTAAATAGGGGCATCACACTTCTTCTCCCTGCCCACACCCTGGCAGGATGCGCATGCGTGGCTGTGAGCATGTAACGTTTTATGCTGTTAAGGGATTTAATCTGCCTGTTCACCAAGTTACCTATAACTGCCGCTTGTTTAGACCCATGTGTGCAGTGACTGTTTCGCAGTGACGTGTAACAATCCAACCATGAGCTCGGCCTGCCACTCCCCTGCCCTTACCCTCCTCTCTCCCATATTGCTACAGGGCCTCTTCAGTGTATGTTACACACACTCGACAAACGCAGAACAGCACACCACCTGAGGAAGTGGTTAGTGGCTTCCTCCCGGCCGCTACGGAGGGGAAGCTAGCTTAGCAACACCCAGATTGCATGGGGCGCATTGTTCTGGTACCAACTGCAGTGTTGTGGAAACAGCTGCTTGTCGCCTCATCTTTCTTGTTATTTTTTCTTTCTCTTTTCACTGTATGTCGTGTTGCACCGAAGAGATTTAACATCATAGAGAAGCAGCCACAACATGTCAGGAGATAAATGGCCGTCTGCTCCTCTGGGATTCCCTAGGGAGGGTATGGACAAGGACCATGGAGTGGGGGGAGGGGGTCTGTGTGGGGAGGGAGCGGGAGAGGGAGCTTGCATGGTAGAGCTGTTTGTTATGCAGCTGCATCTTCGAGTCCCTGAAGCCAGATGCTGTTTTTTCTTTTTCTTTCGTCCTAAATGCTTTAGCATCTCATGTAAAACGGCTGTTCACAGGAACACCTGCTCCCTGTGCTCTGGCCACGTCTACTGCTCGCCTTTCTGCATGTTTATTAACTGTGCAGTCTACTGTGTGCTTTCAGTCTGGATGGAGGCCGTCAAGATGTCAGTCTGTCTCTCCATTGGCTGGAAGGAGGGGTGCGTTACTGGGCTGTTACGGTACACATATTCGTGTTCATGTTCGATTACATCATTTTCGGTTTGGAATGCACAATGAAACGAAGGAATGCATTTCTTCACATGGGCAAAACCTAAATTCAGAAGTAGATGTTCAACACAGAAAACATTATGCTAATTGTCGCTGTGAGTTGGTTACACCTAGTGCTGGTTAAAATTGGGGGTTTGGGAACATTTTTGTTTGCCAATAAATTACATCAGCAATGGAGAGAGAACATAGTCGAAAAGACCAAGAGTATCTTTTGACTCCGATACATTGCTGGAAACGCATCCAACATGCCAATTGATTCAAGATGACATTATCTGAGTGTGTGTGCAACCAGAGCAAGGCAGAAACAACCTTTGCAAGTTAGTTTCCTTGTGACGCTTAGTGCCGGGAAATTCAGACTGGGCTAAACAATATAACTAATGTTATAGGGATGTTTATCACTACAGGTGTGCAACCATACTCGATAGTGGAGAACACCGCATTTAGATGGGATTTAGTTAATTATGACTGTTATGATACAGTCTTATTTTTTAATTTTTATTTTACATATACAATTAAGCGGCTTGGTTTGGTTATTTGGATTACCGTTGGTTTACGACTGTTCCTAATTGTGTTGTACAGGTTTAATAATAATTCATTTAAAAACAAATTCAGTTTTCCCTGCTTTACTGAAAAACACACTGTACATCCCATCATGTATATCTTCACTATGGAATTTCCTGTGATACATTCTTTGACATGTCTGTCCTCCTGTCTGTCTATATCTCCTTCTATCTATCCCTTCAAGTGTTCAGTTTTACTTCATGGTATCACTTACATGTGTCACTACACGGACACATTATCTGTAGTTTCCATGAGGGGCCTTTTGCGGTCGGCCTGTTTCTAGGTAAGTTTTGGTTCTCTAGGAAACCGCAGGATTTAAGGAGCCATGCTTCATTACTCATAAAAGAGATTGGCATAGGATTGGATTGCTCTGTGGGTCTGTGTAAGGTTTGGGGGGGGGGGGTCAGGGCTTGGACCAAATGCAAGCGCACACACGCACTGGCACATACACACACACACACACACACACACA
>JAODKC010000001.1:15869330-15881096 GCA_026777985.1 Mormyrops attenuatus
CCCCCCCCCCCCCCCCCCCCCCCCCCCCCCCCCCCCCCCCCCCCCCCCCCCCCCACCCGAGCGGGCTGTTAGGAAATGGCTCAGGAACATTCGTAGGTTCACAAAAACAGCAATAACATGACATAGTGCAGACTAGGACAGTCTCCATAAGTATCTCTATGGAGGTCGTTAGGTCGTTATTAGTAACGGGCATGTCAGCAAAACAAAAGCTTAAGAAGTTAAATCTGATGCCTTCAACTTCATTGAAACTGGTTTCATTTTAAGTCCAAGAGCATAAATTACCAAGCAGTACCTGAAAGGTTCAGACACATGGGGGCCAAGGAGCACTGCCAGATTCCTGGTGGTGTGATGGTCCCGTAAAGACCTCCCAAGGACCAGCGCTCCCTTTGCATAGCCGTCACTTGTGGCTAGTGTCACAAATGCTTGGTCTGGCAAAAAAAAAAAAAGCATGTAGCAGCCTTCAGAGCAACAGGATGTGTTATGCATTCATTGCCACAAGAATGCAGAAGAATCTATATTCTTGTAAATATGCCAAAATTGCGATATCATACAGATCTCCCCATATGCACAGAAAACATTACTGCCAAGTTAATGTACAGAACAGTATTGGGCTCGAGAGAGAGCGAGAGAGACATTACTGAATAACAGCCCCAACGCAACCAGCGTTAACACAGAGGCAATTAATTTACATCAGCAAAGTAGACCCCAAAAGATACCGTTAGACTCGGAGGGCACCATTTAACAAATTGTATTTCGAGAAATCAAAAGTAATTGTATGTACAGGTGAGCATTAAACATTAATAAGTCTCCAAAACAGAAATCACTACAAAACACGTTCAGCGATGGGGGGGGGGGGAAAAAAAGAGTTGTAAATGCGGCCACCATGTTTCACGTGAAATATCCGCAAACACTCCTTCCTACTTTGACATAACAGCAAACAGATGCGGCGTACGTGCTTAAGTGGCTGAAGTAGGTGGGGAAAGAAAAGCAATTTCCGCTCTTGGAGCAAACATGCCGCTTGCAGTATTAAGAGCAGGACTTTAGGATCCAAAAGCGCCATAACGACATCACGGCAAGTTACACGCAAAAATTAATGAAGTACATGTTAAAGGGTCACTTCCTTCTCCAGATCTCAGGACTGCAAGCAAAAACTACAGAGAAATAAAGTGAAAGCAAACAGTAAGCACTTTTAATCACATCCACCAACTGGTTGCGCCAAGGTCGCACTACACACACACACACACACACACACACACACACACACACACACACACACACGTCAAGCGCATCTGTCTGAAACGTGATCTGACAACGAGCTGCGGTTCCTGTGAAATGAAGTTGCAATAAGGGGCTAAACGACTCAAAGTTTCACCCACCTGTCATGATGTCGGAGCCGATGGTGCAGCCCAAAGCCCGAGGATGGAGAGACAAATGGATAGATGAGAGAGGAGACACCTGCCCCGACAGCTCCGGCTTCAGTAAGAAGGGAGGCGAGCGTCTTAAATACCCACGATCATGTGACCAGCCAGACACACCCACCCATATAAACCAAAAAGTGAAATGCGCACCACATGCAAGAACCGTGCCACTCCACGGTTTAAAACATAGGTATACCTTATATATTTTATAATATGCTGCTCACCATATCGCTACTACTACTCCCGTTATTGGTACTACTGGTAACACTGTCTGAATGACTAAATACGTGACTCTTCTATGTGTTATGTTGTATTGTATATTATTTTTAAAGTAGGATGTTTCACAAAGTATAGTATACTTCATAATTGAAGGTTTTATATGTGGCTTTTTACAAAAGCGTATGAATTAATCGAATTACTATTTGAGTTTGTCTTATGGTTCTGGGAGAAACTTTTTTATTATTGTGGGCGTCATATACGTTAGAATTTGTTTTAATGTTTGCGTACTTCTGCCATCTAGTGGTAGCAAAAGGGCAACTTAATAATTTACCACGAACAAATGATTTAGTCAAATGATTCAACAAATATTTCGAATTTAGTGATCAGTGGTCATTGTTGACACACCACAGCACACAGTGCACAACAATAAAATGTGTCCTCTGCATTTAACGCATATGTGACAATGTGACATAGCAGGGGGCACATAATTCAGCGCCCGGGGAGCAGTGCTTGGGGGCGGTACCTTGCTCAGGGTACCTCAGTGGTGCCTTGCTGGTCAGAGATTCGAACCTTCGAATCTTTCAGTTGAAGCTCCAATTCAGAAATAAGTTGCAAAAATTGTGATAAATTACTGCTGTTACTTGCTGTTCTGGAGGATGGACCCCCGAGTCGCCCATCGAGTTGTCTCCATTTGTGATGGACATCCTGAGCTCCTTTAAGAAACCCCTCCTGGATCTGAAAGCCTTGTTTGCCACAGACAACAAAATGCATGAAATCAAGGGGGTTAATGGCGTGTTTGAAGCAGGATGTGAAGCTCATGTTCCCCCCCCGGCAGCAGAGGGCCTCTGAGGTCTGGTGAACACCATCCTTCCACATTCCCTAACCAGAGAACTTGGTGGACATCCCACAACAATACTGGGAGAACATGAAAATTCAGCACGTGTAGAACTGAGGCAGAGACTCAAATCCAAGCCTCTAGAGGTGTGAGGCAACACTGCTAACCAGTACACCACCATGTCACTCCTGTCGGCAAGACATTTCTAACACATCCAGTCCTATTCTGGTTCTCTGTGGTGCCAAGCTTATTCCAGAGCAGATATCAGAAATCATTTATGGACACATACTTCCCTGCTCCTTCATCTCCTTTTGAATGCCACAAACAGACCTCACTAGGTATGGTGGTCAGGTCCAGCTCAAACTGTCTGCCTAAACACAATAAAAAAAAGTCATTTGGAAAGATCTGGGCAAAATATCTCACAACCTGGGGAGCGTCACATTCGAATTTAAAATTCATTCAAAATTCGGCTGGGACTCTTAGCTCTGTTTGGACAAGTAAGCTAATCTCTGAGTTTAGTGGTTATACCAGGTGCCCCAAATCGATGAGCTGCCTGCACAGGACCAACAGGTTCTGCTTAATGTCACACTGCAATTGCCAAGGAGTCCTGGCAGCTTCCTTCATCTCCTGAGTCAAAGGAGTAATGAAGCCTCTCTGTTCTGTTTGAACGTATCCCTCTACCGTTCGGATTACAAGGGCAGCCTGTACTGTAGTAACACAGACAGTTTCTCTAGATGAGCGATAACTACCGTCAGCAGCATGGGCCATTTGAAGTGTGCTTATTTGATGAGGTAGTGGTTTGATGAGTACATAAGCGGCTCATAGACTGAAGCAATCAAAGGCTAGAATGGGATAAACCTGCTAAACATGGGGTTATTGTGCCAGTGAGCAGGATTATATATTCATTATTGCACTATGCTCTGTATTTTAGTATTTAAGTGTTTTGATTGTCTTTTTTAGATGCTCTGTTTATATATTTAATATTTAGTATATTATGCTGCATTGGAGAAAGTGCCAAACAAAATTTTGTTGTTTTAATCACAATGACAAAGATATCTATCTATCTATCTATCTATCTGTCTATCTATCTATCTGTCTATCTATCTATCTATCTGTCTCTATCTATCTATCTATCTATCTGTCTATCTATCTATCTATCTATCTGTCTATCTATTTATTGATTAATCAGTTAATTCAGCACATCCTTACATTTATGCATTTTTATTAATTGTGAACCTGTTTGGGTAACTTTTTGTTGTATAATTGTACAGAGCTACATTTTGGTTGGAATATAACTTTTACAGCCTGTAAACCCCTGTAAACTACAGTTTCTTGGTTCCTACATGTTTGACTACATTTGGTTTGAAAAACCTTCTGAAGTGCTTAGTCGTTTGGGATTTGTCTGCATGGTGCTTATTTAAGGTGAGTTAAAACCTTTTACCAAATGTCAGCTGGATGGATGTGCTGAATTTCATTTAAGATATTCACTTGTTTTTTTTCCCGGAATACCTTTTATATTTAAAAGAAGCAGATGCATCCAACACACTCCAAATCCCCCAGACTTAGATTCAAAATTTTATTTATTTACTCTAGTCGGCCTTGTGTGACAATTATTTTCAGTCCAATTGCAGGAAATGAGGGGGGCATGTGTAGTACACTGGTATGAGCCATGACCGCCCCTATTACAGGCCGTTGAGCACATGGTCGGCAATGTACATGACAGCCAGCATGGTCTCCTGGCATGTGGGCTTTATCTGTGACTCGGGGAGCAGGAAGCCGTAGCGGCCGGTGTCACGCAGCTCGAAGGTGTAGGCGTACTTCACCCCTAGGTCATAGGCCCAGTCATCAGAGCCCCCGGCAGCAAGGTCTGGAAAACACAGGGGAAGAGCGGGGAACAAATGGAGCGGCCTTTACATAGGATCTGCATCCTGCATCCACAGTGATGAAGATGATAAAAATGAATCAGCTTCAATAATTCAAGACAACTGTATGCAGAAGGGTCAACAAACATAAAAGATGCTTCAGAAAAGCACCAACTTTCCGAGAGTGATGAGACAGGAGCAGTATTGCTAGTAATCTGAAGGTGTCTAAGAATCATAAACCTGCATTAGACCATGGTTGAGCTAAAGCTACTATGCTCCATACAATCAGTACTTCAATCATGTCATTGAACCACTTAGCCTCCATTACAGTTGTATCTTCTACCTGAAGGCTCAAGAAGCACCTTCTGCCTGGCCGAAGTAGAAACACTGTACTCACAGATCGTTTCAGCTCCAGGGCCACAGGTGTACTGGGTCCCATAGAGGGACTTCAAGGCATGAGCGGCCCCCTCAGCCACGCGCATCTGGAGTGGGATTGTAGGAAAGTGCTTAGAGAGGAACACAGTGCTGTCACCAGCATGGAGGTGGCACGAGGGGAGGGGGGTTGTGTATAAGGATAGGAAGAGAAAGGAACCCACTTGATGTCATCAGGGAGGAGAATGAATGGAAAGCAGAATAAAAGGTGATGAAAGTAGGAAGGACTGATAAGAGGGAAGCCAGAATGCAAGAAGAACATGAAGAAGAGACAGACGTCCAGGAGCCTGAGATGAGATGTAAGATAGCATAGGATGTCAGTGATGAAGGCATTTGGACTGTCGGCAAAGGAGATGCATTGGTAACCCTGTCTGTACTGTACATTATGCTCATTGTCCTGCGAATGTTAGTGAAGTCAAGGTTTCCGTGTGCAGTCAAGAAGACTTCAACATGCTATTTGTACAATGTTTGTCTTGCCCAGTTATGGTTTGGTCCTGTGTAATATTTGATTAAAGTCTTAATCTTTTTTGCTGATGAACATCAGCCTGTTAATTAGACCCGAGGGAGGGAGTTTGGTTTCCACTCCAGCATCATTTTTCAAAGTCTCAGTCATAGCCATACCAGTTCAGCATGGTCAGGTGCCAGTGCCGTGGTGTAGGAGTAGGGGAACAGTAGCAGCTGGGAGTAGGAGTGGATGGTCAAGTAGGACTTAATGATTGACTTGTTCTTGCGGAGGAAGTCTGCCACGGCCTTGACCTCCACCTCGGACTCGGGTTTGGAGCCGCAGTAGGTGTCACTGCAGGGGTTTTTAGAAGCTCCAACGGCTGGGGAGAAATCAACAGTTTGGTCTCTCGTAAATGGCTTGCACACTAGAGGAAAAGCATTGCTTAGAAGGACACATGGACCAGTCAGGCAAAAAACAAGGACTATAGACAACAAAGAGAACATCAGCAAGTCCAGCACTTATCATCTGTACTCACTACACCAGCCAGCATTGAAATTCCGGTTGGGATCGGTTCCGATGCATGTGGACCCAGAATTCCTAGAGCGGGTCTTCCTCCACATTCTGTTCTGCAGATCCCAATCACAGGAAAAGCATTAGTAACAGCTAAAGTTTTAATCGGACCTTAGACAGACTGTAAGTCTTGACTGACATACCACGAGGGTGTCATAAAGATCACCTACATTGCTCCATGTGTACCGGTAGCCATCAATGTTAAACACAGGCAGCACATAGACATCCATTTGGTCCAGGAGCCTGGTCATCTGGGAGTTCTTCCCATAGGTAGACACAGCCTGGGATGAAAGAAGCAGGTCCAAAAAACTGACACATTAACCCGCGGAAATGCAGCAGATATTATTTTGTGATTTGGGCTCTGGATTTAGCGGCACCTCTTTGACAAACCACTGGCAGAAGGCTGGGGAGATCCATTCCCTGGCATGGATACCACAGTCCATGAAGATGGCAGGCTTGCTGGACCCACTTTGTTTACCTAACTGTATGTGGTCAAGAAAGAAAAAAAAAAACTCACTGTATTTTTATCTCTCAGTTTTCTAACACTTATCGCCAGCAGAGGGTGTTATGCAGAGGAATTATATGGAATGACAGTCCCTCATAGGACACACACATGCACATGCAATCATACGCAGTATGGGTAGTTTAGAAACGCCACCTATGTGGGTAGTGGTGGCTTAATGGTTAGGGACGCGCACTTGTAATCGAAAGATTGCAGGTTTGAATCCCTGACCTGCAACGTACCGCCCCCAAGCACTGCTCCCCGGACGTTGAATTAGCTGCCCCCTGCTATGTCGCATTGTCACATATGGGTTAAATGCAGAGAAACACATTTTGTTGTTGTGTCCTGTCTGCTGTGGCGTGTCAACAATGACAATTAAATTCTAAATGTGCTTGTCTTTGGATTGTAGGTAGGAGCCCTCATTCATTGAGGTTAAGAGCATGACCCAGTGTACCATGAATCAGTGACAATATCTCTGTGCTGCTTATACAATGAAATGACACACTATGAATACGTTCATCAAATGCCATAATTTTACCTTCAGAAGGTGCATGGGCTGTCCCTCGTACGTGGTGCCGATGACCATCCTGCTGACCAGGTTAGAGTTGGCTGACACCGTTTGGTCTATCCAAGACTGGATCTGAAGAGATGAATGGAAAGATCGTTGAGGCAATATCTTGCAAAGGGGGGCAGCAAAGCTCAAGCCAGTAATATTTCTTGGCATCGTGAAATGCAATGTAAAAACAATTTATTTTATCAGTTTATTGGTGACCACTATTAGTAGCCAATGCAATAAGCCAAGAACCGTATGGAAGATCATGTTGCTTACTGTATCCCAGTTGTTGTACTTTTCATAGGAATAGGCTTTGGTGGAGATCCTCCCATTGTCTGTCTGAGCGTTGATCGCAGCCTGAAGGTCATCAATCAGTATCCTTTTTCACATTAATACAAGAAAAATATCACATAACCACGATGTTTGCAGGTATACTATATGACAGAGATAAATTAAGCAAAATATGCCCTTACTTTAATGACAGTATAACTCATATTTGATCCATAACACATATGACCAAAACAATTTTTATTGCTTCTGATGAAAGCAAACCGATTAATGTGTAGAAACACTAGCACACACTGACGTACTCGTGCTCTATCTCAGTTTGCTGCAGAACAATGTTGATGTAGTCGATGTAGGCGGCATCAACACGAACGTCCACATTGGAGTTGATGGTCACCTGGTCAGCCTTGCTGGGGATCCAGAAATCCAGCTAGAGGGGTTCACAAAACACCCATCAAAAGTTGAAAAGACATCTCATACACGTCCTCACAGTACTTTGGCTTAATCTTCCTCGCTACGCCTCCGGAATTCCTGGATGTTCTTTCAAGGTGATGAGTCTACCTGAAACTCGTCTCCGATTTCCTTAATGATCTCCAAATGCTCTTCAGTTTTTGGCTTGAGGCGATACACCTTTCCTCTAAAGAGAAAGGAGAAGAAAGAGAAACCAAATTGAGGCTAAACATAACAGGTTTGTGGTCCTACATCGTGCTGGGAGACGGAATGATTTACCCATCAAAACGTGTCACCTCAGCCAGAGTGACTGCCACCAACCCCAAAAGAAGGAGGATCTTCATGTTGCCTGAGTGACCAGACTCATGCCCTGTTCTCCCTTTTAAAGAGCACGCCTTACTGAAGTCAACCAATAGAAATCCCTCATCACACTATCTACCCTGGGACTGCTATGCCAGTTATTTTTAGGCTCTCGTGTTGCTGATGGCTCCAACAAACAGACAAAGATAAACTGTTCAAAGAATACCACTTTTCCAAGGTAGTTATGGATCACACCGTTTCTCAGGACACCTCAGGGTCTGGTTCAGTCCAGAAAGCGATCAAACTGTCAAGCCTTTTAGGAGCACAGTGCACAGCATTGGGTGGGATGATGACATTAACATAGCATGCATTATGAGATGAGTCCTGCAATCCCACCCACAGCAGACAAGACTGATTATAAATAAGTATTTCCATTTCATTTCTGCCCTGTATGATTTCATAATGTAATATCAATATTATTTTACATTGTGTAGCATCTTCCTGTAAACAGATACATTTGTTGCACCCAGCAGTGATTGTGCGGACTCTGGGGGCCCTAGGAAAAAGAAAAAACCCCATGCCCCCCCCCCCCCGACATGGTAGTTTATTACCATTATTTTAGCATGAGGTCTAAATCAATAATATCAACAAAGAGAAGTTAATAAACACAATACTTTAATGTTCAGTTTTGTGAAGAACAGAATACAGAAATAAAGTCGATTTGTCGTTGCAATGCAGTCAGCCGCCCTGCATCCCCGGACTCGCATGTCCTGAGCTTTTCTCCGGTGATCTTACATACATGTTGTATGTGAAGCTCAAATCCTACTTTCTTTGGGAAATGCGGGGAAAGCAGGGGGAGTTGCAATGGCCGTTGTACACCTTCAGCATTTCCCTCCGACATGGGCTGGAACGCCAAACGGAAACTTCGCATCAGCCCCCCCCCCCCCAAACAAACAGCCCAGCGTGGGAAACCTGAACCTGTATCCCTCAGTAAAGACAAACGCAGGCAAACAAATAGAAACACAATGATTCTCAGTTAAAAAGCCACTGGGATCAAATGACATTAGAGGAATCCTCCGATCGCATACGTGCATTACATTACACAAGGAGTCATCATAGAAAGCTGATGTGAGACTCTGACCCAACCTGCCCCAGGTACCTTATCATTATGTTCAGTGCATGTTTTTTTTTTTTTTTTAAATAAACTAATAAATAATGTCAGCTGGCCCCAAAACATGCATGTGCGCAGGACTATTTTAAAAGCAGCGTTTTGTGAAAATATGTGTCATCACTGCTGGTCAGGCATCTGCTCTGTTTTCCATTCTGTTTTAGTGAGACTGAGACATGCACACCTGCTGCGTGGAAACAGAGCCTGTCTGCATGTGTTCCCTGGGTCACTTCAGGCCACCATACTGGATGAGTAAATAAAAATGATTCAAAACACTTATTACAGATGTGTGTTCACTGGCCTTCGTGCACACAGTGGGAGAATACTTTTAAAATGCTATTTTAAAAGTATTTTTTTTTATGTAAACTATATATGGACAGTTCAGTTTTAATATACATTTTAATACTTCGCATAAATTTCTAAGTTATCGTGTATTTGTCAAGCTCATAGGTCAGCCATTACCATCAAAGGCTTTTTAAAAATTGGCTGTAATCTAAGATTAGAGAGATTAAGAGTAGAATGGTGATCATCATGCCACATTGCTAATTAGTAGCATTTGTTCAGCAGATTATGTGTCTTAAATGCTAAAGAAGGTTACAATGTTTAATAAACAGATAATTAGTCAGTAAACTGCAATCAAACATTGCTCAACAGTTGCTGAGAAAAAAACCTTCCTGCACGATCTTTTGCAATAATGATGCCCTGATCATATGAATTAATCTGCATGCAGATCTGCAAAGTTTAGATCTGAGCGATCGACAGACATCTGACAAAATTTCTCTCTAATGGGTAAAAATGAAGTGAAAATGTTAAATTTAATTCCATTTCATACTATTTTATTATAGTATTGTATATGCATTGTCACTTCTCCCTTGCTGTTTTGTGTCGTTGCACAATTAACTTCAGCCTTCTCATAAATTGTACTTTATTTCGACTGACCTACCCGGCATCTGATCCTTCATTTCTGCAATGTAACATTTATCAACAAAATGTGGTGCCTTGTGCAATGCTGACAGTTAACTAGTCAGCTTGGCTCAAGGACAGAACTATTAACAAACATCACAGTCTTATTTCAGGGTGTGTGAAGATTAGGTGGGGGGGGGGGCTTGAAATACTTCCCCCAAAAAGACACAAGCGAAATATCTGGTTTGCGTGTTGGTGACACAGACCGAGCGGGCAGCTTACCTGACCCTGCCTGCCTGCAACCTTCCATTAACTGCTTCTCTCATCTAAATGCATATAATTTGCTTGGTGTGAGCACCAAGACCTTTGATGGATTGTCTATGGGAAGGTTGTACTGTGCAATATAAAAACAAACAAGCAGAAAACATGCAAATCCATAAAAATTATTGTATTGATTATTATATAGATTAAGACTCAGTTATTTAATAGTTGTTGATTTGCTGTTTTCCTTCGCGCCTGGTTTTATCTGTGCTTTGTGTCCTTGGTTTAGGTTTAACCTGCATGTGTTTTGTTTAACTTTGTTCTGCTTAGACTTATGTTCCGGGTTGTCCTTAGTGTTGTTAACCCTTACTGCTTCTTAAGGTTTCCCGGGGCAAATCTCAATATGTATACTTGACCGTATGTGTGTTCTCATTTTACGTGATATTTCGACTTCACAAGAAAACCAGCTCTCCAGCCCAAATGGGTGCCTACAAAATCCACTTGCTAAAATACAAAGACTCTCTGAATGCTGCTCGGACTGCCTACTATACAAATCTCATTCAGTCTGGATCTGGACATACTAAAACTTTGTTCTCCACTGTATCTAAACTGCTTCATCCTATGGACAATGTTACTCTGTCATTTACTGAGGATAAATGCAATCAGTTTTTGTTATTTTTACAAGACAAAATCGCAGCTATTTACAGTGATCTTACATCCTCTAACCTTAATCAGCCGTCTTCTTTATTTTCTCCTCTAACAAATAAGTCCTTTTCTCAGTTTTCTCCAATCCTGTCCCACAATCTCTCTGTACTGATATCTGGTATAAAGTCCTCCACATGTGTTCTGGATCCTATTCCTACTAGTTTTGTCAAAGATTGTCTCTCTTCACTATGCCCACTCATTACATCTATAGTAAACTCATCAATTAGTTCATGTTCTGCTCCTCTAGCACTTAAACTCGCAGCTGTCACCTCCATTCTCAAAAAGCCTGGTCTAAACCCAGATGAATTGAGTAGTTTTTGCCCTATTTCTAATCTCCCTTTTTCGTCCAAAATTCTTGAACGAGTTGAACGAGATCAACTCAAAACATATCTCTCTGACAATAACCTATTTGAGGAGTTTCAGTCTGGCTTTAAAGCACAACATAGTACAGAATCTGCTCTCCTTAGGGTTTCCAATGACATTCTCTTTTCTGCTGATGCTGGTTCTCTCACTGTCCTCACTCGGTTAGATTTAACCGCTGCTTTTGACACTATCAACCATTCCATTCTTACTCGCCTTGAAAAGTCTCTTGGTATCACTGGATCGGTGCTCTCTTGGTTTAAGTCCTATCTCTCAGATAGATCTAACTTTATCAGCATAAACAATTGTAAATCATCTACTGTTCCTGTCTCTCACGGTGTTCCACAAGGTTCGGATCTTGGTCCCTTGCTCTTCATCATCTATATTCTCCCTCTTGGTCCTATCATTAGTAAGCATGGTTTACCTTAAGAAAGACATTGCTGCCTTGGAAAGGGTGCAACGTAGGGCTACGAGAATGATTCCTGGTCTTAGAGGAAT
>JAODKC010000001.1:15889849-15911892 GCA_026777985.1 Mormyrops attenuatus
AAGGTCCATATCGTTGGGGCTGTGCACTGGGAGGGCTGAAACGACCATATCGTTGGGGCTGCGCACTGGGAGGGCTGAAAGATCCATATCGTTGGGACTATGCACTGAGAGGGCTGAAAGGTCCATATCGTTGGGGCTATGGACTTGGAGGGCTGAAAGGTCCATATCGTTGGGGCTATACACTGGGAGGGCTGTAAGGTCCATATCGTTGGGGCTATGCACTGGGAGGGCTGAAAGGTCCATATCGTTGGGGCTATGCACTGGGAGGAGCCATGCACGTCCGAGAGGGTGTCCTGTGCCAGATAACCATGCAAATGCTTTAATTATCATGCACACATATATCCACAGCGCTACACTTATCGCCTAGTCTCAGCCAACAGTACAAATGATGCTGGTGTTGACCTTTGCCCTGGAAATTCTCCTTCCTCCCCAACTGGGTAGTTGGTGGCGTGTGTACATGACCGACCATTTAATTTCCCTGCTCTGTATGCACGAAGTGCACGACTGATACATTTATATTTTTTAATTTGAGGGCTCCTCTATTTTTTCACTCGTTAATGGCCATTTATGTCAGGCAACCCGGCTGCCGCGGACAGGAGCGATGAAGGAAGCTGCACATTTCTCTCTCTGCATTCCCAGCTATTACGTTAAGCACAGGGTTATTTTTAAGTAATGACCGTCAGAGGCAAATGTTTTGGTTTTTTGCAGTACGCCAAGGCCAGACCGCCGGCCCTGGGCTCCTCGATCTGTCACGGAGGCTGCGCTTTTGGCAGCCTGACGGGCATCTGGATTGATGAGTCACAGGGAGACAAATGACAGGTGTGTGAAGTCCAGGGGGTGGGGGTGGGGGTGGGGGTTTAGGGTTGAAGCGCAGGTGTAACTAAAGTAAAACCCGTGTCAGATTTTAATGCAAATAAAGTTTGGGCTGTACGAAGGCTGACCCCATGGCTGGGTGCCCCTCACCAGGGCGTGAGCACACCATGGTACTGTACCGCGGTGCTCACACTGGCACAGGGTCTGCCTACCTATACCCATCTGCCCTCAATGGTGTTATAGCCGTGGCTGCCAACAAACTTGGGCTGACGTTAACGCCGCCCTCGGATGGGAACGCGGAAGGGGCAGTGTGTGTCTCAGTCACACTGTGCCAGTGATCAGAAGGTTACCCATTCATATCCCAAGGTTGGCAGAGTGAGTTTGCCACTGGGCCCCTGAGCTGGGCCCCTAACTCCCAATTGCTCCAGGGACTGGATGGTCCTGCTTCATCAAAAACAAAATGTATGTCACTTTGGATAAAAGCATTTGCAAAATAAAATTCTGTTATTAATCTAAAAGGTTTTAAATGTTAATGAAATCAAGCCAGTATTCTATCAGAATAAGGATTCAGTATTTGGTAAATAAGATCATCGTTAATTCCTTTTTTTGTGTTTAGTTTGATTTGAACAGCAGCCATTATAGTATGAACTGTACATTACAGCATATTCCAGTAACAGTTAAGTTCAAGATGTGCAGTAGGTAACAGTAGTTTGAAGACCTTTCTTACACTGCTCAGTACAATAATATAGCAAATATAAAATATATAAGAAAATATCAAAGATCAATAATAAGAAATATTAAAGCAACATGTAAATGTGTAGTGTGGTTTGTAGGATATACCCTATTCAGGAAGAAACTGAGAATAAGGAGAATATCGGTAGCGAGGATGGTTTTGCATAAATAAACCTGTACTTTTCCAAGTAAAAGCACCTCCGACTTAACGAGAGCATTGTGTGGTTAATGGCTTTTATGGTCTTAATCTTCTTGCATATATTGGCAACATAAATAAAGGGAACTATGAGTTGGGGGGACTGCTGGTGGGGGGTTCCATGGAGTGTTGTTAAGACCCAACGGCAACAGGTTCAAATGTCCAACTTGTATTAGTGGTTCTGGGGGTTTCGTCAGTGACTGTTTCCTGGCTGCTGCTTCTGACCAAAGATAAAGATCCAAATGATTTATCAAACTAGTAATCATAGCATTCATGTGTTACTGTATTTATTTTTTTGGTGATATGAGAAGTAATATTTAGCAGGGAAGAAGAGAAGTGTGTCCATGTTCTTTATCCTAACAGAAACTACATTGAAATTTGGTAGCTGCATACCGATCCCTGGCAAAAGTGGGATGAAAGTGTAGCCCGTTTCTCCACACCATCGGTGCTCTAGGTGTCATAGAAACTGTACATTCCATAGGTTCAGTAGATATCGTAGATGTTAATGATGTTGTAGGTAGTGTAGATGTAGGTACCGTAGATGTTGTGAGTGCTGCAGATGTTGTTGGAGGTGTTACAGTTCCTGTTCCAGCTTTGAACATCCTGTCAGCATAAGCGTCCTCAACTAGATAGATGTCAGCAACACATCGTGGAGAGGAGTGTGTAGGCTGGGACTCCAGTGGGGCACAGCCAAACACCCCATAAGGGAAGGATTGTTCTTGGCAAAAAGGAATTTACCATCAAACAGTTTCTCCTGGACATGTGTTCTTATTTAAGTATTGATGATGGGTACAACAAAGAGTTTGGAGGCTTTGGAGGAAGTCTTTGAATCAGGAACGCCACAAGAAGACAAACTGGAATGCTTTTTAAAGTCAGGAACATAGATGAACCTTTTCGATTGGCGGGGGGATGGGGCACGTGAAGGAATATTCAATGTACTGGTAGTAAGACATGAAAGCAAAGGCCGACTGTTTAGTTTTCGCAGCTTGTCTGTTCATCTCAGATGTAAGACCAAAGAAGAGGGAATGGGAGCCAGACAGCTGTCAGTTAGTCGATATCTCACCGGCTTGGGATATCAGGAGCCCTGGACCAATCAGGGCTGCCAGGGAATTTCAGCTTTATTTCTGCGGACGGTCAGCCTGCCACTGCCTTGTTAGCTAAAATGACTTTGTTTGCTACCAGGAGCTGCAGCAACTGGCCTAAAGCCACCCGATTCTGCTGAAAACGTGCGTCAATGAGACTTCTGTTAATTTACAGTACATGAATAGAAATGGGCCAAACGTGTCCCAGATGAAACATTTAGTATAAATGAAGTTTAAATTTAAGCCACATTTCACAATTTTAAACGATGACAATGTCACAGATAAGGATTCGTGAATGTGTGTCTGTATGTAGTCAAAGCCAATTCAAAGTCATCTTCAGTTATATGATGAGATGAAATTGCAGTCTCCTTGGTTGTATTTAAAGAAACATAAATAAATAAATAAGCAAACAAACAGACAAACAAATGCTACAGTTAAAGGCAACATATTGAGACAATGACATAAGACACAGACCGTTTAAAATTCTCAGTGGTTTATATATAATAAGATTATTTTCCCCTTCATTCTATTAATGGGTCCTTGTCTGAACTCTCGGCCATTTAACTGAAATGCTGGTTTTAAATTTGTATTACTTGTATTTCAATGGGGCAAAAGAGAGCCTCGGAAGTTAATATTCATTAAATTAATTCTGTGCTGTTTTATGCTCTCAGATTAAAATAACATTAATGAGTGTGATTAAATTAAAATGGTATTATCATAATGATGATGATAATCACAGCGTTGTAATTACTGTCTTTTACTGGAAGCACTCTTCAAGTTGTGATACTTGTTACTCTTATCCTTTAAAAATGGTGTTTATTCATTTTCTATCAAGCTGTATTCCACTCAGTTTGAAAAACAGATTTTGATGCATTCTTTGCTTAATTAATCTGGAACTAGGAAGTACATTTCAGAGTTTTTGGGGGAAAATATTCAGTTAAATATAAGGAACATCTGCCAGCGACATTTGTCATCATCTGCTGTCCGTGGGTAATGAGTCTGGCTGGATGGATGTTTTCACCATATTCGTACCTTCAGGACTCGGCACACGGCAGAGCCACCGGAAATATGTCGTCCCCCAAAGTCAGCTCAGCATGTTGCGGCTGCGGAGGAGAGCGTGAGCGTTGACATAATTAGGCGCCGAGATGCTGACAGTTTCTTCCTCATAACAATTAGGAAATGTGATACGGGGAAGTGCAAACAGCCAGGGTGTTCTGGGGAAAGCCTTCAGGGTAAACAACTTCCAAAAAAGTACGGCACTGTAAACTCCGACTCGCTAATGTCGGCTAATTATGCCGTAATTCACTTCCTGCAGAAACACAAAGTAATTGGCAAGTCGTGGTGCCTGAAGCCTATGGAGAAACACGCAGTCATGTAAAGAGGGATGCTCGACTTTTTTTTGGCAATTTCTTCCTCTTTTGGAGTGTGCAAGAGAGATTTAGCTTCAATCTCAAATTAATGGCCCAGCGCAGATCAAATTAACCTTCTGATTTGGGACGTTCTGTCTTGTAAATAAGCCGACAATTAGTTTATTTTGCTATCATGTGATAGTAATGATTCTCATTATCATAATGTGACCTAGTCTGATCTGGCTAAACGCTGGAAGTTTAATGTGCTGTTTGTCAGGCTTGGCAGAGGGCGCTGCCGGAGTGAATGTTTGCCAATGGCCCCTCAGCTCGTAGCATAAATCTCAAGGTTATTTATTTGCCCTGTTATGGTCGCTTTTAACTGTGCTGAGGGTGTACTGTGTTAAAATGGCAGTTTATGTCGGCCTTAAACACAACTTCAGGTCCTTATCCCAGCCAGTGCCCGCATGGCTGTTTAATAAGTTCTGTGTACTAAATGAGCAAATCGGGGAACGGCAAGCATGAAATGTACCAATGACATGGCACAGCCGTTAACTTTTAAAGCTTGCAAATACACGTGTTTAGTTCATTTACATAACAATGCTTTGCACATGTGTGTG
Source organism: Mormyrops attenuatus (assembly GCA_026777985.1). Taxonomy (NCBI): domain Eukaryota; kingdom Metazoa; phylum Chordata; class Actinopteri; order Osteoglossiformes; family Mormyridae; genus Mormyrops; species Mormyrops attenuatus. The sequence continues at coordinate 15,894,639 of JAODKC010000001.1, forward strand.
TGTGTTTTTTTTTCTTTTTTTTTTTTTTTTTTACTGAAGTACAGGATATGCTTAGTAGTGTACCCAGGCTGAGCTGAGGAGTGCTTCGAAAGCTACAACCCAACTAAACGCACCTCTGCTTTGGCATTTGCGGTTTGTCTGTCCCGTGTTCTGTCTCTAACTGTGCCGACATTTCACAGCCACGAGGTAAAAATACCAGTCAGTCTCTAACGCGCCGAACACCTGCATTTTCCTTTCGGGCTCCTTCCAGACAACGTTTGTGGCATAAATATGTGGGCAGGCTTTCTCTCAGAACTGTACTGGCCCCACAAAAGAGCAAAGGAACTGATTTTCTGTCATATTAATTGGAATAATTTTATTGAAAGTAGTTCCACAGCTAGCTTCCACAGTCATAATGACAAATTGCCAGCCTTGATTAGAATAAGTCCCAGAATGCATTGCTGAGGATTATCAGTTATACTTAAAGAGAGCTGGCATTATAAAGAATTTGAGTAATTTTTTCTGGATGTATTTATCTGTTAGCTTGAAAGCAGTAATCGTATCATTAATAATCATTTTAATAATAATAATACTGATGAGGAGGTGGAGAGGGAAAAAAGACAGTTTGAAAATGTTGACTAAAGCAACGGCTTGTCGTACTCTGAAGACTGCACATTTTCTGCTAAAAGGAGAATGAAATGATGGGAAAATTTGACACCGCACTGCTCTCGCTTTTGGGTCCTGTGAGACAAGACTGTTGCAAACACTTTTGGTTGCTGTACAGAGGTGTTTGAGGAATAAAGTCACTTAACGGCAGACTGCTGGGTCCCTAAGTAGAGTACCTGAGACGTCAATTTCATCCTCCACTTTGGATTGCACTGCTGAGCTGCTCATAATGAACAAAACTCCTCTGCTAACGAGTAGAGCGCCATGATTCTTCCATGGCACCATTGAAATGTGTGAAACGGAGGTTCAAAGCTGCCGTCCCAGGGAACCTCCGTGTTTCCTACATATTCCAGAAGTTACACCTATCTCAGCATTGTTACAATTTCTTCTGGTCATGTGCATCTCAGCAGTCAAGCAAGTTTCTTCAATTAGTGCTTTTTCTACACCTAGATATCCAGGTGAAGTGCTGCTCTAGCCAAAAGTGTTACCTTTAAGAGTGGCAGCTTGCAAATGACTAAAGTTTGCAGTCTGAGGAACCAGTAACCTTTGCAGAAATGCCTTCCGAGATCTAGAAGGTCCGAGTCCTTCACCTCCATTCTTATGAGAATTTCTCTAACTCCACCAGCCCACATGTTCTTCTACCTCAAAATTAATCAAGGTCAACAGACCGTTACACTGAAGCACCTGGCGCATGGCAGAGGCACCTCTTTGGAACCTTGGTGATTTCTTGGTGCGTCCAGAGAAAGCTTATATTTCAGCTCTTAAGAAAACAACAGGGAAAAGCATAAGCGAGATGAAAGAAAGCCATCATGTTGTGACAGATGTATCTATTACACATTCTGTATCATGATCATGCAAGGCGCTCATCCCCCAGTTTGGTATCTGGACGACAATCAGAAGACATTCCATGTCCGTTTTCATCTTTTTAAATGCCTAAATAAAGGAATTATGGGGAATTCATGCCATGGATTCCCAGAGCATGACTTCAAGGTGTCCTGTGGTGAAATGTTTGCATTGGCCGCACAGAAGGTAGCTGGGAAAACGTGACCGTACATCACAGTCACCCAGAAGTCATAGTTGCTGCATCCCCCCCCACCCACTGACACACACATGCAGGGGTAACTCGCCGTCCCACCTTCCCAAACCCAAGATATTTATGCAATCCACACGCGGGAATCCTTACAGCCTGAGGAACAACAGCATGTTCTCACCATCCACTGCTTCTCTAACTGGGAGACTGCGATCTGGCTGCTATTCTCCGGGTTCATAACCAGTCCAGCCGCATAGAAAAACAACACGCACCCGAGAAAGCTGGCTTTGTTGGACCTCCTATAATATATCTGAAAGCAGAAAAGAAAACTTCCTTCTGTTTTGCTCAAATTATGATTCCAGATGTGAGAAGGTCGAAGGTCAAACATAAAAGCCCAGGAAGACGGCGTGCCCTAAGCTGTGGCTAGGCCCCTGCGTGTACGGGGGTGGCCACAGGGGGGCGACCCGTGAGGCGGGTGCCGTTTCTTTCCCTGCCACTCCCAGTAGGAGGTCCCGTTCTGTACGGGGAAGTAACGACATGGCACCTCCTCTCCTGCGCTAGGGAGCTGTCAGCATCTGATGTGTTTCGAGGGAAAATGGGGTTTAAGATCCCTTCATGTTACCTTAAAGCCTCAGATTTCAGAAGCTCATCTTATAACTCAATTAACAACTCAATTAACCTGAAACTACTTATGTGGCATACTTACAAGAAGTTTTCTGTTGTTTATTTTTAGGATTATTTTGGGGATTTTTTACGCTTAATGGTGAGAAATGTATTTACATGGCTTGCTGTAGACCATTTAAGATTGAACCTTTGACCATTTGCTCAGAAGTCCCACACTTCAATCTTCGACTCCAGCAGAGATTTTAATGTTCAGTATGTTCAGTGAGACAGGATTGTAATGTCACCACAAGGGGCAGCATGCAGTGAAGCAGATGTTGGAAGTTAGGGCTGAGATCAGTCTATTACCCGGAGTCGGACTTCGCTCTGAAATTGAGCTAATTTACAAAAAGCGCTAATACGATTATTTAAAGTGTGTCAGAAGCTTAATAAGTGTGGAAATTGACTTGTCAAATAAGGTGCCTGAGACGTGTTAAATTACATGATTACGGAGGAAATCCTCAGCTGCTTCATTGTTTCTTTACATATAGTAATCTGACAAATTAAAATATGGCAGACAACTTCATTAGAATTTTAAAAATCGACAGAAATTAGTATGACGGAGACAACTTTATTAGAATACTGCGGTAATAATAATGAGCTTTACAGGCTAAGCTAGCTTTGCTTCTTAATTATTCACACCGCTTCTGTTATCCTGGCTTCTTTCAGCCAAAAGACTCCGTCTGTCCAGATATTTAAGCAGTCAGTAAAAACTTGGTAATTTGCTAAGAGTGGTCTGCCTTTTAGGAGATTAATAGGCATGATAAAAGAGAAACAAATAAAGGCGGTAATTAAATTTTAGAAAATTAGCTTAACTTCAAACCACAGGCCTGTAATGTGTAAAGCCAAGCAGCCCATTTGTCTGGCCCTGTCAGGATTCCTCTGTCAAGCAGGAAGGGAGCAGAAGAGCCACTAGATGGAGTCAAATCCTGCTGGAGAGCTGGGTGGACACACACGACACACACACAGTCACACACAGGGCACCAGCAGCTCAGAGTGTCACGCTGACCCAGCCACACCTGCAGCCAGACGGCCTTATTCACGAGAGCCATCTTTCTCTGTCCAGATTCAGGAAATGGATCCCGTCCACACTCTCGTTTAGCAAAATAACAGATTTTGGGCCCAGCTGTGCCTGCTATCCTCATTGTGGATCCTCCAGGTCAATCCTTTTGCAACATTTTTTTAAACATTTGCCATTATTTATTCTACAGAAAAAATAAGCTGAATGTGTCACCAGGATAGAGAATCTGACGCCTCCCAGTTTAAAGGGCAACAGCTAGTATCACAAAGGTGGAATGGCGACTGGTGTTTGGGTTCACGCTGACCGACCCTGTTTGCTATTCCATTGGTAGTATGACAGTCCCACTGAGTGTCTTAGTAATAACTAGCCGTTCAGACGGGGTGGAGTCTTTCTGTAAGTCATAACCGAAAGATTCAAAGGCGGGAAAGATAGTTCATGATCGATTTCAAGGGGCAAATCATGAAAACATTAGATTAATCTTTTAACTAATAGGTAATAGAGATACACAGTGAAGGATAAATAAATCAGAAACGATCTAATTTACCACTCCAAAATAGCATCTACTAATATTATTTATCGAATTTTTTTTTCATTTTATTTATTGCATGCCTTGTGTATGTACACACTTCTCATGTATTTCAAATGTTTAATGGCAACGCTTTCCTTTAAAATAAATGGTTCTGAGAATTAGCCTGACGTGTGAACAAAGTGTCTTATGAATATGGACCATGGACCAGGAGTGCTAATTCTAAACAAGAATCTACACAAGAGCTTGACGCTACTCAATGCCCATGTGAGAAAACTGACATCCCTTTGTAATGCCACATATGTCAAATGGCTCTTTTCCACTGTCATACGGGAACCGACCCGTACGTGAGCTGTGCCGCGAGTACAACACAGTTCCAGCTCACTTAGGCTGGCTCGGTAAAGGTGTTGCCAAGTTTGGAAAGTGACAGTGATGTAAAACCAAAGATGTGCTTATTTACTGTTCACACAGTTCACATCATGATTTACTATGTGCAATTATTATTATTTTGTTTTTACTGTGTGCCAGTTTGCGCTAGCACATATCTAAGAATGCCATGTTATGCAAGTATCAAACGTTAACGGAATTAGCATTTGGTTGTGTAAATTGTAGCACGTATCAGTTCCATTCAGCTGTTTTATAGTACTTTGTTAAAGTAGGAGGATGTAAGTTTTCAAGTTCCGACTTTTCAGGAATGTGTCACCATGTGCGATGCTAGTAATAATGAGTAATATGTAGAATATGCTCTTTTTCCTTCAGCTAATCCACGCGCAGATCACCAATCAGACGGTGGTAACGCAACCAGCTCGGTTTGGTCACGCTGTTGGCCCTGCTAATAAGCTGGGTCGTGTCAGCGTGGGTATGGCTCGAGTACGGCTTGCATATTTTGCAATGAAAAAGCACAAGTTCAAGGTACAGGTCGGGTACAGCTTGGTTCTTAGTGGCAGTGGAAAAGCGCCATTTTTCAGGCAGTAAAGCATTAAGAGGCTCGTAACAAAATAAAAAGTTGCTCTAACTTTATAGGTAACTTTGCAGACCTGTTCCAACAAGACCATCAATCTGACGGGCTATCATCAAGACTGGATCCGCATGTTCCACTCGCACGCTGATGTGGCTGTCCCATGTGCCAGCCGTGGCTGGCCGTTGGTCTCGAGAAAGCCGGCCTTGCTTTGCCAACGTGCAATCCATCACCGGACCCTGGTCATCATGGTCTACGGACAAGCGCTCTACACCAGTGAAATGAAAATGAGACCTATGATTCCTATGAAGGTCAGAGGTTGATAATGGCACGTCATTCTTTCCAGCATCTCAATTCATAGCTCCCACTTTCTGTGTGAACATTAATGATATGCATTGGCTGCATTGGCACTCCATCGCACCGCCATCGCCTGGATGGTGCACCGGCGTGGCCATGCTAGCGGTTAGCGACAGCACCAGCAATGTTGAGTTATTACGATGTTTTGTTCTGATGGTAAAAACACAATGTCAGTCTCGTTGGCGTCATTCCCAAGCTGCCAGCGCGTGAGATCAACCTGCTGCTCGGTGCCAACAGCCATGTTTTTCAGTTTTTTTCATTAATAACATGGCCGGAATTCTTTTACTGTGGATCCAAAGCATTGCACAAAATGTGTAAGTCCCATGGGTTTAAGTATGTAGGTGTCTAATTAGTGTAGAAATCTGAAAAGTTTAATATGGACTTCAACTTCAATTCAGGACATTTAATGATTATGAACATAAACAGCATAGTAAGGTAACTATCAGTGCTTTTTCCTTTTATTATTGTTTTTAAAAGGACACTTTTATTTCTGTCTTTTGGTCGACGTAGCAAAGCCTGGCCTGTTTATGTTCCAGGCTCTGTTTAATAAAGGCATCACCCACGCATTTTGGGGGCGTCCACAACGGTGCCCGAGTGTCTTAGCGCAGCGTTTGTGGAAAGGAACGTGTGAAAACAAAGGCTACATAGTAACATTATTAGCATCAAGTTTTGCACCATGTTTGAGTGTGTTTGTTTTTTTTTTCCTTTGGACTTCAGCATGGATGATCGCTTTTGATATTTCCCTGTCATCATTTATCATTTATGGCGTGTGGTCATCGTCGGGCACACTTCTGAAAACATTCAGTCTCCACACCTCTCACTGCCGTGATGGTCCCCGTCTGAGCTTGTCCGCAGTTTAAAAGAAACGTCAGTTTTTCAAAGCATATTTCATCTCTCTCCTGCGTTTTGTCAAACCATATTTAACTGTAAAGAAGGAATGACTTTTTCCCCTGAACCTGACTCCTTTAAATGAAGCGAAATATGAATAATCAGATTACCCATTCTGCATGGCCTCTCCTTTTATGCCTACATTAACTAACACAAAGAGGCCCCCTACAGGTTAAAGTGTAAATGTGGATTACCAGATAAAGCTACCCCTGATTAGGTTACTACGGTGCAAAGAAAAATTAGATCAGCTTTTCATTTTACTTCACAAACTTCATCCCTCTGTTTCTTTTATCCCTGTCTTTCTTTCTTTCTCCTTTTTTTTTTTTTTTGTTTGCGCCCTGTCCTCTCGAAGTCACAGCGAGGATATTAATTTCGGCACAAAATCTTTGAACAATTATGCAAATGAAGGAGAGGCTTGGCAATACAGTATGGAAAGCAGGCCCTGAAAAAATGTCTTCATTAAGAGCAGATGGCTGTGGCGCTCAAAGCCATTTGTTACAGAGAGAAGAAACAGTTTAGACAATGTAAGATCTAAAAGTCATCCGATGTGTTTACCCCACAAAGCACTATTTGTTGTGGCAGCATGATTTTTGATTATTTTCTGGAGTGTGTACATAATTACAACACTTCTGATAGGACAGGCTGGATGGAAGACTTCTGCTCATAATAGCTATTTTGTGTCCTTATTCATTTATCTGTAAAATAGCATTCTGACATTAAACATCATGTAAATGAAACGTCGTGACACTGGAAATCATAGAGGTCTCAGTAAACGATATACGAGAGACTTCATTTCCTTATTGGCGATGTAGTCCTTGTACAGTAAAAACTCATGTTATATAAAGTTCCCGAGATTTACGACACTGGACACTGTGACTGAAGACTGACTGTGTTACTGTATGAGTGTCTGTGTTGTGGTGTTAGGATTATTTTCTGTCTCATTGTCCAGTAAGGCTGTCCGGCATGACACCGTCTGGCTCTTCACAGCCAACATATTTATTACTGTCACAGATGTCCGAACTTTTTATGCTTCTGGAGAGTAATTAATTTTTTCACTAACTCTTTCTCTGTGGTGATAGATGGTTGTTTCATTGTGCTACTTGGCTGTTGACAACAAAAAAATGTTCCTTGAAACAAAAGAGATTTGCAGTTCCTGCACCGTACTATAAAAGCATTTACCACGCTGAAGATCGTTGGAATGAGTCTTTTGTTTTTCTATTTGATCTTCAAAGCAGAAGTGCAGCAGTAATTCGACCGATGTTTTATATATATCACAAACAAATGAAATAAAGGGAGCAAATGAGGACACAGAAGACATGAATGTTATAATTTACACAAATATACACCATGCATCCACATCAAAGGTTTTTTTCAGAACTCAAATTTAAATATAAAAAAGCTAATACATTTAACAAGACAGAATCTATTAACTAAATTTAAATATTATTTTAAAATGTAGTTAATTCATTTAACACTAAAGAATGTCATTTGTGATTATATGAAGACCATTATGAATAAAAACATTTTACCTGAACCACTCTATACTTAGTACTATTTTTAAAAAAACTTTCATTGGAGCTTCTTGTACAAGATTGTTTAACTGGCATCATCATGCACATTTCTGGGTAAATATTCTTACATCTGATTAAACATGAAACAAGTGTGTACACAATTATAACTAAATACATAAAAATACGAATAAAAACAGTCTGCAGATGTGGGACACGGGATTCAGTTTTATGAGTCGGCCCTGAGAGGCCACAGGGCAGCGTTCTGAGGCTGATGAAAACGCAGCGATTCGCTTGTCCGGGTCAGCGCCGCTACCCGCCGCTCTCGAATCGGGCTCCCTCAAGGCCGACTCTAATTATTTTAGCTGCTTCTGCCTCTGCGAAGAAAGCCGACCGTAGAGGAGCACCGCCAACACGCCGTAACTGCGTTTGGCAGCGCGTTAAGTTCAAGGAGGAGTGCGCCAGCCACGGTGAATTATAATCCGGCCGTCTCCCTCAAGAGGCAGACAGAACCTGCGTGCGACCGCAACAGAACGTCAAGCTTCCCTTCACGTTCCGTAGTCATTAAAAAACAAATCACGATAATCGCCGCGTGCCCGCGGACGCTGCCCTGTAGCCATTTCTCATATTTTATAGAGCCATTTCCGTGATCTGGGAAAATTGGACTCAGTAGAAGTGTCCACAGTAAAAATTATTTTTAAAAATAAAATGGGAATGAGCAGGGACTTCTTGAAATGCTACCACAGCACTATACGATGACTGTGTTATGATTAAAGCTTTTCATATCGCACCACACGATTAGCACACGCTTTAAATTTTTAAAATAGCCACCGGAAAAACAGATGTCGGAGAGGTGCGGAGAAATAAAAAGTATATTTGGCGCACTTTGTTTACATAAATGACATTGGCCTGTCTGTCCAGACCAGAAGTCGTAAAAGTGTGACCCCCCCCCCTTAACGGCTGGATCTTAATTAATTATTTATGCACAGAATAAACACAAGTTGAATGGGGCTTGACGCTCCTACGAATGTGCGCCGTGGACCCTCATGAGCCCATGGTGAAAAGGGGAGCGTTTTCATGCCCCTCGAAAACATGCAAATGCCATGAAAAGATATGACATCAATCCTAGCAAAAACACAAGAGGAAAATGAATGATGTTATTGTAACTTTATACATCAATCATGCTCAATACTTCGCGAAAACAATATAGTTTTGTTTGCATTTCAGAGGTGACAAACAACACTTCTGACTGGCTTAATACTGTCAATTTCCATTACTCAAGACCTGAAGCAAATCAGAATTAAACTGTGCCGCCGTTGCTAGGCAGCTGAGTTCTCTTGACATGGTGGTTAGTTTTTCTTTCACTGGCTGACAAGAGCAAAGTGAAAGAAGTTTTGAAAAAGTTGATAAAGGCGCTCAAAGGCAGCGGATAATTGGTGCCGCGGGATTGTGCGCCGTCCCTTGTGTGGAAACTTTCCGGCTGGGGGAAGAGAGGCGGCGGGCGAGAAAAAAATTTAAACTCTTGTACACAAACTTGACCCGGAGACTTCTGCTGGTTTCAACAGTTCATTTGCAGAGCCGGGAGGCTGCAAAGCCGCAGTACCGGCGGTAAACGCTTTTACACAGAATCTCTGAGGGGGAAAAAACAATCGATACGTGTTATTGAAAAAAAAACCGGAGAGCTTTTCCCTGTGCAGACACGGCAGTCAAAAAGAGAGCTGGAATGATGAATGAGGTTCTCCAGAGGTATATGTTCATTTAATACTAGTTATAATTTTGGTAACTAGAAAACCAGTGTGATGGCACATAAATTCAGCGCGACCAATTATTAAAATATACAGCTGTTTAATTTGCAGAAAAATGATTGCGAAAATAAATTATTACACTTATGATGGAAAAATAAAGTATGGCGCTATTTATCCCCATACTTGACCCTCAAAACTATAGCAAGGCAGTGAAATATAGTATTTGTTAACCCACACCCAACCCCCCCCCCCCCCGCAATATACCGGCGCCTTGTTAAGTAACCCGTAAAAGCGGGCAATCCTTCCGACGACTAGCGGAAGAAAAAGTGCACAACCAGACCAAGAGGGACCCAATTAATGCTGGATTAACATTCATGGTTATTTACAGTTGCTTTTTTTGTGCTTGTCCCTGTGCCCTGACTTTCTCTGGAAAATTCTGGCGAGCCAAGGGCCCTGGGAAAAAAAAAAAACGGGGGCTGTTCAGAGGAGAGAGGCGGCCGAGGTGGCTGGAGCCTTTGTGAGGACAGCGTCTTGCTCATTATGCCCTCTCAATCAGCACTCCTGCACACAGGAAAGCCCCTGTAAGGCCCATCTGCTGAGGCTAATCTACAGGCAGGACCCAGGCCGGCGTCTGGGCCACCGCTAGCCGCTTCATTATCCTCAGATCCACGGCTTCATAAGGGATCAGCCAAAGCCTATTAATGTAAATAATAGCCAAAAATGACAGGCTTAGCGTGGATTGGAAGGAAGTCGAAGAGCGGTTGAGCAGCGAGCTCTGATTAATAGAGAAAAGCATTAGGCTGGGGGGGGGCAGCCCGGAATTCCTGAAGCTCAGGGTTGTTAGGGTTGCTGCTAGCATCTGAGCCATGGTGATCCTTGGCTTTCTTTCACTTTGATGAAGCTCAAACAGAGAGGGGGGGCCTCAGAGGATCCGACAAGGGCCCCGGACCTCAGCTGGATGGCCGTCTGGAGTTGTTGTTGGTGGAAAAATTCACAGGGAGAGTGAGATAGAGGGGGAGAGAGACTTTTTTTTGGCAGTGCAGTGCCCCAGGATAGTGGCATTCTAATTAAGGGTGGAATAGATACGATTCGCAATCCACTCCAAAGTCATCTAGCAGTGTCCTGTGCAGATGCGTTGGCTGTTAGTTATGCTAGCTGTCAGTTTTTACAGTGACCTCTCTCTCGCGTATGACTTTGGCATAGAAGTTATAGTGTGTCAAATGCTTCAGAAAATATGCTGTATGTTCATTTGCAATACTTGAGAGAAACATGAGGGCTTGGATTATTAATAATAATAATAATAATAATATGATGATGATGATGATTAATATGATATGTTATGATTTAAAGTTTTTTTTTGTATTGTCACTAGTCTCATCCGTAAAGTAATATCTGATTTTCAAAGTTGTCAGTGTCTCAATTAAATTCTGTCTAAATTAGACAAAAATAAAAAGGAGAATACATTTTAGATGGTATCTGCTAGATCTAAGCTAATTCCATCATGGTAGCCATGAAATAAATATATCAGACTTGTGGTTTTATCGGTGGACCAGATGATGGTGATGACTGAGGTTAGTTGGCATGGCAGCCACGACAGTGACCAGCTCCCGGGAGAGATGCAGCATCACATGCTCAGGTCAGAAATTCATGGGCCGGATCTTGAATGACATCACTGTCCCCCTGTGTGGCAACTGTTAAGTCCATTACAATTGAATATAAACCTTGTACCCTCTTAACAACATTAGGTAGCTTCTGGCAAACAACTTGGGGTGGATGGTGTTTTCTCATTCTCCCTGTGTGTTGGTACCGTTTGAACTCTGTGGTCTCTTCCTGTTCTTTCGGTGTCTGTGTGGGTACCATTCAGACTCTGTGATCCCTTCCGGTTCTCTTTATCTTTCTTTGAGAACCATTCAGACTCACCATTTCCATCCCGTTCTCTCTATGTTTCTGTCAGTACTATTTGGACTCTCCAGTCCCTTTCAGTTTATTCTGTTTTTGTGTGGGTACAGTTGGACTCTCTGGTCCCTTCCTGTTCTTTCAGCATCTGTGTGGGTACCATTGGACTCTCTGGTCTCTTCCTGTTCTCTTTGTGTTTGTTTTGGTACTGTTCTGTCTCTCTGGATCCTTCCAGTTCTCTTGTTGGTGTGAGTACCGTTCGGTCTCTCCAGTCTCTTTCTTTTCACTCTGTGTTTGTGTAAGTACTGTTCAAACTGTCTGGTCCCTTCCAGTTCTTTCAGTGTCTGTGTGGGTACTGTTTGTTCTCTTAGGTCTCTTCCTGTTCTCTTTGTGTTTGTGTCGGTACTGTTCGGACTCTCAGGTCCCATCTGGTTCTCTCTGTGTTTGTGTATGTACTGTTCAAACTCTGTGGTTCCTTCCCGTTCTCTCAGTGTCTGTATCAGTACCGTTCAAACCCTACAGTCTGTTCCTGTTCTCTCTGTGTTTGTGTCGGTACTCTTCGTACTCTCTAGTCCCTTTCGGTACTCTTTGCTTTGGTGTGGGTTCTGTTTGGATTTTTTGGTCCCTTTCCATTCTCTCAGTGTCTGTATGGGTGACTCTTTCTGGTCTATGTTTGTGTGGGTACTGCTCAGACCCTTTGATTTCTTTTTGTTTTCACTGTGTTTGTGTGCGTACTGTTCAGACACTTTGATTTCTATCTGTTTTCTCTGTGTTTGTGTGGGTACTGTTCAGAGACTTTGAATTCTTCCCGTTTTCTCTGTGTCGGTGTGGAAACAGTTTGGATACTCTGGTCTCTGCCCATACTCCATAGACATGCAGTGCAGATGCACTGATGATGGTGAATTTCCATTAATATGTGTTTGCACAACTGCTCTGTGATGAACCGCCATCGTGTCTGGGGTCATTGTTTACAGTCTGTGTCTCGAGATGACAAACGGCTATTGACGGTTGATGAATGACTCTAGTAACTTTACTACTACACTGACCTTAGAAATATTTTAAGGGAAGCTTTGTGGCACTTGTGTTTTTTTTACTAGGCTGGTTTATTATCACTAATGCTTGTCTAACATTGAACTTGAGCTTTGCTGGGGATTTAGGGTCATGTCAAGAGGTTTCAAGGTCTGTTTGCACAAGATTATGTCAAGCTGTACCCTTCTGTCTAATAACTGTTTTGTGAATTAAAGAGGGGGGAAAGGCATCAACCAGACCATGTTTGCTGCTTGGTGACAAAACCTCTGATTCACTTTACTGCTAATGACACCAGAGCCTTAAATGTATAATAAAATTCACAAATAGGTGCATAAACAAATGAGCACCAAGTAGACATCAAAGCCTTGAAAAGAAACAACTATGTTTCAAAGGCAGCAAAAGTGTAAGCTTTGGAGACAGCTAAAGGCCCCAGAATATACATATTTAAGATCTCCAGAATGGTTCATTGACAAGGCAATAAAATATAATACAGGAGGGACTTCTTGTTCCACTGAGAAATGTTTGTTTTTAAGAAAGGTTTTATTCTATTGATTTTTATTGTTCAATGAAGCATGTGAAGCTTTTGACAGTTTTATTAACGTGGGGGCAATTCCAACAGATGTAATGGAAACTTGCTAAATTAGGCTTATTTTGCTCTTACATTTCATTTTTTTCAGTGTTCTGTTTATTCTTCAAAAATCCTACATCCATAACAGTAAACCCAAGCAGCCAGTTATAGTTCAAGATAAAATTCCAAAAGACCTTTTTCTCATCTGTTAGCCAAGAAATTCCCGTTTCTATTTTCCACTATTAACGGCTGTAACTCTGTCCAATCTGCTTAATCACAGGTATGTACTTCACTTCCACATGGCAGATGTGAGTACCTGCACGCAAATGTGAGTACCTGCACACAGATATGAGTACCTGCACACAGATGTGAGTACCTGCACGGCCAGCAGGGGCCTCCAGCACTTTGTGGGAGGCGACTCCTAACATCCCGTTGGAACATTTGCTCTCAGAACCTCCAGCCTAAGTCAGAAGCGTCCTACAATCCTCGGGGACGGAACAAATCCCGGACGACCGTTCTCCAGCCCAAATGCTTCCTCATACTTCTGAAGATCAGAGAGGGAGAGGTGTCAGTCTGCCAGACTCTGGACGGTCTTAAACTCAGTGGCCGATAAGTGGGACAGGATATTATGTCAACACGGGGCACTTGTTTTGTCACATGACGCTGACTATTCCTCACGTCCTATTCACACTTTGAGCACAGACGAATCACACCCCCGTCTATTCTCCTCCGGTAAAAACCCACTGCCCCCGAGTCCTACAGTGCACCACCGTGTTTTTCTTCCCAGGAGTCATTCTGTGATTTCTATATCCGTTGTCATGGTGATGTGGCGCCGCGGAGGAAAATGAAGGGGTTACCTCTGGCATTCGCTGGCAGCGGGACGGTGCCCTGAGGACCGCAATGTTATTAGCACGGGCCCTAAAACACCATTCTTTATCTGTGTGCTTTTTGTTCTGCGATTATCAATAAAAACTCCCTAAAAAAAAAGAGTAACAAGGAAATCTCAATGTTGTCTGTCACACTGTTAGCGAGATTAACTTTGTTTAAGGGGCTTGTATGGCCGAAAGCTTGAATTTGCTCTTTGAACACATAAAAGGTTGTTTGACATTAGCGAATAATGGATTTAAGAAATGCTCACCGTACCCTTCCCACTACCAAAACCCCTCTCTCTTTAGACTCCAGAAAAATCACTTCACTTGCAGCTTGTTATTATTATTACTACTATTATAAGAATGCATGTGCGTGTTTATTTTCTGCCTTTTAAAATAACCTCTATTTTAACAAGTTGAATGCCGCTGATTCTTACAAGAATGCATGTGACTTACACCTGACGGTCCTTGAGATCTGAATGAGGTGGCTCACGACAATCCCGTGATTAAAAACGAAACAAAAAAGGAAAGGTGTTAACTCTTCAGTAACAAAGCAATGAGGCTGCAAGGGAAGGAATGAAGATGCAATGAACGCAATGAAGATGTTGATGTTATTAAAATCGAATGCTGGAAGTTTTCACATGCTTCTCCTAACGACGAGCAACCATCGGCGTGGAGGAAGGGAATAGAACGCGATTTTCTGTTAATTTGGCGCACTGCCCGGATCTCATTCAACCAGAACCCTTCCCATTGCGAACTCCAACCTAGCCAATTAATGGGCTGTTCTGCTTCCCTTCTTAACAATGGGTTAATTTTGGAAAAGGGGGAAAGGATAGCTCTATTCCGAACGGAAAGAATAAGAGCGCCATATATCAGCCGCAGAGCCACAAGAAAGCGTTTAAAATGTGCCTTTACTTTCACATCAACAACCCTTGGCTCCTCTATCCACGAGAAGATATTTTATTTGTGGGAAAAATACATTAAGTCGTATAAAGTATTAAGACGTATGCTTGTACATTTGTAGCGGTGATATACCGTTTATGGAAATGCTGGCAGTCAGCTTCATAAATCCAGTGGCGTATTTCGAACGTAATATCTTGCGTGGCTATGGTGTGGCTGTCTCCATCCAGCCAAAGCTCAGTCGAGGTTAGATTAAGCCAAACTGGACCGAAGCACCACAGCACAATGTGAATAACAAAAGGTCACTTTCTGGCCAGAAAGTGCGGCCTGTTCTTGGGTGTCAAGCACAGTCAAATAACGCGCAGTTTTACTAGCGGGTTCATGCAGAACCTGTCGGCCTCATCTTCGTTTTGACTCCATCACCACTAGCACCACCTTGAGGTACCGGCTGGACACTGGGCTCCACGAACCCCTGCCTGCTGGAAAACCCAGAAAGCTGGTGGCATGCATCATTCTGGCTTTGCAGTACTGGATTGAATTAATAACCTTTTAATTGAAATTAACTCTTCGGAGCGGTAGCTGCCTTTTTAATGCTGATGTTAATGGTTTGCGATAATACAGTTAGTTAAGAGCTCTGGGTGCTAGACAATCAGGAGGCTCTGGGTTGGCTGGTACAAGCTGGTTACAGGGACCAGCCTGGGTAGCTGGAGTCTCACATGATCCAGTTTTTAACGAGCCTCTTTTCAGAAAACGAGATGTGGGTGGTATAATGACAGCGAATGGCTGAGACACTGAACAAGCCAATTAAAATCTGTGAGAAAAATGCACAAAGGTAATGAGGAAAGGGTGTGTAGGACCAGATAGCGCTCACACGGGGGCCCTGAGCACCTGGGCATGGCTGCGTCACCCCCGACAGCATCACCTGCGCAGAGAGAAGCATGGGAACCGCCAGGAAGATGTTTGGGTTCTCATAGTGGGTTGATCCATCGGCTTGTGCTTTAGCACGGCTGCCTCTGTACACAGCGTAGCACGTGACGGCTCAGGTATGATACTGACTGGAGCGTGTGGATGGACACGTGCACAGCGGATATTCCCAAAGCTGTTTTCATGGTCCAGCTGCTGAGTTCTCACTCTGTGAGAGGGAAAGCCTCACATACAAGGAAATCAAAGGACCTAGCCAAGCGCCCTCTTTGTGCCAGACGGGACAATGTCCGGGCTGCCTGATTACAACATAGGCCCATCCCTGCCGATTCTCCCGCCTCGCCGGCTTTTCCAGAGGACCACCATGAAACTCGAAGGTTCCTCGGATTCCGGGGCCCAGCCGTCGGCTACAAAATGGAAACCTGAGTGTCCTGGGCCACTGGAGCAGGAAAGATCATAGGTGGCTGAAGTGAGGGAGGAGAGTCACTGTGGTCCCACAGACAGATGGCATGGCTTCTAAATATGCAACCAGGCAGTCCAGGTTGGGGAGAAGCATCTCCTGACTGGTTCAGGGTCTAAAGACATCATTCTGGTTTATCTGAAGTGCCTTCATAAATGCTCCCCCTGAAAAGGGTCAGTGGAATTGGTGACAGCGTATAGACAGGCTGATAGTCTAGGTCAACACCCCTGACCTGAAAAGGACGCCAAGGACTCCTTCATGGACCTTCAGGTCTTCAGCACAGAGCCCAAACCCTGCCCCTCACAACAGCTGCATCAGCCTCTCCGTCCTGGAACCCGAGTCCCATGATTCGAGCCAGCTGAACCTGGCCATCTCAAGCCCACTTTCACCTCCAGCAATCCGCCTCTTCTGGACCAGCAAGGATCTGATGAGGGGCCTGAATTGGCTTGATGAACAATTACATCCTGATTCCCCATTTATTATACCCCGCAGATTATTGTTCTGCTGGAAGCTGACACACTGCCCTAATCCCTGGGAATGATCCAGGGGATCGACTCCAGGAGATCGCGCACAACTAATGTGGAAAAATGAAGGATGGAACTGGAGGCGACATCCAGTGAAATGAGACGTCTGGAGAATGTCTGGGACAAGCTCGATCCATCAACGCCAACCCCACCGGCAAGAGTGGACTGGCAAACGTGCATGTTAACTGAAAATAATCAGATTAAATCACTGGAGTTTGAGATTCACAAGACGGACACTTTTTCTGGCGGGGGTGGGGGCGGGGGCCAGGGGGTGTGTGTGTGTGAGTGTGCTGGAGAACACACGCGTGTGGCGAGACCCGCTGCCTGGATATGAATGAAGAGGGACCCCGTGAAAAGGGGATTAGAGCAGAAACACACAGATGAAAAGCTGGCAAAATAATGGGCACAACCATGTAACTCCATAAGAATTATTCAAAGTCATTTATTTGCTCTCATTATGGGGATATTTCCCACCTATGCCTTAACGTCCAATTAGGTTACAGTGACAAATCAGAATAAAGTGCCTCTTTGTATATATTTATGAGCAGCTTTAGCTGACAAAACAAACATTCCCGCCTTTCTAGTCCATCCACTGTTACGCTGCCCCTGCTGGTCACGCTCAGGCCTGCGCGAGAGAGGCCCCCTCTGCTGTCACAGCCAATCACAGCCCCGGTGGGAGTCCCCTGGCCCTAGCGTAACACGTGGTGCGTCCTACGTTCGCCACGCTTGTACATTATTGAAAATGTTTT
>JAODKC010000001.1:15917462-15936360 GCA_026777985.1 Mormyrops attenuatus
GACTACCAGCCCCCCACCCCACAAACCCCCCGTCCCCCATCATGTTCCAGGGTGGAAGTTCTCATGCATCAACAGACCTAGTCAGGCGTCTAGAGAAAGATTATTCCCAAGCCTCACAGCTGGACCGGGTCAGGACTGAGTCAACCTGCTGGCTAATCATCTCTCAACGCCCCGTCAGTCTGAAGACAATGTTTCAAGATTAAGGACCAGTAGCCAGTAGCCAGATTAACATTTCATCACCCGAGTAAATCGACATCCAGCCATAGATGTGGGTCAGATATGAGGCTGAGAACTGTGTCAGTCACCTAAACACGTGTTATTTAATCTGAGTGGGTTATTTAATGGCCAACAGACTTCTGCTGGGTCCAATTTCCTGACCGCAAACATCCAGTTTGATATTCTTCTCTGACCTTCATCGTTGGCCGGAAATAACAAACACAAGGTCCCTGTTTGGAGGGGACATATTGGTAATGACAGTGTGCAGTAATTGACTCCAATTAGGACGGATGGAGCTGAATAAACGGTGTGAGGCAGTTGTGCAACATGGAGCATGTACCGTGTGGTATGACACGGTCGGCGTTGTTGCCGATAAGCCAGTTCGTCGCTGCTGGTAATTACACTTTCTGAGCCGTTATCTCCCTTCTTATCCCGTGTGAGGCTTTGTGCCTCAGCAATCATGTTACAGCTTTGTAAGCCTTTATAGTGCTGAATTACGTTATATTTAATGGCTTAAGCAAGTAGTACCGGGGGATGGGCTGCACAGATGAACCAGTCACAGCTACTCCTCCATTCATACAGCACACCGGCATGTAAGGCAATAGGGAAGCTATTGGGGTCGTGGAAATCAGGAGGACCAGAGAACATTCGCAATTTGAGCAGGATGGAGGAGGGGCTGAGCCCAGCAAAGATAATTCCAGTTAATGGGGCTTGTAGCGTCCAACTATTATGCTAACTGACATTGCGGCTCCAGGTAATCAGGGCGACATTATCGCTGGTGTCGAGGTGACGTCTCTTCATCAGGAATTCCCTTCATTGGCATCCAAAATGCCAGGCTCCACACCTCTGACTGCGTCACCCCCACATCTATTAACCTTATTGATTTGGGGTCCCGCTGTGCTCCCACTGAGGCCACACCCCCCACTGATAGGCTGAAGTGGATCAATCCTGTGCTGCCAAAACTCAATAGCAACATGCCAGAGAGAGAGAGAGATTCTTACTATAAAGAATTAACACAGCTCAGTATAAATCCACTCTATATAGTGCCTTACAGCAGATGTTCAGTCGTATATTGGATCTTGGAGAAATTTAGACCTCTGCTGTCATACAGCTTTATGTTTTAGAAATGTGTATGTTTTATCTCTGGGCTTTTGATTGCTGTTTACTTTTGGCATGAAATTATTTAATGAAAAACACAACAGGATTGTTACTTTGATGTTAATTAATGTTAAGTACTTGGAAGAAAGCTAAGTAACCAGAATATATTCCATTGCAGTCAATTTGCAGCCACCTTAAATATAAATAAAATATATATCTCTTCTATAAATCAGCCTGAGTGTGCCTGGTTTTGGTGTGAAGCTTTCTGGCACTGGTCCAGATGGCGATGCTGGTCGCCATCATGGCGGGTGCTGCATCAGCAGCGCACTAAGGACCCGGCCCGTTACCAAACCAAGACCCGAATAAAGTGCTAGTCAAGCTAACAAAGAAAGGAGAGGAAGGAGGGGGGGGAGCAAAACGGCTGGCCGGCCCCCGCTTTTCTTTGTGTGAGCTGCTCCATGCAGAGGTGACTGATTGCTTGGCATTCTGGGGTGTCTGGAGGATGAGGGTGCATTGGGTTGTGGGGAAGCTGGTACACTGGGAAGATGAGGGGCCTTAGTGTTTTTCTGGGTTTTTTTTTGGAAGGGTGACAGTTCATTTGGGGACACAGAGAAAGAGCATGTGTGTATTTCAGATGTTGGTTAATTAGCACATAACTGCATTAAAACATGGGCAGGTTCCTCCAGCTGCCTGGGACGGTGTCCTGTGATTGTACAGGTCCCTCTAGCTGCCTGGGACAGTGTCCTGTATTGGGGACAGGTTCCTCTAGGTGCCTGGGATAGTGTCCTGTGATGGGGACAGGTTCCCCAAGGTGCCTGGGACAGTGTCCTGTCATGGGACAGGTTCCTCTCGCTGCCTGGATCCATGTCCTGTGATGGGGACAGGTTCCTTCAGCTGCCTGGGACAGTGTCCTGTAATGGGGACAGGTTCCTCTAGGTGCCTGGGACGGGGTCCTGTGATGGGGACAGGCTCCTCTGCCTGCCTGGGACTGTGTCCTCTCATGGGACAGGTTCCTCTAGCTGCCTGGGATGGTGCCCTGTGATGGGACAGGTTCCTCTCGCTGCCTGGATCCATGTCCTGTGATGGGGACAGGTTCCTCCAGCTGCCTGGGACAGTGTCCTGTAATGGGGACAGGTTCCTCTAGGTGCCTGGGACAGTGTCTTGTGATGGGACAGGTTCCTCTAGCTGCCTGGAATGGTGTCCTGTGATGGGACAGGTTCCTCTAGCTGCCTGAGCCAGTGTCCTGTGATGGGGACAGGCTCCTCTGCCTGCCTGGGACTGTGTCCTGTCATGGGACAGGTTCCTCTAGCTGCCTGGGATGGTGCCCTGTGATGGGACAGGTTCCTCTCGCTGCCTGGATCCATGTCCTGTGATGGGGACAGGTTCCTCCAGCTGCCTGGGACAGTGTCCTGTAATGGGGACAGGTTCCTCTAGGTGCCTGGGACAGTGTCCTGTGATGGGACAGGTTCCTCTAGCTGCCTGAGCCAGTGTCCTGTGATGGGACAGGTTCCTCTAGCTGCCTGGAATGGTGTCCTGTGATGGGGACAGGTTCCTCAAGCTGCCTGAGCCAGTGTCCTGTGATGGGGACAGGTTCCTCCAGCTGCCTGGGACAGTGTCCTGTGATGGGGACAGGTTCCTCCAGCTGCCTGGGACAGTATCCTTGATGAGGACAGGTTCCGCTAGCTGCCTGGGACAGTGTCCTATGATTGGACAGGTTCTTCTAGCTGCCTGGGACGGTGTCCTGTGATGGGACCAGGTTCCTGCAGCTGCCTGGGATGGTGTCCTGTGATGGGGACAGGTTCCTGCAGCTGCCTGGGCAGGTGTCCTGTGATGGGACAGGTTCCTCTAGCTGCCTGGGAAGGTGTCCTGTGATGGGGACAGGTTCCTGCAGCTGCCTGGGACGGTGTCCTGTGATGGGGACAGGTTCTTCCAGTTGCCTGGGATGGTGTCCTGTGATGGGGACAGGTTCTTCCAGTTGCCTGGGATGGTGTCCTGTGATGGGGACAGGCTCCTCTAGCTGCCTGGGATGGTGTCCTGTGATGGGGACAGTGAGACCTGCAGGTCAATTGAAGTTTGGTCTTGTGCCAGATGCCATTCCGGCTTCACATTGATGTGTCTTGCGAACAGCTGGAATCATCTTTGCCCATAACTCCCTCTCAACAATTGAAAATCAATTTCTCCCAGAGCAGCGGGAATATCCCTCCCACTGGCGAGACCTAAGAAGACATGTGTCCCTGAATTTTGGTTAGAGGGGTTTTCATGCTCAGATTCAATTAACATTTCAAACATTAATTAACAGAGATCCATTAAGAATGGAGCTGAACTATAATTCACACCTAGGTTCAGTATGCTATATTAAAAATCACATTTGTATAAAAATTATAACAATTGTCTTTATTTTAAACTCTATGATTTGTTTAATTTTACAGTAAAATATACTTTTAAATTAGGCTGAAATAGCATATCAGGAATATTTCAACTTTGTATTTTAAAACATAAAACAAGTGGTATTTATGCTAAATACACTTTCTTTCATAGAACATTACAAGCAGCATGTAACTATACCTTAACGTTACATTTTTGGTAAAGCCTTACCAAAAATGGGACCTTTTGAAATAAAAAATCAAAACAACACAATATTGGCAGCAAATTTTAGCACCACCAGCTCTCAGTAGGCTACACAGAGACTAGTGCAGTATTTCTGGTACAGGGACCATGTGTAAACAGTAACACTATGGGCACATTTACACCATGGGAACTTATTTCAGGAACCAGAATGTTTTTCCGGAACCAGGCACTTTTGTCATGTTCACACTGCAGGAACTCAGCCTGATTGTAGATCCTCCAAGGCAGTTCGGGAACCCTTTTTTTAGTACTCCAGAGGTACTCCAAGGTACTTTTCGTTCAATCACAAACTCCTTGGGAGGAGCTTATAGCCCTAGCTTGCTCACTGGTTGACCACAAGCACCGTCACTAACATTGAAGTTACACAGAAGTGCCGGAAAAAGATATAATTAGAGGAGTAAAGATTGAGCAGATGGAATCATTTTTGTATCCAAATTACATGTAATGCATTAAGTAATACATTTTTTTGCTTGTGTCTCCCATATTTCTACATTGGAAAATTCGATTGCTTATTAGTGGGATAATGTTACATTGTTTTTTATTCTGTGGAAAATGGAAGATAAATCTGTTCTCCAGATTTAAGAAGAGTTATGAAGATATTGTTGGTCATATAAGATAAAGAAAATAAAACGCTGTGTCCCATTTTGATCTCAATAGATCCCCCCAATAACTAACAAATTACTAACAAAATGACGTATTCCTCCTCCATTGTTCTGGCTTGGGATGTATTTTCATACGAAATTATGTCTGAAGTTTAACTCTTTTGCATCTCCTAGGCTTATTTAGCATAAATATCCCAGTTCCTCTTGCGTGGTGTGAAAGCGACAAACCATGAAAGTGGCCTGGAGCCACAAAAGTTCCCAGTCCGGACACCCCAGGGACTTGTAAACAAACAGTAAGACTATCTAAACAGTAACATTGTGCAAACAGTAAGAGTGTAAACAGTAACAGTGTGTAAACCGTAAGACTATATAAACAGTAACAGTGTACAAACAGCAATATTGTGTAAACAGTAACAGTGTCTAAACAGTAACAATGCACAAACAGTAACACTGTGTAAACAGTAAGTGTGTAAACAGTAACAGTGCCTAAACCAGGGGTCACAAACATGGTGCCCGCGGGCACCAGGATGCCCCCAAGGACCACATGAGTCACCTGCAGACCTGTTCAACTCACCAGTGAGCAGCATCTAAAATTGAATTTTATCCGGTGATATTCTTTTTTAATCACATTTGCATTTATATAGATCTGAAAATGACAATATCTAAAAAAAAGCATTTAAAACATGTTTATTATACATGAAGTTTAGATAAGTTTAGGAGGGCATTTCAAACTGGTAGCCCATTGTATGGCTCAGTACCTGTGAAGTAGCTCTCAGTTTCAAAAAGGCTTGTGACCCCTGGCCTAAACAGTAAGACTATATAAACAGTAACAGGGTGTAAACAGCAACATGGTCATATATAGAGGCCCCAAACATCCCAGCTAAGCTGCTCTCTGAATCCCAATCCCAAACACCCCAGTAGGAATTTTAGAATAGTTTTAACAAGGATTCCGCTTACAGCCTCCGTCATCACCACATGCCTCCGACAAGGTGGCCTCTCCCTTGCATCCATAATATCATCCCAAATCTCGATTCTGTTTTCTGCCATGCCCCCACCCCCACCCCCCGAACCACACAGCCCCCACCAACACAGCAAAATCATTTGCATTCCACTTATTATGTTCGCTCCGCAATCTCTGAGAACCTTCCTATTACTTCGGCAGAGCCGATGAATCCTTAATTTCTGTGTCGGGGGGATGCCGGCCCTAATGGTGCCATTTGTCAGCCCTTTGTGGCTGCGTGGTGACGGTCACCCTCCTCGGTGCCGTGCGCCGGCTCTCCACCGAAGCCCTGCCTCAGAGATGGGAGGGGCCATCCAAAGCACTCACCTCATATTTCGCAATTATGAGGAAATGACCCAAGCATGTCATTTTCCCCAGGAAGGGGATGAGTTGTGATTTTTGACCCATAAAATGGCCAAAGGGTTTTGTATTACTATGCCACAATCACCAATTAACATAATAACATGTAGCACTGATATATGGAATATGCATAAATGCAAAGTAATATTTACAACAAACAGATGATTCAGGTTAAAACCATATGGAAGACACCAAATATGGTGTTTTTTCCCGGGTTTGTGATTTCCCAGTTATTTTTGTACACCCAAGTGATACATAGAGATGCTATGAAAAGGCACTTTCTGATTATGTTCTTCTTCTGGCTGCGAAATATTTGTGTTGACATCTTGAAGATGTTTTTCCTATTAAAATATCAGCAATTAAATCTGAAATTGGCAAAAATAAAGGTGAGATAAACATGTAAACAATTCAAATTAGGGGAAATATTATTGCTGTTGCACCATGTCCAGTGACAGGGACTACAGCCGCAGCCTCGTCCCCTGTGACTGAAGTGTAATCCCCAGTGTCTGCAGCCGCAGCCTCGTCCCCTGTGACGGAGGTGTAATCCCCAGTGTCTGCAGCCGCAGCCTCGTCCCCTGTGACGGAGGTGTAATCCCCAGTGTCTGCAGCCGCAGCCTCGTCCCCTGTGACGGAGGTGTAATCCCCAGCGTCTGCAGCCCCAGCCTCCTCCCCTGTGACTGAGGTGTAATCCCCAGCGTCTGCAGCCGCAGCCTCGTCCACTGTGACGGAGGTGTAATCCCCAGCGTCTGCAGCCCCGGCCTCGTCTCCCACTCATAGTCACGCTGTGTCACTTGCTCACAGCAGGGGACAGAACAGCACCCAAGGCACATCTGTAAACACCAGTATAATCTACAGAAGGACAGTTACCCTCAGCACCTCTGACAACATGGCCCTGAGGGCCTGGATGTGCTGCAGACAATGGTGTCTTGGAGAGACGTTTAGCTGTTATAGGTGTTACAAGCCTGCAATTGAGAAGGTTCCATAACAAGTCCCAGAGGAGGACTGTCCCTGATTGAAATAGGCCGGTTTATTTTATTAATCACTGACACTCCATTACAAGAATTCACACTATTCACATCTATGTGATATGATAGTAATGTGATCATGTTTCCAAATTTAACAATGAACTAAGTGACCAGTCCAGCTCGTTTTTATCGATTTTCCTACTTCTTTAAGTCAGCAAAGCTACACGCATTTTGCACGACTAATAATAATTAATAATAATTTTAATTCTAATAATTTTGAACATGACCCAGCACAAGTAATGGGATTCCCCAAAGGCATCCGCATTTTAGGCAGCCGGGAACGACTCCAGAGTAGTGGTGTCATATCGGGAGACTCAGAAGCGCTTGTGGGAGTCTCTTCCCCCATGACCTTTGACCCCTCTCAATGAGTCGGGCTGGGACGGCCTCAGCGCTCTGCAAATGAACCCCTGACAAACGATCACAGCTACTTGTGTTCCCCGCCCACGTCTTTCACACCCTAACATCTCAATTTCATGGGTGACACTTAGGGACCCCCCCATGTCCTCAAAGGGGCAGGCTTTGCCTTCGGAATTCCCAGTGATTCCCACTCAGAGCCATCCTGGCCTCTGCTGACTGACTCCTGTGTCTGGCTTCTGCCATGTTTTTTTCTTTTTTTAAAATCTCTTTAATTTAATGACATGGTTGCCTGGATTGGCATCAAGGTGCTTGAGAAAAGTCCTTTCCCCAGACCCCCTGTTAAATCTGTCCCTTGTATTTTCTGAGCACTCAGAACAGAACCGGCCCGTGACCAGAATGGTTTCTGTGGCTGTGGTCCACAACCTGTCAGCCTGGTCCAGCCCGGTCTGGCCCAAATGCAGTGGAGGTGCATGTCACATAATCCAGCTGGCATCATGCCAAAAATTAGGGGACATACCCCCCCCCCCCCCGCAAGCCAGCCCAAAGGCCTCCAGGCAAAGCCCTGACAGGCTGGGAGCATCGGGATGAATTAATGCAGGGGGCAGGGGGGGTTAGACCGGCCTCCCCGGGACGGGCGGTCTCTCGGGGGCTGCAGCCGACACCCTGAGCGGTGACTCAGCCTCCCAGAATGCATTACTCACAGGTCATTTAAGAATCAGGAGAAAAAGCACCTTTACAAAAACAAGTGATTTTTCTTCTGCCCATTTTGTTTGCAGCCGCCGACCCTCGACGGATTTAAAGAGAGCAGAGTCAACAGACTACATTTACATCTACATTATTCAGCAGACGCTTTTGTCCAAAGCGACGGACAAGCGCAGCAGAGACTACATTGCAAACATACATCTGTCAGGGAGCCAGCTTGGGTATGAGTGCAGCTGGGCTGAGCTTCCAGTGAGGGACCCAGAACAAGCTTAAGTTGGGTAAAACATTATAGAGGAGCTGTTTAATCCAACAACATGAGGATGCACTTTTTCCAGAAGCACAAGGCTGACTTCCCAGAAATGCTCGACGGACGACTAGAACATGTCCACCTCTAACTTTTGCTCAATATATATGAAACAGGCAGTCTGGTTCTGATCCAATTTGAATGCAGCCATGAAAACTCTGCAGAGACCTTTAAAAACAGAGGCGTGCCAGAGAGGGACCCACAGGTAAGGGGAATATTGAATTCACCCTGCTGACTTAATCTGTTTACTCTCCAGCATGACACCAGTAAAAAGCAGGCAGGTGGGGAAGCTCAGCAACATACCAGTTAAAGGAATTAAGGGACACCTTCAATTGTCTCATCGCCACCCCTAACAACAGACTAAGCAGTAATTAAAGCGGGCAGGGTGAGGAAGGCCCCCACAATTATTCTGGCCTGAAAAACTTCCACATGCATTATTTGTTTTAAGACTAAGAGTCGGTCCATGCTATTAGGTTCAGTTAGCCTGCTGCTGTCAATTAAAAGGCCTCTGGGCAGGGAGGCAGCGTCCTGCTGGGGCTGGCTGGCATCCAACCGTGTTTCAGAGTGTCCAGAAGCATCCAGTGGTGTCTCAGGGTGTCCAGAGGCGTCCAGCGGTGTCTCAGGGTGTCCAGAGGCGTCCAATCGTGACTCAGGGTGTCCAGAGGCGTCCAATCGTGTCTCAGGGTGTCCAGAGGCGTCCAGCGGTGTCTCAGGGTGTCCAGAGGCGTCCAGCGGTGTCTCAGGGTGTCCAGAGGCGTCCCACCGTGTCTCAGGTGTCCAGAGGCGTCCAGCGGTGTCTCAGGGTGTCCAGAGGTGTCCAACCGTGTCTCAGGGTGTCCAGATGCGTCCAACCGTGTCTCATGGTGTCCAGGGGCATCAACCAGGTCTCAGGGTGTCCCGAGGCGTCTAACCTTGTCTCAGGGAGTCCAGAGGCATCCAACCATGTCTCAGGGTGTCCAGTGGCGTCCAGCCTCATTGTCACTTCTTCCTTAAGTGAATTGTTAAGTGTTATCATCACAACAAAAGGTTTTTGCAGCATTGGGCGGGTGGATATTCCAAACACTAGTGGATAATCCTTGGGAATTATATATGTCCTAGGATCATCATCACCATGTCATTTAGAGTTAATAATTTTGCTTATTTGAATCAATTTATTTTTGTCCACCTCTAGCAGGTCAAGGGGCTCATGAGAACTTTCAAGAGAGAAGCAAACAGAAACGGAAGGAAATGCACAGAATTAAAATGCACAGAATAAAAATTATATGATCGAGCAGCATTTTTAAGTAGAAAATGTCTAATTACTGGTTAAGCTTTTTAACTTCAGCTCCTGGTATGATGAAAACAACAATTTCTACGCGTTAATTGAATTTGCTAGATGACAACTGGGAATAATGAGAGTTAATTCATTTCCGGGGGGGGGGGCGTGAAAGGTTAATAGACGATGGTAATTTATTCATCGTGAGGTCACACGGGCTGTGGTTGGGGTGTTGGGGTCCACCCGCCTCTTACAACACTGTGCGAGTGCAGCCTTTATGACGCGCTTCACCGGGGTAACGGGAAGGAAAGAACACCGGCAGTTGCTTTCAGCATTGTCTGCCATAATTTAGCAAACAAAACGAGTAGAGGGGTAAGGAAGAGTCAGACAAAAATCCCCCTACCAGCATGTAATAAAGGCGGGACCAGCTACCCCCCACCTCCACCTCCCACCTCACGTATGTGCAGGCAAATGCACAACAAAGCAAACAGCTTTTGCGTTTCCGCAGTGAGCTGCCGGCGCCGCTCCTGCTCTTCACCATGCTGCCCGAATAAAGGCAGCTGAGGACACGTCCTTGGCTAAATCCTCTTTACGAGTGTAATCCACCTCGTGCGTTTGAAGGTGGCCCTCGAGCGTGTGCTACAGCCGACCTAATCCCAGTGTATCAGCCACGTTATTATGTGCCTGTTAAAGCCCCTCCATTCAGCCCTTACAACCAGGGAAACACCTGCAATAACGGGGGGATTTAACAAAGTCCCAGTGGGTTAACCAGGTGTTGAACCGAATAATGGTTAAGCACAGCGATTAGTGGGCCTGAATCAGAACTTCTCTATTGTAAATCATAAAAAGGCTAAAATATTTTCTATTTTCCCAAGAGTGATAAAGCTAGTAATGGGCTTAGATTTTAAACTTGTTTATTTAAATACATGGTGATTGAAAGGGAGTGAGTCGTTATAAACATGACTTGCATGTGACTTTAACTACCTTTTTGCCTGACAGTTTTTTCCAAGGTGGCTCACAATATTATCCCTTCATACAGGGAATTTTCTAATGAACTTAGATTTTATATGTCTGATCTTTTACTACTGCTGGTTTGTATTGTAACTGTTATGGGCCACTGTTATGTCAGTCCTGCCCCTCACTTAAATAACAGCAAATTATTATTCGAAATGAAATATTTCACAGAGTAAAAACATCATAAACATCCTGAATCCTGGAAGTTTACAAACAAGGGTTTTAACTTCAGGACGGGCTTTGATTTCCTCTGAGTGTTTGAAAGCATCCTGTAGAGAGCCTCCTAATCTTAACGCATCAAGAGGCGCTGATGAAAAAGAGAGAGACTGATTACGAGTGATTGACAGGGCAGCCAGTTACCACAGTAACTCCGGTTTTACTTCCTACGGAATTTCGACTCATCACCAAAATGTGGCCTGTTGTTAAAAAAAATCTGAAGATGATAGCTGGGACAGGAATCCTGGGGAGTGCTCACATTGTAAGGTCAGCTCCCAAAAGCTAAACATAACGGACATACATGTAGCGCTCTGTCCACCGTCACTCATTTAGTAGGATGGCCAAAATTCCGGGAAAATATACCATAATTAAACTTAGATTTTTTTTCATTCCTTCCAAAACTTTAAAGTTCCTAAAATATACTATATCTGTCGTATTAACACAGCTTGATATGTTATACAGGAATTTCACATCAAGCTACCTGGAGATATATCTGCTACTAGTATTTAGTACTTAGTCCAGTTCTCTGACCAGTATTGCATGCTCCCTGTCGGTGGACGTAAGCTCACACCGCTGATGCTCAAGCGAGAAAGGTGTCTTCTGTGTATGTGTGTGTTTTTAATGCTGACTGAGATATGTCGTCTGCTATCCCGGTTAATTACGAATACCGGAAAATTCACAGTTTAGCCTTTTAAAACGGTTAATATCCAGAGTTCACAAGTTCATACTGTTTAATTCAGTGTATAGGCTTCCCTTAGGTACATTTGTACGTTTTTTTTTAAACAAAAGTACGTAAAAATTACTTAAGGTTATTGCAAAAACACAGGGAATGCCTGAGCAAATCCCAAGCGTACTGATAACAGGTGTTTTCATACAGGTTAATTGATAAATTAACATCCCATAATACTTAGGATCATCTATAAAAATGCTGCCACTTCATAAGTGGAGTCCTTACTGTTTTGGGAGAAGCCTCGATTGTCAGTGGTTTTAGTGATGTGTAGTTTTTAAATTTTGTATTAATTTAGAAATGTTAAAATACAGGCTGCGGGGATTTGTTTGCCTATTTAACTGACGGTCTAACTTGAATAATTTTAAGAACGCAAAGTAAAGAACACATTTCTGAAAACTGACTCGTCAAACGAAGCCTTCCGTTCATATGCCTGTTTTTGGATGAGTCGAGTTGTTTTCCCGGAAAAGCAAATAACCAAATCCAAAAATGTCAAAATAACTTTATTTCAAAATAAAACAATTATTTATTAGGAGTTTTTTATATGTATAACTAATAACTTGATTGTGCGTCACACGTGTTCTGCTTACCTATGGTAATAACCGTATAATCACGTTTCCACCTTCGTGTGTCGCGATTTTAACGCAGTAGTTATAAGTGACATTTCTGCATGACTCGGGCAAACTGTCCCCTTTGTCACCACATTCCCGAAGATAGGGATGCGTCTTCGCGGCGGTAGCTCCGCCGCCTGTCACCGTGTCGCATCCCGGAGCCTGAACATCCCCCGCCCAAGCGACGCAGACTTCCGCTGTCACCCTCCAGATGATGAAAGCCCCCTTCTCGTCGCATTAGTCTCCAGATTTTAGGTCGTTCCGTCTGTGTCCCGCCAGCCCTTGTGGTCAAACCGGAGAGGCCAGTGGGTGACAGTGCTTAGGGTTGCAGGAGGATGCTGGGGACAGCTACGGGTGAGCTGGCGCTGGGGACGTGAGGCGGAGACGTGACACGGGGGGACAACCTCTCTCCGAGGTCGCTTAACCTAATTTAAGTTGAGAAAGGTTAAAGTTTGACGATGAGGAAACATGAAATTCATTTGTGTGAGGCAGGAGACAGAAGATGACACCTAGTCAGAAGAGCTGAGCCCCAAAACGTGCTGGAACCTTTAACACGCTTCACAAGGGGAATCTGGGAACCGCAGGTTTAAGCGGAACCGAAGAGACGGCAATCCCCGTGCTTATTTTCCCACCGTGTGCCTTCTATCCCCGCTTTTTCTTATATACTTAAGACTTTTTTTCATTCCTGTCTCCACTACAGCTGAAAAGTATCCTTTTCGAGCTGCGGATGTCCTCGGCTTTTCCACTGAAATTTTATTTCTGCAAGAAGGCTTTGCACAAATTAATGTATTTAGCTTCCACAGAATTAGACTTTTGATAAATGATTATGATGACTAACCAAGTATGACGAATCATGACTATCGATACGTACACCTCAGTGCAAACTATACAAAGGCATCTAAATGATATTAAGAAAAAAAAATCCCAGAAAATGCAGACGAGGCAAACATCGGTACAGCCAGGTTTGTCTGTGATATTAATATGCACATCCTAGATATTCAGCGATTATATTATTAAATATCTCATAATCCTCCCAAGAAATCCTCCAGCATCCAAGAAGGAGAGCCATCCTTTTAATAACGTGATGTAAGCTGTCATCGAAGACCTGCTCGGAAATAAAAAAGCAGAGGAGATCTGAGGCACCGAGTGGCGGATAGACAGTCGTACGGAGATTTTAGGGATATTCTGTCCCTGCTTATTACTCACACATTTGATTTTTATGAGTTGACTACCACGGATAAAAAAATAAATAAAATGAACACAAAGGCGCACAGAAATGAAAGGCAGCTGTCATACACCGCATGCGGGATTTAGTGTTGCTATTATACCATTTCACGGTTATGTATTTTACGGGGGGGAAAAACAGCATGCGAAATTAAATATTCAGTAGCAGCGCTATTGTAGCCGAGTTAACGAGGGTCCAAGGCAGCGATCGCCCGCAAAAACACCCAGACCCGCGGAACCCTTAGAAACAGCCCCGCCGGTCACCGGGACCATCTGCGGGTGCGACGCCGGCTTTGTCTCCCTCCAGGACCGCACATGGACCGCTTCTCTCATTTCCAATGGGTTTCGCCAGCTGTCAGGCAAAGCGAGTGCATTTCATTACAAATTAATTTATCTGATCTCAACGCTATTAATTTTTTCCCCTTTCTCCCTAATCATAATTATCTGATTGCTTGGGGCAACAATCTATAGTGCTATGAAAATAAATAAACGGTGGGAGATCTGGGTAACATGTGAGCGGCTACAGACGCTTAATCGAAAAGCCCTTAATAGCGCATGTTTGTCAAAGTTTAATATCGGTCATATGCCACTGAGCATGTAAAATACAGAGCCGTTCGACACCTACATGTCTCACTACGCAAAATGTCTTACAATTCATATCTGCAAATACTGCCAATATCTAAATTACTGTGAACAATTTCTGTTTCAGATTGGGAACATTTAAATATCATGTTTGACAGAGTTTCTCCCCTCAAATTCTCCTACCACAGGGACACCACGTTACTGTTAAATCAGGGTGTTTCGGAACACTTAACGTTCAATAAACACCAGATTTGATCGTTTGATATATCGGGTATAAATAATTGCTCACAATACCAAATAATGCATAATTTCGTAGTTTGATTTCATAATTCGTTTGTTGCCATTTATTTTTCTGTGACTTTATTATTTAAAAACAAGTAATGCCTTAGAATAACTACATACAGTTATTTTTTCTTGCTTTTCTACTGTTGACTAAAAATAACAGTAACTAGCCTACTACTCTCAGTCCAGGCATTGTGGCTTTAGTTCTGCTGTGCAATAGTACGGACCAGAGCCTATACACCTAATACCGTTATTTGTTGTGCTTTGGATGGGTTCGGTCCTAATTTCTGCAAGTAAAAATGTAGTGAAACACAAACAGGATCCGCGGCGTCTGGGCTCGATCTGTTTCACTTCTGCAGCTCGTGCGCTGTTAATCCAAACCAGATTAAAGGGCGGCGTGATTTTTATAGGACGCTCTGTGATGTAAAGCTGCTAATCTTTGGTTACCAACCGCCTCAAATCCTATTAAAATAACCTCGAATCTAACACCTAATATTGCGATGAAATGCAAAATCTGGGACTTCGCTACTGCACTTTTAATTGAGGGTAAAGTGTCCAATCAGGCCTCCACGCAGAACCAGAACTAATTCTGAGTGTCTGTCAGGACCAATCAGCAGATCATAAAGGCTGTTTAAGTGTATCCCTCCCCCCAGAACACAAGACAGGGTGCCATATCGGACCCTCACAAAGGATGTCAACTTGTGTGGATTTGACTGATTAGGTCACATTTCTGCATATTCCTGTGCACGCAACTTAAAAAAAATCTGGTTGCGCAGCTCCGCGAGTCCCGCGGTGTCCCCGTCAGTCCCGCGGCGCCCCCCCGCGCGGTAGTGACCTTGACCGCTCTGCAGCCACTTAGCGGCGACGCGCTCTCTGACTCCCATCCTCCAGCTGCTGCAGTCACCTGCTTTCGCGAGACGGACTCTGAAGCTGCCCCTTCTTACAAAATGACACAAATTCCCCGTGAGACGGGCTTCAGGTGCCAGCAGGTGCCAGACGATTATATTCTGAAGAAAGGTGCGGAATTGTGTCTCTGTTCTAGACTCGAATAACCATGATTCATGCAGTTTAAGTACTGTTCTATGAGGACTAATTTATGTGAAACCGTTATGAGCAGATTGGTACTAAGTTGAACTAAAGAAGAGGACAGTTGGGCTTCAGGTCACTGGTCCTGAATGTGCTTTTAACCAAAAAGACTTTAATACTCTTAAATGTATGCTAGCAGAACCAAGTAGCCTGAAATCAATAAAATCAATAATAAATCAATAAAATAAGTAAATGAATGACAATTTAAAGGCAGCCGAAGCTCATTATCTTGTTTGCTATAAAGACTGTTCATGAAGTTGATTCCTAGGAAAATGAAAACGAAGCAGAAGTATGATGATCATTTGCGTGCAGTCCTGCTTGACATTATTCAGAGTCGATCCGGCACACATCACATCATGACGTTAACGCGCATGAACACAAGGCTCTAAAGTCTTCGTGTGAGCTATGGTTGGCTTCAGATGGTCCTGCAGCTTATTCTGAATGTCCAGCATTAATGTTGGCTACTAGTGATACTTTCTAAACATGCTTATGGTCTTCAGTGGCAAAAAAAAACAGTCTCCATTAATGGATCCTGGTCCCACAACATATTCAGCCCTATGTTTTATAAATTCCGCTGGGCAACCTGTAATGAGACTGTATTTATTAATGAGCTTCCCCTACACAAACAGGGCAGTGGGTTCCTGACACGCTTCGATATGTACAAACACTTACTGCTCTGATCGCTGGAGCTTTTGTCCCCAGAAAAGCTGTAAAGGGGAAAGAGTTTCTTTTCTTTTTATTTTTTAATTTCTGACATGAAATCGTTCCATAACTGTGAGATGCCGTGTCAGTGTAGCAAGAGTGAATGTTTTTTTTATTGTTTTTAAGCACAGTGGATACCATATGTGTTTCTTATGGTCATTTGGGAGAGAAAATGTGGGAATGCGAAAGCTCAGGGAGATTTTGTAAGAAAAGTTGAAAAATGTAACCCCCCCCCCCAACCACCACTGCAGATTCAAACAATGGTCTTTATTAGACAAAGGGCTGATATCACACAAAGGAGGATGGGATAATATTCTCTTAAAATCAATCTTATTTATTAATACAAAAACGACAATCGCCCCTCTCCCTCCCCAGCTGACCTTTGACCTCTCCACACTTACTCAAGGCTTCTAACAATAGCACTGAAACGTTTATGTTTATAAATCTTTATGGCTTTTGACATCAAGAACATGTTGTTTATTAAAATGGGGTTGAATGATGAAAACTTTGGACTGGGACCCAAGGTGTGAGTCTGTGTAAGCGTTGTGCGTTTGTAAAGGTTTCATTCATGTTTGAGGTAGGGGACAAGCTCTTTGAACCTCTGGCCAACAGAACGGATTTGTACAGAATTAAGTTTAGATGTCAGTGGTCTGGAAGGAACTAGACAAGAGCCCTTTATCAGATAAGATGCTACAAACACCATAAAATGAAGAGACCATGTGGTGTGAGACTGAACTTGAAGCCTTAGTTTTGTGCCGCAGAAGTTATTATGGTGCCTCACATGGTTGACCATAGACTCTGCTTCTTGACTGAATACCCCCCAAGAGACTGTCCTGTGGTGTTATGGGGCAAGGAACTTAACCTGAATCACTCCACTAAAACACCGGGCTATATAACTGGAATCGTGCGTACGCTGCATTGGTGAAAGAGACCAGCTAAGCAAGAAATAATAAAACAATTTGTTATTAAACAGCCTCAGGCCTTGGAGAAAAGATGTATTAAGCTCTGGCAAAGAAAAAAATCTTGTGAATATTTCAGGGGGGGTTGAGGTTATTTAATCCTTATGCTATTTAAATGGCTGTTTGTCTTGAATGCTCCGTTTACTCCATTCTTATAAAGCTGTCATATTTTACCCAGTTCTGGGTTACCTCATGGCGTCAGCTAGAACTCCTTGAGCGAGAGATATCAAGTGCCCGGTGTGGAGGGCTCTGGTCTTACTGGGATTTGTTTTTCACACTGAAGGCAGATCCCAGACGTTTTCCTATCTCATGGACAAAAGGAGGAGCGTGAGGACAGATGGGAGCTGTTGTCGGCCTTCCTTACGGTGATCTAGATCGAGGGCAGCACAGTGTGACTGACAGCTTCGGCTTCTTTTAAACCTACACCCTCAACCTGACCCTCCTATCTTCCACACACAGCTGTGTGCGCTCAGCTCCTGTGCTACAGCCCGACAAAAAAAAAAAATCACACGCTTCCACCTCAGTCTCTCCTTTCACTCTGAAATGTTAGAAATCAGAGCGAATTCGGCGGTTCTCCGTGTCCCTGAGCGTTTCCTGATGCTGACAAGTGGAGGCTGCATTATTCCCTGCTCGGTGCACACACCGTTTAGCAGCGATTGCCTTTTGAAGCCGTGATTGCGGCCTTCGCCTCAGACCACTCCCTGCCCTAACTGCGTCCTAGGGGAACATGCCATTTGGTCATGTCGGCCCAGGGCTCACACGGCTACCCATGACAGAAGCCTGCCTCTAACGAGTGAACGTTAAAACAGAAGATCAACGATTACGAGGCACTATTCCTTTTACACAATCGAAATTCACAAAATTTTTGCAATCAAATCAGTCTATTGAGCAAAAGGATGGTTATGGCTGTGAGTATGTTAGTAATTCTGCTTTCTGCGGCCTCGTTAATGCCGGCGAGTTGTACGGCAATTAAAAATCGGAATGCTGCAACGACGGTGTAAGAATTAGGATCACTGACTGGTTTAACTCCCAGTGACAAGGGATGCCTGGTAGTGAGCCGGTTCCCGGGCCAGTGGGGAATCTTCAGCATGATTGGCTGCCAGCGATGCGAGCTGACAGCTCCCTCAGAAATAAGATGGAGGTCTGCAGGTCCAGGAGGGGGAGGAGGAGGGAAAAGGAGCAAAAAACACACAGGCGCACGCACACATGCACTTTTTCCGCCTCCATTATCATCCGGACGCAGCCCGTTAGCGCGCTGTTGAGTAACGCTCTGGCAAGCGATGACCAATGTCTGGGTGGATCCGCACTCTGAGCAGCCAGCACCCTGACTGGAAGATACGCCAGTCTCTGCCATATGCCGTCCCCATAATCTGTTTCTAAACAAAAATCCACACGGACAGTCCAAAACGCTCTGCCAGCACTGGTGTATCAACATTCCCTGGGCTCAGCTTTGCCACCCTTATGCAGAAAGCTGGTTTTTGCAGGATTTGAGTTGGGGTGGGGGGGGGATCCAAGTTCAAGGAAAGGACTTCTTATAAAACGAGCAAAGACATTTTAAATCATGCTTTTTGTGGTGGGTTTTGGTGGAGGTGAGCGTGGCTGGGCATGTGTAAACCAACAGTGCTGTTTGGCTAACAGGTAGGGGGGCTGGATTAGTGGATCATCGTGGCGCTAAATGGTCCAAACTTCCCTGTCCGTCAAAGCCAATCCTGGCATTTGTACGCCATCATGGCGCCCACGGAGCTTGGCAGGGTGCTGGATTGAAGGAGAAGACTCCTATCAGTGTAGCAGGAGGTGATAGAGCAGGGGTACAACTCAAGCTAGACGTATTTTGGCTAAACCATGGAGGGACCTAATCACTGGGGGGGCCGGGCGGCCGGGGGGGGGGGGCGGGGGGGGGGGGGGGGGGGGGGGGGGGGGGGGGGCGGGGGGGCGGGGCGGGGGGGGGGGG
>JAODKC010000001.1:15936460-15985028 GCA_026777985.1 Mormyrops attenuatus
TGGCAGGGTGGGTTTTTGAAGTTGAAGAAGTCTTGAATTTTTTGAGGAGGTGATAGATCTTGGGTACACCTCACGTCACCCGTTTTTTTGGTAACCCATGCTGGTCAATAATAACAACCCCCCCCCCCCCCGCCTAAATTTCAGAACATTCCAGGAATATGTATCCATCACTCTTTTGCAAATCGTACCCTTCCATGTTTGTAAGTTGTTTCCAGATACCCTGAAGCTGGCTGGCTGTCACTTCTGTTAGAGCACAAAGACGCGCTTCGACTTTGTCACCTGCTTGTGGGATTGAGGCCGGAGGTGAGCGAGCAGAAGGATGGGGAGGGGTTGTCATGGTGCCTGTGTTTTAATGGCTGTTTTCAGGTCAGATTTGCGGGGCTTATTAAGTTAGATCAGGGCTGTTTTGCTGATATAAGGCTGTAAGGATGGGATGTCGACGTAAGCCGATAAGTTCATCTCAGAAGACTTGACAGTCATTTCTATGAGGTCAGGTTGACCTGCAGCTTCAATCAAAATGATATTTGTTTATTTGGTGGCCGGTTTTTACACTTTTAGAGTGTCATACAATTGCAGGGAATAGCTAAAAGCAAGCTTTTTTTAATGCCACAGAATCTGAAAAACATAAATATTTAAAAACATATCTAAAGCATCATAGCATTCCAGTATGGGATCATGTGACCACATTTTTCCTGGCTTTCGTCAGTGATGTCACTGCAAACAGAGAGAAGGACTTTGCATTATTATGACTTTCTATGTAAAAGAATTTAATTACATTTTAGTCAGGGCTTAAGATCCCATTGAATTTCAGAGCTGAAGTTTGGTGGCTTGAATGACAGCGCAGCATTACCCCCCCGTGATGGATATATTACATCTTATATGATATAATCCTGTGATTTTTTTTATTCCTTTTTGAATCCGGTACATAAGTGATCCATGAAGTTTGAAGGCTTCTGCAGGATTCAGTGCAGCTGTTGCTCCTTCTGTGTTTCTCCAATAAATACAGAGTGAAATGCAGCTGACAAACCATGTCCATTCTTTGGTTTTCAAAAATATCTGATTTTACAGAAAAACACAAATTTTTACCTTGTAGTAGATGTTTTTCATAAACAGAGAGCGAGGGGGTAACTCAAAAAGAAATTAGAGTAGATTCCAATTAAAATAATGAGATGTAACCCTAAAACATCTGTCTGAACACATTAGAGCATCTCCAAGTTGGGCACTCAGGGGACCAGTCAAGATGAAAGCGCTTTCTGATTGGGCTGAATTGTGTGTCACCCCAAAACGACTGAGCACATTCAATGACAAATGAGTTCACTTGACGTTTCACTGATCCGTCACCAGTCACCCATCTCACTAACGTTTGATTTCCTGTGTCACATGATGCCACACGAAAACCATCCAGATGAATCCCAAATTGCTGCCACTTTCTCTTCTCTCACAACACGTCACACATATGGCTTGGCTGAAATTTTAAGGGGAATGTGCACAAATATGAACCCGAGTTCTCTGTCCCTTTAAGACTCTTTTATGAGCTCCATAAAGTGCATGAACCTGATGCGTATAGACATGATGTATCCAATGAGGATTTAATTTCCAGCTATTTTTCACTGGTAGATGTTCCAGTGTAAAGTAACTCAATATATTCATGAATAAACAGCACAACCCACCGGGAGTCTGCCTGCATCCTCCCAGCTCTGCGATATCATAGGGAAATCAAAGAATTATTCATTAAATCCAAGAATCCTAGCAGGTGAGAAAAGACCATTAAAAATATTCACACCACATTTGAACCTGTAGCATGCCAGCCTGATTCAGGGTGAATGTTTAATTCTGTCTTCCTACCCAACATGATTCTATCTACAAAATATAAACAACAACCAGAAAATACAAGAGGTCCAAAATTCACAGCTCTTTTATATTCGTTATAATAATGGATCTTATTAACAGTTAGCACTGAACTAAATAAATTGAAATACAAGGCAACCATTACCAGCAGAAAATAAGTAAAATGACAACTTCATTAACATAACTACAAGTGCACATCATAAAAGCCTTATTAAAAATTGTTCCCTAGATTACTATATTGGTTTTTTATGAGCTAATGCCTGCGAAGGCCGCTCATACTTTCCGCTTAGCCTCCAGTGCATATTAAAGTCACATATCTTCCCATGTTCACTTGTTCTAAGGATAGGAGCAGGAAATCCTGATCTCAGTAACATAATCATGAAAAAATAACCATGCTTTTTCATAAATCCTAAAAAAAAAAAAAAGTCCATTTTGGAATATAAACTCAAGCAATATGTGATCTGGTCAATAGAAAGCTTAACGTACAAAGATAACAGACTGTGTTAGTGTATTCAGTTATTGTCAGATGATGCATAATGAGTCCCAAATAACATTAATTTGGGACAAATGAGAATGGGATGATGGTTCTCAATGTGTGTGTTTGTGTGTGTGTGTGTGTGTGTGTGTGTGTGCATATGTGTGTGTGTGTGTGTGTGTGTCTCATCTTGCACCATGAACCAGAGTAAATCACCAGCTACTAAAGATACAAAGCCAGCTAGGTTGATGTGTCCTTGCATACAGGTGTGTAAAGTGCACATCACTTGGGTATGTCTTTAATGGGACAGACCAAAAGGTGAGCAGAGAGGCCTGATTGAGGTCCTTGCAGCCTTTCACTCTTGTCA
This sequence comes from Mormyrops attenuatus, assembly GCA_026777985.1. NCBI lineage: Eukaryota > Metazoa > Chordata > Actinopteri > Osteoglossiformes > Mormyridae > Mormyrops > Mormyrops attenuatus. The sequence continues at coordinate 15,939,151 of JAODKC010000001.1, forward strand.
GGACGGTGCTGGGCTCAGCAACCCTGGCTGAGTGGCTCCGTTTCCCCTGATTGAGGCATTGGCTCCTAGCTGTGCCCTCCAGCCCATTGGTAATCAGACTGAGAGCGGAAGGGGTGCAGAGCACCTTCAGGAAGGGCTGACAAGACCCCCAAAAGCCTCCTCCTGCTGGATGAGGAGCACGGAACTTCAGGAGGTGCACGAACAGCTGAAATGGGCTCCAAAAGTCCTCCATGTGCTGGATGAGGAGCGAGGAGCTTCAGGAGGTGGTAGGAGGCTGAAACTGGCTCCAAAAGGCCTCCTCCTGCTGGATGAGGAGTAAGGAACTTCAGGAGGTGCATGAACAGCTTGTGCTGGATGAGGAGTGAGGAGCATGTTGGCAGAAAATGCAATCCGGGAAAAATGTGGGACTTATCAGTCTGTATCCCAGCGCCAATGGGATCTAGAGATGCCCTGTTTTCATTTTTAAAAATATGAACTAATGCTGTGTAAAGCCAAAGTAAAGGCTCTGAATCAAACACATCTGTCAGGGCATGTCAAAAGCGTCAATGTGTTTTTTTTTCTGAGTCCGAGACGTTTTTCCTGAACACATGTGTCCAGTAAGACTCATGCATGACAAGGCATCAGAAATTCCACAGAGCCTCGAGGACCTTTGATGTGGCACAGTTGAGGGCTTTGGTCCCCCATTATAGTGACGAAGGTTCCAGAAACCCCAAAAAGTAGACATTTCGAGCCTTAGACTTTTTTCCCCACTGAGAGCGAATGTAAAAACACGCAATGTTAAGCAAGTATTTGTGTATGGTTATAATTTTATCCTCTCTGGACTAAAACATCAGCCATCTTACTGCAAGAATGGATACTATATAACACCAGTTATGCAACAATAAATAAATTCTTGCATTTTTAAATATCTATGTTCAGAGTCACTGAATGATAATTGAATTGGTCCTCCTGCAGAGAGCTTTTGTTTTTACTGCCTGGTGTAAAACATGTTTGTTTTTATTTTTTTGTTATGACTTGTAGAAACTTCAGGCTTAAAAGTTAATTGCTGTCAGTGTAAAGGTACCTCTGTTGTCGTCCATGAAATATTAAAGTGTGAAGTGAACGGCATAGCACAGTGTCAGTGGAAGAGATTTTCATTAATAATGCCATCTAATCGGCCTGGGTCAGATACCAGGAGGTCCAACCCTCCATCTTTAGGCCTAAACACTCAGTTTTTCTGCTGGGATTCGGTACGTCCCCAGACTCCTGGAATTACTTTGAGCTTTATTGATTAATGACCATAATTTATTACAGTGCACAGGATCATGCATCGAGTTAAATGTACGATTAATCAGCTCTCCATCAAATTACGGGCAGCCTCCACAGCCCTGCGGAAAATGTCAGGAGGATTTTTCCCAAGCCTCCTGTCTATGGGGTGTGCGACTCAGCTCTTTGGGGAACTTAATAAATGTCATCCGCTGGTTTGTGTTTCTTGCCAGGATGAGGAATTGAATTATACTCTCCATGATGAAGGACCCAAGCATTTGTACTGTGTTACAGGCAGCCCTTCTGAAATAATGAAGCGCTTTTATACGACGAAAAACTATTTATTAAGCTCAAAATGGGAAAGTGTGCCTTCAGCTCCAAATACATCATTGTTAAGTCAACAACATTATATTAAGCTGATAACTGATATTAGCTCAACAGAACCTTGGGCGACACCAGGATGAATTTACGCTCGTTGAGATTCGCCGCTATGTATTATTTCCAGAATGAACAGAGACATATATGACATGCTAAATCCAGCTTTGTAAGAGGGGCAATTGATCACAGTTTATGAGTAATGCGTGTAAGTGGTCCGGTCCGCATTTAACGTCGATGGGTCCAAACCGCTTTCCTGATACAAAGGGCCACAGAGAGAAAGCGGTCCGCCACATGTCTTCGCTCGAAATGTAATTATTCTCTGCTTTTTTCATTATTTTTTGCTTGGAACGTTTAAACATTTGGACTCCTGATTATACACAAAAGTGGTTGTTTGTTGTATTATATGTACAACTACTAAATTCTTATGTTATTGGATTTTTCCGGATGCTTGTGAAAACAATTTTGAAAAGGTCATTATTTTCGAGTCCTTCTATTTTTTTTTCTCCTAATTTGGGATTCCTATCGATGATTTGGAATCAATAATCCTGGCTTTTCGTATCCAATAAGAGATGTGCAGATTTTTTTACCCAGGATATTGTGTGAGGGAAACATAAGGAGAATAGACGAGAGATTATTTTTTACTGATGATGAAGAGACACAAAAAAGGTCAATAAAGGAGGATTTTTAAAAAGAGATTATATCTCAGTATTTATTGAGTAATAAAAACAACAACAAATGTAAAAAATATATTAAAATGATGTCATAGAAATGTAGAATGGACACACCTTTATTTATCATTTTAATACCTTGTATGATTTCAATTTTTTTTTACTGTACCTGTGTTGTGTAGCTGTAATTGTCATCAATTAATGCACATAAAATGTATAAAATTATTGGAATATCATCTTAAAATAAAAAAAATATATATCACTATTATTTTATTCTTACCTTGCCTATGTATCGCCTAGCCATAAACCTTTGCAAGCTTTTGGAAAGACAGTATCACTGAAAATATATACAGTTTTATTTTTATTTAATTTTTTAAAGAAACAGTATGCTGACCAATTAAGTTGGTAAAATGTCAAAGCGATTTGATATACCTTTTTTATTTCTTGGAATTAGCAAAGCCATGTTAACGGTCAATTGATAATTAACTTTTTGGTGATTGTGGATTGGATGGCGACTGGGCAAGTCATTAATCCTAACTAGCATGACTTGTATTTCACACCGCTGCATATCAGCCTCAGGAATGGAGCAGGGTAGGTACTTTTACTTTTTGACTGCCACAAAGACACTTGTGACTGTGCTTTGCAAAGGACCTTTTCAGCGTTGGTGGAGAGTTGACGCCAATTTAGTCCAATCGATTGAGGAGGCAGTTATAATGAAGACAACCAGACTACTGTGAGGGTTTTGATCAGTGCTGATCTCTGCCAGGGAATTCAAACACAATGAAACAATGGTTTCTACAGGAAAGGCAGAAATCTGTAAGAAATGAGCTTCAAAAGCTGGAAATTGAACAGATTTTGTGGAGTTCAGAAGTGTGTCTTGGAACTAGATGCTGCAAACTTGAAGAATAAGTCAAATATAAGAACAACAACGTTCATCATGCAGATATGCTACTTCGCTATCTCTGATTTCTGCCTTTCCACTTCACGGTTTCCCCCAATCCTACACATTCCACAGAATGTTGTCCTAAAATAGCCACTTGTTTATCCCTGCTTGAAATCCGACAGCAGCAGGAATCGTAACACCGCCGACATTCCGGGCCGCTGTGTCCTTTGTCCAATGCAGGGCTGAAATGCAACTTCTCTGCACGTTGCGTTATCACTGGTAATCTGGTGTATAGCTTAGGGACCGCTTGTTCCCCATGCTCAAGTAATGCCCTAAAGGTTAGTGTGAAATGTTTGCTTAGTTGATTTATAAAACTTCTTTTTCTTATTTGCTAGGAGCAGCGATATTTTGAAAGCAGCTTGGAATTTTTTTTTCCGGCTAGGGATGTGTCAGGCGACAACGCAGCAGCCCGCTGTGTGTGAACGCCGACAGGCCTGCTTGCAGGTTTGCACGCCACACCATCCGGCTCCCCCATAAACCCCTTAATAAGGGTCACTTACGGCTGAGGCGCTCAATCCTCCAAATGCTGCCGTTGCCACGGAATGCTAACATGTCGCCCGGGAGGCGCCCGGAGGCCACGGCTGCCGAGCTGGCCGTCGGGAAGGCCGCGTTTCCGACTCGCGGTGGCGTTCCCACCTCCCGCTTGCCTGCCGTGCCGGTGCCTGGGGGGGGGCTGCCTGGCATTGTCAGCCGAATCGGCACGTGCGGCGTGTGCCTCTGCTTACCGCCACGCTGTCAGTGGGACCCCATGGAGGCTCGATGCTCAGGCTCCAAGAGTATAGCGCTCCACCGCACATCCATACAAACTGTCCCTAAACTTCACACTATTCCTTTATTATCAAAGAAACCTTCACAAATTAGCATTTATATTAATTTACATACATTTGTGAATAATACAAAGAGCACAGGGTTAGCTTTGTTTACACCGGAAGAACGATGATCAACATCAGAATATCTAAGTGTGATGAACTGTACACAAAAAAGCACAAAAACAGAATGTTTTCATTTTATGAATCACTTTTATATCCATATTTGTAGCCAACCTCGTAATAAGAAGCACACGATGGTAAAATATTTAGAAAATGAAGGATTTCTCTACAAAATAACTGTAGGCAGAATTTCCTGAATTTCTTGTAGTGCTTAGACATTACAGTATTGGCAAAGAAGTGTGCAAATACTCCCGCTAATATTGTAAAAATGAATATTAATATTACGTGGAGCCCCTGACAAATGTTTTCTGCTTCAAACATGCTTAATATCCTCAAATAAACCTGCTTTTGAAATGATCATTTTTGATGTTCCTGCAGTGTGCAGATTAAGGGCTTGTTCGATTTTACAGTTTTGCTCATGTTTGTTTCGATGCAGCGGCCGCGGGGGCCTCCAGCCGCGGGTTCGGCTGTGGAAGTGTCACCCGGAGATTGACGGGCCCCCAAAATCACGCTGCGGAGACAGGAGGTCCGGCAGGACCCGCCAGAGTCCTTCCACGTCTCGTTATGATGATTTGCTCAATCAAGGGAGAGGGAACGCAGAGTCGCTGAGTCTGGTGGAGTCCTGACGGGTGATTAGAGGCAGGCGGCCGCGGCGAGCCAGCGGAACAGTCTGCCTCCCGGCAGGACGCCACCGAGAATTCACGCCCTCGAACCGGCGTCCCTGGAATCAGCCCGAGTGATTAGAGCCGCTGTCATCCAGTGACTGCTCGTCAGCACTGTTCATGGGGCGGCCAGGCCTCTACATGTCGCTCGCTTATTCTTGCTCTTGCATACACGCCTGCTTAAAATCATTTACTATGTTATTGATGCCTCTAAAGGAACTGTTAACCATTTTGCCATATAACAATAATTATAACAATTGAACGGGCTGCTCTGCTCCTACCTTATTGTCAGGTATTTGCAAAATTCCATAACGGAGGGTCCGGCTCACAGAAGGGCATACATTATGCACTGCGTTCTTTGCACTGTGAGCCAGATTAATCACAAGAGGGCAGTGTGACTGCCAGCTGACAAGGAAAAATACCGGTGTGAAGACGCCTCTTGCTGCCCCTGCGGATGCGTCACCCAGTCCAACCGACGTCTACCCAGTAAAATCTGGTATTTTTTAGAGCAAATCAGTGATGCTCCGAATATTATCTACAAAATGTATCATCTTCGACGGACCAAAAACATCAGCCGACAGAATCAGAGGCAGATTTTCTAAGCCTCGAGCTGCAGGGAAAACATGGTGATGAGGTCAAATGCATAAAAATGGCAGACCTATTTTAAAAATGTATGTTGATCTTTGGCAAAAGTGTCAAAATTTTTTTTCCCAGGGTATAGTTTTCTGCCGGAAAACTGAAGCTGTGAGTAGTATCTAAAAAAGTAGCAATTTAACCTAAATATTCCTAATATATTTTTGTTATATTGTTATATATAAGGTGTTTTTTGAAGATCCTTGACTATAAATCTCATTAACATACATGTACATGAGTAATCCAGGAGTGAAAGTGCATACAGACCCCATCCAATAAAGCAGAGACTTTCAGGCTGTACACTACCAGCAGATGAATGCAATGTCCACTAATCACGGCCACTGATGTTAACATAAGTCAGGGTCCTTTTCAGCTGCCTCCCTGAACCAGGGGGGCTCCTGTGCATGGGGGTGGGGGAGGGGATGTGGTGCCTTTTTATCCCATTTTTTTTTCGGAAGTACAGCCTTTAAAAACCGGCCTATGGCTTCAAAGGCAGGGGATTAGAGACTTTATCCCATAATTAATATGGCTGAGAACACAGCAACAGCACCTGAGAACTGGACAGCATGGCCAGCATCCCGCTGTGGCCTTAGTAACGCTCTCTACCCACAATGCATCTGACGCGAAGCCTTGCGGCCACACAATGGTGTGGTCTCCAGGCATGGTTCACGGTGCCGGGCCAAATTTTTATTTTAGGGATGAGAAGATGAATAACTCTGATATTTAAAAACCCAAATTGAATCATTCAATTATCTTGATGCACCACCCAGTCTTTGACCCTAAACCTTTTCATTTCCTCTCCAACAAAAAAGATATCGTAGAGTACAGCAGCCCAGCGTTCATGTTAACTGGGTTGTGTCTATGATTTACGGGTTTGGGTTGTCCACACAGTGCCTGTTTCAAAGTGGCATGCGACTCATATCAAAGTATACTATACTCATATTAAAGTATACTATACTCATTTCTGTGTTGTGTTCTGTACACTGTGTCGTTGCTGAAGGATACTACTTCAGACTCACTGCTTGTCTTGCTTTAAATTCGTTCAATACTGAGTTTTTCTTTTCTCACTGTAGTTTGTTGGCCACAAAGGATGTTGATTTCGCACAACATTTTAAGTCAATGGCAGAAAAATGCTACCGTCATTCAAATTAAGTAAATTTAACAGCCGACTTCTCATCTCACCAGTGTGCTTGTGTGTTTCTGCAGTGAAAAAGCAACAATTAAAAACCCAAAGGTAGAAAGTAATATGTGTAATTAAATAAAGGAAATCTAATAAAGGGAACCCGACTAAGAAAAGAGATCATTTAAATGAACAGAGGGCAACAGTTGTTTTTATTTACGAATTTTCCCATTGCTGAAAGGCCCCTGGGCTCATTAGTCATTTGTCTGCACCCTGCTGGGGAGCCGGACTCTGATGGAGGACAGCATTAATGGCCCTTTCTGCGGCAACGCCGCCAAAGCTTTCCCATTCACCCGTTAGCCTTAGCTGCCATGCTACCATTGTCTTGGCACTATTTCCAAAAACAAACACACACACACACACACACACTCATCGTAACCCACCACACTGTGATGCAGCAGTGATAAGATCTGTCCGGCTGCAATTGAAATGATTACATAAAATTACATGATATTAAATTTTATTTTTTGCAAATGACATTAAACTCATTAAGTAAAAATAAATATGATTAAATCCACAGAATCTCAGCCAAGTGTATTAAACGTCGTTTCTTTTCTGTGCAGCCCTTTCTAATGACATTGTTCAGTTTGCGCGTGAGTGCATATGTAAGTATGTGTGTGTGTGTGTGTGTGTGTGTGTGTGTGAGTGTGTGTGTGTGTGTGTGTCTGTGTGTTCCCCCCATCCTGGAACAGTAATTGGGGTGGGGGGGATCCTGACCAGTATATCCCGCACAGCTTACGTCGCCCATTGATTGCATCTCTTCAATTTATGTTCCTTTTCACTTGGGCCCCCCCGCTGTGGCCTTCATGGCAGTTCTGCAGACAGGTCACCCCCCCTAGACGAAAAAGCCGAGGGGGGCGGGGAGGCCCTGACGCAGAGTTCTTTCTGCCAACACACCTCAGCTCCTGAAATGCCCCAGTAGCCTCCGTGGGCTGGTGCTGGATTCAGCTGCCACCTTTAAGAGAAAATCAGTTATGTGTGAATCTTTGCCAAGCTCTGATATGCCGAATAAAGATCCCAGGGTACAAATACAGAGAGACACCAGAGCAGAGAGACCGGAGTAGGGAGAGGTGGGAGACCAGGGCAGAGAGACCAGAGTAGGGAGAGGTGAGAGACCAGGGCAGAGAGACCAGAGTAGGGAGAGGTGAGAGACCAGGGCAGAAAGAGAGTAAGAGAGAAAGAAAGAGAGAGAATGGGGCAGAAAGAGTGAGAGACCAGGGCAGAAAGACAGAGAGATAGAAAGAGCAGGGCAGAGAGACCAGAGTAGGGAGACGTGAGAGACCAGGGCAGAGAGATCAGAGTAGGGAGTGGTGAGAGACCAGGACAGAGAGATCAGAGTAGGGAGAGGTGAGAGACCAGAGCAGAGAGACCAGAGTAGGGAGAGGTAAGAGACCAGGGCAGAAAGAGAGTGAGAGAAAGAAAGAGAGAGAATGGGGCAGAAAGAGTGAGAGACCAGGGCAGAAAGACAGAGAGATAGAAAGAGCAGGGCAGAGAGACCAGAGTAGGGAGTGGTGAGAGACCAGGGCAGAGAGATCAGAGTAGGGAGAGGGGAAAGACCAGAGCAGAGAGACCAGGGTAGGGAGAGGTGAGACCAGGGCAGAGAGACCAGAATAGGGAGAGGTGAGAGACCAGGTTAGAGAGACCAGAGTAGGGAGACGTGAGAGACCAGGGCAGAGAGATAAGAGTAGGTAGAGGTGAGAGACCAGAGCAGAGAGACCAGGGTAGGGAGAGGTGAGAGACCAGGGCAGAGAGACCAGAGTAGGGAGACATGAGAGACCAGGGCAGAGAGACCAGAGTAGGGAGAGGTGAGAGACCAGGGCATGGAGACCAGAGTAGGGAGAGGTGACAGACCAGGGCAGAGACAGTCAGATGGACAAGCAGAGACCAAGGAAGAAAGAGAGTGAGAGTGAGAAAGAAAGAGAGAGAATGGGGCAGAAAGACAGAGTGATAGAAAGACCAGGGCAGAGAGAAAGAGAGAGAGAGAGAGAGAGAGAGAGGTCCACTTGTGGCCCTTAGCTTCCTGATTCCTGGCAAGGTCACTTTTGTGTGAAATTGCCGTGCTTTGAAGTCGCTTAACAATTCAGCCCTGCTTTGTTTCCTAGGCCACGGGGAAGTTCCTCCAAAAAATGTCACATGGGATGAGAGGGATTTAATCCAAGCCCATCACAAATAACTGAGCTTTTAATGTAACTCTTGACAGCTTTGGTATTAACAGCAATCATTCCCACTGACTCTCAGGTCTCATTTGTACAGTAAATAAGAAAATACTGTTAAAAGGGCCCACAGGGCTAGGCAGTCATTAACTCTTTAGGGAGGTAAAAAGGTCCAGATAATAAACCACAGAACAGCTTAAAACAACAGGAATTGTCTGCACCTGATCCTACATCCATCAAAATCATGCCAATTTTCACCAAACTGGCTGTGAGCTAAAGAACAATTACGTTGAAGTCTTGGAGATCCTGGATTCATCTGAGTGGCTTGATTTGTGGTGCCCAGATAATTACTGAGACAGTATATGTAACGACACCAGGTCTGAGACTTGGGGAACAGAGGGATCAGTAGCTTTTAGCTAAGTACCTTTTGACATGATGAAGTCAGACGGGCCTTGAGGCTGAAAGGTTAAAAATGCTGTGTGTCATTAATGGTTTATTTGTTGATTTGTTTCAAAAGCCCAAAGAAATAGGAACAGAGGTGCTACATCCAAATTAACCATTGGTGTATGTCGGGGGGGGTTGGGGGGGGGGGATGGTCTCTCAGGTGGAAATAAAAAAATACCCCCATTGAACACCTCCATGACAAATGCATGCAAACAAGAAATTTTTCGACTGTTAAAACACGTGTCAATGCCTATATGCATAATTAAATTTACATTTTAAAATAAATTGGCCAAATACTAATAAAACTGTGATATATGTCAAATTTTCATTGAATATTTATGCATTAGCCCTACAGTAGCATTTTCACTCTATCTAGTTAATATATTATTCACACCTTAAATAATGAGCTGGGGGGGGGGGGTGACCCTATTAAGTATATCGATGCGGCATATAAATGATTGTGTGAAGTAGATTAATCCTCCGTGGCGACGTCCTGCGACAGCTCGGGGTAGGAGAAGTTGAGCGATAGATCCCGTCCCACTATTGTCACATGGCGAGGCTCATGAATATCATTACAGGAGCTCTCCGCTTGCATTACCTTCGGATTACACATTAGCATGTTAGCACGTTAGCATAACTCTGTAACCTGCTAGCAGCTGCAAGACACCCTATAACATCATCTTATGTAAGGTCACTTTGACTGTACGTATTGTTCCATAGTACAGAGTTCTCCCCGTCTGACGGTTCTTGAGATGCCCCAGATTTCCCCTTAGACACACTCTGCATGGGTTCTGGGGGGGGGGGGGGGCGCGACGCATCCAAGTATGGTTTAGAATATTGTTTTGTTTTTGGTTGATGCGAAAAATGTTGAACCGAAACCAAAATATCCAAACCAACAAAAAGTGTACGGTAAAATGCCTTTTTTAAACGATAAAGAAACAAGGTGGTTGACTTTTTAGAGGCATGCTCTTGGTAAGGCAGTGTCCCATCCAGGACTGACCATTGTGTCACCTTTGGGACTGAGAAATGTGTCCCAATTGGGACCTTAAGCTATGTCCCCTTTGGGATGCAATGCCTTGTCAGAATTAAATCCCGTGTTCCCTTCCAGATTAAATCTTGCCTCGTCTTCATGAATAAATGCCAAATTGATTTAGTTTCTCTCCTGAGTCTTTCATCCAAGGAAACTGATGATTTTTCGCACACATGCAGATGGATTTCTTCTTTTTTTTTTCCTGGAGCGAATTCAGGTGAAGCCCCAGCAAAACATTCAGCTGTAAAATGAGCAGAGTTGTCAAACAGCTCAAGGAAACAGCAGCAGGATCCATCCTGATCTCTGACCAGGCAGCATCTGTATGGAAAGTTCACGTCATTAGTACAAGTGTGTCAAGGGCCTGCGTTTTTTTTTTTTTACACACCAATTGACTTTCAGCAATTCCTAGCTAAACACAAGACTGGGTTTAATCGGGACCAGATTAGTGTGAAAATGAGAAGCGTCTTTCCACGAGTAACATGGCAGTTGGCCGGCTTTTCCTTTTCACTGGTGTATGTGATATGACCACTGGCTTTATGTGTATCATATATTTGACCTCCTAGGAAACACATATTCCTTTATGTAATTAAGCTCATCTGTGCTTGAACATTTGTATGATTTCATTTCATTTTCTTTATACGGCCTGAATTTCTATGTCTGTATGTATCTTTAGCCACGCCTGTGGATGGTTATTAAGAGTTTATTAATAGTCTGCATTTCCTTAAACTGGCACACGGTGATTCTGGCCATGCTATGTTACACTGGGCTGTATTTTTAGTGCATCATATGAAGCAAATATTGCACAGAATTTACCACAGTTACCGATCATGTGCTTCTGCCGATGACCTTTCGCTCGTTTAGTACACATGCCGCTGTTTGTTCATGCACACTCTGGCAGATACGTCAATGCCGTGTCATAAAGCACCTTCCTTTATTTTTTTCCACAGGTGTGGGCGGACAGTGATCCTGTACCAGTTTGTGCCGTGCTCTCCTCTGTCCAATTACGGAATTTTTTGAAGGCTCTCGAGAGAGTGGATGGGGTGTCATAAACTGAATAACCAGATTCATTTCTGTATTCGTTATGAGTGACAATTTTACAGTTTGGTCCGTTCGTTTCAACGTGTGCCAATTACAGATGTTGATATTTTTTACAAGGGAACATGAGCGCTTGATTAAATCAGCTGAATTCTCCTGATACCACTATTTTTACTAAACATTCAAGTAAACAACTCGACAGATATTTGTTACATCGGGGAGCGGGTTGTCTGCTGTGTTTAGAGATTGCAGTAGCGTGTTACAGTTTGCTGTGTTGTATCAGTGATGGTTGACACTATAAAACCATTCTTACTATTGCAAAGAAAGCTGAAAACAAGTAATGTTTTGGTAGCTTTTCTCTTATAAAATCCACCCCTCTTTGTCAAATCTCTCCCGTCCAAACAGTACATTGAAAATAGGAGGCGCCTCTACTTTTATTTTTGTTATATTTACTTCTATTCTTATAATTACAGAAGCTGCTCAAGTTACGATGATCCATGTTATGATACTTTACGATGAGTAATGTACAATGTTTTTCACTTTCAGTAAATTATTCAATACATTCATGAGATATTCAACACAAAATAACAAGTAGGCTTGTTATTGATTTTGCCCAACTGTAGGCTAATGTAAGTGTTCTAAGAATGTTTAAGGTAGACTAGGCTAGGCTATGATGTTGGTCAGGTTAGGTGTACTGTAATAAAGTGCATTTTGGCCTTACGATATTTTCGCTACGATTTTCCTAAGTCTATACAAAAAGTGGCATAATTATATATAACACTTTTGTCACGTCAAATAAATCCAAAGAGACAAGCGGTATCCACAGAGCAATTATAAATTCAAGTAGCTTCCGTAATGCCATCAGCAATCAGGTTTTAAGACATTAGGAGAGCCTAAAGTACGATTAACTTCAGTCTTACAACCATTCAAAGGATGTGAAGCATGTGACATGGGACATGTATGTGGGGAGGGAGGGGTGTCACAGGTGACGTTGGTGACGCTTGCTCTGCTTGTCAGCTCCCGTGTCATATTACTGCTCGAACACACAAAGTTCATCTTGGTGGCTAAAACGCCGTGGTTTATCTGTTTCCGTCAGGCCGAGGGCCTCGTTAAATAGCGGGCGGAAGATGAAAGGTAAATTACATCTCCGTGACTCATTATGTTAATTCAGTTTGTACGGTGCGAGTTTGAAACTCGCGGATTAGAATAAAGCTGAAATGAAATGCGTGTTTTAGCGTGATGTGTGTCAATGCCGGTCCCCAGTATATGTGCCAGCAAGTGACTGGGGCATGTGTGGGAAGGCGAACCCTGCTGTGCCAGCCCGTCAGGGGTGCATGGCCTCCTCCTGTCCATCTGGGCGGACCTGGGCTGAGCCCGGCTGCTCCGGATTAGGGAGAGTGTCCGGTCCTATTCCCATGGACAGTGCTCCAGTGGGAGGGAAGGGGGGGGGGGGGGTAATGCATGGAAAAAGGAGGGGTACACACCTCCTGCACAGTGAGAAAAAGGGTGAGAGAGAGAGAGAGTACACACACGCACACACATTCACAGGTTGGTAACTATATCTTTGTGGGGAATCTCATTTCTATATGGGAAAACTTTAATCCCAATATGACAACCTTAACCCCTACCCAGCCTTAACCTTAACTATAAATAACCAAACAAAAGATGAGACTTTTGGTAATTTTAGTTTTTTGATTGCATTCACAGATCTTTGTCGGGACCTGAAAAATGGCCCCCACAACGTCAAAATAACAGATTTTTATTACATTTCGGGGGACATTTAGTCCCCACAATGTAATATAAACCTAATCCACACAAACACATACACACACACAGATATTCCCAGTGCACCACACCACACATTTCATCACAATTCATCTACAGTGTTGGTACAGCTTCCCTCAGTCAAACACCAAGCCGGGGGGGGGGTTGCCACAATTGCAGGGGGTTGCCTGCTGACTCTCAGGATGGGTGGGGCCCCTGGGGGAGGGCTCAGCCAGGCTCCCCATGCGTTATGTCAGCGTAGGCCAGCACTGAAAGCACTGAGACAGGGACTCGGTGGGGAGAGGGATACACAGCGCCCCCTGCAGTATTATCATTGTCCCTCTTTACAGTCAGCACCTGCAGCTCTGCCTTCACAGGCCTGGTCCCACCCTTCTGGGTCATTGACCCAGTTAGGAACATCCTGTAACCCTCCCCCCCCCCCAACAAGAAACAAAGCAGAGGCACCTCAAGGTGGAGCAAGGACTTAGTCACCTAGGAACACACCTCAGCATTCCAAGGGGCGCGGCCAGTGTCTGTGCTGCTTTGACATTGCGTCCCCCCTCAAAAACAAATGCCACCTGCCTCACAGTAACCTCACAGTTAACCTCACAGTAACCTCACAGTAACCTCACAGTTAACCCCACAGTAACCTCACAGTAACCTCGGCTTCACACATGGCGAAATAAAAAAATGTATATAATCACCTTGTACCCGCAGACCCCATTGCGCCAGATAGGGGGCAGTGCTGAGCTTTTACCACAGTTAGCATTAACTAACTGTTAGGTAGCATTCCTACTTCTATTTCAATCCTGAGTTTAGTGTAAGCCTAGGTGGGGGGGGGGGGTGGTTATAGTGTGTAGTGTGTACATTCCCCTACTTGGCACTTACATGCCCGGCCAGTCACACATCATGCAGTAAGCATGGCCCAACATCCTGCTGTGTGTGCATGATTCTGAAAGGATGGAGAAACCCTGGTCCACTGGGGCCGTTAAAATCGACATGATTGTCATGAAGTTGACATGAACCCACAAACATGGAACCACAGCTGTTATGCGTGTATTTAGGATAAGCCCTTTACCTACTATAATACCATACTCAAAGGTACAGTGGTGGTACCCCACATGGGATTTTGAACCTGGGATCTTTTGTTTTACTGCCTCGAGCAGCAGTCTGTGTCCCTTGCGATCCTTATCCCGTCAAACTGCAAAGCTGCCTGTGCCATTCACATAATCCGCCAGGGCTGGATCATTCTGGAGCCTTCTGGAGACTCGGCAAAGGGGCTGTGACAGTGAGGGTGGCGTGATGGGGGCAGTCTGACCCCGTAGTGTGGAGGGGGTCTTCTGTCAAAATCAGCCTCATCCCTACAACTATACATGTTCTGATATCTCTGTGCAGTTTTCACAATTTGCTTTTAACCCCTCTGATGCTCTCTAATGTTATTTTTTGCAACCTTTTTCATTTAAGAATAACTTCAAAACAGTTTGGAGCACTACAAAACGGAATTCTACAAGAAGTTAGGGAACAATCCAACCATCCATTAATCCATCCATCCTCTAATTACTTACACATAGTCGAGGGAAGGGCTGGAGCATATTCCGTACAGCATAGGACACCGAGTGACAGGGGCCCTAAAAAATTTGGAACGTAATTGGCTTGGTCTGGATTGGGGGCCCAATATGATATGCTTTCATGGGGGCCAAAATCACTAGCGGCACCCACGGACACACACAAACACACAGAGACACGCAGAAATATACAGCCACATACAGACACACACAGACTCGCACGCCCACACCCTGGGCAATTTCGATATTCTTGTCAGCCATACTGTCACATGTCCTTGGATCGTGGGAGGACACAGGAGAGCCTTGAAGAATCCCACGTGACACAGGGAGAACATGCAGACCGCACACACAGAGCGGGGGCGACGTTAGCGAATGCTAAGGAAAAGTGCTACAATAACAACATGGATCATGTTATTACTGAGCGGAATGAGCAAAATACACACCGGTCCTGTGGCATCTGTCTGTTCTGGCTTTGCATGAGCAAACCCCAGATTTGAATGAGCCATTCATTTGCAGGGACATGATTTTTATTGCGTATGGATCAGTGTGTCTGTCAGGCAGAGTCTGATGGGTCACTTCTCTTCAACAGCTCAGCTGCATTTGCAAAGAAATGGTACATTTCTGTCCCATAAAGTGCTGTGATGTCACTTCCTGGCACCTTTCTTCATCTCTCCGGTTCACCACTTTGTTGGTTCACCACTTTGTTGGTTCACATGTGTCGAGGCAGGAAAGCCTTTCCACAGGTTAGATCTGAGTCCTTCCACCTGAATAGTAGTTCTGATGTTTGACCTGGGTGAATGTCAATTGGACTGCATGAGATAATTGTTCAAATCAGTTAAATAAACCGTATCAAACCAGCAGTTAGGCTTGTTTTTTATTTCCCCAAGCCAGGGATGAAGTTTTCCACACGCAGGCTACACGTGCTACACGCTCGCCCACCCCCTGCTGGGCAGCGCCCCCCCCCCCAGGCCTGACGCAGTGGCAGCGCGTTACTTGCGTGCAGGCAGACAAAGCTGACAGCTCTGTGACGCCTCGCCAGCCCGAGCCGCTTTCTCGCAGGAATAAAACCGCGAGGCTTCAGTGCAGAAGCCGACGTTCATAAGTGGCTAAATCCTTTGGCTTTATTGTCTGTGACCATTGTGATTTTTCATCAGTTCACCACAAGAAAATGAGCCACCTCCAAGCCGGCGTGGAGTTTCCACCTGTTTCCTGCAGGTGGCGTCATCGTCCAATACAGGCATGGGCCCCAGATGTGATGCTTCCTGCAGCCAAGGCACGGGACTGACATGGAGATGAAAGTGAGATTCTCCTTTTAATCCCCTGTGTTTCTGATGGACTTTTTCCCAGGGACTGTTGTCAAGGCCTCACCCACGGCTGTTTATCTGCTTTCTTGGAAATACCTTCGGAAGAACCGTCATTTCTCCCCTAGACATGACTGCTCTTCTCATGGAAAGCGATACATGCCCATTCCCAGCGCCGGCAAGACACTCACATCACTCAAATTGATATTTTTTTTTTTTGTACGTGTGACAGCTTACCACATCTAAACCGTAGATTATGATAAAATGGAGATAAGTGTGCTGAAACTCACATAGCAGGAGATTAGAGGCGACCATCACCGAATTCAGGCAGAGGAACCGGCCTGATCAGATACCAGGAAAAATATAAAATCCATAAACTGCTACAAATACATTTTCATATACATCAGTGTGTGTGCAAATACCTGTATTACCTAAATACATATGATAGTGACCAAACACACAGTATAGCCGTTTTGCATATGAGATACCGGGTGTTTGACAGATACATCACCTTGCATTTCACTGCAGGTTATAGCCAGACTGTATACCTTGCATGTCCAAATAAAACCCTTGAGTCTTTCATTAAGACGGATCTCCATTATGCAAACATCCCAAAGATCTGGTCCAGGTTCGGAGGCTTTATTTGACGTTTTCACACTGGTTTCATTAGAAGACTAATTGATTTATGTACATGGATTGCAGCACATTGGCTGTTCGCTCACTGCTAGAATCTATCAGCATCGATGCATAAAATGCCAATGCAGGTGATATCTGACAGGCGGTAATGGAAATGTCCAAAAGGTACAGACTGCAGGGTTTGTTCTCTGAATCAGAATAAGGCTACAAACAAATGGCAGAGAGGAAAATGGACAGTGTGGTTGGAGAATCCGGATCAAGCCTGTACAGGAGGAGATCCCACGATCAGGCTGGAACATCGGTCTGGTTGATGGTACTCACATGCTTACATGATGGAGATAGATCTGTTTAAAACACCTCATTATAGGGTTCCTGTAGCTGACGGTGCCTAATATTTCACTGCTGTTTTTTTTCTGTAAATTAATTAGCTCCCCCTCTCTGACCGAGTTTGGTACCTTCCACGTTACATTCTTCTTCTATTCCCCTGATCTCTACATATAGCTAGCCATTATTGCAGATTCCCGATAGTCTGCGAGGTAAGGTGCTGAGGTAATTTGCCAATATGACTTATGAAGTTTTAATGACATTATTAGGGGAGCGCTGTTTGAAAACCGGGCGGGACATTTATGACACGATGCTGTGATGTTACGGCTCGGAGCGCTTGAATGGCCTGGCATGCAGATCGCACCACAGCCGAATAGGATCATGTCTTCATGGTAAAGCCCGAATTGGAAACAGGCATCACCGGCTTGCTGCCTACATGATGTAACAGGCGCCCCCCGGAAATTCCCCTTCGCTGTCAGGGACGATCTCCTCTGAATACGTTTGTAGGGATTTAATTTTCTCGTTCATTTGAAACCGATTAACAGACTTTGATATGTAATTCATCTCTCAAAATATTTAAAGAAGGGAGTCGGAGAACAACAGGAGATTCAGGAGAAACGTTGGTTGAAAAGGGTGGGATTGGAAGAACAAGCGGTCGGCACAGAGCCGCATTGCTAAACACGACGGAGTTAGAGATAATTGCTTCAATGTTTGCAGATGTGCATTAATTACTTGAGCATAATTAGCATTTTCAGTTAATTATTACTTTGGTAAAACCGCTATGCTCTAATGATCTCAGGTGAAGAAAAATTACACGTTATACAAAGAGTCCCATGGACATCTGACTGAATATCTTAAAAGCTATAGCTCAGAAGCTTATCTAACGCCAGAGGCAGCTGTACAAGTCATAGTTTCTGGTGTTTATTTGCTTGTTAAATGCCTCCCTTTTCAAGTCGTTCTGTAATGTTTTTCCCATTACACAAAGTACGTATATGGTGTTATACGTTCGCTTGACAATCTACAAAACAATACACTTGGTATAGGTATAATCATAACTTGCTACTATCAATTACACTAAGTTTTAATTATAGTAATAAAATTAAAGTCTAAATGGGTATTAGCCAATCAAATATAATTTGCCATGGAATCAGCCATATAAGTATGAGACAAAGCATTTGTTCCTCAGCCTAAAATAATGTTTTTTTATTACAGAGTTAAAAGCTACCCAATTTGATACACGTTAAGAAACTGTTAAGCAAATCATTTTAATGTCTAAGGTGTAATTATTCCGAAATATCTAGTTGGAATTAGTGATCCCACGCTAAATGGTAATCCCTCTTAGAAGCTGATTAAAGTACCGTTTTTCTGTGCCAATCAAAATTATCTTCACAGATTTCTTTAATGGGTGTCACGCAGGGGTGTCACGGTTTGCTGTTTATACACCGGACAAGGATGAGAGAACGTGGGAAAATCAGATCATAACTTTCTAATTTGTACATTTCTCAGTTTATGGTTGGTGTCCAGGCTAACTCTGTCTTTAACAGAATTGGTGTGCTAAACATAATCTGCTTATCGGTATATTCTGGACAGAAATATAGCCCTACCTACAGTACATGTAGGCTAATTCATCGTACCATGTTGAGAGGTCCGTGTATTTCATTTAAAACATCAACATAAATAACTAAGGCCTGTAAAAACTGCAGTATAAGTTATTCTTTGGTAATCGCAAACCCCATCTGAACCCTTATTTAACTGGACGATTTTTATATTTTAAAAAAATCTGGAAAGCCCGCAACCTGTACATATAAGACCCCTTATCGTTTTGTTGGATTACCCTTACCAAGCATGCGCAGTGAGACTGCTCAGAGCGGAAATAGGCCTATGAAATCCTGTATATTCACATGAGAAAGCATCTCGTGCTTACCCTTGGGCTTGCTCTTAAACTGTCATTTTACGGCATCGTCGCCTCCGCGTCTTTGTTCCGATGTGAAATGATCGGCCGCCTCTCATACTTCTCAGGTGCAGCGCAGCGTTGACCTGCCTTTGGCACGGACGCGAATTCAGGAGTCAGGATTGATTTACAGCCACACCTTTAAACGAGCTGTGTAAATGTTTGATTGTTATTTTAGACCAAGTATGTTCGAGTATGTCCTTTTACAACAACAACAAGACTATAATAATAATATAATTTCATGTCACAAATATAATGTGTTTGTAAAAGAGACATAGTAATTAAGGTGCAGGTTTTTCTGCTCGATACTCGTGTTAAAATCATACCAAGTAATGCATATAAATTTGTAGTAAATAAATTTTCTTTTGCAGTTTTTTATTCTATTATTCTAAGCAACTTTCAACAAAAAGCACACTTACTAAACCACTCAATCTTTTGAAAGACCAGCGAACATATACAGAACGCCTTGGACTGCGTTTGATCGCTGACGAAGTATAGCGGTATGAAAGGTCCCCCACCTTGCAAAATTAATTACTAAATGAACATCTGCTGTCAGTCTCTAAAAAGAGCAAGAAAAAAAACAGCAATAATAAAATAACGTTTTAAATAGTCTGTGGTGCCTTTGGTTGAGTCTGGGCTCCAGTCCAGCTGAACACATAAACGTGCTTTACGGTGGCTTTTGCGCGTTATTTATGAGGTGGTAATTTCACAATATGAAGGCATTTATTTCTGGCATCGCTTCCTGGAGTTCAGCTCTGCCAAGTGGACATGGCGATTATCTCCATGTCCACCGCTGTAACGTTTCTGGAGGGTTCCCTCGCTGACGATAATGTCCTTATTCCTCAGCTAAGTGCCAGGAAAGCGGGTACGGCGAGTTTGAACAGGCTTCACTCGCGCAGCTGAGAAATGGCCCCCGCAAACATAAACAATTTAAAAGATCCAAATCGTAATTAAATGCTGGAATAAAATTGTTTATTACTGAACATGCGATTTTGCAAGTATTTCCTAAATATATCATTAAAAAACCAATGTTAATTGCTTGGAAAAACAGAGATATTCAACTCACAGGTGCATGGAAAGAATCCAGGTGATAAGCATTTTACCTTAATGTCACTTGGTGAATTTTTTTTGAGGTCATTTCCTCCACAGCATACTTACAGATTTTACACTGGGTTGGGTGTGATCGGTCTGGAGCTCAGGGTGAGCAGCGTGAACAGCGGGCATCGTGCATAAACCAACCCAGAAAAACGTATAGTGTCCAAAGCGAAGGCCCCAGCCCACCAGAGCAAGGATGTTGCGATAGCTTGTCGCTATTTTCTGGTAGAACAAAATGTCTCGTATGAGGCCTCCTGTCTGCTATGTTCACCACTGTATTGAATGAAAAGAGTAAAGTACTGGCGAGCTGAATTTGTGTTACATTTAAGACATCAAACACGTGTGAACTAACCTTTATGACATATAAAAAAAATCATTTTAAAAGTTTTACACACACATGTTTGCATGTCTCCGCTTTAATGCAGTCTTTGTGTAATTCTGTGTTCACAACAAAATCGATATTTTTCGTCAAATCTAACTAACAAAGCAACTCTTGTGATGAGTATAATGTATGAATGTAACAATGGATGTGTTGTTATATATTCTGGTGTTTTTCTGGCAATATTAAAAATGTGTAATTTAGCAATTTTTTATATCTAATTACACGTTTTGAGATCTCTAAGTTTTGAATAAAATTAAAATATATTTACACGTATTGGCTAATGTGTTTAAAAGTGGACTTTCATGCTTATTTAAAAGAATTGGAGATGATCCTGATGACCCTTGAATTGAAAGTGTCTGTAGGCTTCAGGATATTTTCACATGTATAAAGGGTTAGATGCTATGTTGACGTTCACTGTGTGCCTGTGCTGTAATGTTACCCAGAACCTGCAGAAAAATCTTGTGTTGGACGTTCAAATGAAGCCACTATGTGTTACATGGGCTTGTTTCTGTGGGGCTGGGCTGGACTTGGATTAAAAATCAGCCTTGGACTTTTGCTCATACTGTCAGGGTCAGCTCTTGCTGTTCCACTCCGTGTCCCTTCCCCGTTTGGCATGCAGGCATTGCTGGTCATCCCGTCCCTCTTGTTGTCAGTCTTTGTGTTTTCCCTTGCTCCCTGTAGGCTGCATGGCTCAACGCATTGAGCATGCAGTTGCCTGTGATCTCCTTGGTGTTATGTTCGAATTCCGCCTCCTCTGTTTTTGTAGAGATTGTTTCCTTGTGTGTCAGTTGTATCAGTTTTCTAGTCCCTGTGTTTTCATTTGTATTGGGGTTTGGGTTTTGCCCTTGTGCCCTTGACTGTGTTTTTACCTGTTGGTTTTCCCTTATGTTAGATTCTGTTTCCTTGTTTCTGTCAGTGTCTTAGTTTTCCCCTCCCAGTCCCTTGATTTAATTATTAATTTCATTTGTGGCCTGTTTTCCCAGTCTTTGTTAAATAGTCTTACCTGCCCTATGTTAGTCTTGTTACCCAGTTTAGTTTCAGTATTTAAGTCCCTTCCTCTGTTCGGTTCCTTAGTGGTGCATTGTAGTTGTTTGTGATAATTGAATGCTCTGCTGTTTGTGATAGTTGAAGTTTTGAATATTCTGTTTGTAGCCTGCCTGTCTTGACCCTTTTGTAAATTTAGTCTTTGTTTATCCCCTTCTGTTTTTGACCCCTTGTGGTCCTTTTAGTTTTTGTAGTGTTCTTAGTGTTTTCAGTTTTGTTAAATAAACCCCTTCTGCCCCGTGAGCCACAAGTGGGTCGTCCACCTTTTCTGCTTGCACCATGCCTCATTCACGCACAAAACCAGCCCGGATCCTTAACACATACAGGCCCACCTCACATACATACCTACGATAAAAATTGCCTCTTGGGGGTGGAGGTGTCCTCCACGACAAATTTTGCTGGTCCACAACCCCATTGGCCCACTGGGAAAATGCCCGGTATGCCAGATGGCCGGGCCGGTTCTGTGTGGGGAGTCTGACGATGGTGATGATGATGATGATGGTAATGGGGAGGTTGGGCAGCCTGTTTTGGTTAAAGCCTGGTGTCTCGCTGCATGGTGTTTGAAATGCATGGCGTTCGAAACCGCCACCGTAGGGAGGGGCGGCCAATCAGCCCCCCCGCTTATCAACAAATCTTGATGGAGGTTTGGCTTGTTTTACTTTCTTAGACTAGGTGGTTATGAGCATAACGTAGATGCGGTGCCAAGATGATACAACAAGCCCAAAGAATGTGTCTTGTTGCGGTTCAGTGCATTGTACCCTCCGTCTGAAGAGAAGAAAATAGAATACAATAGAATGTCTTTGATGTCATTGTAACACGTTACAACAAAACTCAATGTGTGTGATTCTACAGCATGCTTTGAGGTACATGTGAATATTAAGAGACTGGAGGATAAGCTAAATATTTTTTTTTTAAAAAACAAAAAAGTATAAAAAATTTTGAAATATAAGAGAGAGAAGGTGACTTTGCTTAAGTTGCAGTCTGAGTGAACGCTGTTCATTAAATCCCAGAGCAGAACATGCGTGTGAATTTGGGAAGTTTTAAGGGAAGCCAGTCAGAGCCGGCTGCAGGCTTCATGCCACGTCAGAGCTCCCCAGGGCTGCTCTCCCAGTCAGGCTAACGGGCCTGACTGGGAGTGCTGGGAGTCATAGTCCTGTGACTCACAGTCCTGTCTTTGTGCGCATGTGTGTGTTTCTCTGAGCAAGACCGTGTGTGCTTTGGAGTGGAGGGCATGTTCAGGGTCAGTCAGGGGATAGGGAATTGAGTTTTCCTCAGAGTCACAGGGCAGTACTATCTCTGGCAGATAATAGGGGGTGGAAACAGCCCCTGCATCCCATCCCTTACCATTCCAGCCTGCTGAAGAGCAGCAAAATGGTAAAAAAAACATGGTAAAATGTTATTTGTAAACTTTAACACTGAAGGATGTGTTCATGCTGCCTTGTTGCTTTAAAATATCTTTTCCTGTCCTTTTAACTTAACAAAAACTAAAGTTACACAATCTCTCATGTAAATGCCTCCCTCGATCATATGTGAAGGCCTGTTTTGTAGACGTCCACATAAATAATTAGAAATATATGTGTGGTACCATTACATCAGTGCAGTCCCGAACAGCATCCATGCACCCAATAATTGATGTTAAGCTGATCCCTTGCACTCTCCTCTCTCCTCCACGCTCCTCCCTTGCAAGACGTATTGCTGTTCTTCTCAGATGAGTGTTTAATTGGGCGGGGGGGTTTACCTAGGTGTTTCTGTTGAATGAATGGGACTGAGCTTGTTGCGTGCTGTAGGGGTCTCCGATGCCACTGTTTTGAACAGCACCTCAAAACAATAACGTATTCCCCAAGCGCTTATAGCATTTTCCACAGTAATCAGAATAATAAAGGAAGTGTATGTTAGATCTTGCTCTCATTAATTACTCTGTGGCACCGACTTGCACGTAATTTCGTAAATACAGGCAGCAGTGGTACTCATGGTGGGTCTGACCTAGCTAGGCTATGAAAGCGATAAAGCGTGTAAAATATTATCTCACGTTTGTCACTTATTTGATTATATTACATTTTAAATTAGGACTATATTTTATATAATTAGATAAAGGAACATCTGCAAACTAATTCAATCGAAATGAGGCATCACACAGATGAAAAGTTTTTTTTTCTCTGACGACATGCTGTTAAATGCAATGGAGAGAGGCTGCAGTTGTTCCCCTGTTAAATGCGATAGAGAGAGGCTGCAGTTGTTCCGCTGACCGTGTAATCATTAAGGCTGTCAGGCTGCGTTTCAGCATTTCCCTTTGGGGACGCCATGTCTATGCGCATGGAACAGGCACATGAATAATTATGAAACTGCAGCGTTCACTGCAAAAACAATCAGCTTTTTTACTCATTTCTCATCTCTGCAGCCACATGTAATAAAGGGAAGAGACAATATCAAAACACACTTCTAAAAAGTACAGGCTGAACAAAGCCACCATAGGTCGATTGCTTACTCATGCAGTCCATTTATCAAAAAATGTATTTATGGGAAACACCTACAAGACTCAACAGACTCACACAAAACCACCAAATACTGACCATTTGATAGATTCAGCTAAAGCATCATCAGTCAAAAAATGAGGAGAGAAAAACCATAGAAATCTCAGAGGTGATATTATTTATTTACTTTTGGGAAATGTTCATCACTCCCGGTTGCAGACAGAATATACAGATGAAGGTTTCCTGCTTCAAATCACAGTTGCTCAATCAAAGTTTACTTCAAAGAGCTGACTTGCATGAATCATAAAGTCAGCACTGCACTGATTAAATCCCAAATTCAGAACAAGTAAAAATGTTGCATATTTCGTGTAGCAAGAGTTATCAATTAATGATGATTTCAGCATGATTTTTTTATTTATAGCTTTGCTATTACTTGTGTTATTTTTTGACTTTTTCCATCATAAAGTTGCAGTGTAGTTGGTGTTGTTGTGCAGCTCTTGCTCCAATACCGCCTACATTTGTACCAGGGGATTCATCGGAAGCTCAGCCTAGCTGCACTTATGCTTAGGTGACTGCTGGACAGAATGTATGCTTGTAATGTGCTATTTGCCTCGTTTGTAAGTCACTTTAGACAAAAGTGTCTTCTATATATATGTATATGAAAAGATATTTTAATTATATATAAGCCTCATGATAGCTGATTAACGCTGCTAACAGATCAGGAAGGATAGGTGACGGCCTTTTGGTGATTCGTGACACAAATCCACAAAAGGAAAGCTCACATTCCACTGATCCATGATTCCTACTTCTGAGCAGAGTAACTAGTCACCACTGCAGCTGAAAGCCACCATGACTTTGATGCAATACAAGCTCTAGAAGGGAAATTCATGGATTGTCATAGATCTGACATCCTGAAGCACGAGAAGCACATTCATTGACACCTCTAGATGTATAAATACCCCCAGATGTTGAAATGTGAGTTTTGTCATAAGTCATCCTGAAACGACATCCAAAGAACTCCGGATCGCAATGCTCTGCTTTGAGCTTCTCCGTCTCCTGCTCTCTGAAATGGATCCACATCGGAATTCGCCACACAGCCTGATATCTCAATGTATACGAGGCTTAGTTAGTTTCATCTGTTGCTGAGACATCTGAAATCCTCATCTCCACACGGAACCAGTGTCACAGACAGCGGTGGCCCAAAATCTGTTTGACTCCAGATCTGTGCCTTGTAACAGAACACGGGAACACAGAAAGAATCAGCACCACCACAACATGTGTGAAAATCAGTGCCCTCGGAATGGTATCATGGTCGGACATCACTGTGTTCACGATAGAAGGATCACACACACACACACACACACACACAGACTCTCAGACATCAGTGTTGACAGACGTGATTGTCCTCTGTTGCCTTCCCGGTGGGTCAATACCATTTACTTCATGCGAAGATATGGACTAAATATCAATGTGTGTTGCTGAAAAATATGGAAGTCCTGAATGCTCTTCAACATAAACAATGTTGTGTCTGTAGCAATAAGACAGCATCAAACTCCCAAGCACGTGACGGAGGGCAGAGTGTGGCTCAGTGGATTAAGTCTCTCGCCCTGTGATCTGATGGTAGCTGGTTCAATCCTTAGCAGAACAGACTCATCTCCGTTAGGCCTTTTGCCCCCTCAAATGCTTTTGGTGTGCTGTCATGGTGTGGCCCTGTGTTTGGGCCCTAACCCTGGTTCTCCCCTGAACATACATATATAGGCATCTTGAAGGAGAACAAGATGGGGTTTCAGTATAGTTGTGTAAATGAAGAATTATTTTCATCTGTCAAATATTGAAAATAATAGATCAAAGACGAAAATAGCGTATCCAACCTTACAGTTGCAGATCATTGCTAAAGGACTGTCTGTATATCTGTGACACTGTGTGCCTGGATTTTAAGAGTGCAACTCATAAAACCAAACGGAGCCCACCTAGAACCCAAAGGATTCGTCAGCAGTTAATAAATGACCGAGCATAGCATCTTTGAGGAGGAATCGCAGTGTTCGCCATTTCTTTTGGGCAGTATCGCCCCCAGACAAACGCCTCTTTGTGTATCTAGGATGAAAGTGTCATATGTGATTTTTGGAATGTCAAGCACCGCCAGTGATTGGAACAGGCTGCGGGGAGAGAGCGGGCGGTTTTCACCAAGACAGATCTGCTCGGCTGTACGGCACACGTGTGCACGTTATGGGGGGGGGGGGCTGGGAGCCATTTAAAGGAACACTGCTTCTGGAAACACACCAGCAGAGAGAGTGTGTTTTATCGTGGGGTTAATGTCCTGAGGTATTTGAAGGTGAGGTCTAGAAGTGACTTCAAATACATCCACATGGAAGGTGCTACAGTGCAGGTAGTATTTTGTGACCTGCTAATGCCAAAATGCAGCGCTGGATGTAGCTCGTGCAGCTAGAAATGTATCACTAGCCCAATCGGCATAATCTGCAGACTCAGGAGAGGCAGCGATCTTTCTTGAGCTGGCCTAAGTCTTCCTGCACGGGGTTCAGCCGCGGTGGTCTGCCAAAGGCCGGCAAGAGGGCTATAAAAGCCATGGGTGTGTCTGCCTTTGTGGTCATGTAAAATCCCGTGTGTCATTGGCGGGATCCTTCCCGTGTGTGTGTTTATTTCATTAACGGACTGGACAAGCTGGTGCTGCAAGGCTGCTTGTTAGCAAATGTATACAAATGTTATATCAGGTTAAAACCTGGTTTGGCCTTGAACAACTGAGTTTGGGGGGTTTTGCATAGTTCCCCCAAAAGGGGGGTCTTTTCCTCCCTTTTTACTGGTTCAATGCACAATGTTAATAAGGTCAGTAATTATGTTAATTAGGAATCATTTCCCATTTGTTTTTTATTAGTTTGCTGTATTCACATATTACCTATAAAAATGCAAGACAGCAGTCAAAATTTTGAAACAATGCAGTATTTCTGTGAAGAGCAAACAGTTTTAACCTCCTCTGGCTGTAGCAAAGGGACTCCATGAGTGTTTAGACCATAATCTGCATATATTACTGCCTTTATCATTTATTTTTAAAATGAGTTAGTATAAATAATTTAAAATACACATGCAATACCAGGACCAGTTCAAAAACGTTTTTATTTTATTCGTTAATTTATCATCTAATACGATAATTCAGCTTTCGTTTTTTTCTTTTTAATCTTCAGTTTAAATTATAAGTGACCTCGTGTCCATTAAACAAGTGTGCCTGAGAGTAATACTTTCAGATTTCAGAATGTTCTGCCTATTACTTAAATATCACATAAACCAAGACATAACCAAAGACCAGCCTGTGTAAAAGTGTAGAGACAACGACGAATACAGTAAAAAAAAATTATCACATAAATAATGGTTTAATTTAATATTTTTAACAACTAAAAGGAAACACCCAGAGATAAGTCTTATTAAGCGAGGGCTCCAAGCTACTACTATAGGTCCAGACAAATGATAACATATATCATTCAGATGAGTGGCAATTAAATGAACAGATGTCCACAAGCTGCTAACTCCCATAAAATGTAAATATACCACTTTCCAGAGTAATACGCCGAAATTCACCAAGGCCATGATACTCCATTTCTTTTGTTTTTTTTTCTTCTTTCCTTTCTAGTATCAACCACACGCGTAAAAGAAAATTACTGCATTCGATAGGAGCCGACTGTAGAACAGTACATTTTCACGATATCACACTGGAAATCTCTCGGTTTTTGGTGAATTGGGTTGAGGATTTCCCTGAATTAATTAGTTATTGGAACGTTTGTCTTAATTTTTCATCTTTGGCTCCTCAAAACACATGAAAGTGAAAGAGTGGAACTAAAATGTCACGAGAACGGAACCGGTAACAAGAATGATCCCACTTTAGCGAGACGGTACCGCACGTTCTGCGTGTAGTGTAAAAATGACGTAATGATCTGAAATGGACTTCACATCATGAGAAATATCCAAAACGAGCCCTCATCTCACATACTAATCCCTAACAGTTCGTTTGTAAAGTTTTCATTTTTACTGCACGCAAATAATGGGAGCATTGTCCTTCTGCATCAAGGTGAAGGAAATCTTGAAGCGAATCGATACATCTCTAATTCTTACCATATTCCTAATAAACGGCTTGATGTTTCCCTACGTGTCTTTATGCTACCAAATGTGGAGAAAACAAACACTGTGTGTATATATATGTATTGAAATGTTACCCGAATAAATGAAACCATTCGGATTTGAAACAAATCAAGTTTTTTCCAAGTCTCAAACAGCATATATGGCGGTGTTTTTTTATTGTTAATTCACTCCAGTAAAGCGTCAAATTCACTCACGGTGCACATTATGAATAATAATAATAGTAATAATAATAATTGACATGCATTTTTGAAAATCACCGCACAATCTTTGGATGGGTTGTTAGTTCGGTTATTATTGGTTGGTAAAATGAGATTTAAAAACTGACAAACAAGTTTGTTTTAAATGACAACAGTGCGCCCACCTCGGGCCACGGTCATTTGCTGACGACATACCTACCTGCCTACCCCTGATGCTGCTGCACAGCCGGCTGCAGTGTCCCCTGAGCAAATCCCTACCAACAGCATCGAAGTCAGCCAAAGGTCAAACATATCTGACGGAGAGGGCTGGGTCACCAAAAAAACGCCAGCTACCTTTGTATGTAAGGAAGACCTCAGGATATTTCCGTACACGCTTGAAACGTCACCCGCGGCTTGTGGACCGAACACCGTAAATCGTTTCCATTAAAACTGGCTTAAAACGTTTAATGACATTAAAAAATGAGGCGTTTCCAACATTAAAACTGCCGTTGGTTATAACCGTAATGGCGGTTCAATCGTTCTGGATTTCCGAATGTTTAAGAAACGCGGTGTGAATGTGTCTTTTAACTATGGCAAATTTTATGGACAAGTTAGACCGTGACAAGCCAAAAAACCGTCTGGAGCTTTAATAATTAGCTTTAACTGCTTCATAGTACTAAAAAATACTATTCTGCATTGCAAAATATCAGATTTCCTTACGCGTTTGCAATACGCAATTAACTTTCTTTTCTATACTCAGTAATGGTTTTTATATTTAATTATGACAAGTCAACGTCTTATTAATTACCATGTACTGCGTGAAATCGACATGGATAAAATCCGAGGACAGGCACCGACATGAATTTTATCAAATTCAGAATTTAACTTTTCATCCGGGACTAGAATGGAATCGATAACTTGGCCTATGAAACACTATGGTCAACATCAGTCTTAGTAAATATTCAAGTAGTATTTGTTTCAGCTAATTAGTTACAGTTTCCATCAAAATAACGACGTGCTGTCGGCTATTCATAATTCAAAAGCCACGTGTGGAAATATGCAGAAATGTGGTGAGTGTAAAATTGTAACAGCGATTTACAAGTAACGCTGATGGCTCCCTGTAGTATTTCACAATTTCAGTAATTACTACAATACACAATGTGTTTTGCCGGTTTATATTTTAATCTCAAGTAAATGAGGGATTTCGGTTAATGGGCCTTTGTCACGTTTGTCATTGCAAACAATCCATCGTATTTATTTGTGGAAGCTGCCGTTTCCGAGAAATAGAAATGGTCGTCCTTTCAAGACGCCGACATTGCTTACCTTAAAAATATATTAGTATACAACATATTTATTTACGCAATTGCCTGGTTTACTGAGGCAAACAGCCACAGCACTTGCGAACGATTTTCATTTCAAAGCGTTTTCTTTGCTGACGAATACACGTAAATCGCTGTTTAAATGGACTAACATTTTCCTGTTACAGAAAAGAAATCCAATACGCCATATGCGTCATTGAAGAGCTTATAGATTTATATGAATTACAACTGAATATTTCCATCTTTTGTACAGTATTGCTTAAAACGATTAACCGCAGATAGCAGACTATTTCGTCCTGGATTATTTACGCCTTTACACGATGGCACTCGTGTCACCTGCTTAAAACAACACATCGTAAGAGACCTGGCTAACAGTTCTTCACCTGTAACTGGCAAAGTGTGTCAAGGGAATACGCAAATGCAGTGGCGTAAACAAAAAGTGTCTATCGCCTGTCTCCACTGCCCTGGTTAAAAACAAAAAACTGAACAACGTTCACATCGTGAGAGGTCCAAATTTGGTGGGCTATTGCGTAACACGGTGCAAAAATGTTTCCTTGAAGTCCACAAACCGCAAACTGCCAACTATTAACAGCATTTAAACAGAGGCGTTTGCTTATGACCAAACTGCAGAAAACATATTGGCGAGAATATAAAATAAAGCAAGCTTTGTTAGTTCCGTGTACACTTTCTAATATACAACACAACTAAAGAAAGGATCACGGTGAACATACCGAGACAGAAACGACAAGTCATTTCATAAACACTTTCCATTCCATTGTTTCGCTACCGGTATATATAAATGACCACAAATGGACCGTTTTCCCAACAGTCGAATGAATGTTAAACAGAGCTGAACAATTCCCTGTCAATGTCATTCACACATTTCAAGACAACAGCACACGAAAAATAATAATAATAATAATAAACTTCGATAATCTGCGTTCCTTATTTCTTACATATGTAGCAGTTAAATTGAAACGCAACTGCAAATGGATTTCTGAGACATTTCCCTTCTGGTTTCACAGAGAGGCAGAGATTACGAATCTCTTCAAAACCAATACTTCTTGTAAATTTCATTAATCCTGCAAGGTGGCGCCATCTGTCCAGTAACATTCCAAGAACAAACATCAAACAGCACCTTTTCCTTCTTGCATTGTATTTGAATCTGAATAAAATCGTAAAATAATATCGTTAAATGTGACTGCACATTTGCTTCCTTGCAAATTTTCTATTTTTAGTATTTTCAATAAGATTGCTAGAACACACACACTCGAACAAAGGCAGGCTATGTACACTACATCATATTGCTTATCGTTTTAATGCGTGCTTTTGTTATTTCTGAAGTTGTGTCAGTCTTGCAAGCTGTAAAGTTCACTCGTAAACTTCTTTTGCTCCTCGCGTACCGCCAGCGTTAACTCGGCTTATACGAGCGCTGTGGTCTATTGAAATGGTGTCTGACTAATGGGTCGGTCAAACTAGCTGCAAGGGAACAAAGCTTAACATTTCTTGCAACTGTGTAGCTAAGTCTTGGTAGTGTCACACACCCACCAAATCAAACAACGGGAATCGAATTTAATGCCTGGAAACAACAGTCAACGGTTATTGGATAACAGCAATTCAATTTTTCAAAACACCGACGCGTTCTGGCTTTGTTCGTACGTTTTTCTGGGCAAGATTTTCAAGGATAATTGCGATTAAATAAAATGCAGAAACATAGCAGAAAAAACTCGATTATCTTAATTGACAAATTAGACCCCGAATGACATCGGTATCTGCGGAAACGTTCGCCGTCGAGGGTTCTAGGTGGAAAATCAATAATGCGGTTCATTTCCCAGAAGAAAAGGTTTGAAATATTCCGGTCTTCGGACACTTTTATCGGCGAAACTCGGTAAAATGTGTATCTCTGTGGACACTTTATTTAATGATATTTGCATACCATACCAGAGGCCGCAGGATGTTTACAAGTCCCCAAATTCTTCACGGAACTCTCCAGAGGATCTCGAACATGATAAAATCATACCGAGTCCTTCGTGGAAATAATGCTGAACGCCGTTTTTTTTTAGTCTTTAATACTGTACGAAATGTAACCAAACATTGGTGAAAACTAAAATTTACATACGAACGCAATTTTCCATGAATACCGATCATTTCTAGTATGAGATGCCGGCCCTTTACATGCGATAAATATGGAAAATTAAGTTATATACATTTATTATTTTTTGCAATAGCCAAAGGAGTGAACAAATACTTATTTTATCAATGTTTACATAAACAGATTGACACGGAGTTTCAGGCTTTCACTATACGATTTATCGACATGACATTAAATAACAACAATTTACTGGGCTATCCAGACTTGACTTGGGACGAAATGGTTGCACTGTATACAAAGCACATTAAAACTAATAGTCGGTTAGGTCGACGAGTAGACTGTAGTAATACGGAGTCATTCACATTTGGTACACATTAACTATAACATTCTTATCAGCCAACACTAATATTCGCATAATTCTTTAAAACCGTTCAGTTTTCCATAAATCTAGGGACCACATTTTCACACATTCCCTTAAAATGTGATATAAGTATTTACAAAATAAAATATTACATTTTTTAATCTAGTAAATCTTTATGTACAAAATAGGCCGCGAGCCGGGGGTGTGTCATGCACTTCGAAATCCTGCGAGCAGTTCTTCAAAAAACCATTTTCAAAACTGGCAGTCAGCGTTTTCCCGAGTCCATGCATCGCTCATAATTCGCTTTAATGCCATTTTACAAAGATTTGGGATTCTTCATTTTTTGCCTTTTCGGTCCACGCTTATGTATTTGATTAGTTTAAATTTGCTTCGGAACAGTCCTAGTCTTAAGTCTTTTTATATAGTGTTTTACACGTACCATTCATTAAAATTTGATGACAGCGTGCTGTGACTGGTCGTGTGATGCACTGTCGATGATGCTGGCGATATGGAGCTGCCGCTCTGGTTCTCTGTCGATGGAGACACAATTGTTGGCGGCGTGGATGACTCGTACCCTGAGCTGGCCGCTGGCGACGGTTGTGATCCGTGTGTGGATTCGTGAACCTGCACAGAGACCGTCATCAGCATTTCTTTTAAAGGTGTGCTCCTGCACCCTATGTTATTTGCTGCAAAATTTAAATACGTTTTTTCCGGTTTCCTAAGTCTTCATCTCCATTACAGATGCACGCAAAATGAAACATATAACCTACAAATTACATTTTTTAAATTTTAACTCAGTTATACGCACCCAAAAGTATGACACCATAATTGTGTGCGTTTTCCATTTATTAATATTTTTTATAATAATATATTCATAAAATGAGATGAAGGGAAAAAATCAATTATAGTATAATAAAAAGACAGGGGAACTTTTATTTTACCTTCATATGTTTTCGGAGGGAGCTGGGATGCGTGTATGATTTGTCGCACATTTTGCAAAGATAGGGTTTGTCCGACGTGTGCACGTGCATGTGTTTCTTTCGGTCGCTGCTGTTTGCAAACCGCCTGTCGCAGCCCTCAAACTCACACTTAAATGGTTTTTCACCTGCCGCAAAAATAAACAGCACAGTTTTAACACATTTAAAATCAGGGAAACATCCGCAACCTCGCGGCACAAAATCTGTTTTTCGTATACAACATATTACATGCATTTTCGCTTTTTCAAAATTCATTTAAAAAATACTGAGCTTGTCATTTTTTTTTATTCCATAAATACGCCGATTTGTCTGTTTCAAATAAAATTATCTATTTGAAATATCACAAAATAGTATTTTAAAAATGTATTGTTACATAAAATATAATAATTGGAGAGATATAATTTGGGAACACTTGGAAAATATTCCACGAAAAATATATCGAATTAATTGTGCCCTTTTCGATGCAGCAAAACACAACAGCAATAAACATCTAATACAGAAAAAAAATGTGTACTACAGAGAATCGCGCCAGATTCTTACCCGTGTGCGTCCTTTTGTGGATTTTCAGGTTTTCCGATCGGGCAAACACTTTTCCACAGCCGGGGAAAGGGCACGGGAACGGTTTCTCTCCGGTGTGTACTCTGATATGGTTCACAAGTTTGTACTTGGCTTTAAAGGGCTTTCCTTCACGGGAGCATTCTTCCCAAAAGCAGATATGATTCGACTGCTCCGGCCCCCCAACATGCTCCACTGTGAGGTGGGTGACCAGCTCGTGCATCGTGCTAAAAGTTTTGTTGCAAGACTTTTTTGGATTCGATAGCTGTTCCGGCTCAACCCATTTGCAAATGAGCTCTTGTTTTATCGGTTGTCTCATATATCGAAAGAAGGCCCCGGCTCCGTGGTGTGCAGCCATATTCATGTTCATGGGGCCGTAGCCGTGCAGCTGGGTCGAAGCATAGTGGTCGGACCTGGGACTCGTTACGTGACCATACTGCTCTGCTCTGCCGTACATTTCCCCGGAAAAGCCCAGGCGCATTTGGCTGTTCACGACGTTGGATGTGGCGTGAGTGGCCGCCTGCTCGTGAAGTCCCGGGAAAAGGAGATGTCCCGCGGCATCCGAGTGTCCGTGCGGCCCCGCGAAACCGCCTGCAGCGGTGGCGAAGAGGCTGTGCTGAGCGCTCGCCGCATCCCCGAAGCCCCGATTTCGAAACAGAAAGTCCCGAGTGGAGTTGAACGCCGCCGTAGAGTATGAGCTGACATGGGCGGGGTGGTGGTGATGTCCCAGAGCGGCAGCCGCATATCCCGGAGCCTGCGAGGTGAATGCCGTCTGTCCAGACCCTAAATCGTGGGTACTGTGGTTGATTTTGAAAGCACCCATCCCCTCGGCAAACGGATTTATCCCCAAAGCCACTTCTCTGTCGGTGACTTCGCTTGTTGAGTGATGTCTGGAAGAACCGAAGGTAGTCACTCCTATCGTAGGATACTGTGGTCCGGCGTCCAAGAGCATCTTCACTCAGTTTCTGAAACGGCTGCGAGAGAAAAAAAATCAAAACTACCCACAAATTTCCTCACCACAGCTTTTGCTTAGGAAACTGCGTGGCTTAACTCAGTCTGCGTTCTGCTAACGGCAATCCTAAATTTTTCTATGTATCTTTCAGTGGAAAAGGAATTTTACCCACTCCTCAACTGCAAACGCAAATCATGTACAATATTGTCTTTTGCGGTTTATCTTCCTGTGGCGAAACTTTCACCTCCTCAGCCAGGCGGTAAGCTCCAGACTGATAGTCGCAATCATTCCTGCAGATAAATGAATTGAAAGGATAACACCGTCCACCCTTGATGAATGGGGAAGGAGGGGAGGCATCACGTGAGTCCGTGCCTGGGTGCTCATTCGAGAGCGCCTTCTCCCCCTGCTTACACACGCTCGCCGAATAACAGTTTTCAAGGCTCAGGCTTTGGCCCTATTGGTCAATTCCCATCATCAATCTCAGGTATTGTACGCTTGTTGACTATGCCTGTGCTTTATAGAGAGCAGAGCGGTAAGAAAAGTTGACAAACGTGAGCAGTTAATACACATAAAACTCTTCTAAAACAATGCCCTCGGTTTTTTTCTATCGTTTTTTGGGGGCTAAATTTTTGTTTTAGCAAATGCCACAGGAAAATGCCCTGCTTCCAATCAATCATCCTACCCAAGAGAAGAAGATTATTTTGAGCAGAAAAGCGAATAGGTAATTATATGCAGTGTGCACTTTCTTATTTTCGCAGTCTAGGCCCCATCGCTATTCTTTACTCGTTTTTCTGCCTATTGTATTCCGCGTGGCCACCTTCCGAAGACCGTTGAGTTGGAATTGTATCATCGGTTTGACTACTGAAACAATAAACAATACCGCAGAAAACCCCAGTGTCTACCCATGACTAATCGTTTAACGACCCCAAAATTGAAATTGGATTGAGTGCAAGGAGTAATATTAACGTAGTGTTTGCTACAACAAAATAATAACAGAAAACAGAAACAAAAAAAACATATCCAGATATTTTAATACACAAGTCACCAAGGCCTACGTAAGCATTATAGTGCATTGTATAAAAATACTAGCGGTATCATGTTTATTATTAAATACGAAAACATCCTGTTCAAAACAACAGCTGTGTTGCCGAATTCCTTTAGTTTTTCAAATAGAGTTAGCCTACTTTGTGCGCCATTATAGCAAAATGCTTGTTGGTCCTTATCTAGAACTGTGGGGGGAAATTCGCATTTTTATTCCAGCTCGGTAAAATTTACGTGGCCCACGTGTTTCCTTCCCAAGCAGCACAAACATTTTCACCTACTTAATTAGCCCGTCAGTAAAAACGTGATGTTCCTTTTTAAAATTATTTTACAAGTTGCTAACTTAAACACGTGAATGCGATTTGCATAGGAATCTACACATACGGTCGAAAGTAGTTTTGGCTTACAGGATGTGGTCTGTTTGTGCAGACACAACCCGTTAAAACTAAAAAAAACGAACGCAAGACTAGGACATACATTAATGTCGATTAAGAATTTACGGTCTAAAGCATTTATGCATGTTCATACGCCCCAATATCCTTTGCTGTATTAGATGTCAAACTAGTTTGACTAGAGGTTTACGCTGCTTTTTAAGGCATGGCGTAAACCGGTAGTCTGTGGTTAGTGAATATTTTTACAGCGAGTTAAAATGCGTTGCAATTACAAGTACAAAAGTTGTGGGCTGTTGAAGTTATCAAGTAGGATTTGCGTCGCCCTTCAGGAAACTGACTGCTCGAGTTCAAAGCCGCACGCACTGACGCGCAGTACAGGCCATTAAAATACTCTGACTGCTCCAGCCTGCCACATGCATCCTCAAACTGATTCCAGGCAGAAAGAAGTGAAGAAATAGAGGATCGTAGTTTTTGTCTTTATAGCTTTAACGCCAGTTTACGCCTGTGGGAAAAAATCAGGGAGACATCTTCAACAGGTGTAAAACGGTAAGACAAAAACGTGTGTTGCAGTGACTGTGGAACGTGTAACCTTCACGTTCTTTTTGGGAAAAGTAAATAGGGTGCTATAACAGTGGAAATAGTTCTGGGGAGGTCAGGAAAAGTGGCTAGATTAGCAATCTGCCTTCCAGGGTTTGAGGCTAGAGTAGCGTTGCCATTGATTAGGGACATATACGTCATAAATTTTCGAATGAGTCAAACATTTATCCGCATTCATCGATGCGTTTTCATAATTTTTGCGCAAATTTTTATGCACAAAGTTTTAAATATTTTTAGAAGAGTCCGAAAATTATATTGCTACTGCTATGTAAAGTTGCGTTGTTTTTTAAATATTGTAATAGGCGCGATTTCTTTTTCAGTCGCACTCCAACAACGCTTTATGCTTCACTGGAAGCGCATGGAAGATTTTCTGTGCAGTTGCCTAATAGGTTAACGATTACGCACATTTCAGTCAGCGTTCACTTACCGGTGTGTTGACGCGGCATTGTCATTAAAGCCGTATGACAGGGCGTTAAGCTGAAAGAAAGACATTTGATGCTTGTTTAGCCGAAGAAAGCCACAGGGAAGTCTTACTTTTCTGCAGAAAATTTTCAGTGTGTTGCACATAAGATATTTAAGTTGTTATTAACAATAATTCGTGTGACGGATCCCAGTACTAACCACAATGTATGGTATTCAGTCCAGGGTAATGGCTTTTTGAGTTTTTAACTTAAATCTGCTATTTTGTTTGAGAGTCTGTTAGTAACTCTAAGAAAGACTCAGATTTACTTGCTTGGGTTTATTTTCTATTTCGTATGTCTTATAGCTCTTCTGCCACGTTCATCGCTCACTCACTCACACAAACGAACACACACATATACACGTTTTATTCATGTCTTTGTGGGGGCTCGGCATTCATTTCTATGGGTTAAATCCTAATCCCAACAATGACAACTTTAACCCCAACCCAGCCCTAACCTTAACCATAAGTAACCAAGAAAAATACAAGACTTTTGGCACTTTTAGTTTTTAAATTGCAGTCACAGTTTTTTATAAGACTGCGTTTCCCTTGTGGGGACCGAAAAGGTGACCCCCATAACGTCTAAATTACAGGTTTTTTATCACATCGTCGGGTCAGTTGCTCCCAACAATGTAATACTACACATGACCCACAGACACACACACACACACACACACACACTGCGACGAAGTTTTAACTCTTCATATACGCTGCAGAACTTAACAGAACTGTAGTTTAATCAACATAAAATTTGCTTACCCAACTGTTAAAAAATTCCACTCAGAATACGAAAGAGACGTGGTAATGCTTCATTTGAATTTAAAACGTTATAATTGAAAACTCACAATTAAATGTCTTTGAAAATTCGAACATATATCTTGTAAACTGCCGGCAAAACGATACACTATTTTCAAATGAAGTGGTTATAATCCAAAGGACATAAGATGACATAGCAGTTTTGTAACATGTAATAAAGTAATAAAGAGCGTCAGGTAGTAAAATAACTGCCGGGTCTTTTTTATATTTCTCAATGGGGATTACATTTCTCTGCCCTACATATGATCAAACTCTGACAACTTAACTTTATGACATTTGAATGAACGGTTTCTCATTGGGTTACTTAACACAGCCATTCTTGTTTGTCTCCAGGCAATTAGAATTAAATTTTTATGGCACTGGAGAAACGGTAAGGCCATTTTATTAATATCGCAAAGATATATATCACATCTTCAGTAACACACGATTTGTGATGATTTTCTGATGTGTTTCGTGCATAGGCCTATTTATTTAGAGGATTCTGATAATAGCGGGAACATCATTCACATTCTGACAATAGCGGGAACATGATTAACGGAATGCGGAATGTTCACGGAGTTAGGCAAGATATGTGGAATGTCCGTGAGTAATTACATACTGAAGAGATGTCCCTACATCAGAAAATACTCATCTCTTTGAATGGAGACTGTTTATATGTCTCCACTTAGAAATTAATGCCACATACCGATTTATATTCGGATTATATATCCATGTTTAATCTTTAATGATGAAGCAATATGGATCGAGATACGACGTACCACTGTAACTGACATTAATCCTTCAGAAATTGGTGAGTCCAACATACTTTAAAAAAAAAAAAAAACAGCAGTACAGACATCTGTGTTATCGCATGCATTCGCGTGCTGACTGCTTATTTTGTTATCCGAGGATAACTATAACTATTTTTCTAATTATTTTAAGTGTTGGGTTTTTAGTCATATATGTGCTGCATTTTTATGATACAAATGGGTGTTTAGACGGACATAGCGGGTTTTGAACTGGAACGAAATGCGAATGGAATAAAAAAAACGGATCAGACGCACCATCGAAGCTTAAACGAACTTTATGACGTGGAGTTCTTGAAGTCTGTTAACATTTGTTTTGTAAATCTGTGACTAATTATACCTTTGTCAGTAATGAACATAGCTCTAGATTATCCTACTATTTTGCCCAAATGCTGTGTTAATATCAGAAAGGTTGGTGGATGTTTATCATTTTATTCGGTAATTTCGACATGCCATTTCTTTGTTCACTTACTCTTTGATTAGCCACTTCCTCTTGCACCTTTGATCCAATCCAACCCGGCCCCAGATCACTCCAAAACTGGGAAACAGATTCACCTCTAGTCTTAAGTACATGACCTTTACATTTCTTCTTCTAAGAGAGATATGCAGTCTTAGCGCTGTTGATAAATACAGAGAAATAAAACCAATCTCGAAGTTTTAAAAACAACGCAGAAGTTAGGAAGAGGAGGGAACAGGGTGGGATGGTATGGGAAGGGCAGTTTTGGGGGAGGTCTTACAAAAGCCCGATTTCTTATGACAATCATACCATTTCGTGATTATTTGTCTGAAGAGTGGAAAAGCGAAATCATTTTATATAATTTTCTTATAATTTGTTTTACCGGCACAATTATTATAGTTGATGATGCACGTACGTAAGAGAGTTTTGCCATCTGATTTTGAAAAGAGAACATACTTTGTCTTCAAAAAGTTTTGCACTTGGGTTCTTTCGATGTGAAATAAAACTTTTGAGCAGGAAACCTACGCACAACAACAGCGGAAAGTCATTTTTGCCGTCAGCTGAACGAGGCTCGGCGCAGGCGCTTTGGATGTCGCTGTCACCAAAACGTTTCCCTTCACACTGGAAACTGTCACAAGTGACGTCAATCATTGTGCCCCGACCAATTAAAACGCTTGGCGATTGTTTAGCTCCACGGGCTGCTGCGCCTACCACGAATCTCTTTTCAGTGTACCAAAGCGTCCCGCTGCCTCCTCTCAGCCGAATGGGATTACATGCAGGCACCGAGATAAAATCAAAACTTCACAAAGTTTTATTTTTTGTTACATTTTTATTACGATTAAAATACATTTGTCATCATCATTATTATTTTGCCCGCTGTCAAGTTATTTTAAAATTAGGCGTAATGAGCGTGGATGATCCGGGATGCCCAATGATGGACCCCGCGTTTTCCAAACGGAACACGGCGCTGAGATTAGTTGACTTGGCAGGGGCTCACCACCATCACCATCATCACCACCATACCCCTCAGTGCGTGACAGGCTTCCCGGGGCTCAACAGCTATGCACACTCAATGGCTCACACGCACCCTGGGGAGATTACTACAGAACCCTGCCTGGGGCCGAGTCCATTCGGGCCAGAACACATGGGGTACACCGCGGCCCTCAAAATCAGCCCAGCCCATCATTATCCCCACCACCATCACCACTACAATCATCATATGGCAGGCCACAGCGAAGTGGTCTCCAGTCAAACGGGAGCCTTCGGTCCGGCGCAGCCTGCGGCACTCCCATACTCAAAGTCCTGTACGACCCACGTGCTGTCGGCAGGTAGGGACTTCCTATTTGGAAGAGATCTGAAAGCGCAAGGCATTCCGGGTGTCGCCGACCACACGACCGGTGCATCTTCTCACCACGGAATGTTTGTTTCAACAACAGGTAGCTATCCTGGGCACTATGGTCATCACCCCGACGCAGCAACTCATACACTGTTCGCCGGACTTCATCACGAACAAGCACCTAACGGGGCTCCAGGTGGCCAGACACTCAATGGACAATTAAGGTTAGGAATAACTGGAGAAATGTACGTTAGGTCTGGTCACTTGGCAGTTTCAAGTCAAGTGGCAGTTTCAAGGGCTGATCCGTTTGCTACTTCACCGTTGCATAGTTACAGCGGTATAAATCTCAACATGAACGTGAGCGCACACCACGGACCTGGTGCCTTTTTCCGTTACATGAGGCAGCCGATCAAACAAGAACTTATCTGCAAGTGGATGGAACCGGAGCACACTGCAAAAAAACTTTGCTCTAAAACGTACAGCACCATGCACGAGCTGGTAACGCACGTTACGGTGGAGCACGTTGGTGGACCGGAGCAAGCGAATCATATCTGCTTTTGGGAAGAGTGTCCCCGCGAAGGGAAATCTTTTAAAGCCAAATACAAACTTGTGAACCATATCAGAGTACACACCGGCGAGAAACCCTTTCCATGCCCATTCCCGGGCTGCGGCAAAGTATTTGCAAGGTCTGAAAATCTTAAGATCCACAAAAGGACACACACAGGTTAGTGATTTTATTCGCATTGTATAAATGTTGTACTTGCATAACTGTTATAGGCAATTTGACTTTCATTTAAAAAATGTCGATCTGTTTAAGAGTAACACAATACAATTACCATGTTGGTGTTCCACTGAATTATAACTGCGTGTAGTTCAAGATGATTTAGGCACTCTACGTATTTTAGCCAGGGAAGGCTATAGGAAATACAGAAAGGCCTGAAAAACAGCAAATGTTTCAGAGCCAACTCTGACATTAATACTTTACCAGTGTCTTTACACTAAGATCGCCATTACGTCGCCGCACATATTTTCGTCTGTTTGTCAAACCTATCGCTAAATAACCACCTAATATTACTAGATTATTTTGTTGACGCATTCATGCCTGTGCATGAATTTTATTTTTGAAACGTGCAAAGGTATAAAAAGATTAAAGATAAAAAGCTTCCTTAAATGCTGCCGGTATAACCGGGTTCATTTGATGTGTTCTGCGTACAGTTTGCTTCTTGTATTCATAGGAGAAACGTGGGCCTATGAAGCTGATTGAGAAACAATTAAGGGAAGATTCTTGTGTCAGCTATTTGCTTTCTTCGGATATGATGAATGAATGTAACGAATGATTATTTTAGCCACCGTCTAATTCCAAGTGAATAATTACTAGCTAGATGCATTAAGACATTCTTCTCTTTCTACAAAGATATGGACGAGGCATACATAAGTTTTCCACAAGAAAACGTAGTAACAGCCTGTAGCGCAGGGGAATGTTTCTAGATGTGACCAGGATTTTTTAAAGCGTAGATACGATACTGCCGGTATTTAAGCTACATGTGCAAAACTGTTTATGCTGTTCTCCTTAATAGCTGTTTTTGTTTTGTTTGCAGTCTTGTTGTAACTATACTTACTGTTATTGTACTACCTGCTAATTCGATAACAGTAACGTCAGCACAGCACTACTATACACCTCCACGGTACATAATAGTATTGTTATTGCTTTTAAAAACGTTTTGTTCAAACTGCGGAGCTGTAGGAGTAATGACGCCGAACTTTTGTGTAAAAATGGGATGTCACGCAACAAGTCGACACAGGCATACCACAGATAGGGGGAGCTCTGATAGGTGGGGGCTCTACCTGACGTCTCGCTTCTATCTGCAGTGTACGCTTAACATGATTTTATTTTTCGCATGCAAAAATTAATGAAGAGAGGAGATGCGATCAAATCGCGGTTCCAGGCGTAATAGCCGCACTCTAAATCATATTTCAGTTTTATAAAAACCTGGTTTGAAAAATTAACATGCCGCTTTATACAATGTTTGGGAAAAATAATATATATTTAATATAGCTCGAATGCAGTGTGCAGGAAGTGAGCGAGCTCTTCGTGTTTGCCGTTACTGCACTGGAGACCGGGTACAATTTTCGTGTTATGGGCTTTCCCTGTGGGTCCCTGGAGCCAAAGGCAGCTCATTGTAAACTCATATAATTGGTTGGGCGCCTACAGCCAGAACCCCAAAGGCCAAGATGTGCTTCGGTTTGCAGTTACGATGAAGACTTTTAACATGTCCATAAGCCTTATGAAATACATGCTACATTTATATTAGTAATGCAGAAGACTATACATAAAAACACTTAAATACGCAAATATGACGTCAGTGCAATATGCAGAAGTTATTTATACTTTCACTACTTGAAGTTAACCCATTTTTTTGTACACTTCTTGTAAAATAATTACAATCATATCACGGCTCCATAATTATATTTGGAACATTCCATCCTTTCACCTGGCGTAGAGAATATTCTGTTTATTTATCAGGGTGAAAATATATGGAATGGCAACTGGGGACTAAAATTTAAGGGAACGAAAAGAAAAAAGTCACAGATAAGTATGCAGAAGCTATTGATATAATTACGTAACCGCTGTTTGTTTATTTGGTTGTTAATTTAAATCGGAAAATTCCCGTGGCCTTCTTTGAGCATATTAATTAGTTAGTGTAAACCTTTTTGATCTGTTCACGTCTTCATAAAAATAATATTCACGTGTATTTTGTGTATTCTTGTTTTAGGTGAGAAGCCTTTTAAATGCGAGTTCGATGGATGCGATAGACGTTTTGCTAACAGCAGTGACCGAAAGAAGCACTCGCACGTGCACACCAGCGATAAGCCCTACAACTGTAAAGTGAGGGGCTGTGACAAATCCTACACGCACCCGAGCTCCCTGAGAAAACACATGAAAGTGCACTGCAAGTCTCCACCTCCAAGTTCGGGCTACGAATCTTCGACTACTTCGCTAGTTTCTCCTTCGTCGGACTTCGGTAGAGAACCAGGCTCCTCTACTCTCTCTGAACCTCTATCTTCTTCACAAGCGGCGAATTTAAGTGAGTGGTATGTTTGTCACAGTTCGGGAGCGAGTGGTACCCAGACCCCTCCCAGCAACTCGTCGTCGCCAGACCCAGATGATGGCCCTCCTTACGGAAATCCCGAGCCAAGTGAAGCGTTCTAGTCCCTGGGAAATCGCTCAATATTTCACTGAAAGAAATATCAATGAATCGCTAAGGTTTCATTTCAAGGTAGCCTACGTATGTAATACACTGCACCGGTACGTAAACAAACAATGCACACCTACAGAATTGTGGAACTGCTGTTTATTACTTGGCCGAAAATAAAATAGTATGCCTTAATCAAGACATATTATATAATATGCCTTATGATTTTGCTCTGAATAAGCATGTTTCTGAATTTTATGTACATTGTTTTTCGGTATCACCTTAATTTATTTATAAACTTGATATGAACATTTTGTATTATTGAACCAAAGTGTTGAAATTCAGAATGCTGTATATTTGTAAAAAGGTAATGTTTTCACGTGCAGGTGTTGATAGAAGGTTGTTCAATTTAGTATTTGGAGAAAATATTTTTATCGTTTGCTACCGGTTTGTATATTCATAGTAAAACATTCGAAATTAAAATTTCATAAAATTATGTCAATTGGCAAGACCTCCATTTTTGTCAGTGGTATAGTTCGTATAGTGTGAATACATTCTCTGTTATCACAGTTGGTGTGGAATTTGTGATCTTGTAAGTCATTTGTTAATAATACATTTTACCATGGGCATTTACATTATTTAAGAGAATCCTTGGAATGTGTACCAAACTGCCTTGTATTTTGTCCGTATTTTGAATAAATCGTGTATGATTGTATTGTTTAAACAAAAAAAAAGCTGTCTTGGTGAAAAAATCCTGCTGGCAGTAATCGAAACGACCTAATCATATCGTTTTACAACTAAAAAGCAAGACTTCTCATGTTAATATCAACGATATCCATCCAAAAAGTAGCAAGTCATTTTTAATCTTTATAGTTGCATTTTAATAATTGTATATAGATAACATGTGAAACAAAGTAACAACGAAATCTGTTCTTAAAACTTCAGAAAGAGATATACAATGCATTGCTCGTTGAAATAAGGTTGCGCTCATACTCTCAAGAGAAATCCGCAACAATGAATAAGCA
This sequence comes from Mormyrops attenuatus, assembly GCA_026777985.1. Lineage (NCBI taxonomy): Eukaryota > Metazoa > Chordata > Actinopteri > Osteoglossiformes > Mormyridae > Mormyrops > Mormyrops attenuatus. Next base: position 15,983,665 of record JAODKC010000001.1, read on the forward strand.
GTGTAAACTATAATATTATGCTGTTTCACAGAATCAGTTGAATTAATTAGACTAAAATTGCGTTCTCCTTATATATTTCCAGTTTTTACATATGCACATGTGTAAAATGGGTTTTTAAAAGGCCCCGTTTCTTTTCAGAGAACTTCCCACATTCTCTCAAGGTAATCTGTGCAGAGACGGATAAAAGGCTTAAATATTCTCATGTAGACTTCAAAGATTATTTTATACAAAGAACTATTTTCCCCACATCGGTGAATCTTCATGGTGCGTTAAGATTTCAATAGCAATAGGCGAGTCAAACTCAAATAATAAGCGATTGAGCCTGAAAACAGCGACGCGTTCTCAAAGAAATATCTTATGTTACTTCCATGCAAATGTGTTTATTTTTGTTGAAAATTGTGACCGATATATTTCTATGTCACTATAAATAAATAAGTAAGTACGTTCTGTCGAGGTGATAAAAACGTATGGCGTGAATGTTACACAGGCCCGTAAAATTTGTTTGGCCTCTGCGTTTAAATCAACATAAGAAATAATGTTAAAAAAATAATTGGGAAAAGAACAGGTGATACGACATGAAAAATAACCGGACAAAAAATCGTTGGAGGAGACATAGTTAATTCTATAGTCTCAATGTGCCATGAAGGGCAAGAAAACACTGTGTGTAAAAATTTCTGTACAGATACGTATGAGTTTTGTCTAGCTGGGCGTTATTCTGGTAAGTACTTTCAGGAATATATTAAATCTAGACTGATTCAACCTCGATTACCATAAGAATGCCTGTCCATCTTCTATTCGCATACATGAATATTTTTTATAATTAAACATTTAATTGTAATTCATGATTTATATTTTTAATCATTGTTGAACGCGACACTTCGTATTCTTTATTTTGAGAGACAAAGGGGATTGATACGTCCCGGCGCTTGTGGATGGCTGCCTTGGGCTCTGATGCGTTTTGAGTTTGTCTTTATGTAATTGCCTTGTTGTTTACTCTGTCCAAGTGTCCTAATGAATAGGAAAAAAATAAACAACGCAAAAATAACCAACCAGCTGATTCCTCTTCAGTGCTGGTCCTTGTGCACGAATGAAATGGATACCTCGGTCTCAATTGAAGTGAGGCGCCTTTGAAGGGGAGGCCTCTGTCTGAGGGATTCTTGCGTGTTGTCTAAACGACGCTGATGACACGGAAAGCGGGCTTTGTCACCGATTTGTTCTCATCTTCTTTGTTGAGATGTCCTGTGCTGCCGTTACGAAGAGGATGAAAGCGGATCGAAAAACAGGAAAATAAATAAGTAACCAGATAGATGTTTCACATAGAATTTCCAAATGTGAATATATAATCACCGTTAAACACCGTTTCT
>JAODKC010000001.1:15987361-16002420 GCA_026777985.1 Mormyrops attenuatus
CCCGCCCCCCCCCCCCCCCCCCCCCGCCCCCGCCCCCCCCCCCCCCCCCCCCCCCACATTATCGAAGGTTAAACGGATAAGACTCGGTCAAAATATTGTAATGAGAAAAATCGAGTGTATTACTTCGCATCCACAGCAGTCTTAATCACCTCTAAGCGCAACTTTTCCAAAGTCGCGTTAATTAAACGTGAAAAAACTCTATCAAACCTAACCGCTCATTGCACGGCTCAATGAAGATTTTGAAGTAAGACAGGTAATTATTACATGTAATAAAATATACTCCGTATTAACTGTTTATTATTATAATTTTAATAAACACAGCGCCGTAACTCATACAGGTTTGTAAGGCTGAAGCAAAGTCCTAATTGTACTGAATGCAGCCTGTGGGTACAAAATGTACCAGAGTACTACAGCTGCACATTTAAAAGAATTTCTCTCATGCTGCTCGATAGTTTTATATAACGTGTTTATACATTTTCAGTTCTTTTGGGCCTGGTTTCTCTTTGCTTTCTAAACCATCTCGGCGCGTTTAAATAGCCTCCTACATGAAACTGTCAAAGCAACAGGGGTGTTCCCAACGGCAAAAGGCGCGGTGCCCCCTTTCAGACTTGTAAAGATTACACGCGTGTGTTAGAGAGGCAATGAGTGCTTCATCATAACTTTCAGTGATTCAACTAAACGAAAATTTCAAGTAGGATAGTTTTAGGTTCTTTAATATACTTGGTAGTTCATATTTTTTATCGTTATCACATTTGAATTTCTGATATTGATCCCGTGGGAACTATGAAACGCGCAGGTTCCCATATGGTACGATGTGTATAAAAACCGTTAAAATACATAAAGAGTAGCATAGAAGTAGTGCGGTTTCTTTTAAGCAGAATCCTGCAATTTGAAGTTTGCGCCGCGAATATTTTTCTCAATATTTTCTTTTGTCAACTTACAGTCATGCCCAGTTTGAATTTTGCGCGAAATCGTCACACCTGCTTATGGAATCATTGTGGGTGAAAATTTGCGTTTTGGAAAACATATCGTTTGTGAATGAAACATTAAATAAATGTGTTTTTATTTACTTAACTCTGAAAGATGTTTAATAAACTGATTATCTCTGTGTAATTGTGTTATTGTTATAAAGAGGGCGTTTCTGGTTTAATAACGCCTGCACATCTTTTCAAATCTTACTTGCTAAACTTTTTCACAAGGTCCTTCCATCCTGTTTTAAAGTAAATACGTACGTAGAGAGTACTGGTAGTAATTGAAATGTCAGACTTTCATTTTATGTGCGAGTCTATAAATATCATTTTTAAGGATTAGATGCCAATCCATCTCCGACCCTGTAATACGTGTTCCTAAATGATATTTTTTATCGTTTTTATTTTTTTCCGTGTCCTTTGAAATCACATTGATGGTTAATATTCCCGAGGTAACTGCGAGGTTGCTGCTCTTGAGAAAATCTGCGGAATACGTGCACAGGTTCTTAATTAAGTCTTAATTTAAGAAACAGGACGTTTCCCGCAAAGCATATGCATATTATTTATGGTTGTAGTTTCCGGTTAGACACCAACAAGAAGTCTGCTTAATGGGTAGCGTTACATGCAGCACGAGATGTAATAGTATACGTGTTCACAAAGAACGAGCTGTTAAAAGGTTCGGACACCCGCTGCTTAGAGTCATTCGGATCCCGCGCTTTTTGCATTTCACATTTGACCTCGAAAACTTTCTGGAAAACCAAAAACTCATTTATTACTCGTCAGAGAGTCACGTGATTTTTCTTGGACTCCCTTAACTACTGCAGCGTGTATATTTTGTTGAAGTGATGTTGGAATTTTAACAATGTGATTATGAGGAAACTCGAACAAATACTACCTAATAAAAGATATGACTTAACTAAGGTTCTCCACAGCAGAAGCAGCAACAACCATCGATAACGTGAAAAACACGTATGCTTTAGCTATTGACCCAAATTCGGTTCGATGTCGCCATATGAAAACGTATACAATTATACTAAAATCCCGATTGAAGCAAAATATGAATATGAAATATGAAAGCAACGAGTCGTAATATCCCCAATGGTACGACCAACGGCCCCACACATGCTGTTCTTGAATTAATTAACAAATATAACTGAATACTTCCATGAAATTTGTTCAAAATGTCAAAAAAAATTGAACTGCCCAGAAAAAAAGTGGCGAAAGAAGCCGTTGTCTGATAACTGCGGTTAGGATTTTTGACATGTATTCGATGTATCACATTTAGTATGTCTGGTAACTGGGGCGAGAAAACGATTTGGAAAAGTTAGGTGGTCATATGATCACGTTGGAACTGGCGCTATCGGATTTAAAAGGTGTTTGAGTGGGATGGGTGGGTGTTCTAAGGGGGGAGGGGGGGGGCTGCTTTTTGAATAGTGAAGCAGGCACGACCCGATCGTATTAGCGGGTCCCGAGAATCTAACTAGGTTTGTGTTAGAAAGAAATATTGAAAATCTGTGTTATGCCTTTACACGCGTGTTTATTTATATTCATAACTATAGTGCATACCGTTCCATTAACACTGATAGAAAGGTTAAAACAAGTACATAGACTCTTATTACTAGCTATGTTTATGTGTCAAAACATTTTTTGTAATCGAGGTGTCTGCGAAGCTGCGCAAGAAAGCAACCTTAAGACGGTGCCTGTAGAAATTAATCTTGTCTTTCGCACGTCCAACAGTTTATCAATAAACGTGAAACGCTCAGAACTGCGAACAAAATTTCACCAATGTAAAGCTGCGACTCACCGAAGTGTTTCGCATGTCAAGAAGGGAAACGTTCATCAATATAAAACCACAGTTTGATAAAAGATATAATTCGTATGCTCACTCTAGCAGCAACAAACACTCTGGGTCATTTCTCGGCCTCCCGCAGAAAAGACATTATATACTCATATTTACATGCGCTTCAATATTTGTCAAACAATCATAAATTGGAAATTAATGAAATGTTTGACGGTCGAGATCACACCAAGAACAGCGCATTTTTTTGTGGTTTTAGGCGCATCTTTGTCTAGATTTATGTATTTCATCATACTGTGCTCTAAGTTGGCCTTATGCAAATCACCTGCTCCAGGTAACGTCTTTTGCAGACAGATATTATGTCCAGTTTCCTAGTCAGAGTCGCGGGGTGTGTGTTCCGTATTTTGTTGCCAAAACATCTTAAACGACAGCAATAAGCTAATAATTCGTATTTATACAGTATGGGTGGTTGTGGTTTCACAGTTCAAATATACAAAGCAGTCCTGCTCAAATTGGCTGAATTCTTATTTTGATGTATTTTATTTTACACACAGTCATGCGGGCATGGATGTCGTTTGCGGAAACTTTGGGAAAGGAGGGTATGAGCGGAATGCCAGACATCCTCCTGTTTGTCATTAGGGGCAGAGAGAGGACGGCCCGGAGGACCGGTGAATTATTAATAACAGAAAGTAAAGGTCGTTAAACGCGGTTCATATCGGTCTCTGTAAACTTTTTTTGGTAGTTTTTTTTCTTTTCTTTTCCTGCGGACTTGACACGTGCAGCTGAGGAGCCAAAGTTAGTTTAACATTGATACTGAGTAAATAATTTTAACAACCGCTGATGGGACAATTGTTAGTATAAATTTAAAATACAGTATTCATCTTGTCAAAGCATATATAATAATACTGGATACAAATAGGATTTTGGTAGTTTGTCCTACAAGAGAGTTTACTATTCGGACAAAAACAGATCTTTCTAATGTCTAAAGCATGAAAGTGGTGGTGTTATCAAAGTATATTTGACAAATCGAATAAAACAACATTGATGATTCACACTTTTGGTCTGAAACGTAATATTCAAATCATTAAATAACTGAATTAGAAATGTACCCACAATTTTCTCGTATCCATGTTTTCCCCAGCATTGCGCGTACGCCTAGTATCCTTTCTGTGTAAACAACGAGACGCAATCGTATTCCAGGATCTCTGTAACTGTAACACGCAAACATTAATATAGAATCTTTAAGACTGACAAACCCCACAGATTTTAGATGTGATCGCCATTATTGGGCGTGAATAGAATGATTATGATGAGAAAGAGGTAGCTTTGTTTTAAGTAAACTGATTAATCTTGAGTCACTATGTAGTATTATATTTGGATTTCTACGTGTACTTGACATTATCCGCTAATGCAAAAAAGTAAAATCACGCCAAGTATACTTTATTTCGCACCTTGAATTTAAATGTGTTCATTGTTCCTTCGTAGGCCTATTTACAGTTCGCGGATCATCTATGGAAAAGAAATTATTTCTGCCAAACGTATCCCGTTGTCCTCGACTCCATTCACCATAAAGAAAGTTTCTATAAGATGTGTTTTTTTCTTTTTATAAAGAAAAGCAAAATAATAAACCGACCACTGGGACATTCTTTGGGCTTAGACTATTTTTCATAATACTCTTTTGTGCAACTGAGGAAACTTCACAGACGAGAAACACAGAATCGTCTGCGATTTAACGTTTATTTAATCTGTTCTAATTCTGTGTTAATTTGGTTGTGTATAATATTCAAATATGTTCTACACATCTATTTTATCAACCCCATTTTTCCAAAAAGTATAAAATGTCGTACATAACATATATCGAGGTAAGTTATATCCTGTCCTGATTTATTATTTTGCATCGATGGACTGAAATAAAGAGGTATTCATGAGTATATGCACACTTGTGTGTGGAAGGATTTTCACCGGCCCAGCGTCGTGCTCTCGCTATCGTTGCAGTAAACGATGACTAATTTCAAAACATAATTAACAATATGGTTAAAATCAATTGTTTCTCTGGCTCAGTCAGGGTCCAAGGCTGCAAGCGGTGAAAGGTCTATTTTTACACGTGTGAAAGCAGGAAACGGCGCTACCTGTCATTCATTAAGACAACAAAAACCCAATAGAAAGATACGGAAGCAAGATTAGTTAGCTTGTTAGACCTGCCGGGCAATTAATGTTACTTGTTCTTTTAATCCGTCTGTTCGGAAAATAATTGATTTGTGGGACAAAGGGGCAACTATGCCATAGATAAAATAATGATGGTCCCCCATCCTTGAACATAACTATTGCCCAGCTGTTTGACAGTTTATTTCTATTTTTTATTCTTGAATTGTCACATTTCAGAATACTCAGACTGCTTTAACATGCTGCCATGTAAGCATTTGCAAAATATGCATATGCGTATTTGTGTAAAACATACAAAACGCAACACAATTCAGCTTTCGTATTTGTTATTAAATTCTCCCTAAAGGAATAAAAACTTAAAGAAGAATAGTGTCCCGCGCCGTACTGTAGGATTTCTGCAAAACATGCGTTTTCCATGTTTTCATTTCCGTTGAGTGAAGTCAGTATCGGACGTGGCTGCGCGCGCTGCTCTTCAGCCCCGGCCGGCCCATATCGCAACCGAAGATAATAAAGTGCTGTCGCATCGGTTCCTAGGTGAATCAGTGCATACTCGAACTGAAAAGGACTTGACCTTTGCCTTTATGTTTAGTCCGATGTTTGTCTAAACTACAATCGGCCTTTATAAAAGACATGTAATGGTGTGACACTTCCTTTTCAGCAGATAGATGTTTGCAGTCACACATAATACTAAGGATTTGAATGGGTTATAGGTATTTGTAAATGTTTATGTGGCTGGTCGCGTTCCTAGTTTTATTTTAACGGTCCATTCAGTCTAATAACATTTTCCCTCTATTTTCAGTACGGATACATAAAATATACTTTTACGTTGCTTCATTTCAGTGAGGAACCAATGGTCGGACGTTACTAATTCACGCTTAAAGTTTGGTTGAAAATACTGTTTGTGGTTTGATTAACTATAAGTAATGTAATAAAAATGTGTTGGTCTAAACTTTGTTGCCATTGCTGTAACTTCGCTTTTTGCTTTTTGTCCTTTAAATAATTAGATGATTTTTTTGTTTAATTAAGCAGGATGTGATTATTATTAAGCACAAAAAAGAAAATAAAACACGTACGCCTTAAATTAAACATAAACCTTATTTTATAATGAGGTAAAATTCCACAGATATATCGGCTATATTTATGCAAGTGTGCGCAGTAACCTATAAACCTATACATGTCTACCGGATTTCTTGGAAACCCGAAACTCGGGAATGATCCAGTGTGCAGTGACTGTAAGCACATTGTTACAGTCGAGACTATTAAGTTATCCTTAGCATGACTAACCGCACGGGCCACTCACGTGAGCAGCGCCGGACTTTGGCGCGCATGCATTTTTCACGCTCGATGCGCCCCGTATGGAGGGACTCGGCTTTGGAATATATGTCCACGACGGGCTATTCAAAGGCTCGAACATGTGCTACATAAATCACACATTCATTTTTACTGTATATTTTGCTCCCATTTGTCCCAGGATGTTTTTTTCAGCACATAAAAGTTTATAATGATAATAATAATAATTATTATTATATCCACTTGTAAGTCATTAAAATAAATGAATGCAAGATGTGGTTATAGCTATTGGTCACACGGTTTGATAACCATTTTCATTCTGGAAAAAATAATTACCACAGAGCCTGAAATTTAGTTCACCTCGGTCTCTATAAATTATGCAAAAGACATATTCGGTTATAATATCTGCATAAAAAGTAAGACAAATATATTTATTGGAATGAATATACGGAGCACGTGCGTCTGTATTTGTATACGTCAAAATGCAAATGTGGGGTGAGAGTTGCATAGTCCATATATCGGAGGGACGATATAGAGAGATAAGAAAGTTCATGTTTAAACTGATTAAATAATAAAATGTATCACAAATCAACACTATTTCATCTATCAGTTTTCCAGCATTTTATTTAACACGTGGTTTGACGCCTTCCAGCAAAAGTAATTTACGCCTAAAATGTTAGATTTTTTTAAGGATCTATAAACTTTCGTGTTTTTACGAAAACAATATAAAATTAACCAATGACTGGTGGAGTGATGATAAACCGTAATAAGTTTTATTCTCGAGCGAAAAAAACGAATTATATAAAATGTTAGTTTTACACTAGCTTACAATGTGTTGGTCCTTCCCGAAAAGAGTGATATTAATTACCAATTATCTCCCCTTCACTGTTTTAAAGAATATTTGAGAAAATCTGAAAGCATATTATATGCTAAAGTCGCTTCACCATAACTTTGGCCTTTTCATTTTACAGATCAAAGGCGTCTACATTTTGCAATGCGAAGATGTACATTGTTGTAATGACAAGATAACAATGCAGCGAGAAAAACATGCTCTATCGGAAATGTCAGCATGGCAAGGATAGGAGGAGAGAGAGGGGGCCAGGCGCACGGAGAGAGAGGAAGAGAGAGCGAGCGAGAGTTGTTTTTTGCGCTTGTTTGCCTATTGATGTATTAATAACACATCACCTGTGGCAAGTCGCGGACAAATGGAATTCATGCCAAAAAATGTTTTGTATTTGAATTAGAGAGCGGGAGGGAGACAAAAGCAGAAGGGGGAGCGGCGTCTCTTGTAAAGGCGTCTTTCACATCCCAAAATTCATTGTCTCCAAGGTTAGAGGTATACAGTAGATCGGCATGGTCGGACAACCTGCTGCTCAACAAACATTTCAAGTTAAGAGGGAGCTGAAGTGACCATAGCCGCGACAGCAGCAGAATAAACAATATTTGATTCATTTGAGAAATGAGGGGGTTTGAAAAACAAGACACACCGAACAAAGCGCCAAAAACCGACCATGAATACCGCCATTGTCCGGGCTTTTCAAATTTTGATTCACCATATCATATCCCCTACGACGAAGAAAACATCAATATTCCGATGGAACCGACATGTTTCTATGGAAAACTATGGAATTTCGTGCACAACAGATCTGCTTAAAAAAAATCAAAGGGATCAAAGGCAGCGCTCCCGCGAGCGTGGATGCGTCCACCATTCAGAGATAGACGACGCTGACTTTTAAGTACTTGGCAAGATCTCGCATTGCAGCACAAAGCCTATTGCGTTTATAACGATATCAATATGTCAGAGACTTCTGCGAGGCGGACAAAATTAACTATTATACGGTATACATGTAATAATGCACCAAGACAAATAAAGCGCAGTTTGGCGGCGAATTATTGTGCAAAAAACATTAAGGGCTCGTTATGGCGTAACAGATGCATGCTAGAAAGCAAGATATGTGTCTGTGATGTGTTTCAATGTCTGTGTGAAGACAGAGCAGCTCCTGTTACACATCTGTGTGGGGAAAATACTTCAAATACTGTCCTGAAGTTTTCACTTAGCTGACACGGGTCTCTCGCAAAACTTAAAACAAGTGGGGAAACTTCGTATTTCAAATTTTATAACTTCCTTAGCATGCTGACGTAATCTAGTGCCTTAGAAACCGCAAGACGTGCACAAACTGGGTGTCAGGGCGAGTCATTGGGCTCATCTTAAAAAAGACGTTAATTGCCATACGGTTCACTTGTCCAAACTGATTAAACAACGTTTATGTGTAACATTCATTAAAACTGCCCGATAATCATGCGTGTAAGATACAAGTGTTATATCTAGTCAAGAAAGGGCATTAAATAAACAGGACAGATAGAGGAATGAACCTTTTGTGAAAAGAGCGCAGCTGCCCGGCCCTCTATTGTAGGGAATTAAACTGACCGCAACCTCCCTGCTACCCCCTCCGCCAAAGCAGCGCGCAGAAACAGATTGGGATGTTCTGCATGCGTGGGTAACACAGCCTCCCCTTTTAAGTTCCCCCATTGACAATGGGGCGCGGTGAACTTTCTTTTTCTGGCAATTACAATGCCGCTATAGACCGCTTTGCGACCAAATACAGAGAAGGAATTAAAGTGATAAAAAGCCAGCAGCAAATGCGCTCTGCGGCAAAACAATCAGAAGGAAGTAAAATAAAAACCGTTATGCAACTCCAAGAAGGTTTTTTTTTGTCTTTACGGAGTTTTCCTTCCCCAAAAACTCAAGTTAAATAAACCACTAGGTAACGTTAGCTGCATCAAGGCAACCGGTTATAATACAAAACAAAGAAAAGAGTTGAATGTGCAATGACCGGGCGTTCTAGTGAAAAAAAAACGGAATAATTAATTTGACACGTGCAATAAAAATACAACCAGTAAAATAAACAATCGGCAATTCTCTGACCAGCGCATAGGTTGTATTATGTGGACTTTGGCTGGGCGGGGGGGGCACAAAAAAGATGGAGTTCGCATCAATAGTAGGGAAAGCCATTTGTCAACAGTTAGCCTGTTTGCAAAGTTTTAGTGTACGGCAGTTTATTTCAAATTATTGTTGTATAAATGTGAGATGACATAATTCAAAAGATTTACGAAATATACGTGAACCTTATCTTAATTCTAAACATATAAATAAAAACTTTGTGATGCTATAATATCGTGCCACCTAAAACCAACAAACCAAGAAAAAATGTGGCTGTACCCATAAAAACAGACAAGATGATCATTACATTAGCACGTGCAAAGGGACCAACTAATAATAGATGCAAACAAACACACCCAAGACTGATTTGTCTGGTCCAGATTATTTTAACTGATGCAATGTGTGTCCATTTGTGGAATAATCAGTTGATATTTACCTTCATTCTCAGCTGAGTTAGCTAATCATGGCAATCATAGCATCATTTTGTTTAGTGCTGACTTGCACGAATCTCTGGGCTTACCCTTAGCTAAACTCCTAGGACACCTATTCCAAGCTTTACTTTGTGTTCAGGGAAATCCTCTCCTTATTCTGATCTAAAGTGGTCCCTGTCTAGTTTCTATTCCTGGCCTTGTGTTCTGGACGTAGCACTAATAGTAATGAAATCTTCTGGGCGAACATTATTTCTCCCGCCTAACTAGGTAACTTTGCATTTATCCTCACTGAAGTTTATTTCTCAGTGCACTTCCTGTAGCCTTTAACATGGATTATTTTGAATAACTTTTCTGCCTTTTCACACCTGCTAAATCAGCTAACTCTGTGTCATCTGATAATATAACAAGTTAATTATGTACAACAGTAGTGCTGTCATTCATGTGGTTCAGAAATGGGAGCGGGCCCAGAAGAGAGCCTTGAGGCACTCCGCTGATTCCATTGGCCCGACCAAATGTTTACCCTGTAAAATTACATGCTACCCCCAGTTTGCCAGCCTATGTTGGATCCATGTAATGGTGTGACTCTGGAACCCAGCTGCCTTGCCTTTTGGACCAGTCTTTTAGCTGGAATGCTATTTAATGCCTATTCAATAAATATCAGCCTTCTTACACACTCATACTGTCAGCTGCTTTCACTGTGCGATCAAAGAAATCCAGGAAGTTAGTTCAGCAAGACCTGCCTTTCCGAAATCCTTGCTGTGTATCCTTTAAAATTCTGTGTCGCATAGGCTATAATTTTAACTGAAAAATAGCCCTAATAACCTTCAGCGGTAAAGTCAGCTGTACTGAGGTAAGGCAGATCAGCCTACTTCTATTGCCCTTGCTGTGGACGGGCGATACATTTATTTTTTTCCATTTGGTTGCATACTTTCTATGTGTAGCCACATCTACAGTACGATAGTCAGAAGGTTATATGAAAAATAACTCATTTTCCTTAAAGCTGAGAGGCATCAGGCCCCCAGGTTATTTACATATTTGGATTATCTGGACCCCACAGAATGTTCACGGTGAATGTACTAGCAGCAATAGTGCAGAAATAGGATGATATTGAGTAGCTATTTATCGCAGCATCTCCATTAACCAGCAGTCTGTGATGTTCATTTAAGGGGCTCTCTGCCATTCTGTCAGTTCCCAGAATTGCACTTGTTTTGTCTGACAGACAAGCCAGCTTTACTCTGAAGTCCGCTTCCAGTTTACTGATACGTCTAAAGAAAATGCGGTTTGGATCTGACAGACCCTGCAGAATGTAGGCATCTTCCAGAGCCGTGTTTTGTCTCCCCTTTGCATTAGAGCCTAGCCGGGGCCTGGAATGAGCAGGATTGGTTTCACGGATCAGTCTCTTCCCTGCCTAACAGTCAGCAAACTGCACCACTGCTCACAAACCCTCGAGCAAGTGGGGGGGGGGGGTGGAGGCGCAGGATAAAAAGAATTATTATAAGAAGAGAAAACAGGCCCTAGGACAGACAAACAACAAGGAAATAAACACCTCCCTCCACCTGGCTGCGTGCCAACGTGAGCTGCCTGACCTGTGAGGAACCTGCAGTAAATGCGCAATAATGTAAAAAATCACAAGATGTATTTAATTCTGCCTAATGGACAGATGGTTGTTTCTGTGTTAATTGTTCATTAACGTGTTCAGTGCTCTCCTTTTTATCCTGCTTGGTGAGGCAGATTTATTTCCTCACTTAAAGTTTTTCGGCTAGGTCGGCAATGGGGACAGGTGGACACTCGTCGAGGGCCGTTTATAAGAATGGCGCCGGACGGGACGTTTAACCCTTTAATTAGGGTTACCGTGGAAACCTGTGAGGGAGCTGTGAGGAAAGTTGGGGGTGGATAGAGAGGCAGGGTGGGTACGGTGCACGCTAACACGGCAGAACGGGAGCATGGACACACGACGCTGGAACAAGCAATGTGTATGATTCATAGGATCGTGATGCTGTGTTCTACAAATTAGCCTGGCTGTGTGGAACCTGGTTTTTCTTTGATTCATGTACTGTTTACATGGCAAGGAACAGTAAATATGGGATGGAAGACCGATAATGTCTTTAGCTCCTGTCTGCTCGTTCTCATGGGCTGAAGGTTACAAAAAGAACATGTGTAAAAACAGGGAGGCCGTGTCTGGGGTGGGGGCACGCAGTGGAGGACACATGCGGTTTTGGGGGGCGAGGGGCACAACCCTCACTCTGACGCTCCCTCTGAAGGGGGCTTAATTAGGCAGAGCGGGTGACGCAGTGCTGCATCCCAACCGTGTAGGTAAACACGGGTGGGGGCGGCGGGGGGGTTTACGCAAAAGGCGCTAAACATGTGTCGAGGCTATGGGGGTATCAAGGTCGCAGGGTCACACTTTGAACACTTCAAAGGGCTAGATGCTGCCACTGCTTTTAAGTTTTACGGCAGGTGTGTGTGAGAGGCTGCTGGGCAACCCAGGGTGGTCCTGGGAAGGGGGGCTGAACAGGGCCTGGGAAGCGGCTGGGGGGGTCTGTAGGGCTGTCTGACCAAACTGTCCGAAATGTCTTTATGCTGCGGGAGACTTAAAGAATGGTGGAGCTGAGAGGGCTTTGGGAGATGCTGCCCAATTCACTTCACTTCAAGCGTCTCTGGTTTCAGAGGACCTCAGCAGGAGCTGGCTGAAGCCTCCAAAGCAGCAGATCCATCTGCCTCCTGAAGGGCGCGGCGGCGCAACCCGCCCTGCAGGGGGCGGTGTGACCAGACGGTAATAACAGCAGCCTTTAATGCTGACTGTCCGAGGTGCATATTTTTGTCATGTAATTAATAAAGGTGGTGGATAATTCATAAGGACAGAGCGAGAGAGAGGGACATGTCCCTATAACAGATCGTTTGCCTACCATGCTGCCCTTGTGTCCATCATCCAGAGGTTGTGGCAAGTTAAAATGACGCTGGAGCATCGATGGTGCTTCACAGTCGGAAAGAGAGGTCAAAATGAACGAGCATGAACTCCCATGGACACGCTGTGATGAGTCGGTGCTTCACAAACTGCTCGTAACCTCTCCCATTTTCAGCAAGAAGCAAAGCTAATAATTAAAAAAGAACACTGCTGGAATTAGCTGAGTAGCGAGTCCTGTTCCTCCACACAGATTTCTGGAAAAGAGTGGTGATTCAGATTATCTCAATAAAGCATTACGAAGCAAGAAGACCCGCAAAAGATTGCACACAGAGAAGGTGTCATCTCCTCCTGATATAGGAAGGTTAATATTGTGGCAAGATGATTAAGATAACATTACCTGGGCCATGAGATTGCCAGAATGCACTATGCTAAATTGGCTGTTTTCTGTTTTGTGATTAATTGAGCATCTGAAGCCACATTTCAGCATGGCTTTTATTTCCCTATCCCGTCATATCCTATTATTAAAGAGAAATTCCAAATATCTCTCTTGGAGTCCAATTAAGGATTTGGCCCGTGACTATATTTTTCACTTTAATTACCACATAAAAAGTCAGGTTGGTCTTACGTCTATATTTATCAAACTATGTAGGGGAAACCAAATTCATCAAGGAAACAGATAGCTGTAGTTATAATTGCGGCACATTTCGGGCGTATGGAGGAAATATGGAGCTGAAGGTGTCTTTATGGACAGAATAATAAACGCTGCAGTAATTAAAGGCGCGGAGTAAATCACTTACGCGTCAAACCCGCGAAGATGTGCTGTGGGAGGTAGTCATTCCCGCACAAAAGGGAATCTTTAAATTCACACGGTGACAAAAACACAGGCACGTTTCTCTGTTAGTTTTAGCAGTAGTGCGCCCACACACATGTGTTAAGATGCATGTGTGCATTTTTTTTATAATGGTGACTGTTATTGAAAAACCAAAGACCAGAGCCAGCCGGATCCACAGCAGCTCTTTACGCGTGACACTGTAGTCGGAATATACTCTTTAATGTCCAGCCATTTGTGTTAAAGGCAGGGGGTCATAAGGTGTGCAGGTGCTTGGCGGCGCATTGCAAACTCATTGATCCGCCTGACAGGGCAGCACTCCTTTTAAATGGCACACCATCACACGTCACATGACTGGTCCAGCTCTCCTCCCCAGTAAACAGTCATGACAGACAAGGCCTACAGATAGATATTCCAGTGATTGTGTTTTACCAACAGGGTGAAGAGTTATACTGAGCTAATTAGTGGTCTTGCTGCTCCTGTGAGCGCAAGAATCCACCAAACATTCTTTTCATGCGACCCAAAAACATTACACTATATCCCTTACATACAGTAACTCATGAAGTTCAACTTCTGAGTTTACTGGGCCTCAATGGTGCACTTTCAGATCTCCATTCCTAGTGAACGTTGTCATGCCTGCAATGCCCGTCTAATGGAATACACTCCCACCTCAAAACATTTTAATTATGTTTCAACCCATTTTTAATAAATAAAACAAAAATCAATGAAGAAATAAATGCTAGTAAATTGTGCCAGTAAACCGAGGCAGCTAATTAAGGTAATAATGGAGAGGAGTAGCAAACAGAAACACAATAGTGATGAAAAAGATCTAAGCTGTTTTTTTGCTAGTAGTGTAACATGATCATGTTTGGTCGTGTTTCCTGGTTAAGAAGCTCTTTAAAAATGAGATGAGCTTCCCACCCCTCTTACCCCCACATAACAGTGGCACCCATGCCGCTCCCACCCCCCTCCATCATCCCATGCTTTCCCCGCTACCTCACTTTCAAACGGCCCTAGGCAGCCTAATGAGGCCTGGGGACTCTTTTGGGGCCAGACCCCCAGTTAATTTTTGCCCCCGAGACTGTCGACGTCTGCCAATGGGATAAAGAATGACCAGCGCCTCCGTAAAGGTTAACTGGGACGAGCGTGGATGGGGTTAGTGCTGAGCCTGTCACAGATCTCACCAGAATGCCAGCAAAACATTTAAAACAGTCCTGATCTCGTTTGCTGTGGATCCAGCAGCCAAACGACGGGTAACTTCACTCATCACTGGGAACGGCCTTTCTGTAAGCGCGACGGCACCGATGGCCCTGCTTGCTCTCGCTTTCTCACACCAATTAAATAAAGACGTAGTCAGCCTGACACGGGACTCCCCCTGCCAAGGCCCCTAAGGACTTAATAAACTGCAAACTCATCGCGTCCGCAGCAAAAGTAAGCAACTGTCGTATTGCTGCAGAAAGTTCCCGACTCTGGGGGCAGTATTTGGTGAGATGGCGAATTGTGGTCACCATTTCTTTGTGGGGGGGGACGCCTGTCTCAGGGCAGCCTGGAGCATGGGGGTGGGCCTCAGTGACGGTTCCTGCACTGCTCTCCGGCCAGGGCCGCTTCGGGTCCCAGCGGGCGGCTGACACGCCTCGCTTCCCTGTGACATACGGTGCCGTCCCCACCGCGCACGATGCCATCACCAGACGGGAGGTGTCCAATCCCCCTACCGAAGGGCCAGACCCCCCTCCC
>JAODKC010000001.1:16002427-16012661 GCA_026777985.1 Mormyrops attenuatus
GATTTCCTGCAGAGGCTGGTCGAGGCTCTGATCACACGGCTTGTCAGCTGCAGGATGTGCTTGGATGACGGGGGACAGGAGAGTGCCAGCGGACAGCCCTCTGCTGCTCTGTCCCTGTCACACAATAATTAATTCATTTTCAGTCACACCACCCCACTTTTATACATGATAATTCACTTAAATGTGTGTGAGTCTGGCCAGACAAACAAACCATGGGGGCCAATAACGGCCCCCTTCTCTTTAAGTAAATGCGGCAGCCATGAGGCGGGCGGCTCCGAGCGGGAGTCGGTCCCGGGCGGAAGGGTTCATTCGGAGCAGGAATGCTTTTCATAACTGACAAATTCTCACCATACAGCCCCCCAAAAAACGTCTTCTTTTGCCGAAGGGTTACAGGGTTGCACATGGAAGTCATTAACTGCCCTTTTAACACGGGATAAGAATGGAGCAATAAATGTCAGGAATTCGGCATAACAGGACTAAATTATCTGAACTGAGCCGGGTTAGCTTTAAGGTTCGGTTTGAGATTTAAAAGGGTAACTCTTTCTGATTGTTTAAAAGCTACCCCCAACGGGGCGGCTAAATCTGGGATCATTACAGGGGGCATTTTACTGAACATATAAATAAATGATAAATGCGCAGCGAACATCGGGTCTAGCATAAAGATGATTCAAAATATCTGAGCGACATAATTAAACGCTTCTCTGAGAAGCAAGAAACAATGCACACACGCTCCTGGTCTTTTAAAAATTGGAAATCCGCGTCACCACAAGAACCTACAGATCGGAACTTGTCAACTTGTAACCATCCCCTTTATCTCGAGGGGTCAGGTCCAAGGAGATCTCTGCACTTGACTCTTCAAGGGGATTATGGTAATTAGCTGGGCGCCAAGTTATCCTTGGCTAAACAGCTAACTAGTTAGATAATCTCTGTCGAACAAATACACGTAAATAAATTATGCAGTATGACTAGCGCATTTCCTGTCTTTCTTCAGCCTTGCATCGTTCTGCAGACGGCGAGGTGGCAGTGGCTATCTCTGAGTGTTCTCTGGACAGTGACCATCGCAGCCGTAAAGTATTTCTCGCTGCGTACTGAAAACATACAGATCTTAATGTAGCAAAGCTAATTTTACTCCAGAGTCCGTAAGGGGGTCGTGTGCAAACAACTGTAGGGCTCGATATTGTGTTATTTATTAGCACTGATGACTGCTACACGGGCTCCCCAAACCGCCCAGTAAAAGTACATGAATGGTCTTTATGCGCGTCATTAAAAGCTGCTGCGCCCTTGGTGCTGAAAGGAAATGCCAGTCACAGGGAGAACTAGCGGATTCACTCGCTTATTTTTAAGTATTATTATTATTATTTATACTTTTTGTAATATCTTATACAATTTCCATTTTTATTTTACCCCAGGGCAGCCTAAGTAAGGTTTGAACGTTAAATATCGCATACTTATTTTTAAAAAATGAGCGTATGAAAGCAGGCATGGTAAACCATTGCTCTGTAACACACTGGAGGGTGAAATTTGTTTCCCCTCTATTCTTGTTTGTTTGTTTCACGCCATCTTTTTTCATTCCTAACTGTTTCTCACAAAATTTGGCATAATCGGCCCCAGAACCACTTCTTTTCAGGTTTCAGGCGGACAAGATCTACAAGCTCTTGGCTTTTGTCCCCCTGGCGCCAGTGCAGCTAAAGTGAAGCGTTCAGCTTCTTTCATGAATGTCTGACACTGTGGGATAGTTTCATTAGAGAGGCTGTTTGCGTTTTAAACACATCCGTACATCACATACGTGGCACTGTATACAGAATATGTTTTGTATTTATTTTTCCCCTGGATATATTATCATTTGTGACCATAGCAGTCAAAATGATAAGTGAATACCCTGCAGAGTTTCGTCATAAGGGCTCAAAGATTCCTCTTAGCCTAAAAAAATACGATTTCTCACATCTTTACCATATATCTTTTTTACATTAGCCCTATTTGCGGACGCACAAAGTATCTTGCACAGTAAGGGTTTTTCACCATTAGGTACATCTAGTATGTATGTATTACATATTAAATGCATACCACATGTATTATATATTATTGTCAAGAAGCAAACACCGTACTTCTCGCAAGTGTGTAGGCCTACGTGTCTGTGGGATTTTGATTTTTCATCACGTTTAGCCGACAGAATAAAATCGTAGGTCTACAGATGTTTTAGATATGCATTTCTGTCAGTGGCAGATTATCCCCCGTAGCAAAATCTCATTAAAGTGCAATTTACAAAGCTTTGTTGATGTTGCCATCAACCAAAATTAAAGGCATTAATTTTTCAAAGTTCACAATAGTCCTTACATAAATGATGTATCAGTGTGGAAGGACGATTTGCCAAAGTATTATTTGGAAAATTAACTCACATTAACGGTGCCAATGCGGCTAGGGGATCGGACATAAGCTGCGTAGGAAATATGCAAATGTCGCCATTTCACTGATGCCATACTGTACGGAGAGGTGTCTAATAAGGCGGTCATGCTGAGAGAGGCGCGGAAAGAGAGGAGGCAGGATTATGACAGGCGCATGACGCACTTTCACATGCCAGGTCAATGAGCCTGTGCACGGCAGCCCTTTGTTTAGGGCTGTAGCGGAGTGGAGCGTCATCTACAATCAGATAGCGCGCCTTAATGAACAAAAAAAGCCGTCTACAGGTCCACCGGGGAAACGTTTGCTCTCTATAAGACAGAACGGGCAAACTATTGGTTTAAAACGTCCATTACTTATTTTAAATGATCCTACGTTACACCCTAGACTTAATTAATAACCTAATTAACCCAAAACCTCAGAAAGCGTACCCCCACGGAGCAGGCAGAAAGGGGAGCCGCTGATTGGGAAATATGCCTGGCGTGTTGGGGTGAGAGCCTGAAAGCAGGTGGTCCTTCTGTTCAACTCAGCCGCTCGAGGTGCCGAGTGCTTAATATTGGGCGAGAGTAATGGGCCTCGGGGAGCCCGTACTTCCAGTGTAAAGTGTGTCGCTGCCTTACTCGCATGTTTACCCCGTACTCGTCTGTCGCTTAACGTACGCGCGCAAGGGACATGATCGCTAAACAGACAACGATCACTACCAGCCATAGCATATTTATATGTAAACATATAAGACTATTCTTATGGGATTATGTATAATGGTCAAGTACAAGCACACGTGATTAAATTAAAAAATATTTTTAAATTCACTACAGAAGATGAAGCGAGAACATTTGTATATTTTCTTCTTAAAATATTAATAGGTTATTATAGTTGTTAGTACTATAATTGCGTTGTTAGTGTTACGGTTGCCGTTATCTTTTTTACATGTTATGCTGTAGGCCGACATAAATACACACACGATGTTAGTGATTTTAGGGATTGTCGCTCTTATCGATTTGCCTTTATCTTTAGATGTTTCTCAGTTTATCAATTGTAATTTAACAAAACTAAAAGACAAATATTACTTCTTTTTAAGTATATTTTTTGTTGCATTCAGTGCTTGGCGAAACCATGTGTGACAGCATAAATGCGTGAAGCTTGTGTTTAAGGGACCGCACAAATAAAAGGCGCTGTTTGCGTTTACGTACAATACGAGAATCCGTGAGATCGGGGCCATAGAGCTGTCGCTTCGGGCAACAGGTCACGGATAAATTAATGACATTGTTCGGCCGCCTCCGTATTTCACTTCCAGTCTTCCGTTCTTCCAGAATTAGGCGCATACGTTTTCCTAATCCTTCCACTGTAGAACACACACTTGTGTGTAGATCGAGATAGTAATGGAATGAGAAGTAACAACTTTTTTTAACGGATACGTAATATTCTCACAATAACAGATCCACAAATAATTTACATAATTGATATAATTAAATTTATCCATTAATTTACATATTTCCCTAGTAAAAGTTTTATTATTAAAGTGCTTCCTATGCAATTATTTCCAATTGAAATCAAATTGGTCAGCAAGATTTAAATAGCATATCCAGATTGAATCTCAGAAAACAAGTTTTACAATATTCGAATATTCACATATCTGTCTTATGTGGCAACAGTCAATTTAAAATCCAGCGATCGGACAGCTTGTTACATTTTTACAATATTCAAAGTATTTTACGTACATTTCGCAACATCTTCGTTATCCCCTGCGTGCTCATTATCCACAGCGTGTCCAAATCATCCCGAGAAATTAGTTTATAGCATAATAAAAAAAAGCCCGGCAATATTTCGTTTGGCTGGATATATAGACTGAACTCCAATTCAATCAATTTATATATTGTATAATACCAACCGTGCTGTATAGAAATTAGTGTAAACAACCGTTTAATTTCGATGGGCTATTTTGCTGCCGATCTAAGTTACCCCACTTGCGCAACAGCTTATAGAGAAAGAGGCAAATTCAACAAACAAAACTCAAATATCGAATTAACTGAAAAAATATTATTGTTACTGATTTATATTTTTAATCCTTTGTCATTTTTTATAACCTGTTAATTGGAAAGTAACCGCGGCGTGTTTCTTCGTGACGTTACCGTTTAATGGCATGTTGACATTGACTTAATGATGTTGAAAGTCGCCTCCCGATGGATTATCGTCACCTTCGTCATGAATGGCTCTCATCAGTGTCCGCACATCATTTATGTGCGTCAATATTTAGACTTCTTGTCAAAGCCTGCAAATTAAACGAAAAATACACATTCATTCTTTAAAGAGCTGAAGACTTTCGGATTTAAATATTTTTGAATATCACTAGATTTTTAACCATTAAAACAAACATTTGTTATTGTTATTGTTGTGAGGGCGGCGATTACTAGTCATTCTGCTATGGGCATTTCTGTTAGACTGTAGAAATACAGGCCTGCTGTCAAACGATTATATAATGTACATTATATTGCGTTGAATTATTTAAATAGCACTTTCCATTTTTGCCCAGTGTTTGTCTTTCTAAATGAGTATGAACCGTCTTTTAACTTTTAACTGTGGCTGGAAGCTGTGGCTAAGGACTACCGTAGTGTTGAAAACTCCTGGGAATGTCGGCATGATTTATTGTCTTGGCGAGTTATCTTAGACCACTTTAAGGACACGGCAATACTGGCGTAATATTGTTACACATTGGTTTGATTTATGTTGGTATTTATGATTTCAAAACGGCACAATTAACATCCATATACTCCCATTAAAATATACTGAACGCGCACTTTCACACAGAATGACTGAAAGGAATACATGCTCTATTTTATATGCCAAGATTTTACTTCTAAATTAACGTTTTAGGAACTACTCAAATGTTTTGTGCATTACATTTTTTTAAATAAATCAATAAAGTAATTATAACCTCACGGAAACGCGGCGTGTGCTTTATTTGTTTGCCCGCATAAATATCCTCTTCTAATAGGCTACATGTTTACCTGTTTTAGGCTACTGGTGCAACGAGAATAGCAACCGGAGTTATTCATCTAGAACAGAAAAAGTAGGCCTACATGTTCTGAAAAAGTTGTTGTATTAATTTATTATTATTATTATTATTATTATTATCATCGATGATGATACTACTACTTTACTACTATTACTACTACTAATAATAATATTAATAAAAGTTATAATAAAAATAATAAAAACCATCATCGTATAGCAGATCCGAATTTGTTTTAGAACTTGAGAAATACTTAGTACTGAGTACACATTTTGCAGCAGTTCACTTTACAAATGCCTAGCATCTCTTAGAAAAAATACGTGTTTAATTAAGTTAAGTTTAATTAACTTGAGAAAAGAGGACGTCTCAGCGTGTCGCTCTCGGTCCGCCCGGTACAATGAGGGGCAAGCGCGCGCCTTTCATGCGTGTTTCAAGGGCACGGGACCAAACCCACTCAACTAAATATCATAGGAGTGAAGTTTCCAATCTTTGTCTTCTCGGTCTTTATTGCGTATAATCCTCCCACCCGCTGTCTGGACTTATTTAAATTCAGTTTCTCCGAGGAGCGAGGGTAAATGCATGCACAGTAAATTGTGTTAACGTGATTCATTTTGCTGAAAAAATAAAACACACAAATAAAATAAACATGTTTTTTTTTCATGTGTTAACCATAGCTGTGTTTGATAAAGCGTCCCGGTTTCTTTTGTGTTCCTTGTTTGACATTGGGGTCGTTTATAAATCACGGCAGTTTGTTGTTTCACAAAATACACATATTATACAGAAAACAAATTCAGACTATTCAGTTTTAACACAGTGTATATTTAAATTCATTTCAACATGTCATTTATTGTTTACGTATCTGTGAATACACGGTGTAAAGTGCAAAGCCGTTAAGAACTGTTTATTCATAGAACATGTCTTCACAGCATTTCTGACTGCTTGAATCATTACAATAATGTAAATAAACGACGTGTAATTCGTCATGAATTTGATACGCAATAAATAAATAGATAACCCAAAGGCCAAACTTGATTTCAGGAAAATGCAACTTAACACCAGGAAACACTGACGTGCTAGTTCTTCCCCAACAAGAGGTATGCAGATGCTATTTAAATTAAACTCATTAGGGTCATGTCTGTGATGAGGGCCCCATTGGGGCCTTTATTAGGTAGCGCAGTGATGCCGCCCTCCCCCGTACTCGCCTCTGACTACTTAGCAACCTGGGGTGCCGACAGATGTCTGCCTGTGTATGTGGTTGGGTGATGCCCATGTCTGATCTGAGAGCCCGTTTTACTGCAGCCTTTGAACGCGGCGCAGGTATCCAGAGCCATCCACAGCGCCTAGAGGTGCTCAGTCACATCATCTATCATTGCCTTTTTATCTATCTATCTAGATATCCATCTAGATATCTATCTATTTACTTTATACCTAAGCTGCTTCACGGTGACACCGAGAATGTCGCATTTACTACGTTTTTTTGTACACAACGTGACCCAGATTAACTTTTACTAAATGAGAAATGAAAGCATTTAGGAGGTGCCAGAAAGAAAAAAGAGTGGCGAAAAATGCTTGAAAGGGAGCCTTGTTCTCCGCTCTGGCTCGGCGGTCGGGAAATCGCACTTCAGATGTGACGGAAAATCAGCTACCGATGGCTCTTGCCAGCAGGTGGCACCAGCACAACGTTTGAGTAGCCCCACCCCAGGCGCGGTTAATGAGTGCTCAGCGCGTGGGCGGGGAGCCGGCGGAGGATGCAGTCATACGGTTCAGTGTGCTGTCATTTCGCTGGGTTTCAAGGCCAGTAACAACCAGATTTCGCTGACGAGTTTAAGCTTCAAAAAAGTGGAAAGGAGACCCTGTCTACGCTTAACACACTGTATAAGTGTCCACCTTTTTTAAGCGCTGCAGAGCAAGGGGCTTGCCTGCAGCTGCTTGTGGAGAATTGTAGAATATTTTAATGTTCTGTGAATATTCTTAACAAAGGTGAAATTACCTGAAAAAAGTGACTTTTCACCCTGATCTTCTTTGTAATCTCCATGCTCCACGCTGAGGACACCTCAAATGGTCTGACACCAGTTCTGTGTTGACAGACATTCAGAACAGCACCAGTACATGTGCTTTTTCTTTGCATTTCACTTAACTTTCAGTTAATTTAGGCACTAAATTAAGTTGGCCGGTACTTCCTGTAAAGGAGATTTCTAGCCAGACCACACTCATCATATACCTGCTATAAATTGTTTTAATAACAAGACAAAACGATAGCGTTGGAGTGTTCATCATGCTGTCTCCTTTGTGAGGGCCTCACTTCAGTGCCCGGCGACTGTGGATGCTGCGGGTAATTGCAAAGATGAATCACACAATTGGATTTTTAATTTCCATAAGGTGGCCTCGGTCCAGATCTCTGCAGGTCAGTTGGAACGGACCGGGAGATGGCCTTGGACGTCACTGGGTGATTAGTGTATAATTTAAAAACTTGATACATGATCATAATTACCATCTCTGCATCAGAAGGTAGCGGGGGTCACCCCCTACCGTAAGCGAGCCAGAATCAAAGCTCCGGGCCGCTTATTCTGCAGTAAAAAGAGAGTTCGGACTACACACAGGTCATCTGACTTCTTCAAGATCTAGGTGGAGGATCTCTTTTGAATTTCCCCCAGCATTATACGCTGGCTAGTGTTACTCTATCAAGCCCTGCATCCACGTTCTTCAACCTCTATGATTGGCTAACGATGTCTACCATTGTCATCATGACTATTGGTCTGATTGATTTGAATTCGACAGACATTTGCAGCATTTCAGCCTCACTGAGTTTGGCTTCCAAGGGCCACACCCTGACTGGTGTCCCTGACGGCTTGCCTTCCCATAATGACGTCCCTCATAGATGCACTTTAATTTTTTCGGGCCTCGTTTACATAATCCTGGCAGATGCCCCTCTGGGACACCATCCGAAGGGGCTGCTGGGAGAGACCTCGCCGAATTTCGGAAGGATTTTGACGATAACAAAAAAGGGATCTGAACAGAGGATTTTCACTTAAACAGCGCTGATTTCCACAGCCTGTACTGTTGCAAGCGGGGTGCAATAGGCGTGGTTACTGAAAGGGGAGTCAGCGAAGGCTCAATTCGGCCTACACGAGCAAGGGGGATGATGGAAGAGGGAAGAAAATAAAAGCAAATATGAGAAACGTAATAATGTGACCCCCCCACCCAGTCTCAGATGCCCTTAATTAAAATCAGCACGCTCCCTCCCACCAAGATACCTCCCTCCTGGCCTTCCAGCAGAGCCGATTCCAGGTCCACAATTCTGGTGGGGAAATCTGGTGGGGGGACGGGGTGCGTGGATAATAATCTCAGTCATTATGGTTTAGCCCGCACTGCATTTGGGGTGAGCGGCCCGGGGGTGTCGCCGTGACGACTAATCATTACGCATTTCTTTCCCTGACAATGTGAATGCGCTTGCGGCTCACTGTGGACGCTGCATCGGCCCCATGCTGCTTCCAACACTGTCCCACTGCCCCCACAAGCAATCCAGGTACCACATAAGTGAAGTTTTTGCTGCAAAAGCCAGCTGTGCCTGTAGGGGGCAGTTTTCTTACCATAAACTGTGGTTTCTTCACTGAAAGTGACCAACATTAGTCCGTTTATGTGGAAAAGTCACTGTAATGATCAAATGTAATACAGCCATTCAGCTGAAATGTAGTAACAATAAGAATTTAAGGTGCTGTGCAGTGCTGGTCATACCATTAGGTGACATAGGTGGCAGTTTACGGTGGTGTCTTCTGAGGGGATACAGAATTAGCAAGTCCATGTCGCTCGGATGGTGGGCACTGGTGGTGATGATTGTATAGGCTGCCATATGGGCTGGTACTGGTGGCATGCTATCCATAGGATGAACGTGGGTTAGGGCCGGGCACCCGGTCATTAGATGATGAACTTATCCGCTCACGATGGCTCACGAACCCATGTGAATGTCACAGGAAGTGCAGGCCAATCTGTAGGGCTGGGTTTCAACTCCACACTTCTGCGGCTGTGAGGCAGTGATGTCACACTATACGTTTGTACCACCTTGGAGATGCTTTTGCGAGGATTCATTTAGCAGACTTTTAAAGAGCATTAAAGGTGAACACAGGAAGCTTGTATGCGCTTGAGGCCATATGGCTTGAGCATAAGGGGAGACGCACCACTCAAACTGATCCAGGTTCGAGAGGCTGTCCGATTGGTGGACAGAGGTAAGCACCTCCCTGCGTGCAAGTCCGTCATTTCAGAACGACAACGAGTGGGTTTCCCATGCTACTTGCTGTTCAGTATTATATTGTCGATTTTTTCTGTTTAATTTTTTTTCTTTAATCAGATTGATGGTCATTAACATTTGAAATGGTTGAAATATGTTGGCTTGTGAAAATTAGGATGCATCTTTATAAATAAGCTTATCAGTTATATTTGAAAGGATCCCCACGGATGCTGCGTATCACCTCTACTTCACATCTCTTTTAGTAACACAGGGCAGCCTCATCTGATTATCACCAGTATGATCTGAGAAAATTACCCATTTTTTCTGTCTGAGTTCGTTTATAGGTTTTATCTCTGGTCTGGACAAATACCCCCAAATTCGGCGCTGATGGGATTTCGGGGAACTTGTGCCACATGTGTGATGTTCAGGTTTTTGGCAGCACTCAGTGTATCTCCAGCTGACAAAGAGGAGCGCCTAGTGGCCCCCCCCCCCCGGCCCCCCGGGGGGCGGGGGGGGGGGGGGGGGGGCGGGGGGGGGGGGGGGGGCGGGGGGGGGGGGTGGGGGCGGGGCGGGGGGGGAGGGGGGGGGGGAAAAGCGGGCGG
>JAODKC010000001.1:16019762-16033642 GCA_026777985.1 Mormyrops attenuatus
CTCTCTGCTGCTAGATCAGTATCAGCTACACCACCCACCTTGGTGTCGTCTGCAAATTTAACCAGTTTACTGTATGTTCAGTACAATTGTCGTGCAGCTGCAATAAAGTAAATAATACATTTCACTTCAACAATCTTTAGGGTGATCATCTCAAAGGTGCATGTACTAAGAAAGCTGTAAGTACAAGTTAGGCCTGGGTTATGACGACCGCTTGAATGGCATGGTTGCTGAACAGACATTACTAGCTGAGGTGGAGGACAGTCTGATGTTTAACATGTGATGTGCAGCAATTGTCGTATATCACACTTGTATTCATCCCTGTTCATGTTGACAGTACTCAGAGACCCCCTCCCCGAATGCCATCAGGCAGTTTGGGAGTTTGGTGGCGTGGGGTGATGTGACCAGCCCGCCCCCCTTCCCCCCTCTACCACCACCATGGTGACACGGGAGGGTGTTGAAAGGGCAGCAATTATCCCATGTCCCCTGTCACCCTGTGATTAGCGCTACATTAACAGCCCATGTCCCCTACGATGAGCCTCTGCGCTAAACGATATCCCCCATGAGCCTGTCATGACCTGGCTCTTGCCTTTCTGCCTCCGGGCCTCTTTGACGGAACCTTCTTGAGGAGGACACTTTCTGCTGGATGGGATGTGTTTTATCTGGAGGTGAATGAGCTATACAGGAAAATAAAGGACAAACATCTGAGCCCAAGCATCTTCTGACCCTGGACATTATCTGCATCATCTGCCTCTCAAGTTTCTATAATTACAGACAGCAGTAACTGGGTGAACCGAAAGGATATTTGACCATTTTTCTCAGAATTTGGCTGTTTATCTAGCTAAATATCATTGAAATCCCTGCATGAAGAAGCGATCAGATATGCACCAATACCTAAACACACCCCGCTATCCTCCTCCCTCGACATTTCCTGCAGAAGAAAGAGGTTGGAAAGAGAGGTGTCATGTGACTAGCTGTGATCATCTGAGTTAGCTGGAGTCTCAGCGCTCTGATAGTGTGAATCGGCTGGAGTCACAGCGCACTGATAGTGTGAATTAGCTGGAGTCTCAGGGTTGTGATTGTCTGAGTCACTAGAACCTCAGCACTGTGGTCATCTGAGTAACTGGAGTTGCAGCTCTGGTTGTCTGAGTCACTAGAGTTGCAGCACAGTGGTCATCTGAGTCTCTGTAGTCTCGGGACTGGTTGCCTGAGTCGACTGGAGTCACAACACTGTGGTCATCTGAGCTACTGGCATCACAGCACTGGTGTTGTCTGGAGTTGCAATGTTGTGGTTGTCTAAGTCTCGGCACTGTGGTCGTTTGCTATGGTTCCCACCCCTGCTGTGTGTGTGTGTGTGTGTGGGGTGGGGGGGGTTGCATGTTCTCCCCATATTTCCGTGTTTCCTCTGGGTGTTCCTGCAATTTGCTGAACTGGAACTTCTATTACATTGCAATTATTTAGCAGATGCTTTTATCCAGAGTGACCAATATTTTTGTTAAAGAGGGCCAGAGAGTCCCTGGAGCTTTGCCGGATGAGGGCCTCGCTTAAGGGTCCG
The DNA here is from genome assembly GCA_026777985.1 of Mormyrops attenuatus. Taxonomy (NCBI): domain Eukaryota; kingdom Metazoa; phylum Chordata; class Actinopteri; order Osteoglossiformes; family Mormyridae; genus Mormyrops; species Mormyrops attenuatus. The sequence goes on from JAODKC010000001.1 coordinate 16,021,315, forward strand.
ACAGTGACATCACTCGGCCAGAGAGTCCCTGGAGCTTCGCAGGGTGAGGGCCTAATGTGTGTTTAACATCAAAAGCTTCTTTACATTACATCTGTATCTGTGTACATTTTACAGTAATTCTCAAGCCATCTCCCAGGCAATAGGAATTCAGACACACAATGGATCAGCACCATAAAGTGCTCACTCCGGCAGTACAAAAGCTGGTGTCTTTGTGCGATTTCCCGGCTTGCCACATAAATTCACCACACTCTGAAACTGATCCCGTCATGCGGGGCTGAATAATGGATCACAGCCTCCACCCAAAATCACTCGCTTAGCCCTTCGAAATAAGGCTCTCTGCCCATTCCTTAAATTCCCACAAGCTCATGGGTGAACAGGGTCATGCAGCTCGAACCCTGCCGCCTGGTGTTCGGTAAATGGAGAGATAGTGTGGAGCTGTCAAGCAAGCATGGCGACAGGAAACATCTGTCCACGATGGAGATGGTGGAACTACAGACACTGTAGGAGGTGTAGGATATGGGTGAGATGGTGGAGGTACAGACGCTGTAGGAGGTGTAGGAGATGGGTGAGATGGTGGAGCTACAGAAGCTGTAGGACCTGTAGGATATGGTGGAGCTGGGGCAGCTTAAGGGGCTGCAGGAGATCATGGAGATGGCAGAGGTGCAGAAACGGTAGGAACTCTAAGACCCAGAACAGTAGAAGGAGCTGAAGTGCCTGGGAACAGCTGCATTTAAGCTGGTATTTATCAACCTTTTACTGAAATCAAGATCACAGGTCACTGCATGCAAGTGCAGTCATAAGAACATGGACCAACCCACACAGATCATTCACATGAGACCATTATCAATATCTGCAATTACAATTGCTCATAAGGCCTACTTTTTTTCCATGGAGGGTGGAAAAATCAGCCCATGGCACGTTCATACCGCCCACAACATAAAGTACAAAGCATCTGACACAAACAGCTTCTACAGCTAATGAGCCATCTTGGTCCCAATGGTAAGAAGCACAGACTGACTGTGAATTCTGGCAGGATCTGAATCGATTTGCCTGGAAACTCTGATCACCTTCCAAACACCTTCTGACATTACAATGGTTACTAAACCCAACTTGCAAGAGCGAGGAATTAAACTGTGAGCTTCCCATTGCAGACATAGTGCTCGAAGAAGGCACTCAGGTGCATGAGGGATTCTACAAGGTTTCATTTCTGGTTCTTGAGATGCCCTCTTGCTGAGGAACGTGACACAGTTCTGGTGTTTTAAAGTGTTTAAGGTGAAAACGGGGCTCTCCCTTCGATGGGGATCACAAATGCAAAACAGGTCCCAGCTGGTGAAAAAACAGCAACGTACAGGGTAGAATGAGAAGGTCTGACTGGATGTTCATGAAATTCACTCAGCGGGGTGCTGGATTCATCTAAACGAGAGATCGACACAGCATGGTCCAGCAACTGGCTCGACAGCGTCGTGGGATGATATTGGCAGATCCTCCGGAACCAGGAAGGAATGGCTCATAGATATTATGGGCTGGGAAGAGGGGAGGTTCTCACAGAGAGCGATGGTGAGGTTCTTGACGGTTCTTGATAATATCGTTTTTGAGTTATCTAAGGTGACGGCGAGAATCCAGCACGTCAGAGGGGTGAAGGAGACGTAAGAATTCATTTTGTCAACAGAGCAGTGATTTGAGGAGCGGTGAGAGGAGGTTATTAAGTAAGCCCCGAGGTGGTGTCGGCTGGCCTGACAAGGCCTACCTGAGAGGTGTGACTCAAACGGGCTCAGTGAAGTGCCATCTCTTCCCGGTTTATTTAGGGACATTACAGAGATCCGGTGGGTGACAGTGTCAAGCTCCACAGATCCTGGGGAATATTAATAAAGGAGCAGAGAAGCGGATGCAGGATGAAGCAGGGAAGGCAGACAGTCTGCAGGAGCAGACGGCTTGACGGTCGTTATTCCATTCGGGAAAAGAAGAAAGTTAGTTAGTTAAAGACGGTCTTTGGAAATCGAGACAGATGACACAGCCTGGGCTTGTGCACAGCTTTGGGGTTAAGCATCAGGCTTTTCATGCCTGTCTGAAAGCAGAGCGGAAAATCCAGCAGGCAGAGGCGGGGCAGGGCAGGAGATAGAGCGGAGGGGGTGTCCGCCCTGTCTAACTACTTCTTCCTGCACAGAACTGACTACCCATGTGTTACTAAAACAACATCATTAATTTCAGTGGGAAGAGGAAACACTTGAACTTTGTAAACTGGAGCTGTTAAGATTATTGGTATTTTCTGTTTTTCGCTTCTGTTGCAGTTTCATAGTAGACAGTAAATTTTTATACTTTGAAGGATACATTTATAGTACATTACAGTTCTAACACATATTAAAGTGAAGGGTGACTCCCCCGGGTGAGATAAACATTTCATATTTAGTGCAGGTTGATACTTGTGCAAGTCATTTCCATGCAGACGTCAGGCGCTCATTTGCCGAAACAACGTTTTTAATCACCCGCCGTAATGCTCCCTGAGCAGAACAGAATTCCTCTGTGGCAATTTCAGGGTTCTCCGTTCCCACAGGCACCAGTGACGTTTGCGATTCGGGGGTCGATTATCATCACAACCTCTTGTTTTACCAGTGTACAACCGATAGCTAATAGCTAACCGCTAATGGCTAATAACTAATAACTATGCGAGTTCTCTGCTCCTTCCATGGAGGAGATGTGTAACAGACTCTCCCTCCTCTGCATTTCTCCATTGCAGATGAAGTACACGCACTTTGTTATTGGCATCTGTTCATCAGGGATCCTACTTCAGCTAATCACCCCTCTCACCTTCTGTCGCTTTCGGAGCGGGGAGGCAGTCGGGGGTATCATTTGGCATCTGGCCCCCCACCCAGCCTCATCGATGCTGTCCCTTCATTGTTGTTCTCCCACCTCAATTTTCTGCTGCCACACTATGGTGACCCCCAGGAACGGTGCGTTTTTAAGGAGGAAACTCTGGATTAGAGATTCTCACATTCTCTTGGCAAAGCTATTCAATTAACCTTACTTGGGCCATGCCTTATTTTAGTGGTATGACGATATAGCTACCTTAATTAACATTATCCACTAGAATAGCTTGTTCAAAACTACATAACGAGTGCCTGCATCTGTTAACGAAATGCTCTTACGTTTCTGAAGTGTGTTTAGCGGCCCGTGGGCAAATACCTCCCAGCTATGTGACACAGATTTTCTGAGAAGCTGCTCAGCGATCGGCTGCTATCTTTGGGTCTGGAATTTGCCGGCTTGTGGACCTCGTTGCATCACCCCATGTCACATGTCACAAGACGGTGCCTGGGCCCCTGTGTCTCTCCCTTTTATGTCTATATCAGTACTCTTCCTTAGTAACAAAAAGGGATTACAAACACTGGGCTCGTGGGCACGGATACGTCCCCCCCAGCTGTGAGGTGTTCTGTCAGACACTGACGGGGCGAAGCGGGATGTTCGAAAGTCACAATCTTTTCAAAAGACGAGTTCAGCGATCGTCGGCCTGGCCTATTGTAACGTAGCTTAAGGCTATGTGTGCTGAGATGGACGCAGTGGGTGTTTTTACAGGGCAAATTTCTGTCATGGCATCAAAGATAAGTGATTCCTTTTGGCTGAGTCGAGCCTCTGCGCTTTGCCTAATGAGTTGTGCAGTTTCGACTCGTCTGCAGGGTGGTGCACCGATTTCTCTCTCTCTGCAATCGTTGCACATAGAGGTATATTTTTCTTTTCTTTTTTTTTTTTTTTACCACTGAAGATATTCCCATGTGGGCGGCTCCAGCCCTTTGGCTAGATGGCCACCGGTCCCTTGAACCTGGCACAAAAGGGTGGAACCTCCATTTACGTCTCCATGGCTCAGCTGCCAAGGCAGGACTCGACTGTGTGGTCGCATTCTCCATGGAGCCCTCAGACAGTCAAGGGAGATGTACCGTATAAAACACCTAAAAGGAGTTTTGCTCAACAGGTTAGAACCTTGTAGCTATGAGTGTGAAGGTTGCTGGTCCAAATCCCAGAGTTGGTTGAGTGGTTTTACCATTGGGTCCTTGAACAAGGCCCTTAAGTTACAGTTGCTCTAGCCCAGGGCTCCCCAACCTTTTTGAAACTGAGAGCTACTTCACGAGTACTGAGCCATACGAAGGGCTACCAGTTTGAAACGCCCTCCTAAACTTATCTAAACTTCATGTATAACAAGCATGTTTTAAATGCTTTTTTTAGTTATTGTCATTTTCAAATCTATATAAATGCAAATGTGATTAAAGAAGAATAGCAACAGGATAAAAGTAAATTTTAGATGTTGCTCAGTGGTGAGTTGTGCTATTTTTATAACAGGTCCGTGGGCGACTCATGTGGTCCTTGGGGGCATCCTGGTGCCCACGGGCACCATGTTGGTTACCCCTGCTCTAGGGACTGTCAAAATGTATGTCACTTTGGATAAAAGCATCTGCTAAACAAATAAAAATGTCACGTGCCGCCACGTTCCCTAATTAATTAGTCCCTAGCACTCCGCTGATTCGCAGCATCACATTTAATGAGGCTGAAGCTGCTTCAGGTTGTGTGCTGTCTCCACAACTGTGTGGTTTTACCTTTTCTAAGTGAAGGTGTTGATTCCTCCATCTGTTTGGGGTAGAGCAGTGTGCCAACATTCCGATACGGTGGTTAAAAGCCAGAATTTGTTGCTTTCACATGAATATGTAAATTGTCGCGTGCTATTTGAGATGTATAGCAGATTGCGAAATATCATTTTATCAATAATGACAAAGCAGAATAGTCCATCTCAGTGCAATTCTGATTCAGGCTATTTCCGCGCTAATACGTTTTACGGGAGTTTCCGAAAGATAAGGTCTGTGTCTGCACTGTACCGTTACTGCTACCGCTGAAAAAAACTTTTGCGTTCACGCTGCTTCGTGTAAGAGGCAATTGACATAGCTATAAGAGTGTTAATGTATATATTCCTGACATTTTGCATTCGTACATTTAACCAAAGTTTTTTATAATATATTTTTAGAAGTGGCGCACTTCATTTGTTTGTTGTAACTTGAGCAGAACGTGTCATATGCACGTTTCATTTTTAAAAAAATAATTCTAGGAGTGGCGAAGTGAAGTATTTTACAATAGTCAGTTTTTAAAAATGCTTGACTGTTGATTTGATCACAAACAGCCATGTGTTTAAAGTACATGCATGTAGTTTATTTAGTAAAAGCGAAATATCATAGTACTGTAGTGTCACAAACACAAAGCTGTACATAAAAGGAACCACCACAGCAACGACACAGGGATCCACAAATTTAGTCACTAACATCTCACTCTCTTCACGTCAGTTTCAGTGCACTCTGATGTTCGATGGCTGGATGTATTTATCGTAAGCTAGGGCTGCACTTAAACTTGGCTCAGGTATAGTATCGTTTTGAGCTCCACAATAGTTGTAAATACTATTCAATGTACACAAAATACGATTTAGCAGCATACAAGTTAGCAAAGCAACATATGCCATGTAGCGAAAGTCCTGTACGTCCACGTTGTTCACATGCGGCTACTTCCGTGAAAACAAAGGCAAAGCATCCTTCTTTCCCGTGAAGAAAACAATTAGGAAAAGCGGCACTGAAACAAAAAGAGGGGTCACGAGCTAAGTACGAACCAATCACAGCTCACTGATGCAGCAGAACAAAAGTTTGACGTTTATGAGCGTCTGCGCTAGTGCGTTCGCAGAATGATGTCGGAGGGCGGTGAAGTTTTTCTCCGTTTCTGGGAAAAAAAAAGATCTGTGGTATTGCGGACGGAAGGCTAAATCAGAAGAAAGTTTTTGCACTAATAAATGAAAACGTATTAGTGCGGACGGGCCCAAGAGTACTATAAAACGGACTTCAGGGTAGAGATGTCCAGCAATGCCTCCTGTAGTACTAAGCTATTATTTTTGCACTTGTGGGCTTCCTGTTAGCTTTAACGAGTTTTGCCATTCTCCTCTGACCTCTCTCATTAACAGGGTGATTTCAGCTACAGAAATGCCACTGTCTGGATGTTTTTTTATTATTATTATTTATTGCACCATTCTCTGTGAACTCTAGACACTGCAGTGTGAAAATCCCGGCTTGGTGGTTGTTTCTGAGATGCTGGAACCACCATGTCTGGCACCAACAATCACACCACATTCAGAATCGCTCAGATCACACATCTTAACCGTTGTAACGCTCATTCGAAAAGACCCTGTCTGTGTGATTCTGCATGTATTCGGTTACAGAAACGTGATTGGCTGTTTGGAGGAGTAGGCTATCTGCACTAGCAAGCATGTGTACCTTGTACAGTAGTGTGTGTCTGTGTGTGAGTGTATATGCAGTGTACAAACAATGAATGTGTGCTATACAATAGCAAAATTTTACTGTAGATCTTTGTATTTTACATATTTAATTGTAATATATCTGTAAAGCACGGCCTCTGAGGGATAGTACTGTCAACTCGTCAGGATTAACTGTTAATTTTTCGTATTATTTTCTATCAAATAGTGTTCTAAATATTTTAAATGAAACTCGATCAGTACATTTTAAATGAGTATAACCACTAAAGTGGGTAGCTGTACTCACCAACTAACCCCACCCCCCATATATGCAATTTGCATGTACCACCCTTACCCCCTTTCTCCTCTGGGTATTCTACTCTCTTAAACGTGGCAACTCTACGATCTCCAGAGTATGGCTCAGAGAGGGTGTGTGTGCCCTGTGATGGACTGGCTTCCTGTGCACAGTGTCTGATGATCTTACCTGTGTTCCTGGATAGTACTACCTCTTCCCCTGGAGAGGTTAGTGAGGGCCTCCTCACCATTACATTGGTTGGTAATAGTGAGTATCAGTGGGCATCGGTTGGTATTGGTGAGTATCCGAGGTATCAATTGTTAATGGGGTGAGTATCAGTTGGCATCAGTGAGTATCAGTGGGTATCAGTTGGTATCAATGAACACCTCCAACTTTCCCTTCCTCTCTGCCCTCCTGTTACACCAGACGTGACCTAAGAGGCCTTCCCCAAACTGTCTTCCCCAGGTCTGACAGGCTGGGCTCTGGCTGAGGCCCTGAACACACCGCGCCTCTGTGGCGGTGCCCCCTGTAGAATGACCGCGGGCCTGGCGGTAATGAACAGTGCCATTCGTCTCGGCCCACAAATCGCACATCTTACCGTACTTGGCACACACCATAAATTTTATTGTTTAAGAATCATCTCGCCCTACATTGTGCATTGACGTCATCCGCATCTCGCCGCTGACCTGGCTGCTTGTGGTAACCGCCGAATCCCCGCCCCCCCCCCCAATAATCATACTCGCCCCCCATGGTCATTAGGAGAATGTCCTCCATTTCCGCTCTTCACTGCACCTACATATCACTGCAAATTGATGCTCCTCTTTAATGACCAGGAGGCTTGCTCTCATTCCAGAACATTCCTTAGTAAAGGCACAATAACAACACATTCATGCATCTACGGACCATTTAGACCACTCAAGTGCCACTATAGGCTTCCATTAAATGTACAACCAAGCGTACACCAACACGGCCTCTTATCACGTAAATCGGAGAGAGAAAATATTGAGCTTTTTGTTAAAATAGTGCCCCACAAATACATTTATTCACCTATGGCCTGGACTGTAGTTTAACAATAAAAAACATTCATATTCATCACACTGCTGTCACACACTAATGTGACTCTATGGGCTGTTATTCTCTGACAGGCTTGAGTTGGTCTCACCTGTGAGGACCCAAAGAAACGGTCTGCTCTTGGCAGGAATTTTTGTCTTTTCAAAATGTCAAAAAGTCAGTTACTGACTTGAGGATACATAAAATATATCTTAAACATATATATGAAAAGAGACGTAAAGGTGGATGTTTGCTTTAAAAATGACTGTCCGGTCTGGATCTGCAAGATCACGCCATCAGAGACTTTTCTGCAAAGTAAGAAAAACAGCAAAGTTGCCTGAAGTCGTTGTTGAGCCTGTAGGCCTGGAGAGAAGCGGCACAGTGATCTCCCGCATGCACCGTCGTTAAAACAGGTAAGAGGGATGTTCCTTGTGTTAATAGCTGTATGTATTTGTATAAACAGGTGCTCATGCTGTGCATTTACTATTTTTACTTAAACCGGAGTTATCATCATCAACTTGGTGAGAATTCGACAAAGATGGAGGCGTCTGTATTTTCTGGGACAGGCGGAGTAAATGGCTTATTACTGTGCTCCATGTGCGGTGAGATTAGGCACAAATGATCACGGGCTGACTTCCAGGATCACGGGGGCCAGCAGAGGTGTGCTCCCCTTAGCGGGAGACAGATGTGCTTAATTCCGAGCTCTTCTTCATGCAGCCTTTCCCAGAAGCTGCAGTGCAGAGCGCTGGGATGCTTATGTGCGAATTCCTGTCATTCCTCCTGGGCCCTCTGCTGAATTAAGGCAGGTTGTGTGGCAGATGTGGTCGCCGGTGTCATCTTGGTAGAAATCATGCATTTTTACATTATTTAACAGACACTTTAATATAAAATGACATTTAAGAGAGTAGGGTTAGCCAGTTCTCAGAGCAGTTGGAGGTTAAGGGTCTTACTCAGGACCCCAGCAGTGAAATCACTCTGCTGACCTTGAGATTTGCACCAGCAACCTTCTAATCACAGGTAGAGGTTTAACCCACAGAACCGCACCATGACTAAGTTAGACAGCAGAAACCGCAGTGATGGCTGACGGCTTTGCTCGAGGCTCGCACCCAGGCCTCCCGTGGCCCCGCAGACCACAGATGGGGGGTTTCCTCTGGTTTATGGACCTCAGATGCTGGGAGATGGCTTCATTCTCGTCCTCTTTTGTGGGAACGCTGCCTGACCCTCAGTCAGGCCCCAGGAGGCGCCGCTCTTGTAAATTTATTACATATTTTTGTAAACTCTGCAAGAGGCTAGGCTGAGCTGGGGGGGCAGTGGGTTCAGGAAGTCCCCCATAATGCGCCGCCCGCGTTGCGGTGCTTGAGCATGAATCTGCAGAAGCTTGGCAACAGGGCAATGTGTCTAAGTGAACCTCGCCCAGCAGGTGGAGGATCAAAAAGGCCCCAGACTGGGGGCCCCCCAGGGGGGAAGGGGCACTGCCCTCGGGCTGACCTGCAGTAAAAGCTACCCTGTTCCAAACCATTGCAGCGAGCCTGTAAGAATAACACCAGGCAGGCTGGGGAAGGCGCTCGCCCCCAGGACACATAAACACTAGCATTACTTGTTCGCTGGCTAAACGTGAGTGTGTGTCAGGGTGCGTGTGTTTTACCCAGGTGCCAGGCGGGACTCCGTGTGTGTTAACTGCGCATGGTGACACGCATGAGCAAGCATGGGGTCTCACCGAACGCCCCACAACTGTTGGATGATGACATTGATTGTTTTTGGATTTCGCTGCCTCACTGCCACCAAAGCTGTGTGCTTTGAGTCAGGAGCGGTCCAGAGCGTTCATGTTTGTATCCGGAATGTTCTCCACCATGACCGGGATGGATGTGTTGTGCAGTGCTCTCCTTCCACCAGTGCTGTCTGGTGTAACCCAGCTGACCTGGCCGTCGCTCTGTGTCTCTCCTGAGTCCGTTTGGACCCGCGATCCGTAAACATCCTCTCGGAACGCTGGCTCCGTGCTCAGCGGGTGAGGGGCCGCGATGGGCTAAGCAGACCTAACTGTCCAAACAGGGCCCCGCGCTGGGCTCCATGACCCCACACGGCCTGGACCGCGTGGGTCATGCTGCCCCCCTTTAAGTGCGTCCCGTGTGGCTGCCGTGTGGAAGAGCTGCCTGAAACCTGGCAGGACGTCCCACACATTCATCACGGCCTGTGGGACAGCCGGCGTCTGCGGGAGAGGCGCTCGCTCTCAGGGTCAGGCAGAGTTCACCGATCTTCAGGTTCCTGACTGTCGCCATTACCGTGCCCTGCTTCTGTAAAAATACCGCTTCATTCTGTCTGATTTTATTGTTACTGTTTGTCTGGGGTAGAATCTCCATTAGGTGGTGTGTGAATATTCTGTACCGTGTGCGTGTGGATACTCTCTGGGCTGCTCTGCTCAGTCCAATCAGTCAGTGGTAATGAATAAAAGCTGAAAGCACATGTAGCAAAAGTTTAAGCCATCTGCAACCCAGATCTCTCCAGAACCTGCCGATGATCAGGCTTGGTGATGTATTCGGGCTTCTTGGGTCTGTGCTCCAAACTGTGCTGGACTCGCTGGCAGAGATGCTTTGGCTAAAGAACAAGAATCATTCAGATGGATCTCAGGATGTGTGCTTTTCCTGAGGGGAGGGGCTCTGTTAAATGGGGTCTCACACATCAAAGAAACAGAGCAAAAGGCTGGAATCATAGAACTGGAACCATAAACACGTTGTTATGACAATGTTGCCTGATACACATTTGTATTATAAATAAATGTTAAAACGGGAGCAATTTCTGAAGGTGAGATGTGTGACATTGGGATGATAAGCTGACAGGCATTAATCATAATCGATGGGATGTGTGTTGGGGGGGGGGGGTCTGTGTGACTGGGGGGATGATGATGCTGAGATGGGGTTTGACAAAATGATGCGCTTTCCATGACAAAGGCGTCCAGTCCCCAGAATGGCTGATGGCTGAAATCTTCTGATTGTCACAGGGCTGTTGCCTTCCCGGGAAGCGTGTTATTCCATGTCCGCATCCCAGAAAACGGTCACGTGACCCATCTGATTAGGGCCGGAAGCTTGGGGGAGGGGAGGGGGAGAGCACCATACTGAAGCCAGTAAAATGGCCCCCTAACGACAGACATGCGGGGACACCGCTGGTCAGCCTGACCCCGCTGCTCCATTACCATATCGCGTTTCAAATAACACGTCACCGTGGTAACCTGGGCCTGCTGGAGCCGTGGGGCCCCCCGGTATGACGACGACAGTGACTCTCCTGTCCTAAAGAGACACTCGGAGTCAGACTCTGAGGATGGCTTTGGGAAAAAGAAGAAATGAGGGAACCAAGAACGAAGGGGAAGCTGTGGGGTTCTGCAGGTTAGGGTGCCATCCCGGTGATTGGAAGGTTGCTGGCTCAAATCCCATGCTCAGCAGAGTGATGTCATCATTGGGCCTCTGAGCAGGGCCTTTATCCCTAATTGCTCTATGGACTGGCTGACCCTGATTTCTCAATAATGTACTTTGCATTGGATAGAAGCATCTGAACAAAAAATGTCATGCATTTTACACGTCCATTTTAATGAATTGTGACTGATTTGACACAGCATCAGCAATGGAGGAGGTCATCACGCCCCATCACATAGACGCCACATCCTCTCTGCCGGTTTGGTTAATGCCAGAGTCATACGAGTCCCTAACAGACGCAGAACAAGCCCTTACTAAAGACAGCAAGGCTTTAATTATTCATAGGGGCAAATTAAATAATATATTTAAAATTATGGTGGACACATGTTTTCAAAGTGTTGCTATAATAATAGATTCAAAGGCTCGGTGATTAACATGTATTATTTTATGTATTCGTTCATTTATTTACAGTCGATTAATCACGCCTGCGAGTTACGTGCGCCGCTGCCTTATTTATGAGCGCGGTCTCTGGAGGATGAGCAATCATGTCCGACTGTGGCAGCGACGCCGCACCTTCCGTGTGCAGAAATCAGGTCGACGGCAAGGTGATTAGCAAAGAGTTAATCAAGCCCTTCGCATCGCCGCCATTGGATATTCCGTTTACAGCCAATGGCCGGGCGCCTATTAATATTAACGGCCTGGGAGCAGGACTACTGTTTGGTCCGCGTGTGACTATGTATATATGTACGTGAATATATAAACTACGGTTATAACTAGTCTTTTAGAAAAGTTTCTTTAAGCTTTCATTTTAAAATGACTCAATAACTTTATTGTCGTTGCGCAAGCACAAAAAAGTTGCTAATTTAATCGACCTAATCGCTTGCTCTATTTACTGTAAATGTTACGTAAATATCTATTATATTAATTAGAATTCATCCATCTTCCTCCAATTGCGAATTTAATTTTACAGTTAGTCACTATGATCCCAGGAAGTACGGGACACGAAGTGAGAAACACCCTGGGCGGGATGTTATTCCTTCACATGCTTGCATACATGCAGGCAGAAAGAAATGCGATCCGGAACTTTTAAACTCCAACTAAGGGATAGGAATCCCAATTTCTAATTCTTTAAAAAATAATACGTGGATGAAGCGAAATGCACATATTTACAAATAAAGTGACTGAAATATTGCTCGCCATTTTCTGGTATTGTTATTGGCACTGCTGTGCTGTGGCCCGTACTACGAAGCGGGGTTACTGGCTTATCGGGGTAACTCGTCGGATTTACATTTTGCCCAGACTACCTTAAATCCG
>JAODKC010000001.1:16045367-16062945 GCA_026777985.1 Mormyrops attenuatus
CCCCCCCCCCCCCCCCCCCCCCCCCCCCCCCCCCCCCCCCCCCCCCCCCCCCCCCCCAGATTTGGTCAGTGAGGTGTGTGCCGGTTCACATTACCAGGTTAATTTAACCTCCTGAGATGTGAATCCCCATTAACAGAAATTAGGGGATTGTTGGGGAGGGGGGGGGGGGGTCTTTGGAAGGGCACATGGGACAGATGGCGATGTGGTGCTGGCTGGTCGGTGCTGATACCGCTGCATCTCCTGTTCAGAAATCAGCACCATCAGTCAGCTTATTCCTTTGATAATTCCAGCCTGTATGTCAGTATTTTCAGGAATTCACTCTTCAACAAAGAGGACGATGAGAATGTTAGTGTGTTTGAGGATGCACTGTGCCATTCTGTCTGATCTGGCATGGTTACAGGAGCTGCTGGAGCAGCAGACAGGGAGGTAGGAGCTGGAGCTTTTGGGGGGCAGGTTCCTCACTCTGGAGATCTTAAGCTATGGAGGCTTCTCACTGTGGAGGTCTTAAGCTATGGAGGCTCCTCACCATGGAGGTCTTAAGCTATGGAGGCTCCTCACTGTGGAGGTCTTAGACCGTGGAGCTCCTCACCGTGGAGCTCTTAAGCTATGGAGGCTCCTCACCGTGGAGATCTTACACCATGAAGGCTCCTCACTGAGGTCTTTTATGCTGGGGATGATCTGCCATTCCTTGAGCCTGGGCCCTATGATCTATGGCCTCCACAAGCAGATGATGAAAGCCGAAGGTTCCAGTTAGACTCACGTTGGATGCCTGAGTGACCGATATCAGGAGGACAAGGTCTGGCTGTTGGTGATTTTTGTAATCTAGCTAAATGCTTAACAGCTTCCAAATGAGAGCAGGATCTAAGCCACCCAGTCTGTCCTCTGTCTGCGTGTCAGATGGGCAGCTTGCAGATGCTGCTGGGTGTGATGTAGCCACGATTCTGTGAACAATTCTGTGCTTTTTAGCTATTGTCTAAATAATCATTAAATATGCAATGAATACTTAAGTTGTTAAATTGAATTTGTAAAATATTTTTACTACAAGTACTAGAATGCTACAAAAATAATTATATCAGAAAAAGTTTTGTATAATACATGTAGTGAAATACATGTGCCCCATCCTGGGTTGTTCCCCACTTTGCCCCCATAGCCTCCGGGACAGGCTCCGGACCCCTTGCAATCCTGAATAGGACAAGCGGTTATAGCAAATGGATGGATAGATAGACATATAGTGAAAAAGTTGGAATGAATGTAGTTTGCTCTTAACATGTCTGTTATTTCTATAAATAGGTATGCTTTTTGTGTACAGTTTTAATTTTGATCAATGGATGTTGACATTTTGCAAGTGGATTTATTTATTTTTATTATGATTATACATATTGTCAGAATAATTTACCTGATCATCTGACATGGGTCCATGTTGTCATCAGAATTACCCACATGCCATGCCTCTGGCCCTGTTGAATGATTTTAATACAAAGTGGGGTAAGTATACTGCCAGTGTTTGGGTACTTACTATGTAAATCATGCAATCGATTAGTCAAGTAATTTTTCAAGTGATAATCTGGAAATATGTAATCACAGGAAAAGCAAACAAAGAAAATTTATAGGTGCATTTTATACAGAATGTTCAGGGAACCATCCGGAATTCCATAAATGACTGTGTAAATGTGCAGATGTAAGTTTACGCCTCCCACGTGTGTATTTACACCGTCCAGCTCCCGTTTGGGGTCACGCACACCTCCTAGCTTCACTGCGTCAGGATACGGGCTCCAGGTGAGTCACCGCACTGTCATGCTGAGCCAACGCACTGCTCACATGGTGAATGGTGTCGCCCCCTCTCCCCCTAAAAAAATCAGGGTCGGGGGGCTGTATCCACTTTGGATTGTCTCTGTGTGTGTGGTGAGTATGCCAGCGGGGTACAGCTAGACCCCCCACCCCCGGCAAAAATCGCTGTTACTTAGAGGCAGGAATTGGCCATGTTTGATGCATTGTCCTCTACTGCCCTCTCATGGCAGACTCTGGAATGGTGATGACATGGTGGGTGATCGTGACCCATCAGTGCCTCCCCTGGCCTTTATTCTGCTTAGAGGTTCACCAGACTTTACGGATTTGCCGTTCATCATCGATGATATGACAGTTTAATTAGTGATGATGTGATCCCTCTGTTTTCATGCCCCCCCCTTCTCGTGTGGGTTTAAGTATGCTGTGAAGTACACACATGCGCACACTCACATGTACGCACGAGGAGCGTGCAAGGGTACAGATGGTCGCCCCACAACAGCGGCTGGCCTGCCGGCCTTTGATGGGTGTGAGTGATTGATTTCAGGCCCGACTGCCTCTGACAGTGTGACTGCAGGAAGAGCCTGCAAGGGCGGGGTCTCCACCAGAAGTTTGGAGAAAGACAGAGCTGGAGACGGATGGAGGGGTGCCTGTTGGCCGCTGGCAGCTCACCAGACCTCATCTCCGTCAGACCGTTAGGGGTCGTCAGTAAACGCCCATTCTATGGGCAGAAGGACCCAGGGACCCTTCCCATCCTGCCTGATTATTATTTTCCGTTTCTTGGTTCGTGACACGCATTGGGTATTAAACCGCACCCCCCTTCCCGCTGGGCCCTGGGTCTGCTGGCCCCTCACATGACGTCGGGCCAATGTGATGGGTAACAAGAATCGAGAGTGGCAGATCAAAACCAGAACGCGGTTGTTTTTAGAGAGGCTACACTCGACCCACTGGTGTGTCCTTGTGACACGTCACTGAGACATATCGCGGTGCTAATCAGAGGCGTGCGGGTCGTCACATCCCAATTATGTTTGCATTTCTAATCACGCGCTTTAATTGCAAAAATAAATGGATCCCGGCCGTCCTCACAATAGTGATGGAATTACCATGGTAATACGCCAGTATTAATCACCACGGCTGTGCGGACCTACATGCAGGTAGAGGGCAGCGTGCTCCCTCATTTGAATAATTAACAGCTTTAAAACGCTGCTCATTCCTGCTCTTAATTGCCTGTTTATTTATGCAACAAACTTCAGCCCATGCATAATGCATTAGATAGTTTTACACGCATTTATAAAATTCTCTCAAATCAAATTACAACGGTACATTTATTTAGGATTAAATTTTAATGCGCCGTGTGACGGCTGCTTTAATTGACGACCTTAATCGCGTTGGCCATCGGCGACGGCGGGTGATAACTCACACTCCCCTCCACTAGGGGGGCCTCTCACCCGAGCTTGGGGGCCTAGGCCGTTTTTTGGGGAGCAAAGTGAGCTCAGAACAGCAGGGGAACAAACTGTGATACAGAAAAATATGCAGCCCTTACTACTGGAATGATAAGACCGACCAGTGGCTGCCAAACGAGGAAAAACGGTCAACAGAGGTCAAAGGTCAGGCAGGAGGAGGAGCACATAGCAGATGCAGTGGGGTAAGGGATGTAGGGGGTGGTGTGCAGGGGGCGGGGTCACTGGAGATCAGGCAGCACCCCCCCACCCCAAACCTGTGGCACTGTGGGGAAGGGAGCCATGCAGTGTTCACCATCACTCAAACCATGCATTTCCATGCTACCATCTGTTGGCTACAAACAGTCACTACAATAGGATGCAGTGTCGTGCCCCAGAAATTACAAACCCACTCCTGACTATGCAGAGGCATCAGGCGTGTGGGGACTAAGGTCCCCCAGGTGGTGGAGTCGAAATAAATACACCCTTCAGCTGAGATTCGTTTTGTTCGGTGCCCACTGCAGTGCACCACTGTTCCTTCTGAAGACTGCACCCCTCCACCACTTTTAACCATCCACACCCCGCTGCTGCATCCCCACGCTGCCCCGTCCTGCTTCACACAGCCACTAATGAAATCCAGCGGTGCTCCTGCAACGGGAGCAGGGGAGCACCCCAAGATGCAGTGCAAGACCAGCACTGGCAGTATGACAGTGAAGTCAGCTCTCCCACAGGTGACAGTTGTGTCACCGTGTCACCAAATCTATCTTCCAGTTCCACAAATCAAGCTGACCCCCACCCCAGGATTTTCCCTGGCTTCCCTCCACAGTGGACCCCAGCAACACTTGTTTTACGCCTCTTCTGTGCTGGGTGCAGGGCGTTTGCTCATGCCCCGGACCCAGTTGCATCTCCCCTGCCAAACCACAATCCCTCAGCTACTCCCAGTCAGAATGACTTTGTAACTCAATCCTTAGCTCACTTATTTATTTATATGGTGCAGAAACCATTGCTGGACCCAGTCGTCCTGATAATATATATTTAAGGCACAAATTGATATTGTTCTAAAGCCAGTTTTATAGGGTTCCCCTAATTAAAAAGGAGTGAAAGATCTGAACAAAAGAGAACAACTGAACACGAACGGCACAGTTGTTGAGGCCATATTTGTGGCATTAATGTATAAGCTAATTTATCATGAATCAGTTTATAGCAGTGTTTTCCAATCCGGTCCTCAGGGACCCAGAGTCGGTCCACATTTTTGCTCTCTCCCAGCACCCAACAACGTAGACTGTGTACAAGCCCCCGAGGACTGTATTATAATTATAATTATAATATTATAATACAGGGAAATACCAGTTTAGAGCTTTGAATTCAGCATTGGAGGAAAGAAACATTGAACATCCCACTGTAACAGACCCCAAGCAGCCCTCCATTAGACACGGACTCAGGACCGATGGGAGTCTCCCTCTGTAATGACAGAGACCACCAACGTCTGGGCAGAGTTGGGGAAATGAGGGGTAATTTCCTGTCCGGCATTCCTGGTTCCTGTGCAGGGCCACTTGTAGCTGCCTGTAAGCCCCAGAGATGGGAACTGGAGTGTGGGTAATGCTTAGTCACCATTATGTGGTCTCAGTTTGGCCCTCTGGGTGCCTGAGCCTCGTCCCTGCGGAGCCACAGCTCATCTGACAGGCGCTGCTTAATGTTTACCCTGCGGCACGCCACCCCCTGCCCCTGTGCCCCTGCGCTGAGTAAAATCCCGCACAGGGGCCGTCCACCCGGCCTACCAGCAGGACGCGACCACCTGCAGGTGCTGAAAATACAGACAGAGGCATCACTCCCCTGCTCGGCCTTCCAGGAATTGCGGAGTGGAAGCACTAATGCAGCCGGTTCACTAAAAGCACCACGGCGGCCCCCACTGATACGGGGTCCTGCCAGGCAGGTGCCCCACCATATAGGCATCCTGAGAGGTGCTGTGAAATGCAGGATAATGGGATGATTCCAGGTGGAGAGGACAGGGATGTGGGGGGGTCTCACAGAGGGTGGGGTGGCTCAGGTTTGGGGACTTGCACCATGAGGCTGTATTAATCCACGTAATGCCAGACATCTCGCTTGAAATGCCGCCCACCCCCCAAAAACCATCACCTCATGGACTGTGATTAGACAATGACCCCCCTCCCACAATCAGGAACTGCCTGAGCTTCCGGAAGGTACTATGAAGACCAACTGCCAACCTCTGGGATGAGGAAGTGACTCGCTCACTTTCTCCCTGTTGGTGGGATAGCAGGGCAGCTAATGACCTCAGGTATGGAAGCTCTGTGTCTGAGCAAATGAGGCCCAATTAAACTGCAAGCCAAATTCCCACCCTCCGTCTCTTGCCCCCACCACAAGCCTGCAGGCCTGGCCGTACTGGCTAGTTTGGGTCTCAGTGACCTGGTAGAGAGTGTTTTACAGAAAAAGGTGGGGGGCATCTGTAGGAGGAGCCCTGGGTTGTTCAACACCTGGCCACTGGGGGGGCGATGGAGGGAAACTTCTGGGTCCTTCACAGCACCCCCATCTGCGCCTGTCAGGGAGATAAAATGACAGAGCAGAATATCATCATTAAATATGTAATAGACCCCGGTGATGTCACACAGGAGCATGAGTGGCCTTTCCCTCACCCCGCTCTGCAGTGACTCCAATTTCGGTGGTCGGGGGGGTCATCTGTTCGCCAGTGACGCTGTGTCCATCTATCTGACGTGTTTATCCGCGAGTCTGTCTGTAATGGAAATGACACAGCCTGCTGAAAGGCACCGGCGGTGCCCTCTAATACGAGGTTGTCACCAATCATGCAGCAGGAAATATTCATCCTCGCAGCCGGAGCAATTAGCCACATTTCCTGTGAGGGCCGTCGCAGCGTGATTCTCCTTCTGAGAATCAGTGATTAATGTCGTGCTTATTAATCGGGGCTCATCGTGTCTTTGTGAGCTTCGAAGGAGATGCTGGTTTTCAGGGGATCTGTGGAGGTGGTCAGCTTCGCCTGCCATGGCCCCCGGGGACGGCATCCATGCAGGGGACCAGAGCACTGAAACACCTCGATCAGGACTGGCTGGCTATCTTCGTGAAGAGGCCGTCGCGCACTGAGCCGCTCTGACGGGGACGTCCACCATATTGGTGTTAACATTTAAAAAACCATCGCTGACGTCCAGACGGCGCCCCGGCACGTCCGCGTTCACTGCGTGCTGACCTTGGCCGCCCTGACGCCCTGGCATCCATCAGGTGTGGGAATCCCAGCCAGTGGGAGCGACCGCTTCGCCGTCTGGCCGGATCAGCTGGATTACTGAATAACAAAGGGGAACCATGCCTAGCATTGGCCGCGTGATGGATGGATCACCCCTGCTGATTTTTCAGTGCCCTCGCTCGTTCCTGAGCGCTTGGGGTCAAATTTCAGGCCCCAGTGCAGATGCGTGATGTCCCCTCCATTATCAGGGGCCAAATCGACATCCACACACCCATCTGTCCGTCACCAGCATATTGGAAGTCTTCCTGTAAAATGAATCACCTTAAACCTGCATAATAGACACCGCCGGTCAGGGCCATGCAGTATTATGCTGGCTGCTACCTCAGCTGGTGTATTATCGCTATCGCGGAGATTATGGTTACACTGTCTTGTCTGTAACTTTGCTGGGGTTCAGATACAGAACTGATACAGGGAGAGCAGCGGTTTACTGCAGGCCCCTTCATATCCCGTCTAACTTCATAATCACTCCGCCAGGGTGTTTCATTTGCTTCCTTGTCGTCTGTACAAGTGCAGTGAAGAACTCGCCCGTGCGCCTCCATGCAGACTTTATCAGCATATAACGGGGAAGCACAATAAATACAAAAATGCTCAGGGTCATGCAGCAATGTACATGCAACATACAATGTGCATGTAAAATACAGTAACACACAGCAAGCTGCATGAGGTCAGAGCGGTTAGAGTGGTTAATAAATGAGCATTAGCACAAAAACCCGTGGGGAGCTGGGGATGGGGGGGCGGGGGGGGGTGCGTCAAGAGAACAGATCCTGAGGGCAGATCGTGCTTTAGTGCTTTCTAAGTGGGTCCATACTTACTGCTCTCAGGACATTGATTCATCTCCCATTTTTTAAAAATGAATACATATCAAATGTTAAAGTTTAACTAAATTCAGCAAAACAGAAATGATGACGTAAATAATAATTTCTTTAATGTATTTTTTTTATTATATGCGAAAATGAATTGTTGGGGTATTTTATGCATGTATTTCAGCTTAGATATTTTTAGATTTAAAAGACTGAATTTATTTTAATGCATGAAATAAATACATATCACAAACATACTAACAGATCCAGTGAAGCAGGAATGAGTATGTGTTAATATACATAATAAAACACAGGCCAGTTTCATTTTCGTACTTATCATGTTCAGATTTTATTTAGTTGCGCAGAACAATACACCATTAGTCTTATCAGACCAATTTTTTAAAATATATTTCACAAGAACAATAAAAATATAAACCAATCTAATTCAGATATCATTTTCATTAAGATGCAAATAATGTGATAGTTTGTGCAACATATATGACTTGTTAAAAGGAATATTAAATATATATCCAAATTCAGTTAAATATCTGAGCTCATAAAAAATTGTGGCCATTTTTGTATGATTAGTCGCTTTGGATAAAAGCATCAAATAAGTGAATAAATGTGAATGTAAATACAAGATTCCAAATTGCCATTCTGTGCACATGTCTACCATGTTTTGCACAGATACAGGAGACTGGTGTTACATCTTCTCTTAACTAATAAATT
This sequence comes from Mormyrops attenuatus, assembly GCA_026777985.1. NCBI lineage: Eukaryota > Metazoa > Chordata > Actinopteri > Osteoglossiformes > Mormyridae > Mormyrops > Mormyrops attenuatus. The sequence goes on from JAODKC010000001.1 coordinate 16,053,389, forward strand.
GTCTTTCTCTCTAAAGTCTGGACAACACCAGGCGTCATCTGAATAAAATTTAAAAAGTCGATGTGAATCTGACAGACAGTCTCATAGAATTAAGCAGCTGAATTAGATGCTTTAATTGCCTGAAACGATCACACTATTTCGTTACATACTAAATGGGGTATGTTCTATCCAATTTTTTTTTTCTTTTACTCGTTGATCCTCGGAAGCTGGACCCCGCCATCGATCCGCAGATATTTTCTGTATCATATTGTTCTTTTCAGAAAGCCGTGAGTGATTACTATTATAATTTGCCACACACAAAGACCCCAGGGGGCCCCCAGGCGGTGTCCCTTTAAGACTGCCCGTGCCTTTAAAGGCCTCGTCGGCACTGTGAAATTCGTCCTTGCTCCTCACTAGTGAAACACACAAAGCACTCATTTTGTAATGCCGGGGATGCCAAGTCCCCACATCCAGTACCAAAATCCCAAAATGGAGATGTCTACCCCGCTTCCTTTTTGTGTCTAACTCAGAAATCTGGGCTTGCAGCGCCCTCTATTTGACAATGTGTGCACTGCACCTTAGGCTAGAGGCCCTTGAACCAGGCTGACTTGTTCCATGACGCCTTTAACAGAAAGTGTGAAACTTCTTCAAAGTTACCTTGGACCACAAGCACCCCCCAGCCCTGCCACCCCCTGCCAACAGTTAAAAGGGCCAGGTCCCGAAACCCTGAGGCAGGTTGACCTGTGGACGGGACATTGGGGCCCAGAGTCCAGGCCCAGCGGTGTCCCACCTCCACTGAACCATGGCTGCAGATCCACTCCGGGGGGGCAGACAGAGGGAGCTTTGAAAAATGACACCTTTGTTATTTCAAGTGTTGGGGCGGATTATGGCCCGCAGATGGCCTGGGGCCCGGGGCCCGGGGCCCGCATCGCCAGACGCAGATGGAGAGAGGCAAGCCTTTGAACTTCCCGGGGGGGGCCTCCGATGTTCTGGCTCTGGGCCTCACTCGGGAACAAGCCGGTCCATTGTGGTCACAGCAAGCCCCCCCACATCCGCCCGGAGCAAGCATACAGAGACACCATAATGCTACTTAGCCGTCTGGTACAGAAGATGGCCAGTAGGTTCGAGCCTCACTGACCCGGTTAAACAGCCTCACTTACTTTACATGTGGCTGAGGTTTAAAAGCAAGTGACTCCATCAGCACCATCGATGGCTTCCTGCTCTTTAGCTGAGATATTTCCTCACTCCACCTGGCCGGATTTATAACACTCTCAAGGGACATCAAAGCCAGTACAGCTCTTTGCTTGTCTTCGTCAAACGTTTTGCTGGTCATGTGGACACTGAGACGCAGCTCAGAAGAGGGTTTGAGCAAGCACGGACAGCAGCACCGGTCCTCTGAAGGACCGCGTGCATTTGACCGGCATCCATCACAACCGCAGTTCCAGCAGTGCCGGTGCTGCACTGTGGAGCAGCTGCATCCAGGGAGGCTCCGCCTCTAAACGGATGCTACGGCTCTGTTACCCATTGTAATCACACTGAACACTATCACCATCACTCGTTACCCATCTGAAACGAACTTACTTACACTACAAAATAAAGGCACTTAGTAGTCACTGTGCTCCGGTCATTCCGCTTTGCCTCCCTTTGTAAGGGGCACCCAAACTCGTTTTTTTTTTTTTGGTGAAGATTCGTGTCTGATGCTAATAACACGTGGCATCATCGTCTGTGCCGCATGAAGAATGACCCCCCACCCCAACACAGCTCTTCATTGTCAATGTCCTATGTATGTGGGGGGGGGGGGTCTGGGGTGAAAGGACAGGAGGGACAGGACAATTACCGGAAGCTGCATTTCTGCCATAAACTGCCGTATTGCCCCCTCCATTTTCTGTAAGATGCTCAAGACCTTCAGCATGGAGGCATGTTACGCCAGAATATGGCTGGAAGGTACAGATTCTTGGTTTAATGTGACAAATTAATTCTCTGTGTCTTACTGCCATGGTAGTAATTTTATATTAGGTTGAATTTCTGAACATATTCAATATGTACACATTCAAGCCACTTTAGAACTGAATGAAATGCTTTACAAATGAACGACTGCAACTGATATTAGAGCGTTTACGAGTTAGCGCTAATTTCTTATGGCATGTTTTACTTGTAGATGGGTAAATTTCTTATTTTACTATGAACATGGCTTTAACAGAATAATATTTTGATGATATTATAATGGCTGTCTCTATTTTGTTGGCATGATGGTGGACTTCCCAAGACAGTGATGTTTCTCCTGGGTTTTGAAATATTAGGAATGATTGACTGCTAAGATGAATGATCCCCAGGAATTTCCAAAGCTTTGCAAATGTCTCTAATTACATCTTCCATCTGGGTAAGGCCAGTCTGGAACAGGTTGGGAAATGAAAAGGAGGGTAGGAAAAAGGAAGGAGGAAGACAAGAGGAAAGCAGAAGAAAGGGAGGAGGAATGGAGCTTATCAAATGGGTGGCTGTATATTTAGTGCATCAGATAAAAAACTGAATACATTTATAAAAACCAAATATGTTTGTTTCTCCTGGGCTCTGAAATACTAGGAATGACTGACCTGCTTGGTGAATGTGAAGATGGATGATTCCCAGGATTCTCCAAAGCTGATTACATCCTCCATCTGGGTAAAGCCAATCTGGAACAGGCTGGGAGCTCCAAGTGGGAGTGTTAATCGTGTCAGAAATAGACACACACCTCGCTTTGTGTCTGTTTGCGAGGCGTCCCTTTGTAATCAGGCTCATATGCAGATGGTGACACATCACGACTGCAATTCAGGCACCTACAGCCATTGCAAAATGGGCATGGAAACCCGAGGAAGTGGCTGGCGTTGTGTCCTCTGCCACGATAACTCACCATCATCTGCTGCCTCTCGGCCCATGCTTCCTCTGACATCCGTGACGCCTTGGAACTGGTATCCAGTTGTGTCTGGATTAAATCCAAAACAATTATGAAGTTGCCTTGGCAACTGGTTCCAGGAGCCTTAGTGAGGCGTGCCGTCCATCCCTGCTCCTGGCACAGAAAGATAGCAGGAATCCAGTAGGAAGACTGAAGAAAGAAAGGATGAAGGCAGGAGGAAGACAAGAGAAAGTAAGAATGAAGGCAAGAGGAAGACAGGAGAAAGGCATAAGGAAGGGAGGAGGAAGATGAGAGGAAAGCAGTTGGAAAACAGAGGAAGACATGAGGGGGCAGGAGGACGGGGGGAGGAAGACAACAGGAAAGCAGGTGAAGGGGGGTAGCAGGAGGAAGATTGGATGTAAGCAAGAGGAAGACATGAGGAAGATGGGGTAGCAGGAAGGGAGGAGAAAGACAAGAGGAAAGCAGGAGGAAGGGAGGATGAAAGCAGGAGGAAGGGAGAAGGAAGACAAGAGGAATGATGAAGGAAGTGAAAAGAAAGGGAGGAAGATAGCAGGAGGAACGCATTACACCCTAAGGCTGGGTGGAGGTGTCTGTGTTTACTATAAAAAACACAGCAAATTTATATAACAGAGCTATGCTGTGCGATACTGAGGTGTGTATGAAGAAACCCTCATTCAGCCTACACAGACACACTAGTGTACCAGCACACCAGAACCTGGACATGTGGCAACTGGGGTGTTTTATGAACGCATTTGGTGTTTTTACTGTCTGGTGTACAAAATATACAGTCAGCCATTTGATAGCCTCGGAAAACATCTGAACATCAATGGTCCATGGGTAGGCCAACAAAGCAGATAGAGAAAAAAAACACACACAAGACAAACATGCCATGTTGTTGGATTTTTTAGCATGTGCACGAAATAAAGTATATAAGGAGCTCTTTCAAACATTTATTTAATATTTCTGAAAAGGTGCAGAAATGTCGGGAGAAACCAGAGCCCCACTGTTTTCAAAGGTCACTTATCATTCCATGTGTTTAAACAGTTGGTGTTTTTTAACAGAAATCGTTCCTAAGTAGGTAGATGCTTTTATTTTGATTCTGTCAAGATAAAAACGGACCTCCTGGCCAGTGGTACTGGCCGGAGCGTTGGCTGGTCGGCACAGATAATGTGAGTGCATATAAATATAAATATATAGGGAACAGCTGCAGGGTGACCAAAGATGCTTTGAATTAGAAGTTCATAATGTCAGCCCCAAGAAATACTGTTGTTTGTATTAAATTATGGCTATTTTACAAAGACGTCAAAATGTTTCGCTAGATATTTGATCAAACCCTCATATATTTTATATAGGGCTAGGCCTATAATATATAATTAGGCAGAGAATTGAATGAATGATAAGCCTAATAATAAGGCTTCAGCCTTTTTACTTGATCACTTCCCAGTGAAAGACTTCTGGACTAAAGCAATTCGTATCAGATCAGTAAAAATGCCCGTTTTACATTGGACATCTGTCACATTCACCTTGTGGTTATAGACAAACAAATCGCATTCAACACATTCGAACAGCAAGTTACACACAGGCAAACCTAGTGAGTTTCATATTTTCAATTAGGCGTTCAGAGAATTTTGGGGGGAAGGTCAAACCATAAAATTGCCAAATTAGTGTTAAACTAGATGCAAGAAATGCTATTAGTAATTTATTAATTAAACATGCCTCCGCTGTTATGCCGTCCAATCTGCCCTGCAATTTTCATTTATTCTCGTTAGAGTATTCCAGAAAAATCAATAATTGTGTTCTGGGGAATCATTTATTATTTAAATGAGTCCTAATAAGCCTTCTGCTGTCATTTCAGCTGGGTAGAAATTTGATTCATTTTTGCATGTTCAGACACTATTTTCGTCCTCCGTCTCTGAGCCAGATGGGAGGATTTCTGTTCTTTATTGGACACTGTTCACCACCTCCGATTCCAAAGCATTTTACTGCCATGATGTTTGATTTATTTTACAGCGATTTTATCATTGTCCAGCAGTCGGGGCTATGTGTGGGTGTTTTTCTTAGTTGCTCATTTGCTTTGCCAGACGAGGGACGCGTGAAGTAACCTGCAGACGAAGGGTTGTATGTATAAAACGGGTAATGTCAGTCCCGGCTGGGGGAGTTCGTGTTATTATAAATGTGTCCAAAACAGCACGAGTTTATCTCAGCGGTTCAGAATACGGTGTTTAGTTCACTTCTAGACGCCATATATATATATACAGATGTACAGTAAATACCAGTATGTTTCCTTCATGTGCATTAAATATGACGAGTTTATACTATATTCTGACCAATCATCAAACATGTGAGTATAGAAACGAACTTCGTTGAACCACCAACAATGTCAATAGCAAAAGCTAATCGCAGACTGGGCGAAATTCTCTTGACATTAAACTATTATTATTATTATTATTATTATTATTATTATTATTAAACATCTATTGCTGGGTTTGTCCATATAGAAGGACAGCCTACCTAATAGTCACAAGTCTTCCCTCAGTGGTATAACAGGTTGACCAGCAAGTCAAAAACAACTATAAGTCACATACTGCCACCTACAGTCATAGGTGGCGTTTGATGTTTACACTTTGGGGAGGGGGGGCCAAAAAAATACCCCGCATCCTGCTTACCTTATTTATTAACGCAAGTATTTGATGCACACGAAACCTATTATTTGTCTGCTTATAGGGTGCCAGCAAACCACCTATGCAAAGGACCAAAATACCCGCATAGAACATAGCGCAGTGCCGGTTTTACCAATTAACTGCAATTTCGGCTCTGGCGACTGGGGAAGGGGAACTACACTCCACCCACCCACCCCCCGACCTCCCACCCCAACCCTATTCCTACAGTGCTGGACAGTGAAATATACAGATTTGTACTTTTACATAATTAATTGTTGGGTATAATTTGGCTACCAGCCAGAGCTATAGATCGATCAGCAGTTTCCCGATACCTGGGAAACTTTTAGAGCATAATGGTCAAAACGGCTTAAATTGTATCAAACGTTTCCAAAAATTGCATAAGATGTCGCGGCATTGTTTTCATATTTCACCACAGAGACACCCCTAGGTGTGAAAATGAGGAACTGTACTGCTTTGTACTTAATACGATGCTTTAAAAAGCAAGTGCGAGAATATCTCAATTTGCTATAGTATCGCTAGAGGACACTGTCGGACGAAATTTTACAATATTTTAAACGGTACCGACCCCCTATTCGGTTTTACATGCGTGACTATTTATTCAAATAATTAAAATAGAAATTAATTTATATTAGGTCTATTGTAATATTATTTACAAGGAATTATACTAACAGCAGTACTATGCAAAGCTGAATATGACTCAGCAATCAGGAAAATGAACGCTGTCCGGATGACAGTTCTCGGGGGGAATTCAACCTCCTTTATTGAATACGGGTCGACCCAAATAACGCCAAATGTGCAAACTCGACTGAAAGAGTGTGGGGAGAGATCTCTCTTTGGAAATATCGCATTGCTTTCCCACCCAGAACCGTTCTACTTTGATGTACTTTTCCTAAGTGCTTTTGTCTCTCGCTCTTTTTCTCGGAATCGCACCCTTTATCCCGAACTGCCCTGACATCATAGGGACCGGAATGGTAACCACCACGCAACATCCGGGCACTTTAGGCCCCCGCCCACACTTCGTGAAATTCGACCAATATGATTACAGAAATCTCGGCGACCCCGCCCCCTAACCGTGAGAACCGACCAATGGGACCACAGTAAACATCACGGTTCCGGCCCGTCGTGGGAGTCCCGTTATAGTGGGAGGAAGGTCCGGGAGGGAGGTCGCTGGTTCGCTTTCTCACCCAGGGCTCAGGTGAGTGTGAACCGGCTGCAGCCTTAACCTCAGTAACCGAGCAGCGTCGTCTCTTATTATTTTCTATTATCATTATCTTTCTAAAATTATTTTTGTCATTTGTTTGTATTGCCTTATATGCAGCGGTAGCAACCCCATCATGGGCGTGTTTCCGTTAGTGATATAAGCACATAGTGGTTTAAATAATTACCTACATAATCTAACCATCTCATTATTGATTTTGTTCACTTTCGTGTTGTTTTTGCCTTATGTGTAAGCCACTAAATGGGGGCTATGTAAGACTACATTTCCTGCAGGTGTTTAAAACATAATATTTCCAAGCAGTGTAGCTGCGTAATGGTCGGTGTCTTGTTTCCTATTTATGGCGCTGGACGACACTGATAACTTTTCATATCTTTAAGCGGTTTTAATAGTACACAGCAATATGGTTTGTGCATTTGTCAACGATGTAAATATGTTTCTTGTATTACAGTTTTTTATTCTGAATTACTAAAGCACATTTCCTGAAACGTTCCATTCTTTTCTCAAAACAGTAAACACAAAGCCCAATTTTCAAACTACATTCACAAAACCTTGGACTCGTCTTGCAAAATCGAACAATCTACTCAAAACACTGCTTTCAGATCATGCATCAAGCCAGTTAGTACATAAACATTACTGAGTAGTCATTACACACTTGAGTTGAAAAATCGGAAACCAAAGGCTTATAGTAAAAAAATGTTTAGCAAGAATGTGTGTATACAGTTATACTTAAAGCATTATGTAATGTTTACAGTACTCGATTCTAAAAAAAGATACTGTAAAGGACAAAGTAAAACATCAAAACGCATATTACAGTAAAGAACATTCATTCTGGCTCATCACTATGTCTCAAGGCTGGGTCAGGGCAGAGAACTTCACCTGCATCACAGGAAATGCTCTCCCTTGCTGAGCGATACGGGAAGAATCCGCAGTGTGACCCAATCGTACCTTTACGTCGAAATTCAACTCACCTTCGTTTTCCATCTTATAGTCCCTCTTTGGCTTCTTCTCATGTTTAGAAACATGTGTGAACAGTTTTGAGTCATTGTGCTCAAATGATGACTATTGTGTGCTAATATCTTTTCTGTTTTGCATCAAAGTTCACCATTGTGCAAGATCTGTTTTGATGAATCCGCACATTGTTTAGAGATTTGCGAAAAGGATGACTTGCAAATTGTGCCTAACTAGGTGAATGTTGTTTAAAGCTTCGCCAAATGTGACAGAATCAATAAATTACTTTTAGCAATTGACGGATTTGTTCCAATAAGGAGGTTTAGTGTTTTAGTAATTCAGAAATACTGTAACTCAGCGCTTTGATTTTAGTCGCACAGCGTGACACATTGATTTGTATATACACGTTACTAATAAATCCCGCAGGTGATTTTTGAAAGTGATGGTGCCATAGTTTTGGGTGAATCAGTACTGCCTTTCCGTTAAATGTTTATTGTTTTTCTTGCTTTCTGGAAAATGGTAAAATAAAAACACTTTGATGAAAAACGCGCACGCCAATTTAAAAATTGCAGGATTCGTGGGAACGGCCGGTAGATGGCACCAAAGCTGCGTGTTTGAATCCGAAAACAAGACGCACCCACAAGCGGCATATATCTGTTTATGTTTAATACTATAATTAACTATGGATTTGCTTATGGTACCAACTACCAAATGCCAAAAATAGCCTTTTCAGTCTGTGCTGTATTTTAATTTATTTCACTCTACAGTTTTTAATCTTATGTGTGTAGAATCTTTTAATAAGATGCTCCTCTCTGTCTCCCCCCACCCTGACGTTACCAGCCATGGACATGTACATGATGCCCAACCCCCCCATGCCTGGTGTCCCCCCAGGTCTGGAGTACTTAACACAGGTTGGTGTGATACTTGTACCTGTTTGAGGCTGTCACTAACGTTACAGGATGTTATCTCACTGGGAAATTATATTACCTGTTATCTGTTTAGATGCTGGACTGCACAAACGAGGGCAATGCAGATAAATATGTTAAATATAATCACAGTAATGCATTATGACGAGGTAAATATGGATCATAGAATCTGTAGGATTACATTGTCGGCATTTTTGAGCTCAGTGATGGTTAGCGGTGTTAATGCTGTCGTTCAAATGTTACATGTAAATAAAATGTCTTCCTTCTTCATTTGCCCACATAGGTTGACCAGCTGCTTATAAAACAAAGGGTCGAACTTATCGAAGGTATGTTTCTACAGAAGTATGAGTGTGCTGGACATTAACTGTGATTTGACGTTTTATGTTTGTCTGGGATGTTTTTCATACGACAGTGTATCTGTATACACTGTTGAACAGCAGTATTCAGTTCTTCGAGGTCAGCCCCACCCCTGGTTATCGGACACCATTGTCTGCCTGTATCTCCCTCCTTCCTGGGTTTTACGTGCTCCCCTGGCTTGACCACCCCACACCCCCTTCACAGCCCTCGCTGGCTTCGAGAGCAACAATAAGTACGAGATCCGCAACTCCCTGGGCCAGAACGTGTTCTTCGCGGTGGAGGAGAACGACTGCCTGAGCCGGCAATGCTGCGGTCCGCTGCGCTCCTTCACCATCCGCGTGTTCGACAATTTCGGCCACGAGGTCATAACCATCACGCGACCCCTCAAGTGCACCTCCTGCCTTTTCCCCTGCTGCCTGCAGGAGGTGAGCTAATCTCAGGACAAGATATTATATATACCAATTGTATAGTATAGTATAGTATATATCCTCCTGAGACCCGGGCCATTCATTTGTGTCCTCTGTAGTGGACATTTTGTTTTTGCATCTATCTTTTCA
>JAODKC010000001.1:16067144-16079996 GCA_026777985.1 Mormyrops attenuatus
TAATAAATATTTTATAATTGCCGTGGGGCCTCCTACTATTCGGGGGTGGTTGTTGGTTGGCATTTAATCTGGTGTGCCAATGTTGTTTCCATTAGAAAAGCCCTTAACCCCCCCCCCCCCCCCCCAAAAAAAATGGGTACTGGATTAATGGCTGGCTCTGGGCTCTGACCCCCACATTTTGCTTATAAATGGGTGCCAGAACCGTGGCCTGCATTTTGTGAAATGCGCATGAGATATTAACTGGACTGTTAGCCCCTACCCCTTTCTGTTCTGCTCTATTATCTCAGCGGATGGTTATAACTGTAAAGCTTTCTTCACTTTGGGTTTGGTTGGTGTTACAGATGCGGATGACATTTGAGGGAGTCTCTTTTGAAGAAGTCTTTCTGTGAGTCACACTAGTGTGATGTCAGCTTTGACCTCTGACCTCAGTAGCATCTGTTACAGTGCATGTATTTGCTCTTGCCTGGGTAAAATGTGCACAGGTCTTGGTGACTTCTTCACTAACCTGCTTTGAATGGGTGACAGTAATTTGCTTTGAAAGCGCCATAAAAAGCTATAACAGCTGTTCTTGTCCTCTCTCCTGTCCTATGCATTGCACTGGGTCTCACACTTAAATAACCTGGGGGGTCCTGGCTAGGCAGTGTTCACCCAAGCTGTTTGAGCCGAAAGAAAACTGTGAGAGAGAAAAAATCAATAATCCCCTAATAATCTCTGTATTTTTCTCAAGGCAGGGTGGGGCCCTGATGCTCGCTACAGTCTATACATTAATCCACCTCTGGAAATGTGAATTATCAACACAGTTTTAGGGTTGCGCCATTTCCTGGTTTTTTTCCTGTGCCTCGCGTTGACCTCTGAGCAACACCCCCTCCCCTCCCGCTCCCCACCAGGGGAGCGTGGGGGTTTAGTTCAAACAGTGCTGCATTTCGTTAGCTTAGAATTCCCTGTGTTGGGAAATTACAGATGCTTGGGAGTGTGGATGTTTCTCCAGCCACTCGAGTGCTACAGCTTGAGGCTGATCTCTGCATCGCGCCAACGCCATGGCTTCCACAAGTGACCTGCGCCGTCTCCAGTATTTATACTTACAGCAATTGCTCTGCCAAAATGTGATGCATTCAGTCGTTGAATCATACAATTGAAACGGGAAGAAAAAGCAAACATTTAACAAAGTATCCATTTATCGAGTCCTGGTTACATTTGTGCTGCTCCAAACTTCCCATAGACAAATCTGGAAAAATATCGAGCCCCTACAAAGTCACTTTGTATGCTTTCTCCCTTCTAAACTTAGTGTCTATACTTTTTACTTCAGTCTTGTACAAATTAACTTAATGGGGGTGAGTGAAATGGCCATTGTCATCCTGAGTGTTTTGTAGACCTGTTGCTACAATGCCTAGGGTGGGTTACTTAATGCTCGATATAAAAAGCTTCAGTTTCAATCAGCGATATAAGTACAAGAGGAATGTATGCTTTCTTCGCTCCCATAAAAAAATGAATGCTACCCAGCGGACCAGTCAGAGTTCCTGCGCTCTGCATTGTATGTAGCTACATTTCTGGGGAGGTGCATGTCAGGCTATGTGTGGGGTCCACGGCTACGCCATACTTACAGTGATTAGATGCGGAAGTAAAGATCAGCCTTTACTGCCCCCCCCCCCCCCCAAAAGGCCCTTAATGAACTGGAGGTCGGCTGGGGATCCAATCAGAAGATTAATGGGGGATGAAATGTGCTGGGGGGGTTGGTCAGTCTCTGAAGCCAATCCATGCGGGTTTGGCTACGGAAACCGAGCGTCTGACATCCCTGATTCTACAAAGACTGGATGTGTTCAAATTCATCCCCCCTTCCCCTAGCCTACTCCCCCTCCCTGCCAGCCCAGTGGTGCAGGGGCTTGGGGTTCCATGAATCCTTTATTTATGTTATCCCAGCATTTCACACTGGAGTGTCCTCACTGTGTAAACAGAGCCTGACTGATGATTGGGCTGCAAGCACTAACATCACAGCACACTGGGGATTCATCCACGCTCTCCTGCCCATCTCCTAGGTGACTGTCTTGAGCAGAAGCCCAGAAATGGTGCCGGTAAACGGCATCCCAGTCAGACTTTGATTTTGTGCAGCTGGGAGCTCTTGCTAAGAGAGTGCGGGTTCGTCACCCAGGTATGAAACAGCTGCTTAAGCTGGGATACTTCTGGGATACTGGCGTGTCCTGTTGTGTATGGGTGAAGAGTATAAAATTTCAGAGAGTGCTAACGTAAAAGTGTCTGCTAGATGTTCAGGGACATATGGGAGCATGGTGTGTGGCTCAGTGGGTTATTGTGGTTGGAAGGTCGTTGGTTCAAGTCCCAGGATAGGCAGAGTGATTTCACCATTGGGCCCTTGACCAAGCCTCTTAACCCTAATTGCTCCAATGACTGGATGTCCCCTCTTTCCTCGAAAAACAAAAGTACATTGCTTTGGATAAAAGCATCACCTAAATAAACAAAATGTAAATGTGCAGTTAGAAATCGGCATGTGGATGGTGTCACCGGTCACCACCCTGAACTGTTTACGATGACCGGTAATGTATGAGGTGATGTACAGGGCTGCAACCATCTGGAATTTCCTGTGCTGATGTTAAATGCTCACTATGCAAATCAAGGGCCTCGCAAACATCTGTGTAAACGAAAGTAAGGGGGGATCCAAACAGAGCTAGGGGCCTGAGAATGGACTCGTTCCTCGCTGCCTCTCAGAATCCTCCACTAAGCCTGCGGAGTGGAGAAATCGTTTTCTCTGTTTACATCTAGACCGCACACCCTACTGTTAAGAAGCATGTAATTGACTGCCATTGTCTTGCTTGCAAAGCACATTCCTTGCAGGGGGGGGGCAGATCTAGCTGTTACGACGGCAGGGTATAAAAGGATGATTTTCCAGCCTGTGATTTCAGACTTGGCCCTTCTGATCGCTGGCGGAAGATCGTTTGTGATTTTGTTTTATTTTTTTTAATCTTCTGTTAGCAGGGGAGTCTCTCAGTGAGCTCTCTAAAGTCTGGTTAAGTTTTGCTCTGGGCTGTCGACATCCTGGATCTGTCAGCATGAATCAGACATTAAAGCAGAATTTCATTTAGGCTGTGCGGAGCCAGTATCCCAAGCTACTGACGCAGAGCAAAAAGTGAATGAAATTCCTGGAAGTACTTTCCCTCTACACTGGAAATTATCGACTGCGCTGCATTGGACATTGAGAAGTGGCCCGTTAGCATACTTTGGGGGTGGGGTTAAAAATGGGTGTGGCTTAAAAAATGATGGATTATCAAGGAAAGTATGGAAGAAGAATGTTCTGCATCAGTTCAGGCCAGTAATTAAACTTTAGTTTGATGATTAAAGGATGCTTAAAAAAACTATTTTGGGGAAGCAATTATGGCAATTATGGTGGAGTTTCAATTGGGGTTAGGCAGGCCTGGCATCCTGGAAGCGTGACTCACCATCGCAATTGGAGAACCGAACACTGGTTCGTCTGTAGGCACCACGTTGACAGCTGGGTGCCATGGCACCCTCTGTGGGCCGGGTCCCACCATTGCAGCCTGGACCTCCAGGCCTGTGCCTCATTGAGTCACAGTAATTTGCCTGAAGTCACGTTCAGGCCTGCGTACCAGATAAATACAGAGAAACACCAAGCTCATAAATTTACGGGAATTTATGGGAAGGTGACTCCGAAGATCCGTTCCTGTCTCCAAGTGCCAATATTTATGCAATATGCAAAAGAACTTCAGAAAATTCCGCCCAACATTGGCAAACGTTTCCGATTGTCCAGGTTCAGCTCATACCCAAAGCTAACAGGTTAAAACCTCTTCTCTCACTCACACCCCCTGTGTCTCTCTGCCGTCTCGCTCAGGGAGCGGATTGAGGGAACGGTCTCACATCTGAGCTGCTTGGGCTTCTCAGAGAGCAGCCAGAGATGCTGCCGGCTCTGAGGTTATATAGAAGCCGCCGGCAACATGTACTATTACACAGACGTAACGATGTAATAAAGTGTGGATCTGCAACATAAAGTGCAGCTTTATTCCTGTCTGCTGCTCAGCTGTGCTGCCGCTCCGTTTCTGAGGCAGATCACAGAACATTCTCACACAGCTGCTATAGATAAATCACATGTGTCATGATGAGGGGAGAGTATATCATTGTATGAGTGTGTCATTTCACCAAGTTTCCCCCGCAGTGGATATGTCGCCGTCTGGTCACATCTTGCAAAGATCTTTCACAAAGGAGATGTTCTGGGCTCTTGAATTAAGATGTCGAGGTGATGGATTTTCTCTGTCTGCAACAGTGAGGAGGAGAGCTTGAAGATGCCATTCTCAAAATGGAAAAACTGGGCCAAGAAACGCAGCCAGCCTGTGCGGGCACCTTCAGCCCGTACTGCAGCTCCATGTGCTGGGGTCTCTGCGTCGCCATGCCTCTGTTTCAGTCACACGCTAAATTGTCCCCAATGTGTTTTTCATTTTACACGGTGATGCTTTAGCATTTATGTCCTCCTGGGGCTATAAAGTGGTCATTAAAGTTTAAAGTGTACATCTGTGTATTTTGGTTTCATTGAACATGTAATGAAAGTGACAAATGTTTGGACAGTTAAATCAGTGTGAGTATTCATGTGAGTACAAGTGTGAGTATGAGTATTGTGTCAGTATATCAGCATGAGTATGTGTGTTAGTATGAGTATTGTGTGAGTATAAATACCAGTTCATGTATCTGTAGGAGTATCAGAGTGAGTATCCATGTTGAGTGTGAATATCAGTGTGTGTATGAGTATCATTGTGAGTATTACTTGAGTCCCACTGCAAGATGTTCTAGCTCAGAATTTTATCCCAGTACTTCAAACCTATGCAAAAATTTGCTGGATATGTTCTAGGCAAGCACGTTTGTGTGGCGCACAAGCCAACCCCCTTTGGTGGGTTAAGCAGAGGCTGTATTTGCACAGCATGCCCCAGACCTCTACTGTGCAGTGCTGTGTCTCCTGAGAACTTCATGTCTGTTTTCTGCTGAGAGGAGAAGCTCTGCCTTTGGTCCAATGAATCTGCATTTTGCTACAACTATTGATGGAAGGTGAATCTGTTCATCAATTTTCTGGTTTTCCGAGTGGCATCAGAAGAAGCCATCCCATAATACAACACCTCTGAGTAGCATCACCACGGTACACGCGGATGCTGTTATAGAACATTGCTGTACTATAAGTGTACTACACAAGGGCGCCATTAAACGGATGAATGTAACTTTTAAGGAAATGCAGTTGAAACGTATATAAATCAGATTAGACAAAATGTGGAAAGATCTCAACAAACAAAAAGCTGATGTTACGTTTATTGTTTTTAATTAGCCAGCCAGTTATTAATTACGGAAGAAGCAATTTATACCTGTCAGAAATTTAAAGGAACAATGTACTTTACAAATAATGGTTGATCGATGGGTTAATATTTGTTTTTTTCATTGGCATTTTCCAAATGATGGTTTGGCCCGTCCATAAAATATTTACCGAAGCGACCTTGTTAATTTAAGTGGTAGACCTATTTTTCCAGCAGAGTAATACTTTCTGTGCTTTTTATTTTGACTGTTTTTCTATTGAAATGAACTGTGCTCTTTTTAAGTTTTCAGAAATTCAGTTAAATCATGATTTCCAGGTCGCACTACTTCTACAGCATTGAACTTCCCCATAAATCGTTTCATTAATTCTTCCTGGTTAAACCATTTTCTCGGTTCTGTTCTTCCCAAACCAGAAACGTACTCGTAGGCTCATTTTGACCCAGAACTCGGTGTTCCCCACAATTTACGCGTCTCTCCGTGGCACATGATTTCCAGCCATCCATTTTAATAGGCTATACCCGCTTGTCCTATGCTTGTCCGAAGCATATACTGAAAACCACGAGCGCAAGGCAGGGAACAACTTCAAGTTTCAATTTCAGAAAAGAATGTTTATTTTAGGAAGGAAAAAAACTTACGGTTAACTAAAGTGCAAGCTTTCCTTTTCTTTATCACCCGTGTATGTGAAATAGCGACATCCCGAAGGAGATGTAAATCATCTGCTTCTAATTTTGCTGGAGGAAAACGAACTACAGTATTCTTATGATGAACAGGCGGCATGGCTTCGATTTCAAGGCTGCACCTGTTGGTAAAACTCGTAAAGCCGCCAGAAACGAGTGAAAATCAGATTTAAAATTCCGACAACAATACCGCTGCAACTACTGTAAAAAGACTACGAAAAACGACAATTTATCGTAGACCTTTTTAACTATCCGAATCCGAAAGATCTTTATTGTCAAGCATGTTAAATTTTACTTATTAACGTGCCACTCTAGCCAAACCAATTAAATTTAACGTATTATTTAAAAGCAAAATAAACAAGGGGACATTGGCGACCTCCCAGCGGAGCAGGGAATCCGGGGAAAGAATCCGGCTGTGGGGGTGGGTCCTGGGTAACAGTCCTGCTCTGGGGTGGGTTTGGAATTAGCTAGGGGTAACGGACTGGACGGCGGGGGCGGGGATCACAGGCAGCTGCTGCCGGTCAATCACACCGCCGATCGGCTCGGAGCGAGTGGTTCCCGGATAGTCTGATTCGGCTCCGGCTTTTCGTCGTAATTAATCAGCCCCGCCCTGCGCCCCAGCCGGGTCGGGACCGCAGTATTTATAGCGTCCCCGGAGGCAGCCCGCTGCGTGGCGCTCTGATCAAGGTCGCTCGGAAGACTTTCTCTCTGGGCACCAACTGGACAGGGGCTTTTTTTATTATAAAGCTAGAAATCGGGATACTTTTGAAAGCGCGGGACGTACAGGTTTCAGGGCTGTCTGGGCCGACTTGCTTCAGATTAGGGTTAGGGTTAGTAAAGGTGGAGAGCCCCCTGCAAGCCCACTGACAGTGAACATTGCGATGGAGTACCCCCAGGTCCTCTGCCTCTGGCTTTTCTCACTGGGCTTTTTTACAAGCACTGCTCAGTCCTCTGACCGGAGCGGAGATCCAGGTAAGGAGAGAGCCGTGTGGCTTTAATGTCGGTCAAGATGCCCCGGAGGATCTGTTACAATGTAACTTTTAAATATCCCATCTCTGAAGACCGATGAATTTGATGAATAACATTATAACGCCCTGGTAATGTTATACATCGTTATCTTCGGACACCAATGCATTTGAGGAGTAATATTAGGCTATAACGCTCTGAAAATGTTACATATTGTTATCCTTGGACACCAACCCATTTTAGGAGTAATATTAATCGTCAGGTAAAAAAAGTAGGCTACAAGGAAATTATTTTGGTGCAGGTGGTGGCATGATGTTTAAACATTAGTTTAAACATCCCGGCAATACAAATGCACAAAAACGAGAAATGTATTAAATATAAAATAGAGGCTGAAGAAAAAATAAGCAAACATATAGACGTATAAATAAGGGAGAAACAACAAGATGTCGGGTACATTTTAAGGGTATGTAGCATGTTCTTATAATATTAACCCTGCAGTTTTTATCCTCCCAATGTGCTTGACTTGGCTTTTAACTTAAAAAGTGAGATGAGGAGTGATTTTTGCAGTTCTTCGCGCTAAAGTCAGCCCAGCGTTTGTTACACTGTGTAGTGTGACAACATGTGTGTGTTAAACTGTGTAGTGTGTCAGCTCTGTGTGTGTTACACCGTATATAGTGTGTCAGCCCCGTGTTTGTTACATCGTGTAGTGTGTCAGCACAACGTTTACTTCATGCAGTGTGTTCGCCTTGTATGTCTGCACCTTATGCCTTATTGCACAGATTCTGTTGCACTCCTGCAATATGTATATATAAATATGATCCCCTCCATAATATTCATAATGGCCACTGTATTGAATGGATGTACAATATAACATTTACATACTCATACAGTATTGCCCTTTTTTGAACCACAGATGACATTGCATTATATGTCCCTAAACCAGGGCTTCCCAAACTTTTTTATCTGGGGACCCAAAACTGAGATCTGCCTCGGACCCAAATTTTAAAATATATATAATGAAATGCCATTACATGTTAACGATATGAAAAGATGGAAAACAAAAAAACTAAATTTGAAGTATACAAACAATATTTATTCTCCAAAAAATGTTTTTCTTTTAAGAAGTTTTAATATTATATTTTGTATTACTGTTGATGACAATGCAGCCCTCTACAAACCATTCCCTCATCACTTATACAATAAAACCGACACAATGGAACATCTGACATAAAAAATAATCAGCATTTTCATTTATTGAAGACAAAACATTGATAACATTGAACATTCTGTATGTTTCCTCACCTCCCTTGCGGTTGGAGTGGTGGTTCTGAGACTAGAAATCTGTATCAGAAATCAGAAGGTTGCTGGTTTGAATCCCATGAATGCCAGGAGTGATCCTACTCTGAGCCCTTGAGCAAGGCCCTTAACCTGAAATTGCTTTGTGCTGGCTATGATGTTAATCTACATCCAGCCTGGCAAGCAGGTCTTCCAACTTGCAGGGAAAATTTGGGGATTGGTGGCAGGATTGGTGGCAGGATTGGCCCTCCAGCCACCAGAGTAATATGGTGCTCTGGTATCACCTGAAGCATGTATTCAGGTTCTCATCCCTGAGGTGGTTTGTTGTGTGGTGGGTGTGGCCACAAGCTGTAATCAGCACATGCTCCTTACCTCTCTCCACCATCCCCCTAAAGT
The DNA here is from genome assembly GCA_026777985.1 of Mormyrops attenuatus. NCBI lineage: Eukaryota > Metazoa > Chordata > Actinopteri > Osteoglossiformes > Mormyridae > Mormyrops > Mormyrops attenuatus. The sequence continues at coordinate 16,075,793 of JAODKC010000001.1, forward strand.
TTGTTATTTTTCTGCCCCAGCATTAGAACTCTTCTAGTTTTGTAAGAAGATTTAATGGGAAGTATGTGCCTGGTTAAAGCTTTCCACAAGCAGGTCTATTCTGAGTTAGAATGTGTTAGAAAGTGCAATCCTGAGGTCATGCTCAGCATTTAGCTTGTTTCTGTATTTGTTTTTCAAATATGCCAGGGCAGGAAATCTAGTTTCACAGAGGTATGTTGTACCAAACTGAATCAGTACATCTATGGCTTTGCCAGGCAAACCGGAAAACTGCCTGCTGCAAATGAGCAACCCAAAACCGTGAGAGTGTGGTTGTCTCAAAAAGCATCTTACTGCCATTGTTAACTTGCAGTGTAACCAGTGATTCCAACTCAGTCTGACTTTGACTCATGTCTGATGATGGGACAACTTGAAATGGAAACCTTACCCACTGCAAGGTTTTTAGGTCCCTGTGCGTCAGGGAAGTAGTGCTGAAAATTGTCTTGTGGCCAGGCCAGGTGCTGAGCTATGACCTGCTTCACAGAGGCAAACGCCTATCTTCTGAAAGTTAGCTGGGACTGCCACAGACCCAGGCCTGCTGTGATGCCCTGCAATGCGTCCTCAAGTTCTAGAACGTTGTTTTACTTCCCTTGAGTTTAGCTTATTGAATATGTCCCCAAGGTAGGCAAATTTTCCAAGCCATATTTCATCTTGGAAATTCTTGACAAGTTCAGGATCGTCATTGTGGAGATGCACGAAGACCTCCTCCTTAAGCTCCCAAAGACTTTCCAGAACTCTACCCTGGACAACCACCTAACCTCGCAGTGAAAGAGCAGGTGCTCATGTTCAGCCCCCATCTCCCTGCATAATTCTCTGAAGAGTCTTGTTTTGAGGAGGGCTCCATCCATCCATTTTCTGAAACCGCTGAATTCCAACTGGGGTCGCGGGGGCACTGGAGCCAATCCCAGGAACTATGGGCACAGGCGGGAACCAACCCTGGGCAGTCGCCAACACCCCACATGCACACAACTACAGGGCCAATCTACACTCACCAATCAACCTATTCTGCATGCTTTTGGACCTCCCCGCCTAAATCGCATTGAGGATGTTTCGCCTCATTTCTCAAGACTTTAGTGAACCCAACGCTAATATTCTTATTTATATTTACGTTTGATATTTCAACAGCTACTAAACACTACAACTGATTTACTCTATACACACTGATATAACGACGACTAGAAACAGACCGCTCTGATTGGATAGAAAGTATCCAATATGCGTGCGCAGAAAGACCCACTGCACTGGCCAATCGGCCAATTTTAGTGTGCCCTGCCTTGTGGCTGTAGACTCTGGACCCCCTGCAACCCTGCATAGGATAAGCAGTTACAGGAGATGAATGGGTGGTTATCAATCAAATTTTCTGATGTAGAAATATGGAGACACAAGCAAAGAAATGTATTCATTTGCTGCATTGAATGCATTTGAGATATAGCCTACAAATAATTCTATCTGTCATTAGTTCTTACTGCTCATGGGAGTTTTACCTACACAAAATGTTCTGAGGGCAGCATGAAAAATGATTGGTTCGGAGAGATAACCAATTAGATTGTAGAAGTGATGGGTCCAAGCAACTAGAAGAGGCGAAACCAACAAGTCAGATGTTTTAGTCCCACCTCCTCTACAATCTGATTGGTTATCTCTCTGCCCTCAGAACACATTTGTGTACCGGTAAGTAAAACTCCTACGAGCATTTTGACTCCACTGCATCTCTTTTTCTGCAGTTCTGCATAATTTCTATGTTAGCAGCAGCCCTTTTGGTCAACCAATCAGCAAGCTATCACTGTAAGTGTCTCCCCAGTAGTTTGTGCTTGAATGAAAAGTACTTAGTCTGGAGTAGGGACTAAAACAGGGTGATGGAATTCCCTCCAAGGCAGGGGGGTCCAGATAGGCTCCGGACCCCCCGACACTGAATGCGTCAAAAGGTTCTGGTTCCTGAAAAGTTATGGCAGTGTGAAAGCACCCACTTTGTAGTTTGTCGGCCCCATGTATGTTACACTAGCCATGTAGTATGTCAGCCCTGTGTATTACACAGTTCAGTGTGTCGGCCCTGTGTTTGTTACACTGTTCAGACTGCTTCCACAGTCAATGAATAAATATAATATCATCTTTTTTACATTGTAAACCTTATTTTTGCCCCTCGTGTGCAACAGATCCTGAGATGCTGTTAGTTTACTTTATATAAATTATCAGTTTTATTTGTTTCTGTTGAATGACTTTTGCTGTATATAGCATGCTATGTATTATATATAATTTCCAGGGCCTCTGATCTGTTCTGACTGCTTGTCCCACTGCCGAGCCGCACCAGCCAGGCTATGGTGCCTCCTGTCATGCCTCCCTTCACGTATTTCCAGATGAAATGACCAGATTGGGGTTTATGGGCATGTCTGCGAGACCCCTCACGTGGAGCGCAGGTTGGGGTTTGGAGATCCTTACGCAGAGCTGGACACCAGACGGCCGTCTCACTAGCTTTCATTAAGACGGCTGCCCTGCATTGGCTGGCGTGTTTTAAAGAGCTCGGCCGTATGTGTGAGTCACATGGGACGCGGGGTTTCCATTGTGTCCCTGTTTGCTTGTGCTAGATATCTATTGCTAAAACACTTAAGCCAGCAAAGTACTAATCAGGGGGTTTTTAACGTATGATTTATGATGTGAGGCAGAATCACGGGTTTATTTAGTGGATTGTTGGGGGGGGACATCCTTAGGTAAAAGGCCTATAATTTGTTTTACAAAATTACACCAAAGCTGCTGCATTCTTATGCCTTTACAGTAATAGAAATATTCATTCTTGCATATCCTGATCTCTGTGTTTTCAGGCTGCACTTTAAATTGAGGTTCGTGTGATTTACCAAATAACTACATCAATGCAGAGCAACTGAGAGCTGCGATGGAAAACCACGACTCCCAGTAACGATGTGCGACTGGGTCTTATGGTGCTTATAATCCATACATGATGCACATGTGATCATAGCTACTTGTGTGTTCATGGTGGGTTTAAATAGGCTACCTGACTACCTGATATGCACAAGATCTGTATATTTGGTAACGTTTGTATTTAAAAGCTCAGTGGAACAATTAAACAGCGACGTGAACAGCGCATGGATCCCATCTCGCGCTGAATGCTGCTTTCAGCTCCCATTAGTCTATAACCCTGGTATTTATGGCCATGGATTTAGCCCTGCATGTTCTTGGCGGCTGCCTGATTCTGATGTACGATGAACTGAGGGTCTGTAAAGCTCTTTGTTTGTACAGCGTCCACCGCCCTTGGCCTGGGACCCTAATGACTTAATTACGGCTATTATTGTCAACCGTTAATAAAGTAGTAGATTAGTTTTATGCTAAAATCACATTTGTGCAAACCACGACTGCATGACTGACTTTTATTAGGAGTGTCAGTGGTAACTAAAGTGACCATTTTCACTGTCTGGGAGATTAATGGGTGGATAGATGTCATAAAATTCATGGGTTGTCCTTGAACATATGTGAGCACTGTAGTGCTCTTTATTTTTCAAGACCATTTTTCAGTACCTGTTAACAATTGGAACATGTCTTTCCAGAACATTCTCTGGGGACGCTGGTGTGGAGCTTTCACTCTGGCTGGTCCCTTCTGCGCTGCACAGGTCCCTGTCTAAAGCCTGTGTTGAATTTCGATGCCCCCACCCTGCATAGTCTTGCCCCCACCCCACGCCACTCCCCCGGTCCCTCGCTAATGCCCGCATTTGTCGAATCTAACCACATAATTGGACGTATGAGCTACGGCCGTTTCTGTGCCCGTCTGTCCTCCGTAATTAAAATGCCATGTGATCGTTTATTCGCTCCGACGTTGCGGCCGCCCTGCCAGCCAGCGAGTGATTGCTGCCGGTTGGCTGTCAGTCGCTCTTTCAATCACAGCGCTGTGGGCCAGCCTGGCATTAAGTAATTGTGCCGCTTCATGTTTGAAGAGCAGAAAGTAATGAAAAATGGGGTTCGGTGGGGGGGTGCCGTCCATCCCGGTTACACCCCGTTCTGTGGTGCCCCCCCCAGTGGGCTGTATAGAGTTACTCATACAGAAAAGGCAAGGAACTACACAGGCTGAGATGCAAGACGGACAGGGGATTAAGCTCGCGACTGGGTGGGGGGGGGGGGGGTTGAAATGGCTAGAAAAGCCACCCGGAGGGAGGCGCGGTGTGTC
>JAODKC010000001.1:16171034-16191695 GCA_026777985.1 Mormyrops attenuatus
ATAATAATCCATCGATTCTTTTCTGGTGTATTCACAAAGGCATCTATCAAAGGATGAGAAACAGCCTGGTAGCTGGAATCACCTACGATTCCCCAGCCAAAGTTTCCCAAATAGAGCTTCCCTGGCGCCCCCCATGGAGACAACACGGTACTGCACCCCTTCCAACCTGCATGCTGTTTAATAACTGTGTGTCCAAACGATTTCACTAAGGCGTGTGCTCCCCTATAACACCATGTCAGAGATTCCTACAAAACACCCACATATCTAAAAGGCTTTCCCACCTCCTGCTCCCATGATGCCCCACTAGAGGGTTACTCAGCAAATTACTTCAGGTAAATGCCCAGTTATCATTTTTCCTCACACTTTTTATGAAATGTGTCTTGCTGGCAGTATTAGAAGAATAATGCTCTTAGACCAGTATCTTTTGTTCCTGTCTACCGAGGCTTTAAATGTAATCTTCCTTCAGTATTTCAGAATGATTTCCTGGTGTACTCTAGCCCTGTATTAAGTGCTTTTTTGAGTTCTCATCTTGTGGTAAGTCCCACATTTCAGTTGGCTCTATTAAAGCATATCAGAGGGTGGTTCACCTCACAGTTGAACAAAATGCAGTTTTCACGGACGATCGTATCCTTTATCATATTAAGACATTTTCATCACGTCGAAGATGATTTTATAAACCAGGCAGGCACACATAAGGCAGAACTTTATAGTGTTAACATAACAAATGTAACTCTGTTGACCTTTAGGTTAAAGTTCAGATATTCTCCTTGCTTAACATCCCCTTTCCAGTTAAAGCTCATTTGTCTGTTTGCTCCAGCACCTTCTGCCGTCATGGATGGATGGACAGACAGATATTAGCGATCCCGAAGGAGGTTTCAGGTTTACAATAGCACAACATACGCGTATAGACGGTAATAAAACAGTAACAATAAATCATAAACAAGTGCCATCTGTAGACACTCTCACATCCCACACAAACCTGCCGTTTAAGATCACTTCCCCTTCTGCACCTTTCTCAGATGTTGGTAAAATCCACATCTTCCAGTATCTTGTCTCCACAGGACTCTGGCTCCCTTATTTTGTGCTAAAAGTGATTCCTCTCCACACCCTTCAGTAGCTGTGTGGATGGACCGAGTCAGACTCCTGAACACAATCAGCTGGTAATTTCTTTTTCATTAACATAAACTAAACACTCTTGTGTTTTTACACTCTGACAGTGTGTCTTGCTTAAGCAGCTTGGACCAAATTCATTTCATGTGTGGTTTTCAATAAGGTTCATGTGTACAAGTAGATTTATTCTATTTGAGGACAGACAACACAGAATTTTAAGCTTCAGGCTAGCAATTTTAATTATGGCTTTCTGAACCTTTCATATTTATATTGTCATATTCTTGGCTAGTGCACACGGTGTCTGTGTTAACGTTGTGCATTTTTCTCAATGGCTACACATTTATTGACAACCAGCAAGTAGCTGAAAGTAAATAACACAAAGGATCCATCCGCAAAATTGCTCCTTCTCGAAAGAAGATGATTTTGGAATTGGCAAAAATCCAGATTTATACTGTTTTAAGTTCTTTGCTTAGTCTTGGGACAAAATTGTATATTTGCACACCATTAAATCAGTGAACTGTGTGGAGTATCTGAAGCGTGATATATCGTCTGTAGCTCTGTTGAGGAGTTTCTTATACTGAAATGAAGTAAAGCCCTGATGAACTAGGAAAATATACATTATTGGGCCGTCCCCGTGTCTCCTTGATAAAGTGTCTTCCCTGCCTGTAGCTCAGCTGTACTGGGGTCCAGCCAGACCCGGGCGCACGGCTGGCAGCTGGAATTTCAACAGGCAGACGGCACAGTTTTCAGCAGCCTTATTCTGCTGGAGGTCACTACACTAGCGGCTGTAATTAGCTTTGGAGATGCCCGTCACTCCCTTTCATCACTTCCTGCTGTTTGCCTTTTCTCAGCCTGTGTTTAAACAGCTGCTCTGGCAGCCGCACAGGCAGGACCCTGAACCCCCCCTCCCGACAGCCCCCCCGTCACCTAAAAACCCCCTGAATCTGCCCCCAACTTGCTATCAGCACGGCTTGTGACCGGCAGCGCAAGCAGCTAACGAATTAGCACTGTGCCAGATAAAGTGGGGTTTAGTGAATGTGCTTATCTTAATAATACTCTGGCATATTACTGAAGAGAAAATATATTTATGATCATTGTTTGCTGGTGTATGCTTGCTGGCATCATGACCTTGGCTGTTGCATGTGTAAATAGCTGTGTGTGTGTGCGTGCGTGTGTGTGTGTGCGTGCCTGCTGGAAGTCAATGAGCTCTCTTGTTTACACTCCTGTTCACTGTCTGTCGACCATAATCAGTCTTTCATGAACGTAGCTGCTCGGACGGGCCGCACTGCGAGGGAGGGGCTGACGCTGTCTTCAGACAGCGGGCATCTGCGGGCTCCTAAGTATTCAGCGAGGAACGTTATCAGCGCCGTGTCCTTGTCACATCGCCGGTACACATCGTCTGCCATTCTTGCGGGTGGCGCTCAAAGTCACCGCAGTTAAATAGGAGCAGAGCCCCGCGACAGCCAGGCTGCCATTTTGGCTTATGGCGATTCCCGTCGCAAAGGGATGCAGCAGCAGGTGCAATCAGTGCACTCTGAGTCACATTTCTAATGACCTCTGCGCCCCGCTGCACCTTGGTCCTGCATCTGCTTCTGTTGCAATGTGGTGCCTCAGTGTTTAGCATTAAAGCTCCTGAACCCACAGGGACTTCCCCAGGGTGGGGGGGCATGGGGGGAGAGCCATGGATCCTCCCTGCTCTGGGATACTTTTTGGACCTGCCTCTCTCACATACAGCCTTCTGTACCGACCCTGAGCACCACAGATCCAGCGAGAGCCCAGAACTCACACCAGTGTAATGTTAGACAGTGGCCTGGACAAAATCACAAAATCACACATGAAGTTATGCTTGCTTGCCTTTTATGTAACTGTTTGTTTATTAGACCCGTGTGACCTATTATTAATCCATCCATCCATTTTTCATAATTGTTTACCCAGGACACGGTCAAGCTTGGAGAAAAAAAATAAAATAATAAATACAACAAGCAGGATTTGAAGGTGACAGTCTTCTGGAGAATATGGGAGAACATACATGGATGTACATATATGGAGGCCAGTTATCAGCAGCCCCAATGTCTGCTGGCTGGCCTGACCCCGCTGAGTTCATTTTCATATGTTAGCATCAGATTCCTTGTGAATCGCCTCTCGAATCCCCGTTTCGTAGACAGCACAACCGGGTACATTAATTATTTAGTGCCTGGAAAGAGACGGTCGCTGTGAATGTTTTATGGTACATTAGTGAGCAGATGCAGTTTATTTACACACAAAAGCCAAGAGCTGATCCTCCAGCCCGGCCATGAATTCTGTTGGCATGTGCCGCAAACAGCCTATAGCGGAAGAAAACGGTAAAAACTGACTCTCTGTATAGAAAAGCAGGGTCCTGGCTTGCCATGGATTAGTGACAACATTAACTGACTCCAGGGATCAGAACCTGACTGATGATATTTCCATGATGCTGGAGAAACAAATACATAAAATCTCCATCTAACTGACTGATACGCCCAGTTCACAAAGCCAGTATAAATCTCAGTACTGAGAAATGAAATATACAAACACCCATATAACCCCACCCATCGTCTTCAAATGGGAGCAATCAGAGGGCTGCTCAGAATTTCCCAGCATTCCTGCTAAATGCACACGTGATGTTATTTTGGGGGAAATTCATCTTGCGTGATGATCTGAGAGCCTGAGGGAGTGTACCTCATCCAATTTCAGAGTGTGCAGTGGGAACGAAGCAAGTGAAGGAAGGAGAGTGTCTATGTGACCCTGGATGGATGGATGGATGGATGGATGGATGGATGGATAGATGTATATATGTATGGATGGAGTATCTATCGGATCCTGGGTGGATGGATAGGTGTATGTATGTATGAATGGAGTATCTATGGGACCCTGGGTGGATGGATGGATGGATGGATGGATGGATGGAGTATCTATGGGACCCTGGGTGGATGGATGGATAGATGTATGTATGTATGGATGGAGTATCTATCGGATCCTGGGTGGATGGATAGGTGTATGTATGTATGGATGGAGTATCTATGGGACCCTGGGTGGATGGATGGATGGATGGAGTATCTATTGGATCCTGGGTGGATGAATGGATGTATGTATGTATGTATATATGAATGGAACGATGGATGGAGTATCTATAGGACCCTAGGTGGATGAATGGATGGATGGAATGTCTATGAGACCCTGGGTGCATGGATGGATGAATGGATGGAGCATTAAGCATTAAGAAGATGGATGAATGGATGGAGTGTCTATGTACATTTACATCTGTCTGCAGGGACTTACAGAGCACCGTAACCCAAAATAGCAATAAAAGCTATACTGTACGTTATTGTGTGTAAATTCATGCAGGGGGCCAAAATAGCAGAACCACAGGAGAAAGGACTTTAACTTTGAAGTGATTTGGTCAAACTTACATACACAGTTAGAGAGCGGAGTTATATCAGGGTGAATGCCAGTTACCAGTAAGTGTGTTATCAGTCAAAGAGGGGCGACAATTAGCATGCAACATGTGAGATTTTATGCAAGGTAAAGCAAATACAAGGCTAGTAAGACATCCAGAGGGAATCAGCTATAAACACTGCGATGGAGGATCTGACGATGCTCATACCATGAACCACGCAAATCCACAGCAGTACAGCCTAGCAAAGAGCCACAGAAGGATATCAGCAGCTCTGTCACCCCCTTTCAACAGCCAACACTCAACATGTGCACTTTATACTCATATTCAATCACATGGGCTGCTTCTTTGATACATTTCTGAGTTGAACAATATCAGATTTTACAGGTTAGATTTTGCATACCTAATAAATTGAAATCTGAAGTGATACATAATACTGTAAAGGTGGGATTGTGGATAATGTATTGCTACTCAGTGGAAACTGAATTAACATACATAAAAGGCTTTCAGAAGCAGCCAAGATGTTACTTTTTCATTAAAGAAAGCAAAGGCACATTAAACCGTAGTTCATTTAAAATAACACGGGACAAAAGCAGTTGAAAGTTACAGTACCCACAGGTTTTTTCACAGATTAAAATGGTTGAGCTTTTCATTATGCTATCCAGATTTCATCCATCCACCTTTCGCCAAATTGGGGCGGGGGACTGGAGTCTATCTCAGACAGCATGGGGCACAAAGCTGGGAACGCCCTGGATAAACTGGAGCTTAGCTACAGTACCAGTGTCATTTGGACTGATTACTTCCATATTGATCATGGTATTAATCAAGGGTGTTATTTATTAATTGGGATAATTCAATAAAAGAATGAGGAATAGGTATTATAATATACCTGCAGGCAGACAGTTGATAATCATTGACACTTATTTTGGTTATCGATCGCTGACTGGGCAAACCGGGCGATAATCTCTGTCTCAACTGTCTGCAATCAGCGATACGATAAGATAAAAGCTAAGATATAATGTCCTATACTGATCCCAGGGTGAAATTCTTTTAATTGGAAGAAGAGACGCACTGAAATCGTCCCTGAACCATGTAGATGAGGGTCGTGATGATGGCTGTTTGTTTGTTACCCAGTGATGACTGCATAATTGCAGGCGGTACTCAAAGTCACCGCAGTTAAATGGGAGCAGAGCCTCCCCCCCAGAAATTATGCAGTCATCATAAGGTTTGATGACTGCATAATTTCTAGGGGGGGGGGGGGGTGTCGCGAAAGACTGAGAATGTTTTAAAGATTGCCCTGTTGATTGAGATCGACTGGTTGACGACCACTGCTTTAAACATCATATAATTTTTTTGACACACATCTAAAGATCCATCTAAACACAGGAATGAATACTGAAACAACCACCTGATATGGCATAATATCCTCTCTTTCGTGTTACTGATCACACACGGGGGGGGCAGGGGGTTTGGGGCTGATTTGGCCCCTATCGATGTCGAAACCAAACCTAGGCCCTTGGTGCAGCAAAATAAATACTGCAAGCATAACACATCATGAATATTGGAAAGGGAATCAAGGAAAGGACTACAGGCTAATTAAACAGGGTTTGTTATCAATATTTATCCTTTCAGCTGTCCTATTGAATGGGGAAGACGTACAAACGATAAAGGGCCAAAGCTCCGGCTTTTGTGATGCGACACAATGGTTTATTTTTTATTTCCACGAGTCAGCAGTCAGTCATGAAAGGGCATCAGCCTGCCGCGCTAATTACAGCCACCTAATCCATTCACTTCACAAAATTATTGCACATAATAATATCTAACTGAGTGATTGGAGCAGCAGAGGCCAGGACACTGTGAACATTTTGCAATTACTTCCTTATTGTTATTCAGCATAAAATCTGTTGGTAGAATATCTTTTAATTGCATATTAAACAATGTGACTTGACCATTATAATTGTGTACTTGGAATAATGCGAACACAACCTCACGGGCCATCTGTGGGGGGGGGGGCGGGGGTTTAGAGAAACACAGAACATTGTTTTCAATACTGTTTAATGAAGCACCCCAGAGCTCCAAAATAAAGATGTCTGTAACGGTGTTTACAGCTGTGCAATTGTGTAAAGTCCCGTGTGTGTGTGTGGGGGGGGGGGGGGGCCGGAGGGCATGCCCTGGTATTCTGTAAAGTTTGTAGCCTTTGAAAGCGTTTGATTAGCTCAATGCATGACAGCTACCTCTGGGGTTATTTGTGCGTATTCAGGGACGCGGCCCCTCTCCATTCTGGTGCACGTTTTTCTCTGTGGGGCTGGACTCTGGAGCCACAGTGTACCACAAAAGCAGTGGGATTCGGAAGTGCGTGCGTGCGAAACCATCACAAACAAAGACTGTAACGCCAATGGGCGTCAACGGACGGAGAGCCTGCAGGCACAAAACGTGTTAAAAAAACCTGCATAATGCTACCAAAAAAGGAATTGAAAGTCATTTTTCCTGTGCCCTGTCACTGCATGGTCCTTGTGAATACATGATGTGTGTGTGTACCTGCCAGACAGCTAAAATAGACCAGGAGAACATTCCAGACTTAATCAAAGGTAGCGTGTTAGGTACTGATTCAAACATCACCACTGCCACAGACAGACGAGTCTCAGTGTCCCCCGGCTTCTGAGCAGTGTTGTGATTTACCAAGATGGGTGCACTATCACTTACATAACCACGTGAAATATCTCGTATACGTGGAGTGTGAACAGGAAGCCATGACCCGCTGTAGTACCGGCCCGCTACGGTTCCGACTGGCGGGCGTTTCAAAGCCCTCTCCATCTGAAGGGGATTTGCTTTATATAGGTCTAAGTGAAAAGCTGAAAATAAGCTCGCAGTGGTAGCGGTAGAAGCGGTGGTGGCAGAATCTGCAGCCCACACTCGTGATCTCCAAACACGCCGTCGAGCAGCACCACCCCTTCCCAGAGGAACAGCTGCCAACCTAGAGAACACGGCAGGAAAAAAATCACACCTTTGCTGCGGCATGACCCTTCGACAGCCTCTGAGCCTCACGACCGAGTCTGACTCCAACCCCTGAGCTGGAGACACTCAGCTTGTTAAGCTGCTGACTTCCGTATTTTTACATCTCCTCAGATCATTTCGCTCCTCTCTGAGGAATATGGATGGTGTTATATTAATAAATACTTATGTTTTGGGGTGTTTTTATAATCACTTTCTTAACCCGTTAGGGGTCCCAGCTCCTGTTATCAAAGACACACCCCCTCAGCGTGCCCCCAATTGCTCTCCCCACTGTACAGCCCCCCCCCCACCCTGTAATACGGGAGCCTTGCACAGTTAACAGTTACACAGCTGTACAGCAGGAAGAGCACTGGCTTCCGCTGTAAAATGAGCTTCCGGGACCCAAGAATTGCATAAATCCTAGACAGGATGAGGCTGTTCATTAAAATTCTGGATGCTCCCACGTTCGTCTCCATCTGGACGACCCCGCTCTCGGCAGTCGCTTCGATCGCAAGTCTCCCACCGTCATGGAAACCTTCGTTTGCAAGGGAGGGCCCCTAATCGAGGCGCTGCTGTGATGAAGTGAAGGCCAGCTCTTCACCTCCTTGGGGGTCTTTTTCAGGCTGCATAGTCACAGCACCCACATACATACACACAGATTGTAAAAGGTTAAATAGGGCCTCAGGGTTAAGAGTTAAAAGTTGCCCAAACCCCAGCCACATGATCCCATGAACATCCTGCGTTCAGCCTGAAGACTCACTTCAGACCCAATGAATCCGCTCACGTTTAATGCAAAGACATTTTAATTAAAAGCTTTAACTCGCTTTAACTTGCCAGTGATGTTAATCTAAATTACTGTCAGAGATAAGCATAATGGTGAAAGAAAATATGTTCTATGAATAATACAGTGTACAATATTAATACATTTTTCAATTAATAATTTATTAAACTGTTACATAAAGGATTGATTAATCAGTACAAAAAATATCTAAGTTCTTTTACATTTATATGTAAATATAAATGCTGACCTGGATAAGCAGCTGGAAGACAGATGGGCGGGGGCATGGATTGTTATTGTTTTGGTTAACATCAGTAGTAAAGTCGGCCACTCTGTCACGTGACCTGGAAAGGTACACCACATTAATCTAACACGCTGATAAATCCGTGGCTCTCTCAGGTGGGCCACAGGGGCCCGAGGACATTAACAAATCTCTAAACGAAACCTAATTAAATTAAGTAATTACAAATAAATAATAAATAGCCCCAAAGGTCAATATTTCTTCACATGCTGTGTAGGGCTCTACCTTCTGGCCAAACTAGCCCTCTTACATTTGCAATCCAGCTACAAGTCTCTTTTCTGGGCATATAGGACCATTCTGAGAATGTTCCTGAATATCTGGGTCTTCGTGCATTCCCAGGCTGCTGAAATGAGGCTGGGAATGAGTGAGGGAGGGAGAGTGAGCAAGAGGGAGAGAGGCCCCAGGGTAGTGTGTGTTTTTAGCTCTCTCCTGTGGCTTTTCTGAGAAGCCATGAGTCACCGGTGCTTAGCCAGCTAACCCCACTTGCAGTGTCAGGGCCTGCAAAGGATCTGGGGAGAATTCAGGCCTGAAGAATCCCAGCCATCGATGGAAAGAAATGTGTTCTTTCATTCTTACCACATTTGGATTCCTGCCCTCATTGTAATGAGAGATGGGGCTATCACCGTGCTAATGGTGACCTCATGCTAATCTCCCTGCTGAGGTTTGATACCGACCTAGCCGGAATTCAGTTAAATTATGGCGTTAAAAGCATTTCCAGGCAATGAGAAGATGCCCATCGACGTCTCAGGAAACCCAGGTGCACCTTGGAGGTCACAGCTTTCACAGAACAAAGTAAGACATCAAAAGTGTTCCTCTCTCCTTCATGATACAACCCATGGAGGAGTAACATCACAGACGCTTCATCGATTACTGACCTCCAGAGTGCTAACAGCCGGGCGTGGCACACACAATGAAGCCCTCCAGGGTCTCCCTTCAGATTCTGGGAAAAAAGAGGTTTCTTTATCTGCCGATTCGAGGGCACTGCAGATTCTCTAGGCAGGTCAGCCATGTCCATAGCACAGGGAGCCTCACTAGGGGGCGGTGTGTGGCTCAGCGTGTCAGTGCCAGTGTGCGGAAGGTCACCACTTTAAATCCCAGGGTTGGCAGAGTCGGAGACTTCACCGTTGGGCCCTTGAGCAAGGCCCCCAACTGCTCCAGAGACTGGCTGACTCTGCTCTCTCAAAAAAAATGTTGCTTTGGATCAAAGCATCTGCTAAAATTAATAAAATGTAAACTCAAATTAAAAATTAAAGCTCTCGACACTTCTGGAGCTGTGTGGTGAGGTGGGTCCCGGCTCTGATCTCACAAACAGCACGTTTCAGCATCGACGCAAACCTCACCGTTGATGAATAAGCAGCTTTTAAAAGTGTTAAAAATCTGTAGAAGCAATTGTCCTGCAGATCCTCTTTATCTGCTGACGTAAATGAATCTGCCTCAGATCACGGTCCCCTGCAGCTCTTTGTCAATGCAATTCATTTTCAGCAATAAAAGTTACACCAATACTCAGCCCAAGACTAGAGCTGTTTGTTTCTGACTCACATCAGGAAAGTTTTATCTGAAATCAGGTTTGCCATTTTTCTCCCCCACTAGTTGACAAAGCCAGAACCATACCCATTTTTTCAGAATTGACAACCTGGTTATGCGATCACTTCAGCTAACACCTCTAATTAATCTGCCGTTTCTGCATTTGCTCACACAGCATTGTTTATTGCTGTGCATGTCTGCAGCTATGAGCTAAAGGAAGAAATTAAACACTTACAGCAGTTAATCGCTTTACAGCTTACTTCATGACTAATTTGTATGAAAATAGTGAGCTTTACATACTGGATCTGAACATGGATTTTGCCATTGTACTCTGTAGTTGCCTCTATGATGAGTTCAGTTCATTCATACCTATCACTTCTATGGACATAAGTTTAGCCAGTTAAGCCCAGTAGATAAAAGCATCATGTCATACAGGCCACTGTGAGTTTCCTCTTATTATTCAGAGGGTCTTTAATCATTGCTGCTCTTCCTCCAGCACAGGCAGACCATCACATAATGAAATCAAGCCAGAGACCAGCCTACTCTACATGCTCGACACAGCCCCAAGGATCTGAGCGGCATAAACAAACCAAAACGAGACTCACTGTCACTGACCTTGCAGTATTTCAGCCTGTGTTCCTTCACCACGGTAAGAGACAGTGTGTGATGAGGAATACCAACCGTTTCCGCCTTATTACATATGTGACACTTACAAATGGACATTCGCTCAACACACTCGTTTCAATTTGGTCCAAACGAGCAAGGTTACAAACAATTAGCAGCGTAATACGTGGTAATGATGAGGAAAATTGGACTGGGACTCATTGCCAAGGTTGGCTGGTATGCAGCTGTGACCCCGCTATGGAAATCACACCAGCAGAACATTGATATGGAAAGATGATGATCATGAAGCCTCTACATGAGGAGAGCAAGGTCAGGTGCTGCGAAAAAACAGATTTCTGACACCATCCTAATTTGAGCCAAAAATTAGACATGTACCTCATGTATCCTGTGTAATCTATATACAGCGTTTCCCTGCCATTTCTGTATTTCGGGGGCATTAGTGGGTGGGAGAGTGAGCAGTTTATTGTCACAGCTAAAATATATTCCTTTGAGCCAAAAAAACACTAAGTTTAAATGGTTTAAGTATTAAATGGTGGCAGGATTTTTACAGCCGTCTGTGAAGATCAAAGGACTCATATTTTCCTGAGGAAACCTGTCGTACTGTTTGATATCAGGATAATAAGACCGGCGTTTTGTATTCATAAGTGTGTCGTTGGGTTTTCTGACTTCGCCAGGATCAGAGATGCTTCTTGTAGACAGCAGGAGAGTAAGACAGATGGATGAAATGTGCAGTGGGTCGTTGTGTTTCTGTTGACATACATTTTATGTATTCATACATTCACCATGGAGCTCTGAGGGCTGCAGGTGAGTTTTTGTGCCAGCAGGGGGGAGGTCGGCTCTAGCTATGGAACAGCAGGTGGCGTGGCAGATAACGCTACTCACTCCTAACCTCACGTTTGTGTGCTCATATCCTAGTGATGGCTTCAAGCGAGATGCAGAAGCAGAATCTATATTAATACAGACAATAATGTCACTTTTGGCTAAAACTGTCAATCAAGCGGCAAAATGGTAACAACAAAATCTAGGGCAGGTGTCGATGGAAGTGTTTGATAATTGATCTTGATTCTTACACAGGTTTGGAAGGATACTTGGGAGGGAGTTGCGGTGCTGCAAAAAGTATTAGATTTGTTTCTAATTTTTGGCATATTTGTCACAGTCAATTGTTTCAGATCTTCAAACAAAAATGTATAAAGACAAACACAACCTGAATAAAGACAAAACACAAAATTTAAATGTTGATTTTATTTATCAAAGGAAAAAAATGACCCAACACCGAATGGCCCTGTGTGGAAAAAGTGGTCGCTCTAGCAATCAGTTGTCAATTTGGTTCAATTAGACTAGTTACACCCAGTGTTGACTACTGCTAGCCCCACTGAACCTAGAGGTAAGGAGCGTGTGCCGATTACAGCATGTTTCTGCACCCACCACACAACAAACCACCTCAGGGATGAGAACCTGAGTGCAGCAGGTGATACCTCAGCACCACAACAGCCCAAATGGAACAGAGTGAGTTTTTTTTCTGCTGGCTGGAGTGCCAATCCTGTCACCAACCCCCAGATTTCCCCTGTAAGCTGGAGGACCTGCTTGCTGGGCATGATATAGATTAACATCATAACCAGGACAGGTTCATGGCTTTGCTCAAGGGGACAAATGCAGTAGGATCATCCCTGGCACTCACAGAATTCAAGCCAGCAATTTTCCAATGACTAGCATAGACCCCTAGCCTCTTAGGTCACAACAAGCAGCCCTCTGTGGCGTGATCAGAAGAGCTTCTGGAAGTGCCAGGCCTGCACAGTGTGAGCTATTTTCTGCAAATGGAGAAAACTGGATACAGAGGTGGATTTTCCCAGGAGTGGGCGGCCTATCACAACTCATCCAGGAAGTTGTGAAAGAACCCAGATTATCATCTAATGACCTGCAGGCCTTGCTCACCTAAGATAAGGTCAGCTCTCATGAATAAAGACCTTATTCCTTCAATAAATGAGGCAATCACTTAAAAACTGTGTTTTCTGTTTCTTTTTGTTCTCATCTTACATTTTCATATGAAGAACTGTAATATTAAGTATGATAAATATGCAAAAATAGAAGAGATGACGTTGAAAATGCCTTTTTACAGCACTTTATGTAAACTCAGGCATGTCACTCCAGGGAGCTAGATCAAAAGCGATCAGAGCCACAAGCTTGTGTCAGATCTTAGAAGAAACCAATTAGTTCAGATAACAGAATCAATCAAGGAGAATAATGCTATGTGTAGGCAGGCCTTATGGACGTGTTAGTCATCTTTTGTGAGTGCATCCCAGTGTTTGCACTGTTGTTCATATGCCGTAAAAATGAGGCATGGTTCATAACCCAAACTTAACTCACCGGACGCCCCCAGACACTACACCACAAAAAGGGGGTCATTGAGCAGATGACCCTCCTCCTATCCTGCCCCCTCCCCCTAGCCTTCCTGTCTTGGATTAGTGTATCATACTGGAGATTACTGGTGGTCCTGGTGGAATTTCCTGGAGAAGACTATATCAGTGGAATTGTCTCCGGCACTGGTCAAGAATCATGATTCTGCACAGCTGTTTCCAAGAATGCACCTGCCTGAATCTTTCTAGATGTTTTTGTGTGAGCAGGTTCAGATACAGTAACACCCCCTAATTATCCAAAATCCTGGAATCTTCTCCCACACTAACCCACCTCATGAGGTCCACATAAACATTGCTCTGGCAGCAAATGGGCCCATTTAAAGGCCCTAGTCGACACTGCACTAATCTGCCATGGAAAACGGGCATGTCTAAGCTCTCCTGCAGCCTGCCGTGAAGAAAGACAGGACCGCGCCCCCCCCCCAGGCTGCCCCCGCATCCTGCACTCACAGTAATGAAAACAGGATGTAATTAAACATCACAGAGGTGTGAGCCCACTGTAATGCATGTGACCTGCCCTGTGCAGATCGCAGTAATGCATGTGAACCGCCCATAGAGCATGTGCAGAGATTACGGTGATGCATACGATCTGCTCATACAGCACGCTGCAGATCTCAGTAATGCATATGACATATGACCTGCCTGTGTGGGACACGTAGATTGCAGTAATGCATGCAACCTCCCCTTGCAGCATATGTAGATCAGGAGCGTTTACACACTCATTAACCTGATCCTTAATCAACTAGTAGGTGGAATGATGGTTCTGAGGCTAGGGGTGTGGGCTGGCAATCAGAAGGTTGCTGGTTCAAATCCTCTGAATACTTGCAGTGTTTCTACTCCATGGGGCCCTTGAGCAAGGCCCTTAATCTGCACTGCTTTGTCCTGGATATGATGTTCATCTACATTCAGCCCTGCAAGCAGGTCCTCCAACTTCCAAGGACAATTTATGGGTTGATGGCAGGATTGGCAGTCCAGTCACTAGAAAAACTTTGCACTGTACCGTTCTATTCCATTCAAACTAGCGTGGTGCTGAGGTATCACCCACCCCATGGCTGCACTTAAGTTCTTATCCCAGAGGTGGGTGGTTGGTGTGGCAATGTGCTGCATTAGTGTGTGCTCCTTACCTCTCTCTCGAACCAGAGCAGTCAGGTGCTGAGAAACACCACCACCATGTGGTGGCCTCGAGGCCCAGAGCTCTGTGTGCGCACAGTTACCACATGTGTCCAAGTCAGAATCCACTGTCATTCATCTAGCAGACCAAACCAACACACAAGTGAAGCAAACAGCACATTACAAACATACAGCTGTCAATGAGTTGACTAGGCTGAGCTTCTAATGAATGCAAGCAGTATTGGAGCGAGAGTTACACAACATCTACCAAACAAAGCAGAAACCTAACAAGACATTCAAATAGACAAATATTTTTAAAAAATATACCAAAATACCTTAACCCCCCAGAAAATGTATATGAGAAAATTTGTGAAAAAACAAACATAGCTGGAGCAGATGATACAGTGGGTAAAATACCAGTTTCTCAACCAGAAAGTTAAGAATTCAGCTCCAGGCTCCATATTTAACATGCTCAGCAAAGAGACATATTTGAGAAAAGAGGTCTAATTAAAAACCTTTTTGGGACTGAGCAATGCAGTATCAGCTTCATGAGCATTCAAATCTGACTGACATGTTGGACAAACAGGCATACAGGCATATATGTTGGCCGTGTGATGTGTGGGGGCAGCGAGAAAAGAAGGTGTATGGAGAGAGTATGGGTGATAACCGGGTTTGCCCTGGGCCAGTGAGTGAAAAAAAACTCAAGCCATATCCCAAACCCCACAAATATTTATATAAACTGTGGATGCCAATCAGTCAATGGCTAGGAAGCAGACGAAGTCGACATGCCCCCCACCAGCTAGGTGTGTATCTGCTAGCAGGAAATAGTGGAGGAGTATTTTGAGCTTTGTCAAAATTGGCAAGGCGCTGGCTCCTTACTCATAAGGCTCAGGAATCAAATTGGCTGCCGGCCTCTTGTTTTAGCGCGTTCAACAAAGAGTATAAGTATAATCCTTTATTGGCCATTCCATGCTCTCTCTGAATATTAAAATGAAAATATTAAAATAAACGTTTGTAGACGTAGTTTATTGGTGATTTCATGTTCGTTGAAGTTTCCGCTTTGTAACAACTGTATGAAGTAATGTTCTCTGTTATATAAATCAACTCAGGTGAAACAAAAAATTTATGTTTTCAGGTTTGCCAAATCTCAAGAGTCTGTCATGACAGTCACGCTTTCAGACTCACACAGGAAATCCTACAGGAAATCTATATTATACCATTATAAACCTAAAATTAGCTACGTCAAAAGTGTATACTTACACGGTTAAATACAAAAGCAGACTATTTACAAGGTAAGAACTGTTACATATGTGTGCAGACATCTCGAATTGAACATCTCAGTCCAGCCAGCTGGCCGAAGTTGGCAACCCCGCGTTTTGTTTGAAATGAAAAGTAAAATGCACTGTTTTCGCCTGTAAAATCATTTTTTTTTACTTATGGCCATTTTTGATTGTGACAATTGCAAAAACCGGCCAGAAAATAGTGAGGAAATTCCTAATTCCTCTCACAATGGTTGTCACGCAAAGTGTAGGTACTCCATTACATAACCTAAAAATGCAGGAATTCTTTTGTTGAGAAATGTTGATAATTATGATAATCACTCTGGTTTCCACTGGGGAAATCCAGGTGATTCAGCTGTTATACTGAGAGAGGGCTCTAATATACCCTCAATCATTTGACTGATTACGTAACGATACACTTGGCAACCTGCTCCTCAAATCCATGGCTTGGTCAATGATCTCCAGCACTGAGCACCGATGCTGGACACTAACCTCAAACGGGCTGCTTTTGGCCATTAGTGCAATTAATGAGTGATTAATTAAGTCAACTGATGAAGACAAAATAGCAGCAAGAAAATGGCCCGGGGGGGGGGGGGGAGCACACAAACACACACATACACACACACACACACACACACACACACACACACACACACACGGATCACTGTCACCTTTGATGTTCGTGAGTGTAATGCAGTGTAAATGCATCTCATTACAGAAGCTGCCATTCGCTGTTTCGCCTATTGTTCATTCCTCCGACCACAGGGTGGCACTCACCAGGAAAGATAGCAGTCAGATTTCTGACGCGTCACGTTGGCAGCATTCAATGACGCACGCAGCGAATGAGCCTCTTTATGGTACACCGCGTACACTGTGCCGACCCTTTTGGAAACACCCTTCCTGTGGGCTGCAGCTGTCAAACTGTTAGGAGGTAAATTTCCAAGGAGCACCTAAGAACTTTTGATGAATGCAGGAGAGTGTTAAGGAGATGGGATCATCGGGGTGGAGCTGCGTTTTTAAGGACCTGTCCCATATCTGCCTGTTTCTATGATGAGTCAGATCTTAGCAAGTTGCCACAGTTTTTGATGCACGGCCCATTTCCACATCATTGCAGTAGGAGGTGCAGCACTTCAGTGAGATCTGTACCTCCCAAAGAAGGGGTCAGCCAAGAAGAACATCAGGGATGGATACCTTTGAAGGAACCTCAGAAGATCAGTCAGATATCCACCAGACAGGAGACAGCTGGTTCCCTGTATGGCTCATCATAACAGAAGAGTCATATTCCCAGTGCCATACATTTCTGCCTAGACCGCTGTACCCAGGACGGAGCCCAGACCCCATATCCTAGCCTCTCAGCCATCTCTGCTAATGATTCAATTACCGCTAATTTCCAGCGAATCGCTCAGAACGTTGCCTCAGCCTTATCACGGAGCTCACATCATCCGAGACTAACTCAAATTAAAACGCACTAATGCATTTCAGCGTCTTGCAAAGACATCCCCGCCGAGGGTCAGATTCTGGTGACGCGCCGGAGATACTGTGATCTACCGTGATGCCTCGTAGTACAGCGGAAATTGGTTGCATTTGTATTTTCTGGAGGCATTTCGGCAGCATCTCGTGCCTTAAGGAGATTATAATTTAAATTGTCGTATCACTTCCTGTCACCGTGATCCTTCAGACCAGTCAGCATTTCGCTGTAATGTGACTGAGGCGTGTTATTTTGGACAATCGTGTTAATGCAGACTGCAGAACAGCCTCAGCTCCCAGACTGATTATAAAGTGATTTGGAATCCCAGGGTGCACTTGGGCTGTACCGAAATAAACCCAAAAGAGGCCCTGGATGACTGGGATCCAGGTATGGCGAGAGGCTGTCACCTGTTCTCAGAATGAGCATCAATCCAAGCCACAAGTCTGCCCTGTTACACATGATCATTGCTCTGATTTACTTTATATGTTTCTCTTGTTTCCACAGTAATGGGCCATTTTACTTCGTTTTAACAATAGCCACATGGCTGCATGGCTGTTTGGTCTGGATGCATCGCTGCATGAGTCTGGCGGCATCTGGAATTCCGTAGGAGGGATGTGCCACATTCTGAGAAATCCATGGCAGCCAGTGTTATGGAATGTGGATGACATCAGCGATGAGGGCGTTCTCTGTTTCATGCCAAGACCGCTGTGAGCACCTGTGATTAAAAGCGCTTGTATCCCCAGCTACAACCGTGCTACCTGTGAACAGTGAGATCTCTTTAAATACACCCCACTGCATGCTGGGATGCCGGGTTCATTTCTGTTCCTCCATTACAAAAGCATCCACCATGACTAAGCCAGAAATAATTCTATGCTAATGATTTGTATTTCTGAATTTAATGCTTAGAATAACAATATTGAACAATAAATATGTATTTTGCGGATACATGTTAATAAATGTCAGTAACAGTCTTGATTAGCCTTACTGATGAAAGGCAAACTGAAATGATGAAATGATTTCACAATTGGACCCTCGTCTGATCTCGTTACAGCCATTTATCAGCAGCCCTCATGAAGTCAGACAGACTTTAGAAGACCGTGAGGCATCTGTCTGACACCTCAAATCCTGGCACCTTTATTTAGATGCACAGTTGACCCAGTTTGACAAGAGGTTCTAATGGGCCCACTCTGTAGTAGTAGGACTATTGTTCCCATGATGCTCTGTTCCCCACAGTGCTTTGTGCCTTGTATGTGGTCTTGTGGCTGTTGTATTAAACACTATCTAACAGCGTACAGACTGAGTCCCATGTCCTCATTTTACACGCTCTTCCATGAGGATCGGCCCGATGGAACCTGCTGACATCACCACGTTCCACCCCCACACCACGGGAAAGTCAGCATCTTCCTCCCCGTGGTCAGAGCAGAGCTCCCTCACAACTGAGAAGCCTCGGCTGGGTGCACTCAAACCAGAATACAAGAGACTGAGGAGAGACTGAGGGGGCTGGCGTCAGGCACCGATGCAGACGGCTACACCGGGAAAGAGCCCCAACACCGGGGGTACAACATCCAGCGAGAGTCGGGTCTAATGTTTCTGAGATTTGACTCCCAGGTTGCACCAGCGTGACTCAGAGATTGAAAATGTGTACTTATCCAACTGAAGCAAGAGAAGACAGAGCCCCCTGGGGTGGCGTGCTCACACTCGCCAAGCTAAAGGGCACTTCATTCTAAATAATCGCTATTCCGTCAGCGGAGCAGAGGACAGGACACGGCCTGCTAATCCTCAGGACTCGTGCCGTCAGTGTGCAGGGCATCCAGGAGGCGCTGGCTGATGGTGCTTTTCCTCTCTGACCACCTCTGACGCTTTAGTGAATGTCCTCAAAGTCCTCTACTGCTGATCCCAAACACATTCGGACCGCAGAATCCATGACAACCCTCAAGAACCCATCACTTCTGGGAAAACCTCAACTACCCTCATCCTACATCTGACCCTCCTCAGCTCAGCACAGTCAGACAGACGGGCAGAGATCCACACAGGCAGCCAGATAGACAGACAGGGACACGCACAGGCAGACAGACAGACAGACAGACAGAGATATGTACAGGCAGGCAGACAGACAAGCAGGGACATGCACAGGCAGACAGACAGACAGAAAGGCAGACAGACAGACAGACAGACATAGATAGATAGATAGATAGATAGATAGATAGATAGATAGATAGATAGATAGATAGATAGATAGATGGATGAAATTGCACTGGGGCCCTATTGTATTTTGCACTTAGGCTTAGTTCATACTGCACTGTCTCAGTGTTGTTAAAAAGCATTTGTGATGTCAGCAGCGTTTGCTGCAGCTCTTGCTCTGATGCTAACCTGCGCTCGTTCCTGGTCCCTCACTGGAAGCTCAGCCAAGCTGCACTCATACCCAGACAGCTGTATACTTGTGATGTTCTCTCTACTTTTCTTCGGCCATATAAATAAATGTTAACGTAACCCTGTCTACCTGAGGATGTGGCTGGTCCATAGGAGGGCCTGGTGGGGCATGGCATCAAACATTTCAGTAACGTTAGATCTAACTGTCACCTCGCTCCTAATCTCAAGCCAGAAACATGCATATCGGATCAGAGAAGCTGATTTTGAGCCACGGTCATGCATCAAAGGCTGCATATATTTCAGAATAAGGACAGATTACAACAAAATGTAACCAGAATGATGATTTCCTGCTTAATGTCCATGTTCCCCCACCTCCTTCTCAGCCTGAACACTGCCCACACATGCTTCTGAGGGATCATGTCATAGCATTCGTGAACACAGGCCAGGAAAGCACATCATGTTACTCCAACACTAAGCTTTTAAACCTGACAAAAAAAGTACAGTGCTTTTAGAAAGAATCTGGTGGAGCATATTTACACTTGTATTTCAAATCACATGCACCTCAACAGCAGCAACTGCACTCTGTCGTATTTAATAAGAACATTCTCATTTGCCATTGCAGTTTTTTTCCCCAGAATATTAATACTCTGAGTGGATTGTGAGCATTGGGGTCTGAACCTCATTTTCTGCCATTAAAACTCTCTGGAGATGCTCTGATGAATATGGAACACCGGCAAGTTCCTGAGGATTGACACGCCATTAACACACGCAAGCCGGCACCTGTATCGCTATTTGGGGCCAGTTTGGGGCCGCTAAAGGAGCTCTGAAGTGCACCTCGGAATCTATAGCATTCACTCACATTTTGGCTGTTAATCAAGTGGAAAATTAAAATCTCCGCTGGCTTTTGTCCTACTTCACCCCTCATCCAGCCGTCTACCACAAGGGTGGCAGGAACTTGGCAGTGAGGGTTTGGACCAGAGCCAACAGGGGTCCACGTCGGTATGCTATGGGTCTCAAGCTGGACCTGAGGTCACTTTCAAAGCACACACAGATTATTAGATAGCCCTACACACGGTATCCGGGAAAATGTCCAGGATAGATGGATGGATGGATGGATGGAAATGTGCCAGTTTAACAACACGGTCACCAACTGCCTTTGATTTAAAGCTTACTTTACAGGAGATATTGCTGACCAGTGGCCTGTTCTACGAAGCGGGGTTACTGGCTTATCGGGGTAACTTGTCGGATTTAAGGTAGTCTGGGCAAAATGTAAGTGAACGAA
>JAODKC010000001.1:16191795-16208285 GCA_026777985.1 Mormyrops attenuatus
GCCTCGCCGCCGGCTCCCCCCCCCCCCCCCCCCCCCCCCCCCCCCGGCCCGGGCGCGGGGCCCCGCCCCCCCCCCCCCCCCCCCCCCCACCGTGTATGAGACCGAAACAGAGAGGCCTTTTTATCATTTGCATCTCTCTCGCCCCATGGAAATAAACCCCAGGTATCTCTGATCTCTATCTATGCTAATACAGCCAGATTTGACTCCCAGAAAGCGGCCTATCCATTAAGAAAGTGTGCCGGAACAAAGGACACCGACGGGGTGGGCCGCGGCTGTGCAGCCCCCAGAGACTCGGCAAGACGAGAGTCGGAGTCAGAACATCGGGTGGCGATTAACGCGGCGTGGCGGAAACAGGAGCTGGAGGAGGCTCATCCAGCAGTGCGAAATTCACCAGCATCCAACTGGTTCCTCCTTTGTTATTGTTTAGTTCGTTTTTTATTTAAAGGGTCAAAAAGCATAGAACACGGTGGTAGCAAATCGAAAGATAGAACAGAAGAAATAATAATAATAATTATAATAATAATAATAAAATAAAAAATACAATGACAGAACCATTAGGTGTTATTATTCAATATATATGTGTGGAATGTTGAGGTTGCATACTGTACTTTCCCCATAATGACGGGCATGTGTTGTGTGTGGGCGTGTGTACGTTTGTGTCTTTTAGTGTGTTGGGGAAGATAAAAGTGATACATTGGGAGGTAGAGATGGAAGGAGAGGTAGGAGCGAAAGGAAGATTGATTGGGGGAAAGCTGATGTTTGGTCAGCCAAGGCAGGTTGGGCCCACCGTGAGCCGTGAGCGAGCTAGAGAGAGAGGCATGGCAGCCCGCAGGACAGCACTCCACCCAAGACACCCCCACCCCCAGCAGACCACACACCATATATTATGCTACCCCTATTCTAGGATGGAGATTGTGTTTTTTTGGCTCCTCCTTTATGGGTCATACTATGGGTTTTGTGGGGTTTAGCCGGCCTATCATAATGGAGACTCACACAGACTCTGCGCCTCCTAGCTGGTGAACACAATAAAGCGAACAGGAAAGGCCCCTTCTGTGGTCTGTACTACAAAGCGTGTTTACAGGCTTATCGGGGTATCTTGTCGGATTTAAGGTAGTCTGGGCAAAATGTAAGTGAACGAATATGAAGTCCATTTCAACTGTGGTACCTTAAATCCGACAAGTTACCCATATAAGCCAGTAACCCCGCTTTGTAGTACAGGCCACAGTCCTCTGTCTGTAGCAAGAGGACAGAAGCATTGATTAATTTCAGATAAATATCCTAAATCTAAACATCTAAACCCACATCCTTATGTAGCAGGAGCGGGTGGAGCAGGAGCCTTACAGCACACACCTCAGTGTCACCCCCACGCCGCCCCCCATGAAGCCACCTCGTCATGCTGCCCTGCAGCTCACATGTCTGCCGGTGGCAGTGAGTGCCACCTCCGTGTGTCTGAGATGGAAGCGGGATTCTGGGAGAGGGTGGACTGTGGTGTTACATAAGGCAAACCAGCGGGGTGTGTTACCATGGAGATTGATCAGTAACCCTGTCTCTCTAGGTAATCGAGTTAATGAAAGGCAGCCAGCCTCAGCTTAACCAGCAGCTAGCTGGATTATTTTCACTACCTATGGAACCTGACCCCAAAAATAACAGGAAAAAAGAATAACATTTGTGTTTTAATGTGCGATACTGTATAAACATTTATTAAATCAGATCTGTCCTGAGTTGGAAATACTTTGCTCTCTCTCAGACATTATTGCGATGAATTAAGGCTTCTCCTCACAGCACGTATTTGCAGGGTGATTAATCGCACACAGCAGAATGTTAAGGAGAGCAGAAAACAGCATCTCTCAGGTCGGGGGAGGGGAGGGCTGCCGTGATGTAAGAGAGAATTGTCATTCAGGAGTTAAGGAAGCAGTGCAAGCAGCCGCGTCATTTGGGAGCAGATTAGGAGGGACGTGTATTTTTAATAAAATGTGGCAAAGGCCCTGTTCTCTAATTCCCTACTGCATTTAAGATGGGAAACAGGGCCCCAGCCTTGCCGTTCTTTTAAGGCATCCGAGCCGAGAATGACACTGTATACCAGCCCAGATCAATACCAATTTACACAGTCAAAACAGCAGAGAGACACACAAGGTCCACGCATTTACAGACTGTCACCAGATTTCCACAGCAGTTTTAAGACAACTTGACAGCCTCAGGTGAAAAAGAAAAGATAAGTGGATGAAGAATGTTTTCTATGGCAAGGGCTACCTGCTTAATGCAGATACGAAGCGGCCAGGAAGTTTCTGGAAATGGCTACATGAACGACATTAAAGCAGCTGGTGATCGGCGTAAACAGCGAAATTATTCCTGTAATCCTTTTATACACAATCCAGGGATTAATTCATCACTAAATCTATGTCAGGCAGTCACCTTCGATGAAACTCCACACTCGCTGCCAATTAAGGGAATTCTGAAACAAGTATCATCCTGGGAATGATGGTAACATACAGTCATGCAGGTGAAATGAGCGTAATTAAAAATGCATGAGGAGTGGAGATCTCAAACAAGTGCGATCTCAAGGGTGAGGACATGTTCCAATGTGAACAGCGGCGACTCCAGCACCGGAATAAAAATGGGAGCCATTAATGCATGTGGGGGGCCCCGTGAGTCATAACACGCTTCCTAAAATCCCAGTGCTGTTTGCTCCTTAAAGTAGGTTATCGCCCGCACACACGCCAGGCGTTCCTGATTGATTGTCTCACACTCTGTTCCAGGAGGCTGGCGCTCTGTGCCAGGGACATGGATACTTTGCCAATTTCCACGACTTCCATTGACTGCCACCATCCCAGCTGTGATGTGTGTCCCCTAGGTGGGGGTAAAGGAAAGATGAATGGTCGGCAGTGCTCTCAGAACACTCAATATCCTTTTTATTCTTCACTGTTCATACAGAATAATGACCTGCGAGAGTATTATTGCTGAAGCTAAGGTAGGTGAGAAAAGGGAATATGCGAGAAGGGGCGGGGCCAAATGAGGGAGTTGGGTAGGGCCATCTGAGGGGATGGGACGGGGCCATTTGTGTGCGTTGGGGCGGGGCTATCTGGGTGTGTTGGGGAGGGGCTATCTGAGGGTGATGGGGTGGGGATATCTGAGGGCGATGGGGCAGGGCCACCACAAAAGCAATGGGAGCAGGCCCACCTTGGAAGGAGAATGGGCAGGGCCATATTGAAAGGACAGAACCTTCCATGAAGGGGAAAGAGCAGAGCCACCTCTGACAGAGAAGGGGTCATCTCTGAAGAGGGAAGGGACAAGGCCATCGCAGAAGGAGAAGGGGTGGGGCATCACTGAAGGGGGTGGAGCACGGCCATAACTGATGGGACAAGGCCATCGCAGAAGGAGAAGGGGTGGGGCATCACTGAAGGGGGTGGAGCATGGCCATAACTGAAGGGACAAGGTCATCGCAGAAGGAGAAGGGGTGGGGCATCAGTGAAGTGGGCGGAGCACAGCCTTAACTGAAGGGAGAAGGTCATCGCAGAAGGAGAAGGGGTGGGGCATCAGTGAAGTGGGCAGAGCACAGCCATAACTGAAGGGACAAGGTCATCGCAGAAGGAGAAGGGGTGGGGCATCACTGAAGGGGATGGAGCATGGCCATAACTGAAGGGACAAGGCCATCGCAGAAGGAGAAGGGGTGGGGCATCTCTGAAGGAGGTGGAGCACGGGCATAACTAAAGGGACAAGGTCATCGCAGAAGGAGAAGGGGTGGGGCATCAGTGAAGGGGGCAGAGCACGGCCATAATTGAAGGGAGAGGGCCATCGCAGAAGGAGAAGGGATGGGGCATCACTGAAGGGGGCGAAGCACGGCCATAACTGAATGGACAGGGTCATCGCAGAAGGAGAAGGGGTGGGGCATCACTGAAGGGGGCGGAGCTCGGCCATAACTGATGGGACAGGGCCATCGCAGAAGGAGAAGGGGTGGGGCATCACTGAAGGGGGCTGAGCACAGCCATAATTGAAGGGATAAGGTCATCGCAGAAGGGGAAGGGGTGGGGTATCAGTGAAGTGGGCAGAGCACGGCCATATCTGAAGGGAATGGGCCTGGAGCACTTCAGTAGAAAAAGGTAGGGCCACCTTCGAAGGAGTCACAGGTGATCATGCTGATTCTCTCCACCCTTACCCGTGCAGCTCATGTCACACGTGAGCAAACATGCCATCTGTGGTTCAACAGATGAATCAGCTCAGAATAGATTTAAGGGGATGAACTTCTCCTCCCACTCTCCAGGCGGTTAGGCGGAGCAGAGAGGCCACCCATTACTGGTGTGAGAGCCATCATTATAAGGGGGCGCCTATGAAGGTCACGAATGCCTTTAAGACACCGGCGTGTCAGTCATAGGGGGCAATAGGGTGTCTCCCCCAGCTCCAGCCAAGGGAAACTTTTCCAAAGACTTACCCTTCCACGGTGGCATTCGGCATCCTCTATGGCCGCCCCAGTATCCAAGGACAAGGAACGGCTGGAATGGTGGGGATAGAGCTTTCATACACAGACGCCGATCACTCACCTCAAGGAAACCGCCTAGCTGGAACCTTGCTACCCTCGGGCAAAGCGCTCTCTGCCTGCTGACGCCCGACCGCTTGTCCAGTGGAGGTATCTTTACAATCTCATTTAAGGGGCTCCAGATTGGCCATTACAAATGTGAGGGAACGTGAGGGAAGCAACAGTCAGTGAGATAACAGGGTCGAATTTCCTTTGGAAAAGTCTCCTTTCAAAGCACAGCTGATTAGATGACTTTTGCGTCAAACGTAAGTATGGACAGCTGGGTCCCTGGCTCTCTGTTAGATCTGTTTCAGTCTTACTCTGTCTGCAGCTGGTCTGTGGTGCCCAAACAAGGATCAGCAGGTAGGTTTCCTTATATCACCCAAAAGGTCCTACAGAACCACACTGCAGGTGGCACCCTCTAGTGAGTGCATTTTCACGCTACGCTTTTCTTTCAAACCTTTCGTGAACGGCTGGGTTGCATCGGGTCGGGCACAGATAAAGCCAGCAGGAAGGAGATGGAGAGGAATGGCTACTCCTGTCCTGCAGACTCATGGAGGAACTGGCTGATATGGCCTCCCTTGAATAGGATGGCGGAGAAGACAACACAAGCCGTCAGCTATTCTGGCTAAATGTTACACAAAATGTATTTGGTTAATTATAGCTCTTCCTGGTTTATATTTGACACTCATACAATCACCAGCGGTGGGATTACCACTACTCTAACGACACACATTTGTGTGGGCCCCCATACACTGGGGGGGCAGGCAGTAACTGGGGGGGGGGCCCTGGCAATCACCATCTTCATGTAATGGGTTGGGAGATGATGTCCTAGACATAAAAACAGGAGATAGCTTTATAACAGGTCCAGAAACCCTGCCCACTGTCCAGTTAGGCCCCGCCCTCTTTGTCCTGAGGGGCACCCAGGCCATTGACGATTGGCCGTGTGTAGGTCTTGCACGGCCACTCCATGGACTCACAGCCACGTCACACGATGATGATGCACACTGCTGCTGAATCGCACCGAGGGGCCAGGAGAGCACTATGCAGAATTAGCTCGATGACGGACGCGTAAATCTTCACAGCATCCGTCTGGCTGCAGTTACACTGTTCAGAGCCGTAAACAGAAGACCCAGCAAAATGGCAGCCTCGCTAAATCATCCAGACAGGACCATTAACAGTGCAGCCCTGTACTGCCCTAGCGGGCAGGAACCAACTATCATCACATATGAAAATCCTTATAAAACTTTTAAAAGCCAGCTGTCTGTCAACTGCAAGAGTTTGGGATTAATGTCTTTCTAAATTTGCACTGTTAACTTTTCCCCTGCAGGACCATGGTGACATTCACTACCACTCAAACCTAGCATTTGTGTGCCCCCCCCGTTGGCCACAAAGTGTCACTACACTAGGGTGGGGCCCAGACGTGACTTTTTGAATTGGGGTGCCAGATGCAAGAAACCTACCCATGCCGCCAGGAAGCCCATCTTCTTGTTATATTTTATAGTAAAACTCTCTCATTCTGCTCAGATGCAAGAAACCTACCCATGCCGCCAGGAAGCCCATCTTCTTGTTATATTTTATAGTAAAACTTTAAAAAAATTTTTTATTAAAGTATACTAATTTACAATTTTATAACATGGGTTTTTTTGTGGAAGGTGCATGTGTATGAATGTCACTCTTGTCACCCATGATGCTCCCCTTACTCTCCCAGCATTCCCCAGGTTCGCTCGCTTCCGCCTTTAACAAGGATTACACAGTGCTTGTGTACCGGCAACGAGAGGTAGCGGCTTAGCCGCCTGTTAATTAGCAGCCGCACCAGCCGTTGTCGTGCCTGGATGAAATCCAGAATAATTGGCTGCTCCGAGCCGTCGGGGAGCCACTGGAGGTCTGTGTAAAACATGCTGCCTTCATGCTCCGACATGCAGCTATTAAAGACTCTGTATGGCATGGATGCACTCTCAGGCTGCAGACCCTGGGCTCTCCGCGTCAGTCTCATTACGACTGTGTTTCGCTGGCATCGTTCCTCATTCAGGAACATCCACCATACATTCTGCTCAGCAGTTCATACGGAATTTCTACAACGTTATTAATGTATCCACCCAAAAGTCAACTCAGGATATGCACTTGGGGGGTCGATTGATGGATCCAGAAGCGACGTGGACCTGTTCTGAGGTTCTCAGACTGTTAGGGAGCAGAATTTTAGGGTTAACAGCGACGCAGAGGAGCCTGAGGAGAATCAGAGCAGCGTACCTGAATGCTGAGCCATCCTTGTGAGATTTAATCATCTCCACCCTGAGATCTGAATGAAGGTCTGCAGTACGCCTGATGTCGCTACGTGAGACTGAGCCCTGCCTCTGTCCTGTCAGGTTGAGTAATGGCTGACTTTGGTTTCTACTCCACCTGTACCCAGTCACTGTGTCCCCCCTCCTCCCATCTGAGCCCCCCCTCCCCAGCTCCACTTTGTTACCTTGATCCTCGTGCATTCACCATTGACAGGACCTCCCAGAGAGATGAAGCCACCCACCCCACACCGCAAGTGTGCTCTAGCTGTCTCCTCTACACAGACGGGCCTTATCTGCTGCCAGCACCGTGGATCACAGCATGCCGGGCCGTTTCTGGAGCTGCTACGCTCCGCTGGCTCACCCTGAATACCGGGGCCAGGGGAATTACAGCATAACACGCAGGGTCAACTGCCATCACAAAACACCCCCTTCGATTATCATACAGCTCTGTGTAGTCCCGGCCCAAAGTTCAAAGTGCATCGGCCACAATGACAAGACAAATGACGGAAAGAGAGGCCCACAGGGGCTCATTTTGCTGATCATTGCATCAGTACTCTCTCATTGACCGAGTCACTCTGTCGATCAATAACTCACACAGAAAAAACACAAAGGTAATTTATTACCATACAGAACATTTAATATGCTGCAGATATAGAGTTTTTAGTCTAATATCGTCATTCATAAACTCCTCGATGCTGTGCTGAATAATACATCGACTGTCTAAAAAATGAACAAATCTATACATTTTGTCCCACAGTGACAAATTAATTATTCTAATTGTTAATAATGCCACTGTTTTACACCAGGTACGGATCCAACGGGTTGCAAAGCTGTGGACCTGGTGATTTATATGTGCACATGGCACCTTCAAGGTTTCATTTGCAAAGGAGCATCAAAGACAACAGATTCATCTTCCCATCCCTTGGGACGCACCGTAAAAAAGGCATTTAGCCGAACATTTCCTGCCTGCAGTGTATGGAGCAGGCGTTTAGAAGGAATTATCCTGTTTTTCTGATAGGAGTCAAAATTTCAGAGTGAAGTCACTAGAATTCAATTTATGCTGGAGAGGATTCTCACAATTAGCAGTTGTGTATTAAAATGCTGGCCAGGCAGTCTGGGCTGCACGGATACTGTGAAATTTGCAGCTCGTTCTTAAAGGTTTTTATTCCTTAGTCATTGATCGCGGGAGCAAGAAATGACAACAGGCAAAAGAGGGAGGAAAATTGTAATGCAACACTGACATTATGAGATGTGATTAATATGAGAACTGCTTATAATAATCAGGACGGTTTGATAAGGCGGCCATGAGAGAAGAGAGAGACATGAGTGCGTTGCAGTTACACATGCGACAGGTCAGACCAGTCAGAACTTGCTTGACTAAAAATGGAAAATGGGTACAAAGCAGGAAGGAAAAACACATTTTAATACAGTCTGCTGGGAAAAGGCTGATGGATAAGGGTGATGGAGTACATGACTTCTTACTGGAAGACGTCTCAAGTAATAAGGTGCCATTTTGAATATCACTCATACATTCTCCGCAGTGCAGTACCGAACAGGCAGTCAGAATAGGGATTTGTATGTTATTTTTTCCTGTTTATTTGGGGTTATGGTTGCTACAGAAACCATGGCTTTGACTGCATTCTTGACTTGAACATGATTATAGGGTTGACTGATTATGAGATACAGGTGTTGCTTTAGCATGAAGTAGCACACTTTTGTGCCAAAGGCTGAGCTTGGGGTCGGGGTGGCACATCAGCACTCTCCTCTCGGAATGCACCCGTAAAGTAGCCCGTTAATCAGAAATGAACTAAACAAACAAGCCCTGGTTCCCAGTGACGTGTGAATCCTGTCAGGTGCGATTGCATTCACTGAAAGATTCCTCCATTCTTTCCCAAACCAGTCCACACCCAACACATTCCTCTGCGCAACCCAGCTGTCGCCTTCACAGCTTCTGCAATTAAGTTTTCCAGCAGCTGGAGTCTTTCAGAAGATTGTTTTCTGTTTTTCACTTTTTTTGCTCTAATAAAGCCTCCACTGGAGCAAGAAGCGAAGATAAACAGGCCGAGTCGTCGCGTTTTTGTGCATAATTAGCAATCAGAGAACGTGAAAAGCTGCTTTTTTCA
The DNA here is from genome assembly GCA_026777985.1 of Mormyrops attenuatus. Taxonomy (NCBI): domain Eukaryota; kingdom Metazoa; phylum Chordata; class Actinopteri; order Osteoglossiformes; family Mormyridae; genus Mormyrops; species Mormyrops attenuatus. The sequence continues at coordinate 16,200,711 of JAODKC010000001.1, forward strand.
GTGTTGTTTTCGCACCCCTCCGGTGAATGCACTTAATCATGACATTTACAATGATTAAGCTCCACTTTCTTAGGGTCGCCTGAGACAAGCGGCTGTTTTGTTTCGGCTCAGAGATCTTGAGAGGAGCTTCGGAGGTGCGATCAGAGGACGGAAGGTGCCGGAAGCGTGCAGAGTGAATCGGCGATTCCGCCATGGTGGGGTGTCCCTTCACGGTGGGAAATGTCACAGAAATGTGTCGCCTTATTACCCTGGAGCTAGGAGTAATAATCGAAAGCCGATTCCTGCGTATGGTCCTGGAACGCAGAGCCCAGCCAAACAATGCCACACTATTACTATCCCATTGCCTTGATTCACACACACAAGCTTCCAGGAGACTTGGTGTTACACCCTGTGGGACAATACTCCGCTTCCCCACATTTTCCCCCAGCCCACCACCTTAACACTGAATTCATCACTATGCTATCATGAGCAATTCAAACAAACTGAAACTACTCCAGCAGGACACCCCGGAGTCCCAGGGGGAAAGACTGAACGCGTGATTAACAATTGTCAGGAAAACCCAAAGTCATTTAGGTTCGCTGTTTGTTTTCTGGATTCACAGATGGAAGAATTAATCACCAATAAACACTCAAAAGAGTGACACTTTGAGAAGCAATCGTGAGCAGAGCACGTGTGCAATTCCACCCGAAAGCCAAACGGACTTCGGCGGCTTTTAATACCCTGATGTTCACCTCTTCACTGTGCTTCTTTACATTGTCATACGCAGACAGACCAATAGAATCCAGAGTTACAAATGACAGTGTGCATTTTGCTACAGATTAAAAAATTTTAATTATACAGCTGTGTGCACGTGTATGTGAATGTGTTTTAGGAAACCAATATGCTCTCTCCAACACATTTGTAAAATCACGAAGGAAAACCCCATTATTTAACCATGACATTGCCTGAATGGCAGTGAGAACACAGCGCAGCCTGACATCCAGGCAGGACACTGTACACTGTCTGCGTGATTTGTGTAAAAAGAGAGTGGCCCCGTTCACGATCAATAGCGACGCTGCAGAGGAAGACCGGCGTTAATGACTTATGATCTGTCTATCTTCTACTCTCTCCCTCTCTCCCTCCCCCCTCTCTGTTTGCAGTGCATCTCGATTGCTGTTGTACAGCAGGCCAGTGCCAGAGGGCAGGATTTTTCAGGACATGCTTCTGTGTAACATTGATACGGCGCCTCTTTCATGTTTGCTGGGCTTGACGAAAGAGGGAGGTGTTGTAAGCCTCCCATCGAGGTGATGTAACCCTCACGTGAGGAGGAAGATAACAGACATTCCAAAAATCTGGAAGCACGGCAACAAGCACAGACGGGATTTATCAGGGATAAACAGCAGTCATTCCCCGGACCGTCATTCTGCCCCGATCGTTAGGGCCGCACTTGGCCCCTCTCCCATCTCTTAGCCGCCATCCTACCCTCCCCCTGACCTCTCATACGATTCCGCACCATAACACCCAGCCAAGTGCAGGCTCCTCTCTCCCGATGGACCTGCGTTAACAACCCGCTAACATCTGCCCAATCGCTTCTCATTTGGACGCCTGGAAAACAGCCCTCCAGAGCAGGCTGACCGATGGCGTCTGTGCCACCCCCGCGAGGTTGTGAAACCGCCACGTTATGTTCCAAAAAAAGGGGAAGGAGAGATATTTCTGAGAACTGCACAAGAGCTGTTATATTCACTCAATGTCAGCTACCCTTATAGTGATGGGGCACAACTGAAGAGACATGGGGGGGCGGGGGGGCAGAAGGAGTGAATTAGGAAGGGCTCCTAGCTCAGGATGGTGACTTGGGGGGTCACAGAGAAGCTTATGCATGTTGGCGCTGTGCCTTTCAGGAAAACCACTGGAAAGGACATTGAACAAACTGAAATGGGGAGGGGGGGGCATGTCAGGGCGCATAATATCTCTGCTGAAGGACAGGACGTAATTAGTGAGATCAGGTGAGTAATTACTAAAGTGAGGACAAAGACCCAGTGAAGATGACTTACGTGGAGCCCCAGTATGCTCAGGAGCATCTCGCGGTGTCAACTGACTGGTTTCCACAGTAACTACATACTGTCACAACTTCCACTTGTTCTCCATCTTTATCACCTTAAATATCCTTTATTAAACCATCTGCCAAGCACTGTGTCTGATAACCTTTCCCAGCTGATGGATTATGGAATCCCTAGGGCCATGTGTCCCTGTTCCCTCCTCCCAGTTTTCCCCACCCTGAACTTCTCAGCTGCTCCCCTGACTAGCCAGCAGGACGCATCATGTCTTACAAGCTGTCTGTCCAATATCCACTGCACCCCCAGTGTGGGGTCACTTTGCCGGGCTGTGATTGGCTGGACCCTCACACCTGAGTGCTGGTGATTCCGGCAGATTCGGAGGCGACCTTTGCAACATAATAACAGCTATGAGGTTTAATTTGTTATTTTTGTGCTGTTAAGCCGCTCAGGAATATGACTAGAGGATGAGTAACGGATGAATGAAGGAGGATGACCCACTTAAGACAGAGTGAGGGCTGTTGCCAGCTGCCACTGAAGACACACGAACGTCACCGTCACTGTAAGGCCTACAAAGAAAGAGCCACTTTGCATATTTACTCTGTAATGTAATCAACATTACGGTCTTTTCGTAACTGCGCAGATCCAATGGCCATGTGCGCATACTGGTGGAGATCGGTGTGTGCATTACCACTGGTAAACATTCAGCGCTGGGGACTTGGGCTGATTTTGCGCATGAATCTCTTATTACCTTTTTGTTTCTTTGCATCCATCATTTTAACTGAAAGAATAGTGTTGCCCATCCATCTCATATAATATTCTTTCTATATATGTGTACAATATGGATTAGCATTAATAAATGCAATTTCAGCTGAGTTCTAACAATACTTATAACCTGTGGGAATCACCAGGGTGATGCATTGATATTAAAGAGGTTTACCATTCTGCAAACGGTGAGATGTACGTATCGATCGCTGGGATTATTTATAAATCCTTTGAGACGCTTTGTTTTCCTGAGAAATACCCTCCATGTTTTAAAAATAAGTTATGGAGAAATTGCAGCCGGCATGTCAGGGCACACCCACAGACGTTTAAGGCATGATGCACTCGGACATGGTTACAGGTCAGCCTACATGCTCCAAATTCACAGGACTGCAGACGGGTCTCCCAGATTGGCACCTACATAAAGCAGGCCTCCCAGACCAGAGCTGACATGAAGCAGACCTCTCAGACCAGCACCTACACGAAGTGGGCCTCTCAGACTGGGGTCAACATGAAGCGGGCCTCCCAAACCGGCATCTACATGAAGTGGGCCACCCAGACCAGAGCTGACACGAAGCAGGCCTCCCAGACCAGAGCTGACACAAATCAGGCCCCCCAGACCAGAGCCGACATGAAGCAGGCTTCCCAGATCGGCACCTACTTGAATTGCATCTCTCAGACTGGAGCCGACACGAAGCAGGCCTCCCAGACTGGTACCTACATGAAACTGGCCTCCCAGACCGGCACCTACATGAAGCATACCTCCCAGAATGGCGCCCATGTGGTACAGGCCTCCCAGGTCAATTGATCGCTGTACATTAGCCTCCATTTCACACCATAGACTTAAAACCAGGCCAAAAATTTTTCCACTTTCGGAAGGTAATGAACAGTCATTTATGAAACCATCCATTGAGAAATCCAACCATGCATGTATGTGACGGATGTTTACCCTTCTGTTATATGAAGCTGTCATCACGTCTGATTGTCACCGCGTTTGGCTCCGATCCCACACCCCCGACATACTCTCCTCCCCATGCCCCAGAGCATATTGTGTAAATCTCCTGACATCTGTGAGACTCCAGAGAAAGACTCAGCATTTGCCTAATCCTGCAGCATCACAGACTGGCGTAGCAAACACTTCAGCGTGCCCCTGACTCACCGGCTGGGCCGGACAGTACCGGGCCACACATTCGCAGAATCCGCTGCCATCTCGCTCTGCCAGTGCACAATCGTGGCAATCAGACGGCTCTTCATGAGGAGGGAGGCGATTACGGCATGCCATCCAGAATTACGGAGCGTTTCTTTAAAGTCGCCAATTAAAAAGGCATTCATTCACCAGCTGGTACTCAGACAGAAAAAAAAACATAATAATCCCAATCGTATGCAGGCGCTCACCGCAGCCTGACCTGGGGGGGGGGGGGGCTCTTTAGTCTATTCACTGCATAAATGTGCCTCTCTCCTATAAATGAAAGGCTAGGTGAGAGTAAAGAGCAAGTCAAGCCTGAAGAGGATGCTCACAGGAGGGCACTCCCAACCTGCAGAGAACTCTATGATGAACGACTCAAACGGCCCCGGACAGACGGAAACAGCGCTGCCCCCTGCAGTCCGCTCTGAAAGACTCTCTCCTAGGTTGCCATATTTTTCCCAAAATTGAACTGGATTCTAAAAACGTTCAGGAAATCAATTATACACCGAAGGCAGGCAAGACTGCGTCTGTAAAGGCCGTTGACATCTGCCTGCGAGCATTTCCTCATTTACAAAAACATTCTCCTCAAATATTCATCCTGCTTCTTTTTAAGTATAAATGTATGATTGGCCCAGAATTGTGCCCATATCCATAATGTATGTGTGCTCAGAGACTCCACACTCCAGTGACACGGTCAATCTTCCAGTTCCTTCCATGGGGAGGTGGGGTGGTCATTGCCTGGCCTAATATCAGCTCAGTGTGACTTTGTGCCCACACAAGCCCCCATCTCCTGCCTCATTATTGCTATATGCATCCGTACGGAACCAGAGCTACCTTGCCCCGATTCCCCCCCGCTGGTTAAATGAAAGGCGTGCCGGCATCCACCCACAGCCCAGCTGAGGGAAAGCCACCACACTCTCATGCCCCAGAGGAGTCGGGCCTGTGAATCATAGGACTGAAACACTCTGTAAAATCCCCAGAACGTGCCGGATGAACTTTTCAGCAAGCTGTGATTGGTCAGACAGACCCCGAAACCCCTCTCTGGGACAGTAAGATGGGTATGGGGGGCACGTCCTCACCCATAAATTTACAATGATGTCAATTGTAGCTGTGCAACTCTGCAGGAATTCTAGTGTCACCCGCAGGAGAAGCTGCACTGCTGCCGTTACCATGGCGCCAGCAGCCAGTTGCATTTAAACATTAAACACATGCGCTCTTCAATAAATCATCATTTTGCCATTAGATTTCTCCACCACGTTGCACAAGAAGCAGCAGGGGGCGTACTGAGTAAGGACATGAATTTCTAACCTGATGGGGTCCCAGGATGGTTCCTGCAGTTGTGCTCTTGAGCAAAACCTGCTTGTTCGATTGAGATAAATGAGTATAAATGATAAAATGGTAAATTTCTTCAGATAAACTAATAACTCGGATGCTGCCTCCTTTTATGGGCCCATTTATAAAAGTCTGTCTTAAAAAAAGTTTTTCTTTTAATGAAGTCCATCATCCACGTGCAGCATCAGAGGGCCTGAGGGACCAAAGGCAGGTCACACAAGCAGCAGTCAGTAAATCAGTGCCAGTTCCCTTACTGCAGGGGGTGCTCATCTCCAGGTAGCATGACAGGCCTGGTCTCCCGCTTCACCCAAATCGTCCTTCTGGCATACAGCATGCACCCCCTAGAGGTCCTTCCTGCATACAGCATGTGCCCCCCCACCCCTTCCCGGTTAGCTCCCTCTGTCAAACGTGATGCACATTCCTCTTCCTGATAAGATAATCCCTGTACAGTACACTACCCCCCAAACCAGGCCTGTCAGTCAGCGCCACACAGACAGATTGAAGCCAGACGTGTGATGAGATTCTCCCTGAAAGCTGAGACCACCTGCTGGGAAATACCTTGGAGATCATTTGAAAGAAAGGAAGGGAAAGAAAACACAAATCCCCACATCCAGAGGCTGGTCCGGTTATATAACATCGCAATATAAGATATTCTGCTAAAATTATCACTGATTTTGAATGAAAATGACCCAGTGGTGTGAAATGTGTAAGGGATGTTTTCCTGAATGGCTCACAGAACATTTTGGCAGCACCCTAACACAGTGACACCAGGGAAACCTGATGCTGCACATGCAGAGCACAGGGTAGACCTAGCCCTGCCCAGGCACCAAGTGTCATGCTGCATGTGGCCTTTTAATACCCATAATGCCCTGCAAGTATCACATGACCTGATCAAACGGAGCGCGTGGCTGGAGGTTGAGCGCATAATCTGTCATCTTACTGTGCATGGACGTCTTGACCTCCGTGCTGGGCTGGCCGCCACATGGCCGCCAAAAGCACCTTTACACGGTGCAAAGGCATGGATGCAAGCTGTGCTCAGTAGAGCAGAGACAGGGGTAGGAGCCACACTGAACACGGCTGGGAGGGAGGGCATGCTTTCATTCTTCAGCCATGACTTAAAGACCACCTGGACATGGGGAGACGCCCTGTTTCCGTTCCCCACAGGCTGATGCACCAGGCAGAGGATACTGGAAGCTCATCGTGTTGTACAACAAGAGTAAATACATTTATTTCCAGCCAGGAAATGTGGGCTGTTTTCTGTATCTAAAGACCGTGTAATAGACTTTACATCGAGTTATGGCGTGGCACTTGGATGGCCCACTTCCACTGATTCTGCTTCGCCAGCGGTGTATGGGGGGGGGGGGGGGGGGGTTGAGGGGCGGGGGGGGGCCTAGGGGGGGGGGAAGCTGTGTTCACCCCGCCCGCAGGGGGGTGGGGGGCCGCCCGTGCGGTTGCGGGCCCCCCCCCCCTGGGGGCGGGGGGGGTTTTGGTGTGGCCCCCGTGCCCCCCCCCCCCCCCCCCCCCCGACAAACAGGAGTGCTTCCCATTTGCTTAAACCAGCATTTCTCAACACGGTCCTCGGGGGCCCTCGGTCAAGTCCTCTCAATCAAGGACACCACTTGGAAGGCCTGTCTGGCAGCCGCCCCAAGGGTCAGCCAGGACTGAGTCAGTTACCCACAATTCATGAGTTTGGGGATAAGAGTGTCTGGTCGGTACAGAGGGGCTGGAGACATGATTAGAAAAGGAAAGGCAGTGTTGGGCCGGGTCAGTCCAGCCAGCCTGGAACACGTCGATTCTCCAGGAAAAAATGTCACCCACACCAAATCAGTATGCATATTCACGTATTTTAATAATTAAACCACTAAAAGTTGTGTTTGTACAACTTTGAATGAAAGGCACAGGAAAATCAGACTGTGCTGATTGTAATCGAACGAGAAATTACAGTACAAAAGCAGACGGTCATTAATGCGAACCAGGCACACCAGGGGTGGGAGGGGGGCCGGGGGGGGGAGATATATAATCTATTCTAGCATCACATTTCCAAAATAAAGTTTATTGCTTTTTCAGAGTGAGCAGGACGGGACTCCCCTGAGCTCACAGACGGCTGAGCATGACATCTGATACTTCCGCCGTTTTTTCAGAGTGTCTGTGGTAGTGGTGTCGGGGGGGGGGGGGGGGGGGGAACAGGTTGGTTTTTGTTGATTCACACAAAGTTGGTGGGGGGACAAAACCCAAAAATACCCCACCGAGAAATGTAAATTTGGT
>JAODKC010000001.1:16208845-16235422 GCA_026777985.1 Mormyrops attenuatus
CCCCCCCCCCCCCCCCCCCCCCCCCCCCCCCCCCCCCCCCCCCCCCCCCCCCCCCCCCCCCCCCCCCCCCCCGTATAAACATGTGAACTGGGTACGAGTGGCTTGTTAGGCATGGATATGCTAGTACAGCTTAGGGTTAGTGCCACCAGTGGAATTCTGGTAACTGAAGTGTTCCAGAAAGTGGACATCCTGCATCAGCCAACAGTTCGAGGTCTGATGTGAGGCAGGACGAGGAACAGCGCCACCTTCAGTCCGGTGGAGGGCATACTGGCTGGGGCGTGGGCGTGGCCACTCCGTTCATTACCTGGCAGCGCTGAGCAGCTGCTCGAGGTAAACACGCAGGTCCTTGGCGGCCCTGAAGCGGCCGTAGCGTCTCTTGGGGTTGGCGCACTCGTCCAGCAAGGCCTCCAGCTGTCCGTCCCGGACCACGTCGGCAGGGGGGTCATGCAGGAGCCCCCCCCGGGTGCCGCGCCACGTGGCGTAGCGAGACAGCAGGTTCTGGCAGATGGCATAGTAGTTGTGGTCGACGGTGACGCGTGAGCAGAGTGCGTCTTTGGAGAAGGAGAGGCAAGCCTCGCGATCGCACTCCTCGAAACGGCTCTCGTACCACACGTCGAAATTCTCTGGCTTGTCTGCGGGGAGAACAGGGGGAACATCTCAGATCATGGGAACATGTTCGGAGGGCAGAAAGAAAAAAATTATTGGTTCAGAGGCATAACCAATAAGATTGTAGAGGAGGTGGGACCAAAGAATCAGATGTCTTAGTCCCTTGTGCTCTAGTTGCTTGGACCCACCTCCTCTAGAGTCTGACTGGGCATCTCTCTGAATCAATCATTCTTCACTCTGCCCTCAGATAATTTTTGTGTAAGTAAAACTCTCACAAGCAACAGAGGGGAGCCAGAGGAACATGCGGAGTCACAGACCCAAAATTAACACCAAACCGACCAAGAGAACACATTTTCCCTGTAAACCCCTTTATTGTTTATTCTTTAATGTTTACTTCTAACTTATTCTGCCGACAGTGCAGAAACAAACATCCGGCTGCCACTTCCTGTGAAGCTTGGCCTATATTCAGTGCTGTAATGCATCTTCAGTGATCTTTTTGCCACCTACCAGATAATTATGGGTATGTAGCACAGAAATCTGAGACAGAAATCACACTGCTCATTATCCACACGAATACTGCATTACAGGAGTGTGGTTTTAAACCTGACCGTGGTGAGTGACAGGGAAACAGAGGCAGGGTGCGCAGGGTAGCTGACTCTGCTGTCCACTGGCTTTCTGATATGGAATTGGAGCAAATCCCTCTCAGAGGGAGACATTTGTGTCCCTGGAAATCTCTGGGAATAATTTGTGTGACTTATATATGTCTCTGACGCACACTGACCTGAGCTTAGCCAAGCCGGTCGAGGATGAGAGGAGGAAGAGCAGCTAGAGACGGGAGGTTTGAGACCTGTGGAGTTTACTAAAATGCAAACTCACCTCATTTTGGATTACAGCTCCATTTTGATCATATGACCACATTAGGAAGATCTGTTTACACCATTAATAATGGAGTTTTCATTGTAGCAGCTTTGCTAGCTGCCACTAGGATGCCCTATCCCAGTAATTCAGACGGATCCTGACAGACAGCCGCTGAGGGCCTCGCTGGCCATCCGGTCGAGCCGTGATCTCATTACCTGAAACCGCATACGCTCGTCCTTAAAAGCTGCAGCCCTGAGAATATTGTACCGCAGATAATACACTCGGCGGCTGTGAATTCAGCACGTCCAGTGTTTACGCCACGCCATAATTCACTCTGGCGCCATCCCTGAGTACTGTGAAACGCTGTCCGTTTCTGAGAAGCCTGACTGTTTAAAAACATGCAGGGCTATTAAACGTGGGACAGGCTGACCCTGCAAGCAGCCGCTGCAGAGTGCCGGGGTCATAATGAGAAGTGAAAGGCTGATGGAGGAACACGCGGAAATCCAGCGAGCGCAGCACATCAGCTCCGTGGAGTCCCCCCTGGCCAGCACGCCCGTAAGCGGTGTTTCCCCCCGGATTCCGGGCACTTGACCAGAGCGCCGTCTTGCACAAATACATGATCACACCCCCCCATCCAGACGATTCTATCGAAACATGACAGCTCCTGCAATGGTGCTCAAGCCCGACTGAATCTGATGGACAGCTGTGATGGGGACGGATCTTTCTGGGCTCAGGAAGAGTCAGGCGGACCTTCTGTTTCAAATGTGGGTATCCACTAAGCACCATAGTCCTCAACCTTCACAGGAACATTTTTTGGGACGTGGCAGCAAATAGGGGGTGGGGATGGGGGGTTGTTATTCATTCCACTCAAGGTCAGTGATTAAATGGCATGATTCAGCACTTTGCACAGAACAAGTGAATTACCTGCTTCTGAAAAGCGCCCCCTCTTCATCCCGGGCGCCAGATGCATCCCCTGAACCAAACCCGTCCTCTGTGCTGTTACCCCCCCCCCCCCCGCAGGTCCCACACAGATGCTAGTCTGTCACCGCAAGGTCGTCAGTTTAGAGTCCTGTGGGGGTTCTGCTGAGGGGCACTGGAGCTTCCCAACATGACTCTCTGATGCACGGCCCAAGTGGGGGGAATCGAATAACAGCGAGGTGTAGTGATAAATACACATCACGCACGTCTGGTGGCACTCTTGGACATTGTGGCACTCTTGGACATGTGTACAAAAATACACCCCGCCCCTCCGCAGGCCAGTGAATCAGCCCCCAGGAGTTTGCGAGGGTATCACAGTAACACTAACTGCCGGGGGTCAGGGTTAGCGTTAGCAGAGGACAGTGCGCACTGGTCTGACCGGGGAGAAGGACTCACTGGAAGCAGCTCTTATGGGATCTCCACAACTGGGACAATTAAGCTGTTTCTGCTTAGTCACTAATTCATGTCCATGAAGTACTCATACCACTAAAATGAACCGTACATAGACAAGTCACTCATTCTCCGGAAACAGACCCGCTTCCACCCCTCCCTGTAAATGTTGCAGAGCTTGGGCATCAGATGACGCCCCCGGCTGGAGACCGGGCGGTACAGCACACTCACTCTGTCGTATCAGCCGCTTGTCAACCACCACCACGTTCTCGGCATCCACCACGATGACTTTGCCGTCGCGGGGCCCCACAGCGAAGTTGTCGAAGCTGACGTCGAGCAAGTAGAGCGCAAAGTCGAAGTCGTTGTTGGTGAGCTGCTCAGCGATGTCCATCAGCTGCTTGGCCAGGTCCACGCGCTTCCTCCAGGGGGCGTTGTAGAAGCTCCACAGCTCCTCGCCCACGTAGTTGACCGCCACCATTCGGCCACACGCACCCAGGTACTTTGCGAAAGGCCAGCCCTCGTCGGATGGAAAACTCTGTCAGAGAGAGAGAGGGAGATAGGAGTGAAGGGACGAAAGAACAAAAGAATGAACGGCGGAAGGAAGGAAAGGAATGGAGGAAGGAAGGGAGGAAAGAACGAAGGAAAGAAAAAAAGATGAAAGGCAAAAAAGTGATGAAAAAGAAAGAAGCAAATAAGGAAAGGGAAACAGAATGAAAGAAGGAATGGAAGAATGACAGAACAAAGGAAGAAAAGAAAAAGAAAAAAAGGAAGGACAAAAGAACAAAGACATTCTTTATGTGCTCCTTTGCTAAATGTGCACTGTGCTGTGCTTCAAAGACGTGGGACAGAGAGGGGGAGAATGGGGGGGGGTCAGCTGAGCATGTTACACCCCCCCCCCCTCCTCGCGAAGGAGTGTGATAAAAACACGATGAAGAAACACAATGATGACACTCCCTTTACGTGACACGGAGGTGTGGCAGCGGGGGGTTGATATTAAGCACAGTGCCGGGACAGTGAGCCGATTATACAGAGGGCGGGTCCCGGGGGGTCCCACCCAATTAGTGAGAAAATTAACTCCTCTGGCACTTAATCAATAGGGCAGATGCCCGCATGATAATAGCAGCTCGATACAGGCCGAACGCTTTCTGCTTCCTGCTGAAGCAACCTGAAAACGAGGCGGTCGGCTCCGCAGCGAGAATGACAGTGACATGGCTTAACCGAGGACCCTAACGGCTACTCACAAAAGCGGCAAAGTTTACAAAAGAAGATTTAAAGGCCACAAATGATGCAAACAGATACATGACTGCTAAGCAGGCACAGCAATGCAGCAGAAAATACTGCCAGGAAATGTTCTGTAGACCAAAAGAATTTACGAGCTTCAAAGAACAAGCAAGAAAAACTGTCAAAGTCATGAGAAGATAATACAGCGCAATCTGCAACAGCGTGGCCACAGTGAAGCCGACAGACAGTAGCTCAGCGTCTGTGGGCTGGATTGTGGGTTTAAAGCAGTAAATAAAGGCAGAGGATGGCTGTCTGATGCACCCTCAGTGTTACTGGAAAAACAGAGAGCCATACGGGTTTGTGATTGATCAAGATGTCAGGAAACCTGCAGGAAGCCACAGGAAACCCATGGGAAACCCACAGGAAGCCAAAGGGAAACCCATGCGAAGCCAAAGGAAACCTATGGAAAACCCACAGGAAGCCAAAGGGAAACCCGTGCGAAGCCAAAGGAAACCCATGGAAAACCCACAGGAAGCCAAAGGAAACCCATGGGAAACCCACAAGAAGCCCACAAAGACAGGCCGCTCAGGTGAACTGCAACATGCACATCACTTGGGGGTGGGACATGCCCCGTACTGAGCAAAGGCTGCTCTCGGGATAAGCAGCCATTTCCGACAGACGTCACTGGGATTCGCCAGCATCCCGGCACGCGCCCAGCTTCACTCTTCTGGACCATTGCACCATGCTTGCGTCAGATGAAAACAGGAAAAAATAATTCAAACACATATTCCCAAATCGGCTCCCCATCATGTAAACCAGACGTGTGGAGTTTCCTTTCATATCCCGCGATAGAGATCTGCTCGTTAGGAAATCTGTGTGAGGTGCTCTCCTAAAATTGAGCCGCAGAAGAGCTGTACTGGGACGGACACCTCAAATAGTGAGATGAAAACAGCTCCAGTTTGCCTGTTTGGGTTTCAAAGTCTCTCTTTTTTCCCCTCCACCAGTTTCCAAGGTTCATAGGCTGACAGTTGAGGCTTGTTCTTGTTTTCTGATTAATTTTCACGTTTCCCTACAATCCCCTGCGTCTTCATCACGAGACACGCGGGCCCTGAACTCGCCAGCCAATGCTGGCAGGAATCCCCGAGCGGCCACGGGATAAAAGCCACACAAAGCATACAAACGGCACAGAGCGGGAATCGCCCGTTTAGGCTGCTGGGACTTTTCCCAGTTCCTTTAATTAGGAATCCAATATGAAAAGGGAAAGGAAACGAAAGTCAGGGCATGTGGGTTTGTGTGCACGACGTTTTTATACTCCAGAGACGGGGGTGAACAGCAGCAGGAGCCCCCTCCCACTCTGGCCAGCAGCCTCAGCTCTGAGCGACAGGCGCTTAAATTAGGCCAATCACAGAAATAATTGGTTCAATTGAGCACTCATGCTCCCTGGCAGAATGAAATTTAAAAGCTGCACGTATGCACGGCTCAGAGAGAACGAGGGAGGGTATCCCAGAGTTCCCAGAAAAAGAGGAAGCAGGATCACTCACTTATAAGAGACACGTTCCCACACGTGTAGCATGCGAGCACCATCATTCTTCACCCTTTTGATAGTGTTTTTTTTTTATTATATATTGGCCATTTGAAGGCGGATGCAATGATCTTTCTAATTAGACCTTTAATCTGTATATCCAGGTTGTCCCTGATGCTCATTACTGCACGTTGCTATCATCCCCATGAACCAAATCAAATTTAAAAAGTAACTTCGGGCTAATCAAACCGTAAATGAGCTACTGACTGCATTCACACATGCTGCTGATGGGTGCCTCGGGCCACACCCCCCAGCCAATTGGGATGGTGAAAGGCGAGGAATCCACCCAGGGGCCATTTAATGACTGACAGGTCAGGGCACGAGGTGCCAGTCGATGTTATGGATGAAATCAGAGGGGAGCGGGGTAGAGAGGTTCGGGGCAGGTTAGGGGGCGTGGCCCGTACACACAGCCAGGAGAACCATACATGGTCCGACAGGGCCAGGAATAAAATTGGGCTACTGGAAGGTTCCATATTCCTGCCCCCACCACTGGCTATGTGAGGTTTCTGCAAAAACGTTCAACCAGCAGCCAGTTTGATGACTCCCCCCCATGGGGAAGCCCTCCATGCTCCCAGCGACAGGCGAGGGTTGCCATGGAAATGTGACCGCATGAGTCGGAGACCCTGGTGACCCTGAATGGCGTCGGACTCGCTGAAGGGTCCCCTGGACCCGGTCCGTTTACACAGAGCAGCTGGTGGCGGGTGGCCTGCAGGCCTGGGTAAACACAAGCTGCCACCGCTCAAGGGGGACATTTTAATAATCTGTCACCCCCCCGGGAAGCAGCTGTGGGCATGACAGCCACCGTTCAGGCGTGTAAACGGAGCCCATCTGGGTCCTGACTTGGGGGGGTATCCGATCCGCGAAGAATATTTTTATAAAAGACAGCAATCACGTGCCTTTCTGAGGGCTCAGCCTTAACACGCAGAGATGCACAATGGCGTGACAATTATTAAAGAAGCTCAGCTCTGCCTGTTTAACCTGCAGAGTGAACATTTACGGCTCAATTAAAGGTTGGCAGGGACACGAAAAAAATCTTTTGCAAGAATTGCTAAGAGATTTTGGATTTACTTCCACGTTCATGATGGAGAGTGCTTGAGGAACATACAGGCTTTCATGAAGCGGGACCACTTCCCAACTGGAGTCACACATTATGTACTGGTCCCAGTTTGATAAGAGTCTATAGGATTACAGGACCAGAACTCATGCCTCTCCAGGCAGGAATCATTTCCTACTAGCTGGCAGAACACCAGAGGAAATAATTCATTAATACAATGCCAAAACATACCTTTATCACACAGTTACTATGCCATACTTGAACACATACACCAAAAAGAAACTTAAAACGCAGAGGCTGAGACATTATTGCCTGTCCTGCTGCTCTGGGTCCTTCCAAAAATACTCAGCCCCCAAAGCTAAACTGTCTTCAAGAACGTTCTGAGAGATTCCTGGCTCATAGCTGAGCAAATTCAGCTCCTGAGAACATACAGTTGCGCCGCTGTCAACCAGCCACACAACAACTTGAAGGATTGTTCTTCATGGACAAAAGGGGTCCCGTTTCCCACACAGAAAAGCGGGAAATACCGCCACTAAGCCCACTGCAAAGGCTGGAGAAGCGGCTGATTGGGGTCCCATGTTTGCTCAGCAAACAATCCAGGGGTGTTACTCAGATGTAAATGAGGGCACTGGGCAAACACTGCCAAGGGGTAGGAGGGAGAACTTAACATTAGAGACAATGCTGGGAGCAGCTCCCCCTGCAGGGCTACGGAGAGCACTGCATTTCCACAAACGCGCTTGATCTCAAACAGCCTGATCTGGGTCACCGTTTGCTTCCAGTCAAAGGGAATATTTCGTTTACCTCAACAAGCAGGGGGAAGTGTGGAGTATCTCTGCCGGTAGTCTTGTCCGAGAGAGCATCCTGACCCAAACCCGGGGTTCCACACAGTTCACAGCCGAATAAACAATTCATGAGTCTTGTGCACTTAGCAGGACAGTGAGGAGGCGCTGCGGCGTAATCCTCCGAGACACCACCAGGGCTAAAAGCCCACAGAAATCTCCGGAAGGACTGAGAGGGATCAAAGAATTAAAACTTCACAGGCTGCACATCCCAAAGGATGCAGATGTCCTCTCCCCCACAGCAGATCCCCATGTGGAACTTTACTGGTCAGTGTTAAGTTAAAAGCGCTCTGTGCTAAGAACCATCGAGGGGGTCCAGTCCCGCCAAGAAGAACAGACCCGAAAACTGACACTCTGCGTCACAGACAATAAATGTGGCAGTCTGACCGGCTTCCTCAGTGTGACACCCTCCCCAGATCCCACCACAAAGAAGCACACACGAAGCACATGTGAAACAAACACGGCCCAAAAATAAACCAGGAATACAGAGAAGGTTGCCTGGGAAACCACTCGTTCAAACCAAGTCTGGCAAAGGAGGTGAAGGGCAGCAACCCTGTAATTTAGACAGACTGACAGCAGCAGGTAGACACGTGCTCCTGTGTAGTTACTCCTTTGATCAAGGACAGGCCTCACGATGGCATATAAAAGCCTAGCCCCGGTTCACATGGAGCTGGCTGATGGCAGGAGGGAAACCGGACCAGACATACCTGGAACACCAGCGGCTCCGGATTAAACGCCAAGGTCATCAGCAGCTGCATCCTCTCCGTGTCCTTCAGGTTCTTGAGCAGGAAGCTGCCTGAGTCTTTGGTCTCGGCGTACCTCCTGACCAGCCGGTCCAGCAGCCTCTGGGAGGGACAGTGCACCAGATCCGACCAGCCCTCCACCACGTCAGGGGTGAGCAGTCGCACGTCACCATTAAGACGTGCAAATTCCGTCTTGTACATGGCCTGGACGAGGTCGCAGCGCGGCCGGCCTGTGGCTCGCTTGCAGATCTTCTGGTCAATGTCAGCCAGCTCTTGGTTGGAGCCCAGGCGTTTGAGGACCACGCGCCTGGTGCCTTCCCTTGGCTCACCATACTGCGCAAAGTAGACGTTCTTGACGTTGAAGACGTCCAGGAAGCGGAGGCGGCCCCACGTCTCAAAGGACAGCTGCCCGTTCATAAACTTGCGACACCAGCTGGTGCCGAAGCAGCCGGGACACTTGTTGAGTCCGAGGAACCGGCGGTCGAGCAGCTCGTTCTTCTGGAAGGAGGCCAGCAGGTTGTGGGTGTTCATGAGGAGCACCACAGACAGTCCCAGAAGCAGCAGCAGCTTCAGGCAACGGTAGAGACGGCCCAGCTTCAGGGGCACGAAGCGAAGCATGGTCTCACATAACACTGGGGGGAGGGGGGGCAACAACAACGTCTGAGCCTCACAGTGGAACCATGGTCACGGGCTCGGAGAATACATGTAGCATGTTACCAGGTCACAGAACGAAAGTCCCAGTGATGCCTTGCCCATGAGGAACCTCAAGGTCCATCACTTCACCCCACCTGGTCAGAGAGTGAGCCTGCAGATGGGGAAGGGGGGGGGGGGGGTGAAGGGGTAGAAAATAAAGCCCAATGAACCAAAAGTTAAGCAAACCCACCCAAACAGAGCAGAGCCAAACCAGGAGCCCCATCTGCGTCCCTGAAAGGGGGGAATTCGTTAGTGCTTCAGCACAAACATGATAGGAAAAAAAATCCTTTTGACCTTTGATCAAAAGGTTCCCTGGGTCCATTTTAAACATGCTTTGAAGCAGCCTAGTGGGGTGTGGGGGGTGCTGTCACAAAAAGGGTTTTGGGGGAGGGCTTTACCCATTATCTATTTTAATGAGGGGGTAAACTGGACTGAACCTGCGGCACAACCCTGAATAGGACAAGCGGGAACAGAAAATGGATGGATGGACGTACACGCTGAACCAGACCAACCTCGGCACCACAGAATCTTCCAAATGTCAGCGGTCGACACAAGAGAAGGGCAAAATCGCAGCACTGTTGGATGTCGCCGCACAGACTGATTAGCAGTAACTGACAGGATTTTCCGGTGATCTTTCACCTGAATACACGACATGCAAGACCATAGATTTGGTATGGACAGTAGGGATGTGTTCCTACCAATATTGAGGAAGTATCGTGTCTGTTTAGGGGGACCAGGGGCTTCGAGGTCGATTTGGTCCCTAAATGTTCATACATTTATGCCCTTAACAGCATTGGTGTGTCTGTGCTCTCAAACCTCGTTAAACCAAAGCGGAACCAGTTTGGAAATAGGACGTATGGAAGCTGAACCAGCCAGGCGCACGTCGTGCATGAAGGCGGGATTCCCGGCTACTTAAACGTTTAGGATTATAAAACCCCAACGATTTTGCAAACACTTTACGAGGCGGATCCTTCGTGTTCCAAAATACTGCGTTTTTTAAAGGACAAGCAAAACAGAGCCGTTACATGAGACAATTACAGCGGGGAGATAAAATGGCCCATTTTCCTAATCGTGCCGGTGTAATTTCATCGGATTTTCGCGTTAATGCGATTCCCCTCCTAATTGGACACTTGTTGGCGATTTCCGACGGCTCTGCGTGTCGGTTTTTTTTTTTTTAAAGCCCCCTAACACGATGAGCTCGTTACACAGACCAAGAGATCTGCGCACGGAGTAAAGCGCTGCGGTTCCGGACGTCCGCTTCTGCTTGGGTATCGTTGAGGGGGGACAGTCTGACAGACAGCAAGTCTCTCTCTCTCTCTCACATATATGCGTAGGCCCATACACACACACACACACACACACACGGACTAACTGTACACATCAGCTGCCAGGGTTGCCAGCTTTGGTCAACTGGCTGGCTGGCGCGAGATTTTCAATGCAAGCAAGTCTGCACACAAACTTACATGTGTGTAACAGTTTCGTTATCTTGTAAATAGTCTGTAGGGTTTGCAGACTACCCCCAATGCTTTTGAATCTGTTAGATTTATAATGGAATAATATAGATTTGCCGTAAGATTCCTTGCGTGAGTTTGCAACCCTGCATACGCATCACCGAAAAACATGATGCAAAATAATCAGATAATTAATACATTCTGGTTGATGTTTATTTAAAATAACTGATGCATTGTATTTTATCCATGTTTTATTTTTATTTTTTTTGCATGTTGTATTTTGATGGCAGTCGTATCGGAAAAAAGGCTATCGAAAGCGTTAGAACCGCTTTATTTTCTTAAATAATACAATTTCATATTAGATCTACCAAATAACATTTATTATTATTTTCTTTATTCTCGTCTGTTCACCAGTAATTTTGTGGTGCTTCAAATTATTAATGATCTAATGGAGGCTTACGGACGGTCATGGTTTTCTGCGGCAGTAGCGCAGGTTAGGGCGCCGCTGCTCACAGGCGCTCTTACCTCATTTCATGTCTCAGCCTATATATGAGCTGCCTGGTTTTGCTAAGTGTATTAAAAAGCGAACTATTACTGAGTTTGGAAAAATAGTGTAGCCCTGCATATTATTTCCCCCTTTTATTGTGTAAACGGTTTTTTTTTTTTTTTTTTTACATAAAATCATTCGAAACGAAGTGCACCATTTTTATTAAGACCGCTCCGTCTCATACACGCACAGGCACACAGACATCAGCCAGTAATTTTCAGCTACTTTTTTCCTATTTCTGGTCAAATTTCCTTAAGTGTAAAAAAAACGATCGGACGGAATCACCGTGGTGTCCGTATTCTGTGGGGATGAAGGACCTTCACTTCTGCCGTATCTTTGACGGCATCACTTCAGTACACAGCAGGACGGACACGGGAATCCAGCAGTCAGACTCAACTGGGCAGCTCTGCATCTGGAGGAGCCGATAAGCCCCCCGGACAGGTGACGCCGGCTGTCAAAGAAATCGTCTAATTAATGTCCATCATCAAAGAGCAGCTGGCGACACAGAGATAGAAACGGCTGGCAAGCGCTCCACCTCTGAAGGTGCTCCAGCGGAAGACAGGAACCAGCAAAAGGGGGCCCAGAGGAGGAGATGCGGGACAGTCACGGGCTCGACGACGAGTTTCTCGGGATGTGACAGAAGTGACAGAGCACCCTGGCTGCTATAGACAGCAGACAGTACTGTCCCCTCAAGCTTTGCTCAAATCGAGGGTAGATTTAATGACTAGTCTACTTAAGGCGCAAGAACTGTGAGGAGGATTAAACTCAGCCCACTGAATGCAGACTCCTCACACTTCTCTGAACGATCATCACACAGACCGGGTTCGGGTGCAGGAGCATCGGGGGCACTGGTCTGCCGATGCCGCTTGAGTCTAATCAGAGAACATTCAGCCAGAGCAATTACACATCCGAGTGGAATTAACGAAAACGGCGACATTACAAACGGCAAACCGAAACAGGAGCGCGGCTACACGCACCGTCTGCTTACAGTTATTCTTGGATTCGGCGGCGTGTTTGTTTGCCCATAAACGCGTATGTCTGCCACAGACAGACTCACCATCCCACACACCATTTCCGTTAAAATGACATACTGATTACCTACTTTGTCGGCTATAATATTTAATGCCCTTTTTTAAAATTCACATTCGTCTAACCCTCACACTAAAACGCCTCCAAAGATACCTCGTCAGCAAAGAAGGATATATATATATTCCGCTATGATTTAGTGGCCGTCCAACAGATTACTTCATTTCTACACCTCAAAGAGTGCTGAATATACAAGTTCATAGCTCAGAAATATGGAGATATTGAGTGTCCTGTCCACCAAACCACATCTGCTTTCACGTTAAAATGAAACTCCGGGTTTTGGCATTAATGCAAAATCGGAAAAGAGAAAAAATTCTAAAACACATAGTTCAAATGATGGATGACAGAGTCTTTGGATGCGACGGACAAGGTGTCATAGCTGCGATGCTGGGCTTAGACCGCTATTAATTAAAGGTCATCTCTGTCGCTTGTGAGCAAACCCCAAAGCCAGGAAAGGTCAGCTTGCAGATCACATTCACGCTGCCCAAATGTTACTAATTGTGTTTGGAGATAAATAAATGCCATTAAAATGCATGTTCCGTATAGTCATACTCCGTCTTTTACCAGACCGCAACTACCCTGCGATTAAATACTTTTTTCGTTGACATGGCCGTGTCTCCCCATGATACTCCCCCATGCCCGGATACCCTGAGCCGTCCCCCCTCCACTAAAGATCCGGGACACAGCAGACTTTTTGTTCACTACTTTCGCCTCTTATTCATCTCTTTAATACCTCCTTTTAACCGTTTGGACCGGAATGGCACGGACTCGTCGGCTGCAGCTGAAACAGGACTAAATAAAGTCCACCCATGTTTGCCGCCGAACTGCCTCGCTGCAAAGTAATAAAATGCATCAGATATTTTTCTGAAGAATCGCGTAGCGTTTTAACAACTGGGGAGACAAGTAACGCGTCGATCAGATGTCGCATTGAAGGGACTGTTAACAAGCCGAAAACAGCAGGACTCTCGGCCGTTGGATTGATATTCATGTCATATATCCGTTACACTGAACTAACATGACTATAGATAGATAGATAGTTTATTTATCCAGAAGTATCTCTATCTCTATCTATATCTATCTAACAAAACATCGCACAGCGATCTGATATTTCATCGGACGCATAGTTTCAAGCGCACTTGGATGTGCCGTGAAATAAAGCACCGATCGTGTAAATAAACAGATAAACGACATAAACACTGTATATAAGGACCCTAAAAGTCCTCGTTTACTTACAGGCGCTGTAATCAGAGGCAGTATGAGACCCACCGGGGAGTGTGTCCCTCTCGGGCGGCGTGTGGTTTGCGCTGTGCTTTGCCCGATCTTCTCCCAAACACCCTGGATCTGACTACTTTGTGGCATAAGCCATGAAACACGCACATGGACACTTAGTCCAAGGAGAAGGAGAGCAGGATCCCGGTTCTTACAGTCATATTCACAGGAGGCTATTTTTTCCGAAGCGTTCATTAAAAATGCCTGTGTTTGTATCTCTCCGTTTGTGTATTTCCGTATTTCCTCTTCTCCGACCGACCTACGCCTCCCTCTCCGGATTCCAGGTCTCCTCCACACACAAAGCCTCCCAGCCAGCCTCCTGTGCCGCCACACTCATGTTTGCGACTCCCGTGGTCTCTTTACGTTAGCGGTTTCTATGCAGTCGTCAAGGCATTGAGTCACCCCCCCTCCCAACCCCCAAGACCCCGGAGTGCGCTCTTTAAAATTGGTTTTTCCCCACCACACTTCTTTTAAAATTTGCGCTAGGGTCTACACGTCCAGGCGTTCATGGCAGAGACGCACCCGCTGAAATAAAGTGTTAAGTATTATAGATGGCGTGAGATAAGCGTCGGTCCCCGTGTGGGACAAATCCTCTGGTCTATAGCTTGAAAGGCTCATTTAACTTCCACCCACTTTAATCGTGACGGTTTATCATGTCTGATCGCCTGCTCGGATCATACTCTTACTGAGTACAATGAGGATTACAAGTAGGCCTAATGACAAAAACATAGGTAACTATATAGCTTACCCGGTACCATCTTGGAGGAAGTTTATCGTTTCCTCTATCTGATAAGCTTATAGCGCGATTACTTGTGTCACTGGTGTTTCAATCGAAACAAAAAAATGTTTTCACTGTAAGAATTTGTGTTTAAAACAAATATACGAGTGAATTAACGAGAATTTAGGTAGGACAAAACATGGTTTGTGATTGAATTTCGCGAGCAGTGTGCGTAAATTATAAATAATGAGAATAATAATAATTTTAGAAGCTCTGCTTTCTTGGGCCGATTATAAAGTCTTAAATTATTATAAATGAGTATTTATATATCAGTATTCTCTTTCATAGACCACGTTGCATTTTGCTCCCACGGGGGTGCAAGGCGCTTGAATATATAAACTGTGTTCCTATGCTTACATCTAGCGGTAGGTTTGGTGAACTGTCACATAGTTTAAAATGGCTCATCAAACGTGCGAAAACGATCCTACTGCAGCGGTGGGTCGCCAACCCGTACTTGCAATGTTAAATATGTACAGAATGTACAAAATGTTTGTTGTTCTTAGATAATACTGATATATTATAAACCTGGTAAAGTTTTCGGACCGTTGGTCGGGATGTTTTTTTTTAATTAGGGATGATATGGGTGCCTTATTACATTGCGTCCAGAGATTGTTTATTGTTTAAACAACTTGCAATAGAAATCGTGCTTATTAATCGGTCAAAGTAAATTTCTAAAGCATATTTAAAAACATTTGCATTAATTAGTTTCACACGATTGTCAATTTCTTGGGGAGGGGGGGGACTCCCATTGCATTGTTAATAACAGCAGCCCGTGAACGGAAAACAAGCACTTTGAGGAAGTGTCATACTCGTGTGTTGCACTGATCTCCCGAAAGTCTTTGCAGCTTTTCGCTCAGATGCAGCTCCTGCAGCATTCAAACGAATGCAGGCAGCACACAGTTGACCTGTCATCCAATGCAGTGTAGGATCAGCCTGCACCTGTCCTGCTGTCTGTAGAGTTTAGTTGGACAGAAGATGCCCACGGGTCTGGAGAGGCACCGCAGGGAAAGCACGGAGCTCCTCCTGCTCGTTGCCATACTGATCCTCACCATTTTAACCATGTGGGTGCTTAAAAAACGCCAAGTGAAATTTCTACACGAAACTGGAGGGGCTATGCTCTACGGTAAGGCGCCCGGTGGTGGATTTGCACATGCTGCGATCACTCAGGCTCGTTCTCACCACGTCCTTTTTCAGCGTTTTAAAGTTTTCAAAATTGCGGATGACGTGAAGAAAAAAATGAGAGCTCTAAAAAAGCCATAAACGCGATTTTTGACAAAGTAATCAGTCTGGTATTCTCCTGATGGCAGTTTAAGTACAGGGGTGTATGAAATAAAACGCAGCATCTATCGATGGTTTTCATAAGTCAGGGATGTATCCATTTTATTTAAAGCCTTTTACACTATTAGGTCGTATTATTTTCTGTAAGCTAGGCTGGTCAGTGTAACTCAATGACTCATTTCGCTTTCATATAGACCTTTAGCCTGAAGGCTACACTTCCTCCTTTAACCCCGCTTCCTGCTTCGCTGTCTGCCTCTACACCACCTTGCACACAGTTCCCATGTAGTATCAGAAATGGGAAGGCTGTGGAAACGTCGTGTCTTGATGGTACCAGAAAGTCAGCACACTGGCCTCCGCCCGGCAGATGTAAATGGCATTTTTTGCCGGTTGCAATGAGATGATCATCACGCTAAGCAGTCTATTGTGACCAAAAGGCTGCACCACTGAGCACGGCTCTTCCGTAAGATAAACAATAGGTATTATAATAAATTGCTCAAAATGTCCCTCTGGCTAGCGGCATTGCTTACCAAAACTTAAACCTCGTATTTGCGTGACTACAAAAAGTCACCACACTAAATATTAAATAAACGAGTTCCTTGTCTAGGAGATGCCGAAGCAACATGTTCAAGTGACTTAATTAACGGGACCACAGAAACCCGCCCCCTCCTCTGGTGTCCCTTCTATGTAACTCGGTATTAACTCTGGTGCTTCTAAGTGAATGTTTTTTTTTTAAGGTTTATCTGACCACGTTGTTCTTGCGTTCAATTAAGATAATCGGTTTCAAATAAGCACTTTGAAAAAGCACCTGGAAACGCATACCAGCCCTGATGTAAAACGCATAAGCTTTGGCTTCACTTTGTGTGGCGCCTTCCTGCTGGCTGACAGATGGTTTAATTTCCTGGAAAGGCATTTGAAGGTTTTATTTTAACACGTAGGTTTTATTCTGGGATTAATTCTGAAGCTGGCAGCCACCCCGTGGAAGAGGGGCATCGGGGACATTCACGAGTGTGTAAATCTGAACACAACCCCACAATTCCTTTTGGTGAACGTCACCGACCGCATTCACGAGTATTATCATGTGGGAGAAGTCACCCCAAAGCCCCAAGCCCTGCCTGCAGGCTCCATCCTCCATAAGGTAAAGCGGCTCTTCCTCACCTGTGGCTGTGGTCGTCCAAGATGACTTGTCACATCCCTAGTAAAATTTGGACGTTTTCCCTTTATATATCCAGTTGTCTTTCCGTGACCGGGGTACACGTGGTTCAGATGAATGATATTCGGATGCTGGGCCGATGGGTTGGCCTGGATTAGATTTGGGTGGGCCTGAATGAAATTCATTATTCATTATTCATTATCTACCCTCGATATTCATTATTTCTTAAACAGGATTAGATATTTACAATATGGTGACCACAACTATAATAAAGCCACGACTGCAGTATCCTACCTACAAGCAGCATGAGTTAACATAACCTCAGTCAATACACATAAATGGGGAAGTTATTAATTGTTTTTACTCCCCAGACAAAGCAATTAACATTCAATGTAATTAGTGAAAATTAAAATAATTTTTAAAATATTATAAAAAGCCTATTTATTTTCATTAATCTGAATGGGTGGGCCCAGCTGTCAGCCCCTGTGACAGCATCATCACATTTGCAGATTAGAGGGTTAATCTGAGCATGTGACAAGCAGGTGGCACACTTTCTGTACGTCACTGCCACGGACACGATCGCCAGCATCAGCGTTCGTGCATTTCGGCACTGCGGTTTGGACAGCAAGCTGCTTTACAGCGTCTATACCCAGTGCATGTGTCTAAATGCATTATGTTCATTGCATTTTGTTTATAAAGTTCAGATATGTATAATTGAGTTGACACTTCAACCACACTGGCAGTCAGATTAAAACGTTACGGCTGTGTTAAGTTTGTGAGCCGTTTTTTCACGCACACAAGTATGTGATTATAACCTGCTAAATGCACGGTGTAAACTACAGTGTGACGATGATGGTTTCTCGCCTATACTAATGTAACCAGTCATTTAATGGTACTGTCACGGCGGCGTGGCATGGTGCAGGCAGGAAGAGAAGCGGATCCACTGGCGGCTCGCGAGATAACGGGGTTATTAATGGAACAGAACACACTGGGGTAAACCACAAACCAAATGGACCAAGAGGGGCCAAAAAGCAAACAGGGAAAACAAGAAGTAACTACAAGAATCCATAGGAAAACACAAATGGGGAGCAGAGCAGCATAGGAAGCAGAAGCAGGCAAAGGGAACAGAGTAACAAACACAGCAACTGACTGCACACCTTCTAACACACTGACTGTAGGGGCATTCCTGTAAGCCTCAGAGTGGATGGCCAAGTGTTCTCAACGCGTAGCTTTTAATGACCAATGTCAAAGCAGTCTCTGCAGGTGGGTGATGTTCCCGTTTATCACAAATCTTTGGTTCACATAAAAAAGGACTTTTAACTTTAGCATACAATACTTGTGCTGAATAATGTGCTGGCGGCGTGCTGTTTGTAACATGCTGTATACAGGTTATACGGTAAGAACCGTGTTCCCTCCGCCATCCTACCGTCCAAGCGGAAAACATCTATTTATACCCATCTGTCTTCACGTGACCACATACCCCCCTATCCTAACGTGATCAAACCATTCCGTGCAATACACCCCCTAGTGGCCAAAATACATAAAACACCCCATAGTTATAAATGGCTCCCACAACGACCAACTAGAGAAATGAACTAAGGCAGCAACATAAATACACAAACCAAACTGGGTAACAAAGAAGCAGGAGTGAAACATGGAACAATTAACCAGTAAGAGAGGGCGCAGGACAATGAGCAACCAGGTAGAACAATCGTGAGGCACAGGGAAACAGTAAACAGGGGGATCTAATGAACTTAATCATGGAAGCAAGAGACCAACAGGGAAACTAAGAAACAACCAAATACTAAGGATATAACAAAGACAAGTAATACATAATCACAAACACAGGCACCTAGCACAACCCAAAATGGAACGCAAACCAAAAACTAGGAACAGGAAAACTAAAGTAGAAAATAAACACTGGGGAACAAAATCCAAAAACTACAAATAAATGGAGGAAGCTGACCTAGAAGACATGACAAAAGGATTCATAGCCACACACTGAACCCACAAAGTTACACAGCTGTCTAGTGAACAGGGAAGACACACTATGGAAGACTAGGAACTAAGACAGAGGGGAACGGCAGAATGACCAGCAATGCCTGTTGGCCAAATGGGGAAAGGTCACCGAGGGCAGGGTCGGGTGGTACTGACCCCGACATGCTACATTTCAAGAACAGAATGACTTTGTGTTTGTATTCCAACACAGAGCTCGCAAACTGGTGGAAAATGACACAATATTAATAATGCCAGATCATACTGTTGGTCTGGTTTTTAATATAGGCCTGTGTTATTAACTTGTCCTTTATTATGCTGCATTTTGCCTGTGTCGTTTGCTTTAAAGTCACAAGCTTAGTTTTAAATCTGGTCCATTTCCAGCTGAGGTTGGCTACACCTGAAAGCAGCACTGAGGTTCAGTATATCTTAGGCTTTGGCTTGCATGGCGCTTTGTCTGGACTCTTCTGTGAATGAGAGAGCGCCGTCCATTAGCTACCCCTGGAGGGCCGCGATAAAAGCAGCCGAGATCTCTGAGAATCACGCTCTTTATCCCCACGGTCTGCATCTAAATAGCATGAAAAGGCTCAATCAGTGCACAGGTAGCGAGGACTCGCTAGGATAGTTTGGAGATGGCCTTTGAGTGATTAAGTTCTCACACAGATGGGTCCAAGCAGGAAAAGAAGGATCTCACTGCAATTACTTTATCCTTTTGAAGGGTCACCATTCAGGGACAGGGCTGTAGAATCTGTGGGCTGATTATACTACTGCGGATCTACAGAAAAGGCAGTTTAACAATATAAAACAGCCGCACTATTATGTGAACGAAACTACCAGGATATAGGCTACTCTGATATATTTCTTTTTGAGATAAAATATTTGTTTTGTTGGCTCCATTGAAATATAAAATGATGCACAAAAAGCTGTTGAAAATCAGTGGCATGGTAATATAATCGTTTTTTCAGAGTGAAAGCAGAAACCTTCAGAGTTTTCAGATAAAATTCCAGACGTGCAGTGTTTTATATGCACTTCTGGGCTCCAATCCAACTTTACTCTGAGTAGTCATTTTAAACCACTAGAGTGTGGCGTTGTGCTGCGTTTTGGAGGCAATGGCTTCTCTCCAGATTTTCGTGTCTTTTAAAGTAAGTTTATACTGGGAGAAATGTGTTGAGATCGTGTTATATGACAGATGTGATTAGCTCCCCAGCTCAGGTGACAGTAAGGTGTGTTAATAAGTATGCGCAAGGATCTGTGCTCTACTGCTTGTTTTTCACAGCAGAGCCAAGTGCTCTATTCACGAAATAAATCACATTTAAATGAATCAATTACCGACATCTGTATGTTTATGTAACTCACAGTCTGAATCTTTTCACTTTTAGCATTCTTTTGCCCCAAGGTAAAGGCTGTTACCGGAGGGTTACCATGGAAACCGGCCCGGGAAGCAGCTGGAGTTCCAGGAGAGGGTTAATGATGCTGATGTGGGATTGACAGTAATTAGTGTGCTATGCCGAGCCCAGGAAGGTGTCGAGCTCCATCACAGAGCCAGAAACGATGTTATGTAAAATGCATTAGAAATTCAGTGAGATCAGGAGGGACATCAGTGCACAGCCTGAACCACATCCAGCAAAGAATCACCCATCAATCACAGAAACAAGTGTCATTCAGCTGAGGACTGCAATCTCTAAGCGGTTCAGGCAAATAACCATGCTATAAAGGCACAGGGAGTTCACCGTGACGAGGAACAGTTATTATAAGTAAAATAACTGCTATGATTTCAGAGACTTTTCAGAAAAATTCCATTTAGCATTTACTGTCACGGCAGATTACAGTAGTGCAAAACACTTAATAAATCTCCCATTTTGATGCTACTAAGTTCACATCGGCCAGGGCGGTGTGCTGTATATAGGCCTACGCTGCTTTTTAAGTGCCTATAAGTGCTGGCTTTATGTTTGTTGAAGCTCGGAGCTTCACAGCTTGGTCATCATGTCTCTCCTCAGATGGCCTTCAACCCCGAGATCTTCTTCAATCTGCTGTTGCCGCCCATCATTTTTCACGGAGCGTACAGTTTAAACCAGGTGCGCAAGTCCTGTTCATATTAAAAACTACGATGTGTTTTTGTCATTCATGTGCCCTGATTCGATGCCGTTTCTTCTGACGCAGAGGCGGTTTTTCAGGAACATCGGATCCGTTTTGACCTTCGCCTTCATCGGGACTCTGCTCACTTGTGGGATTATAGGGTGAGTCCTGCTGATGACTGGAGGAATCCAGCCACACTGGGGGACATCAATAACCAGGATGTCGCTGATCCCCCGGGATGTAGAGGCTCTGTCCCGTTTTGCAGAAAACTTGTGTTACTTTGCCAGCAACAGCATGCTTTCGTTACATTTCACTTTACGCCGTCTGAAAGATTAAGACGTCTGGCAGATATGTGTGTAAACTGGAGCATGAGCAGAGCATTAAAGGAAGCCTTAGGAGCGAGTGGAGACAGCAGCAGCTTACAATCGCTCGTTTCCAAACTACAGCATGTTTACTCCTTATCTTTGAGTTTTCCATTTTGAAAACCAACTGGGCTGGATAATTTCTTTTCTTTTAAATTCACCGCTGTGTTACTACTTTTCGCCTGTTTTAATTGCCTTAGAATGACATTGGATATACGCGGCCTCATTCAAATACATCAATTGTATTTGGAGCGGCTAAATTTTGCGTTAAGAATGTCTATAGTCTTGGCAAATAGCGATCTGCATCGTCACCAGTAGGGGGCGCTAATCGCCTTTGTTAAATTTGTAGAAGCAGTTTGGCGATTGAAAGCATTTTTTTGTGTTTCAAATCGTCCGACTTACATGGAGTTATTGCCTGAGTAGAGATCGTATTTCGCTTATGGTTTTGTGTTTTTGTTCTTTGCGGTTCTGCTTAGTTGGCCAGTTTTCGAGGTGGTTCTGGATTATGGTCCTTTGCTGGTTATCAGGAGCAGATGGCAGCACCGGGGCTCCTTCCACAGTGTCTGGGTTTGGCATTTGGCTTGGCAGGGATTTACTGCAGCTCTCTGGCCTGAAGCAGTAGGACAGATGTGCACAGCATCTCTGTGGAGGAATCCAGATGTTACCTGTCTCTCAGAGCCACCTGTCCCTTTTCTGTCTCTTTGGCTTTAACCACAGCCAAACTGCCCCCCTTGATATATAAACCAATATTCATGTTAGTATCTACACCTCCAGTCATCCATTGCAGCTTTCAGAATATGTAAAAAAACCTCCTTATCCACCGAAACCCTTCATCCAGAAGCACAGCATGCAGTCTGTGGTATAGTCCTGGGAGATCCACGATGCTCAGAGAACAGCATCAGGCTGAACTCCGTGTGTCATCAGGGTAACATAGAGTCCTCTACCTTGTTTCTGCTCTATTTGATCCTGAGGTTCAGGCATGTAAGCCCCCCCGGCAGTGATCGCTTTTAACCAGCGTGTTTCTCTCTGGGGTTTCTCTCAAGGTGACAGCCGGCTCTCCATGCTGGTATGCGACCCCAGCCAAACTCTGGGCTGGAAACACCCACCAGCCTCACACAGAAGTAACTAAACACACATTTTAGTCAGCATTTTCCTGGGGATATACACTATATTGGTACTGGGACATCTGCCTTTACACACACATGCACTTTAATGACATCCCATTCTTAATACATAGGCTTTAATATGGAGTTGGCCCATCCTTTGCGGCTATAACAGCTTCACCTCTTCTGGGAAGGCTGTCCACAAGGTTTAGGAGTGTGTTTATGGGAATTTCTGACCATTCGTCCAGGAGAGCATTTGTGAGAGGCACTGATGTTGGATGAGAAGGCCTGGCTCATCCCAAAGGTGTTTTATCGGGTTGAGTTCAGGGGTCTGTGCAGGCCATTCAAGTTCCTCCACACCAGACTCGATCATCCACGTCCTTATGGACCTTGCATTGTGCACTGGTGCACAATCATGTTGTAACAGGAAGGGGCCATCGCCAAACTTTTCCCCCAAAGTTGGGAGCATGAAATTGTCCAAAATGGCTTTGAATGCTGTAGCATTAAGAGTTCCTTTCACTGGGACTAAGGGGCCAAGCCCAACCCATGAAAAACAACCCCACACCATGATCCCCCCTCCACCAAACTTTACACTTGGCACAATGCAGTCAGGCAGGGATCGTTCTCTTGGCAACCACCAAACCCAGACTCATCCATCGGATTGCTAGACAGAGAAGCGTGATTTGTTGCTCCAGAGAACACGTCTTCACTGCTCTAGAGTCCAGTGGTGACATGCTTTATACCACTGCATCTGACACTTTGCATTACAGTTGGGGATATAAGGCTTGGATGCAGCTGCTCAGCCATGGAACCCCATTCCATGAAGTTCTCTACACACCGTTCTTGAGCTAAGGCCACACGAAGTTTGGAGGTCTGTAGCTATTGAGTGGCTGAGTTGCTGTTGTTCCCAATTGCTTTCACTTTGTTATAATACCACCAACAGTTGACCATGAAGTATTTAGTAGCGAGGAGATTTCACGAATGGACTTATTGCACAGGTAGCATCCTATCATGGTACCACGCTTGAATTCACTCAGCTCCTGAGAGTGACCCAATCTTTCGCAAATGTTTGTAGAAGCAGTCTGCATGCCTAGGTGTTTGGTTTTATACACATGTGGCTATGGAAGTGATTGGAACACCTGAATTCAATGATTTGGAGTGGTGTCCCCATACTTTTGGCAATATAGTGTATGTGTACTAAGTAAACCAGCAAAAATGCAGCTTGGGAAACCAGGATAAACAGACAGTCCCGGCGCTTGGGGCACTGTTAGCTCCCAGAGGGAACCTGACCTGGGATTTCGCAGTTCTGCTTTGGAAAATTACAATAATTTGTTTCACCTGTTACTTTTCTGTAAAATTGATGCTTCAGTGGAAGCATACTGGCAGAGTAACAGTGGGCAAACGCTCCCATAAATGTGTTAAGTTGTTTCAGGTCACCAGGCCTGAGGCGGAGTTCATGCAGTGCATCCCATAATATGTCCTTTAGCGTCTCCCCCTTGTCTCCTTGGCAGACCAGCTGCTGATGGTTACATTAACTATACTCTAAAAATGGTTTGAAGAATTAGTAAATAACACTTAAAGATGTTTCTCAGCATAAAACTTTACGTTTGTTACATGTTCCCGTCTTAGTTAAACAATTTATTTTAAAAAGTTGGTCAAAATAAAGAACGCTCTCTTAACTTAGTTATATATATATATATATACACAAATATTTTTGCCCTCCCTTAACATCTGAAAAATGCTAAGTTACTGCAACTTCTGGAAGTGAGTTTCATTTGCGCAGAAGCTCTGGGTGCTTTTCCACCGCATCAGGTAGGCCTAAGGTACTTTTGATATGCTACTTTCCCTTTTCCATTAACTTATAATTTCTGTACAGAATTTAAAGTAAGAAAAAGCCTGATATTAATCTAACAGACTAGTGAAGTAAGAATAGTTTTAGTATCACACATCGTCCAGCCCGATACTGTAGCCCTGGCGAGATGTGCTGAGCATGCTGGGACATTGTACATAGTCCTTTGTTCGATAATGTTAATATTTGTTGTATATCTCAATTATCGTGTGTGTGTTTGCCCAGGTCTTATGTGAACCCTGTCCGATCCTCACATGTCTTTAGCACACACCGTGTGTATACTTTATTGTCAGTGGCCAAATTGGGGCCCTAAGCAGAATTTTATTTTGAGGCCCCACCCCCATTACAAAAAAATTAGTAAAAAAAAAAAACACTAACAATCTTTTCCTTTTCCTGTGCACTCTTTCCTAACAACTTTTATACAACGTTCTTAGCGGTAAATTGATCTTGACAGCTGTTGATTTTACATCTAGCTTATAAATTGAAGAACAGTCATAGACTACTAAGCACTTGTTGTAAGATCGTGGGGCCCTACGCTCAGCCCGTGTTCTGCGTGTAGGGAGGGGCGGCACTGTTTATTGTCTACCGACAGAGCAACTTGTTTTTCTGAGGCAGATACAGTTTGCGGTCTGTTCAGAATTCAATAGAAAGACTTTGCTCTTCCCCGTAAACTGGGTTTGTAGTTTTCGGCTCCGGAATCTGTCGTTATGATCGGAAAAAACCAGCATGTTGTGGTACTAGAAGTACGGTATCTGATTTGCTGGAGAAAGGCCGTAAGATAGAAGTAAAATAAAGATGTCGAAACATCTAAGTTTAAATAACTAAGACATAATATCCATTCAAAGGTTGTAGTCATATAAGTTGTTTTAACTTAATTAGATTTGTAGAAGTAAAGGCAATTTGTTTTGGCGATAGTCTATCTTTAACATACTCATATAGTTTACTCAACAATAATAATAACTTTTTTAAAAGCAAATTGTTAACTTCATTTCTGAAAGTTGAGCCAATCATTTTTTTTGAGCATATTGCCCCCCCCTTCCCTGTGAAAAACATGGAGCCCCACCTCATTCTGCAAAATCAGAAACAGCATTTCCCCAATCCCCCAAAGCACAGTACAGCAGCAGAGTCAGACAGAACATCTGCGGCAGAGAAAATGCAGTCACACCTAAAAAGGAAACAATTTTGCGAAGTTTGATGATGTGGCACCTTCCTGGTCCTGCAGCATGGGTGCAGCACGGGCTGTCGTCATGGAAAGGGCTGGGGGAGCAGTAAGACCCCCCGGTGTTAAAAGCCCGCTGGCTCACTCTGGCCTGACCGAGTTACTGTTTCTCCTCTCTGCAAAGAGACAGCCTGCCTGATGTTTGGCACCGCGGTAAAAATCACCACAGCCATCGACTCCCTGCACTCTTGTGGCGGCTCTGTGGCTCTGTTCGGACCTGAATGTCACACTTGCGGGACATGCTTGACATGTTCCCCTTGTCCCCCTGAAAATGATTTTCTGGGGCAATATTTCATTAGACTTGCTTTTGTGGTCAAATTAACAAGTTAATAATTGGTCTTTTTGTATTAATTAACAGCCCAAGAACGTAATAGGAAATGAGTTCCACTGGTGTGGCATGAACCACCAGAACATGTGCAAGTTCTCCCCGCTACAGTCAGCTGGACCACTAAGCCCCGCCCCAATTCTCCATAGCGCCCTCGTAGCCGTGGCACCCGCATCACCGTGGCGCTAACACTGTACTCCTTCCCAGGTTTTGCATGCTTGGCTTCGTGCAGCTGATGGTTCGTCTGGGCCACATCATGGATGGCGACTTCAGCCTCAGGGACTGCCTGTTGTTCGGCTCTCTGATGTCAGCCACTGACCCAGGTACGTGCAGAACATTCCGCCCATTTCCACCGCAGCCACCAATCCAAACGCACCCTGACCTACCGCACTGGCATACGCTCAGACTCACTGCTTATTCCACCCTGCACTGCATTATGTAACCCACAAAGTGTCCCGGGTGACCCCACCCCCCACCCCCCCAACTGCCCACACAATCATCTGACGTGATTAAGCGTCGTTGGTGTAGTGATGTGTCTCCGAAAGTATCGCCAATGTCATTTCTCGAAAAATCGAATCCGGTTAAACAGCTCAATCGGAATTTGCTGAAAGCTCATGCAGATGCTCATGCAGAGGGCTGTTGAGGCTGCTGGGATTGCTGCACTGTGAAGGAGTGGTGTAGACGCTGTGTGCACTCGTGTTGTGTTGTGCGCCTGTTGAAGTGGTTGACTGGGATTATGTTTGAGTGTTTGTGTGCCAGTACGGTTACGTGGGTGGTTGTTGTTACATTTTTGTTTTGTTTTGCTTCGCTTTTTTTCGGTGTGTGTGAGTGCTTGTCTGTCCTTGTTAATAAACATTTTCCACTTGTTTCCCCCTCCGGCAGTAGCCTGCTTTGAGAGGGTTTTTTGTGGTTTTTCGGCCTCTCTAGAGCAACTTCGTTTTATTTTAGTTAAACGAGGTTCAGTAATAAATTAGTCTTCGGCAGGTAATTGTTAACTTGGTTATTTTAAAAGCTTAATTTCCAAGGTTGTTGTCTCGGACGCTGTGGGTAATTTAAATAGTTCCGTCTTAACGCAAGTGTTAATTTAGTGTTTTATTATACTCGGCACTTTATTGTTGTAACTAT
>JAODKC010000001.1:16239750-16261701 GCA_026777985.1 Mormyrops attenuatus
AATCAGATATTTTGGTCCCGCCTCCTCTAGTTGCTTGGACCCACCACCTCTACAATCTGATTGGTTATCTCTCTGAACCAATCATTTCTCCTTCTGCCCTCAGAACATTTTTATATAAGTAAAACTCCCAAGAGCATTAAGACTGTCGTGCCGGCCCTTTAAGACCATCACCCCAGCTGTTTAAAACAGTCAGAACAGCCCTTTAAGATCATCACACTGGCCCATTTAGACCCAGAGCTGGGTTTTAAGTTTTTCTGCAGTAAGAACCATAGATACCCCATTATTAAGCCCAACATCCTGACGTGGTCTCAGGCCCGGGGTGGGGGAGTCAGGGCCAGGAGGGGGCCCAGGTGGGAAGCACTGATTATCATGAGGCAGCACACCCCCCCCGCCCACCTACCTCTATGTCTCTCTGTGTCTCTTAAAGTGACGGTGCTGGCCATCTTCACGGAGCTGCGTGTGGACTCCGATCTCTACATACTGTTGTTTGGCGAGAGCGTGCTCAACGACGCCGTGGCCATCGTGCTGACATAGTGAGTATGGTGCGTCACTCACTTCTTGTCACCTATGACTGTTTGGACCAACAGCATGCTGGTACTTCCTACCACCTGTGCCCACTCGAACTAAACAGCATGTGATCTTCCTGTTTTACTTCCTTTTCAATTTTTCAATCAGCCCCCTGAGAGATGCGGCCACGGCAATAGCGGTTTATCTGGCCCATAATGTCACCCTAAATATCACCATGTTGGCAGCCCAGTTTAGACCCAATGTCCCTTCTCCCTTTCAGCACCATATCAACCTACGACACGGCCACGGGAGGGTCCGCCTTTGATGTCAGCGCCTTCTTCCTCTCCGCTGGGCACTTCGTGGGGGTGTTCGCTGGCTCCTTCACCATGGGTCTGGCGTACACCGTCATCACAGCCCTGATATCCTTTTTGCGTCATGCGTGTCATGATTCTGAGGCACAGATGGCAGGACACACCCCCTTTAATCAGTACAGACAAACTTGAGAGCAAAGACTTCGCCATCCTGCCTCAAAATCATATTCACATAAGTAGCTCGTTAATCAGACTCCGGCTGATAATGACATTCTGAGTAGCTGTGGTGGTTCTCTGCGTCTCTAATCTTCACACAATTAGGATCTGCTACTAATTGGGTACAGTTGCAGAGGCCAAGCACAGACAGTGTGTTGTTCCCTTGCTGTGAATTCAGGGATTGTACTGTGTCACACCCTCCTGTCTGCTGCCATGTTCGTCACTTGTGGCTCACTGGGCCAGAAAACTGGTTTCCCATGAACAGATATGCAGCCCAGATAAGAAAGGCTATGCTAATCTGCCTGCAGACGACTAAAAGACGGCTCATTTTCCTTGTCACTTACCCTTTCATTTCCCTCCATACTCCTTAGTCTTGTGAGCAAGATGTATGCAACTGTGGGGCACAAGAATTTGTCTGTTACCATTAGGCTTTAAAAGTGCCTGTGGGTACTAACAGCACCCTGAGCTTTGGGACTGTCTGTTTATCCTGGTTTCCCCAGCTGCATTTTTTGTTGGTTTGCAGTGGAGATGTGTTTTCTGGAGTGACAAATCACACTTCTCTGTCTGGCAATCCGATGGATGAGTCTGGGTTTGGTGGTTGCCAGGAGAACGATACCTGTCTGACTGCATTGTGTCAAGTGTAAAGTTTGATGGAGGGGGGATCATGGTGTGGGGTTGTTTTTCAGGGGTTGGGCTTGGCCCCTTAGTTCCAGTGAAAGGAACTCTTAACACTGTAGCATTCAAAGCCATTTTGGACAATTTCATGCTCCCAACTTTGTGGGAACAGTTTGGGGATGGCCCCGTTCTGTTCCAACATGACTGGGCACCAGTGCACAAAGCAAGGTCCATAAGGACGTGGATGAGAGAGTCTGGTGTGGAGGAACTTGACTGGCCTGCACAGAGCCCTGCCCTCAACCCGATTGAACACCTTTGGGATGAATTAGAGCGGAGACTGTGAGCCAGGCCTTCTCGTCCAACATCAGTGCCTGACCGCACAAATGCTCTACTGGAATAATGGTCAAATATTCCCAGAAACACACTCGTAAACCTTGTGGTCAGCCTTCCCAGAAGAGCTGAAGCTGTTATAGCCGCAAAGGATGGGCCAACTCCATATTAAAGCCAATGTATTAAGAATGGGATGTCACTAAAGTTCATGTGTGGGTAAAGGCAGGTGTCCTAATACATTTGACAATATAGTGTACATTGTGTGCAATTACCCAGAATGCATTGTGTCACAGGTACACTGTCTATCTGGGTTACTTGCACTAACTGGTTTTCCTTGACCCACCCGTGGGCAGCACATGACCAAGTTCACTCAGCTGAGAGAACTCCCCCTCCTGGAAACCGGGCTCTTCTTCCTGCTCTCCTGGAGCTCCTTTCTGTCGGCAGAGGCCTGTGGTCTCAGCGGTGAGTGACCCCTCCCTCCAACATGGCACCCCCCAGAGACCTAATGATCATTCAGCTGTAAATATTACAGACTGATTTAAGAGTCACAGACAGGTATGGAATGGGGTCCAAATTAAAACTGAAATGGGACACAAAATTGGGGGCAGATAAAGCCAGATAAACCTCTAATGTCCAGTAGTAGTAGTGGTGCATTGCAGTGGCGTTGGGCGACATGTGTTCAGCTTGGTCCTGTTCAATATCCAGCACAGGGCTCTAGCTAATCAGGCCTCTCACTTCAATTAGAGCCCCTCTGCATGGGTCAGCTGGGCTGCCTGTTTAATGAGTTTCTCTGCAGACCCCTCCCATAATAGATGCAACCCCCCCCCTCCAGTCCGTGTTATTTGCATTTTCATGGAAGTTTAATACTTCGTCTTCAAAGTGCACTGAGGGTGTGAAACCTCGCTTTTCTTCTCAATAATTCTGTTTCCTTGAATCGGACCTTGATATATCCCAGCACTCTGCCCTCCTTGTGCATCCTGTGTGACCACCAGAGCAGCAGGTGGTGCTGACACTATCTACGCCTCGCACCATCTCTATGCAGTCGGCGTGGAGACAGCACCCCCAGTATTGTACAGTCTGTACCCCATTAATACAGCAGAGGCTGCCAGTCAGAGCTGTGGTCCCTGGCTCCCACCCCAATGTGGCCCTGATGGGGCTCGGATGCAACCCTCCCCTCCTTGCGTCACATTAAACGTTGCCCCCCTGTTTCTGCAGGCATTGTGGCGGTGCTGTTCTGTGGCATCACACAGGCGCGCTACACTGTCCACAACCTGTCCTCCGAGGCCAAAGTCCGGACCACGCAGGTGAGAGCTGGCACACGCACACAAACGAACACATACACGTCCAACACGCCACACACACACCACACACGTCCAACACACCACACACACGCACCCAACACATGTCCAACATGCCACATACACACCCAACACACCACACACTGCCAACACGCTACACACGCACACGTCCAACATGCCACAGACACACGCACAGACACACCACACGCATCAACACGCACACACACACATCCAACACGCCACACACACTCCACACACACGCCACAAACACTGCACGTCACACATACATACTATAGGCAACACACACACCACACAAACACTACACACTTGCTGCACACACACACACCTCATGAGCCACATACGCCACAAACAATGCAGGTCACACACACACACTGCAGGCCACACGCATGCACTGCAGGCCACACACACGCCAGTGCGTCCCTGTACCCTCCTCCCAGGCTATGCCCATCGCAGGGTGTGACTGTGGTATTGCGATCCAGGTGTGTGCTTGCTACGTTCCTCTGTACGGGAAATAGGCTGAACAATAACACTACAATTAAGATTCCAAATAGCTGGGAGCCACTGCTGCTCAGGGACCCCCCAGCAGCTGGGGTAAATTAGCTGTCAGGCACCAACTGATTTCGAGTGTTCATTGCCTGTGTCTCCCTGTGAAATGGAGACACAGTCAGTACCTTTGCCAGCTCGTCCTGTGATGCCAGGCTCTTCGCATTCAGGAACCCTAATCATTATTCATTCTCAGTACTGATCATAATTATTTTCTTGACATGAATATTCTGTTTGCTCTTAATTAATTGTCCTCTAATTCTTAGAAGCATCAAACTGATAAAATGACTTTGGAGAATCGGAGGCTCAGAAAAATGCCAACAGAAACACTGGAGCACCATTTGAATCATATGCGATACAGTACATGGACCTCAGTGATATTGACATATTTGTTGTACATGAGCATTATTATTGAATGATGTTCCTGAAAGGTAGGGTCTGAACTAGTTGTGGCTTTTCAGTGATGGAGAGATTAGCAGCTCTAAGATAAGAGATCCGCTATCTGGCTCCAGGAAAACACTCATGGCTCAGAGTGATGTGACAGGCCTAAGGGACAGAAAAATCTAACAAAAAGGCCCTCGCAGACTGGAAGTCATTTCTTTGGAAGACAGATACAGTGCAATTGGTCTCAGTTTGTCTGCCTGATTGGTTGCTTCATAAAAGAGTCTTGTAACTAACCAGCCGTCCATTTTTTTAAGGGGCACCCCAACACTGCTTAGAGCGGCTTCAGTGATATCTATCCATCTAGGTTGTTCTGTTGGGAGTTGCCTAATTTTGGAGATATCGTCCATAGTAATGTTGGTATTCTCTAAAATATAACAGGACTGGATGGCTTTCTTTCTATGGTGATTAAAGCGCCAAAAAATACATTTGAAAAATTCAACAGCAATGTCTCTTACCAGAAGTCATGACCCAGTAACTCAAGATAAACTACAGACTTTATACTGAGCAGTTTAATGTAGGAACTGTTTTCTTCTGCCAAATTCCACAAACCAGTTGTAATACTGTGCAGAAGATATCACCAGGGTGCTCGGGGGCTCGGAGAGTCGCAGACAGGGTGGATGATGGAACGGTCCTGTAAGAACCCAGTGGCGGAATCCAATTGGACAGCCGAAGGCTTAAAATGCGTGTAGGCCCTTCCGAGTGTTCCTGTAAAGTTATTTACCCTTTTAGGTAAAACCAAATTATATCTGACTCCAATTTAAGTAAAGATCTTTTATTATGTTTCAGTCATGACGTTTCTGTTATTCAGATTACTCCTGGGCTGTGCTTTCTCCCATTACCCCGGGTGGCGGAATACACCGGATTCGCCTCGGCCGAGAGGGCGATCCGCGGGTCTGCTATGCAGGGCTTTGTTTATAAGGTGGAAAATCCCTACAGCGTAATACAACGTCAGCTTGGACAACCGTTCAGGCCCGGCGACTCATAATGCCTCAGCAGGCTCAGCAGGCACTTGCTGTATCTGAGCTAGTAAGGGCCGCAGAGGTTAAGCCGGTGTTCGCCGTAACTCAGCGTGTGCGCGCCTCAGAGGCAGAGCCGGTGTTCGCCGTAACTCCGCGTGTGCGCGCCTCAGAGGCTGGGCCGGTATTCACCGCAAATCATGCAGAGGGTAGCAAAGTCAGACAGCCAAGAAGTAATCAAAATACAGTGTACAATTAATAAAAGACACATCAATTTAACCAAATATAACATTAATATAATTCTAACATGTGGCCACAATTTCTAGACTATACCATCCAATCAACAACAATACAATTCCATACCTCAGCTGAGTGGACACATAGTAACTGCAGAAAATATCTGATTACAGATGTAGATTCATGCAGCACTATGTGGGAGCTCTGATTACAGAGTGTCTCCCCTTGCTGCTCTGAAGCTCTTCCTTAAGTATTCCAGACTAGGTGACAGAATGTACCAAATATTGTGATTGATTATTTTAGGGACCATTTTGATCTTGTGCGTGTGTCCTGTGGAACTCTGATCTTATCAATCCTGAGACCCTTAGCCAATCTAATTGCTTTAGGAGGGGTGTGAGCCTTCCTTTGTTCTACCAGGTAATAAGATCCTCCACTTTGGTGGATTTAGCCGCACTTTCTATATTTCTCTTATGTGAGAACATGTTGCGTTAAGGTTGAGAGTATTGTGCCTGTCGTACTGTGACCATTCAAACAAGACCAAACATGAGTGTTTGTGTCCCTAATATTAGTCTGGGGTAATACCTCCTGTGTATGTGTGAGTTAGTGAGTGTAGGATGCATCTGTGTCTTGAGCCAGTCAGGCCTTGTCGCTGGAATTTGGCTGCAGGGTTCTGGTAGCCCAGTGGGGGTGAGGTGTCCCTTTTGATGTAGTGATCGGGTGATTTGGGTCCAGCCTTGTCGGAGCCGGTGGACCTTTGCCTTAGGACACTGGGTGGAACATTGCAGGCTTGCCAGAGTTCAGACCGACGGGGCCTGCAAAGCCTGCAGCCTTACAGTCCATACAGATGACACTGCAGTTGTGACTTGCTGGGCCGGCTGCTTTGAGCAGCTGTTTAAAACTGATCCTCGGGCTAGGATGTTGGATATCTCTGGGTCCTTAGCTCTTGAGGCTGATCCTCCGATTAGCTGTGAACCACCCAGTCTCACTGAGATTCCGCAGGTGGTGAACCTAAAGAGGGTAGGGAAAGCTGTAGGGATCTGTGGTATCCAGGGTGAACTTGGCCAGGCTGTTTGTAAGGCTATCCTCCTGGCATTGCAAGCAATCTTTGCTTCCATTTTGGAGTCGGACGTCATCCCAACTGACTGCAAAACGGGACTTGTTCTCCCTATCTGAAAAGGGAAGGTGATCGCCTGGATTGCGGCAGCTACAGGGGGATGGCACAACTCTCAGTGCCGGGTAAGGTCCTTGCTAGGGTCATCCTCAAGAGGATCCGTGATCACTTGCTCGCCTACCAGCATCTGGAGTAGTCTGGTTTTATGCCTAAGAAGTCTACCATCGACCGCATCCTGCCACTGAGGGTTCAAGCTGAAACGCGAATATCGGCAGGGTTTCTTTACAGCCTTTGTCTAGCTTCGTAAAGCATTTAGCTTCTCTGTAGGATATCCTGAGACTTTGTGGGATTCCCCCAAAGTTGCTGGACATCATGACCAACCTGAACACTACTATAAGCTGAACACTACTACTATAACAATACTATAAGTTCTTGCTCCTACTCTGTTCAGTGCTTGCATGGACTGGGTGTTGGGCAGGGTTGTGGGGTCCAACGGCTGTAGGGTATCTGTTGGTGAAGAAAGATTCACTGATCTTGACTTTGCCAACGATGCTGTGATCTTCGTGGAGTCAATCGAAGCCCTGATCGCTCCGAAGAGTTTGAGTATCTAAGCTTGAGAGTGTCCTGGATAAAAACAAAGATCCAGGCCTTTAAAGACCTCTTGGGCACAGCCATCAGCAGTGTATCTGTCTGTAGAGAGAATCTCAACTGTGTCCAGAGGTTCACTGACCTCGCCAGCAACATTCATTTCTCCGGTGACTCTTACTATGAAATCAGTAGATGGATTGGGAGAGCATGGGGGGTCATGAGGTCATTGGAAACGGGTGTGTGGCGCTCCCGATATCTTTGCAAGAAGACAAAGGTCCAAGTCCTTAGATTCCTGGTGCTCCCTGTTTTACTGTATGGCTGTCAGACATTGACCCTGTCCGGTTACCTGAGACGAAGACCGGACTCCTTTGATACTGTGTCTCTTCAGAGAATCCTTGGGTACCGCTGGTTTGATTTTGTGTCAAATGAACAGCTGCTCAGGGAGTCCCAAATGAGGCATATTACCTGCATTGTGAGCATGTGGCGTGATTCCGTAAGGGTGAACGGGCTCGCAGGATCCTCATTGCTGAGGACCCCAGTGGCTGGACCAGGCCACTGCAACCACCCACGCAACACCTGGCTGCGGCAGATAGACAACCATTTTCGGAGGGTGGGAATAGACCACGTGTTGACCTGGGCGGTTGCCATCCAGGATCCCAAGGTGTTTTGTCTTGTGGTGGGTGCAGCAACGCGCTGTTCCAGTGCATGTTCCCCAACCTGACCTGACCTGGGGTGAACTGCCCATTTATGCATCTGTCCTGGTCAGGGTCTTGGAGGCTCTGGAGCTCAGGGCAGGAGGCTGGGGGTCACTTTATAACATTTACAGGAAAAAACCCTCCAGTGCTGATCTCATTAAATATGTAGCATCACAAATATGTGTATATTTGTAATCCTCAAATATGTTATCTCCCCCCGCCCCCAGCTGTTTGAGTTCCTGAACTTCCTGGGCGAGAACTTCACCTTCTGCTACATCGGCCTTGCTGTGTTCACCTTCCAGACGCACGTCTTCCAAGCGTTCTTCATCGTCGGCGCCTTTGTATCCTTCCCTGTGGTAACTTCCGGAAAGATGCGGCCTTATTTACCTGTTTTTTTCCAGTCTCATTCTATCTGTTAGAGTGGCCCACAGAGCAGTTATTCTTACTATTTTAACTTTTTAATGTTGTGCAGTTATCCATCTTCCAGCCACTTATCCTGAGCTGGGTTACCGGGGGCCTGGAGCTTGTCCCCGAGGCAGTGTGACGCCCTGGCCAGGATACCGGTCCATTGCAGGGCACACACATAACTGCACACCAGGGGCGGTTGACTGCTTGTCTTTGGACTGGGCGAGGAAACTGGAGAATCCGTATTAATCCCACATGACAGAGGGAGAACATGTAATCGCTGTTTCTAGGGCAAGCCCAGTGAGTGGCATTATACCAGAACCCTACAGTATAGCAAACAAGTGTAAGTGGTAGATCCCTTAAGAGGATCCCACATAGATCTCCTCAGCGTAATCTCCAGGAAGCCGTGACATCACACATACCTCCATGTGTTGCTGAGGTTGACAGCTTTGACCCTGAACAGACGATCACTTATGTGGCCTTGAGTTGCATCCACACAGCTGTCCATTACATTGGCGAGGGCCTGTAACATCTACCCCCTGTCCTTCCTGCTCAACCTGGGCCGAAACCGCCGGATTCCCAGAAACATCCAGCACATGATGATGTTCTCAGGTACAAAACCCGCAGGGCCTCCCTACTGACATGCACCCACGTCCTAAACGACTCCTCGATGACAAACATGCAAATCCGCCATGATGAAGTTTAATTAAAATGTGGTTCGTTGATTATCTGACTCGTTAATAAATTTAAAAAGTATGGTGAGGGAACCCAGAGCTGCTCTTGAAATGATTAGACTCTGGGGAGCGAATGGGGGCGAGAATGAAGAAGCATTGTGTGTCTCAGGCCTTGAGCAGACCAGGGTTTCATGACAAAGTGTGGAAATGTGGGGTGTTAGGGAAGGAGCCCAGGCTCAGATCAGGACTGTTCACCACTTAGGGATGAGGGGGAGGGATGGAAATCAGCAGGAGAGCTGACTGAGGGATGGTGGCAGGGGGCTACTTAAGGGCCCCTCTGCTCATTAGCATTTTTTTTGATTAGCTGTTTATTAGCTTGTTTATTGGTTGTTTATTAGAGTTGCCCATAGTGCTATGCTCCACATCACCGCCCTAGTGGGTAGCCACTGACATGACATGCCCCTGTCTTGCAGGTCTGCGTGGAGCTGTGGCGTTCGCCTTGGCAGCTCAGGACACGTCCACAGAGGCCCGGCGGGCCATACTCAGCACCACACTACTGGTGGTTCTGGTCACCGTGTGGGTGATGGGCAGCGCCACCGTGCCTGTGCTGGGCTGGCTAGACATCCGGTAGGTCCTGCAGCCGAGCTCTGGTTTGTCCCATGTGTGCCCCCTGTTGGTGAAGGTCGTT
Organism: Mormyrops attenuatus; assembly: GCA_026777985.1. Classification (NCBI taxonomy): domain Eukaryota; kingdom Metazoa; phylum Chordata; class Actinopteri; order Osteoglossiformes; family Mormyridae; genus Mormyrops; species Mormyrops attenuatus. The sequence goes on from JAODKC010000001.1 coordinate 16,249,390, forward strand.
GCTGCTCTGTGACGAACTTAGTCTAAATGGCCATGGAGCTAATTTTAAAGGTCAAGTTGCAGTAGAAACAAATCCAGCCTTGGGGCCATAAGTTTCTGCTCCAGTGGCTGGCTTGCATCTGGCTTCAAAGCTCTGACTCCCAGTGGGGTCTGCAGGAGATTATGGGGTGCAAGTGCTGTTAAGCAGCACTTGCACCATCTAAGCAGCGTGTTGTTACAAATTACTGTATCGGCCCTATAGAGTCCAGGAATGCAGAGATTCACATTGAAATGCCGCTCCTGACCGGGGCAGATAGTTTCCCACAGAGATGAGATATATGAATAATGACATTATTAGGCTCCAGGTGCAGGCAGCAGTCACTGCAAGCCACCAGGAAAACGTCCCCACATCACTGCAATTCACGAGGCACGGGCAACTTGGCAGCGTTTACACAAACAGATCCGTTTATTAGGCGTCTCCCAGGATGGCAAATCCAGAGCTACGGAGATTTGCCAGCTCAACCAGGGCAACATCAAGTGATGGATAGTCGGACAGGGGGGTGGGGTGCCAGGAGGCAGAGCCAGAGTCACAGCTCTTTGGAGCTTTCCTAACACGCTACCCCCAGTAAGAGGTCCGCACTCATTCCTGGGGGAAGGGTTTCAACCTAGGCTGCCACACGGCATGGCAGGGCATCTCTGCTGTTTGCTCTGAGAGTTAAAAAGTTGCTTCTCTGTTGATGGTTTTATGAGCAGCGTGACACCAGGACACAAGGAAAGCTGCCATCTGTTGGAGGGGTGCCGACCAATCAGTGATTCGCAGTCAGCTTCCAGCTGTTGATAGGATTGTAACCCTACCTCCAGCATGGAGCAGGTAGTGCTGGCGCCCCTTATGGGCTTCTCTGAGGGCTGCTGTTTATACCTTGATTTAGGTGCATTCCGGTTGGCATCAGTCCTGCTGACGTCACACCAAAGCCATGGGTTACAGGACAGTGATACTGCACATTTCTCAGCTAGGAAGCTTGTCATTAAAATCACATTTTCTGGAAATACTGATTCCGGCAGCTGGACATTTATGATCCTGGTGTGCTAGCTGGAATTTTTCTTTTTTTTTCCCAAAGAATCCCCCTCCTGCGCTCCCCACACCAGTGTGATTATAGTTAGAATTTTTTTAATTTAGCTTTTATTTGTCACGTCCTGCCCATCAAATCCACCTGACCCTCCTGTCTCCTCCCTAGCATGACCCTAACAAGCCATGCCGTTACTCGTTTGTCTTACCTCTCACACTAAGTCCTTTGTCTTTGTGTGCCGTGACATTATTTTTATTTCATTTTCAATATTCATTTGTAACCCAGGTTAGTTTTAGTTCATTTTCAGTGTAATTTTGATATATTTCTATTTGGTTTTGTATTTTAGTTTAGTTTCATTTCAGTTTTAGTAATTTTATTTCTACGGATAGAAACTGTTGAGCAATTTTTGTGTCTGATCTGCAGAGACTCCTGCATGAATACACAGTGCACCTTATGTACTGATGTTCTCAAAATGGGCAGAACATGTTCCAGGTATTATTTATGGTAGTTACTGTAAATATAAACAAATCATTACTTTAACGATATACATAGCAATGGAAAGTATTTGATGTTTGTTTTATTTCAGTTATTTTTGGAAGCATTATTTAATTTTTTTCATTCTGTTATAGTTTTTTATTTTATTTTCGTGTTTTATTTAATTTCAGTTCTCAATGATGTGTTTTTATAGTTTTAGCTTTTGTTAATGGTAATAACCCTGCCCCACACTGGCTGTGTCCCTCCGTCATCTGTGCAAATTCAAGATTCAAAGATTCAAAGATATTTTATTGTCAATTCACATTTTATGTGCAAGACATACATGAGAACCGAAATGCCGTTTCTTGCTCACTGATGTGCGTGCCCTCCAATTAGAGCTAGAAAGTTTAATCTAGATTACAAAATTTTGATTGAATTTGAATAGACATTCTATATAAAAAGACAGATAACAAGACACAAGACAAACTGACAAGGCAAGAGACATATCGACAGAAAAGGCAGTTGTAACAATATATAAGGCAGTTGTGCAAATGATTACAGTAGATAAGGCAGTTGTGCAAATGGTAACAATAGATAAGGCAGTTGTGGTAACAACAGAAATAAACGTGTTTATATTCACTCTCTGAGCCTCCCGTGCTTTTGCTGCCCCCCTGTAAGGTCCTACTTTTCGCTGAAGCTGTGTTTGGGTATCTGCCATTACGAATGACCACAGGCGGGGAATTTCAGACACCCCCTTAGGCTAAAGGTCACTGTGTCAGGAGGATGAGTCAGCAGGGTGCCTTTGTCACTGCTGGCTCACAGGTGACATCGTATGACACCTTGGTGACACTTGGTTTCATGAGGCCAGGGTCATCTTTAAAAGCCTGGGAGGCCGCTGGGGACCATTATGGATGACCATGACCCCGTATGTTGGGCCATTGGTGAATTCAATGCATTCTGCGCGGCAGTGGCCGTTGCCTCATTATGGCCTGTATGCTGGGATTTTGGAGGATACTTGGAATTTATGGAGGCACACTGTGATGGAGGTGCAAAGGGAGCTTAACAAGAGCATGACGTGAGTATAACAGGAGCGTAATGGGTTCCTTTAAACCCTGGGTTCCTTTAAATCAGAGCTAGATAAGATTTTAGCAACTCTGAGCTATTAGTTAAGTTCTCTCGAAACGAGCTTGATGGGCTGAATGGCCTCCTCTCGTTTGTAAATTTCTTATGTTCTTAATGTAACAAGGGCATTATGGGAGCATAATGGGAGTTTAACAGTGTAACAGTGTTATGGGAGTGTAACAGGCGCGTAATGGGGGTGTTATGGGAGTATAACGGGAGCAGAATGGGGGTGTTATGGGAGTATAACGGGAGCAGAATGGGGGTGTTATGGGATTATGGGAGTGTAATGGGGGTGTTATGCGAGTGTAAAGGGAGCGGAATGGGGGTGTCAGTTTCAAGTTTCAAGTTTTATTGTCATATACAGATAACAATGTAGCATCATTGTAGCATTCTTACACTCGCGTGTTCCCCCCAACTTTACGTAAACATATAGAAAGTATACAAATTAAAAAAAAAAAAAAAAAGTAATAAGAAAATAACATTATTAGACATTGTTTGTATTTGCAAGTATTAAGAGATAATTTAATATTTACAGTAATAATAGTGCAAGAAAGCAGCGAGATATTTAGAATGCGGGGTGCAAAATTGTGCAATGAGGATTTAAAGAGGCGTTGCATGTTTAAAGTGACATTGTGAAGGGTCCAGTAGTTGTGGTGAGTGTATATTGGTGTGTGCAGAATGTCAGCAGTTCAGAAGCCTGATGGCTTGTGGGTAGAAAGTGAAAAGTCTGTGGCCGGGGTGGCTGGGATCAGAGAGGATCCCCTGCGTCTTCCTCCTACAGCGCTGTCTGCAGAGGTCCTGCATGGCTGGCAGTTCAGTCCTGGTTGTCAGTTCTGTCATGGGAGTGTAAAGGGAACATAATAGGGTGTTATGGGAGTGTAACAAGACTGTAATAGGGGTGTAACGGGACTGTAATGGGGGTGTTATGGTAATGCAACAGGAGTGTAGTGGGAGGGTACAGTACAGTGTGCGATGTCTGAGCCATGTGACAGAGGGAGGGTGCAGTTCGCCTGACAGCATCTGACCTGAAGCAGAGGAATCTCATTTTAAAAAGCCTGATATCAAATACGTACCTCAGGGATGACAGCATTTCTGCTGACGGTGACGTCAAAGGTAGGATCATTCCCCACTGATCCGGTTACACTGTGGGATTCATCTAAGCTCAGAGGAACTTTGTCTTATTAATGTTCCACAAATATAAAGTCTGAAAAGGAGTTTCAAGCTAAGTTTGCGGAGTTTGTGTAAGGACGCCGGTTTCTGTGAACAGAGTCCAGGATCTGACAGTAATGATCCTACAGTAAACACTTACCAGAGGGAGGGGTCCTGTTTTAACTGCTTACGGCTTTAAACACGCCACCCTCTGCCGGGCTCCCAGCATGCTCTGGGCTCTCCTGTTGACACCCCACTCTCCCATTCATGCTCGGTAAACTGGATCCCAACACGAAGAAGAATCGCCTGACCCAGTATTGCTGTGAAAAGGCGTTGGAGGTGAAATTAGAGGAGTGGGTTGAGTGTGCGCTGAACTGACAGAGCCTGGGAGTGTAATTTTTATTCTTCTGATTCTAAAAAGGGCCGTGGTGACGTTACTGACAGAGGAACGCCTTCTAGAGGATTCTGTCTTGGCCCTGGCCAAAGACAGCACGGCCTCTCAAGCGTGACCGAAAAAGAGTGACATTTGAAAATCGGTCCCCCAGGCCGTTAAATCATCGCTATAACTTTGTGATACATGTCATTAACCAGGGTGACCCGTTTGTAAACCATTTGTTGACAATGAATAACTGGAATCCCCTGGAAACCAGTGCTTTGTCACGAGCATGATAACGTCGCCTCATCTGTCAGAGGCACTACCGGGAATCCGGCAGTCTTCCTTGGAAACGGAGACCCCGCTCGCCTATCTCCGGTTCGTGCTGTGCCTCTGAGGGGCGGGGCTTGATGCTGACTCCCATATGCCCTCCTGACCCCTAACCCAAACCCCACTCCTTCAAGGCATTCATTTTATTTGGGAGCTTCAGATGTGGGATTTCACTCAGGAAGTGCCTTTGTTACTGCAATTTCCTTACAAAGATTTCCTGTGCAAAAGTTATGAACCCGGTGGATGGTCAGCCCGTACTCATGGCCCCTTGCCCACGGCCCCCCTGCTGCCGTCCATCTGGTTGTTTTTAAACATCTCCCCATGGAGCGGCTGTTGCTCACGAAAGTTAGAGAAAACAAACACTAAACGCTAATCGACCGGATCTCAGCTCCCCAAGGTCGTCTTCCTGATATTTCTCACGCTTTCCTGAGTTAACAGCGCCTGTCAGCAGCAGAACATCCTAGATTCTGAAGCGTCCTGCAAGTCAGGCCCTATCCTCTCTCTCTGGGAATCACCACATGCGCCCCCACCCGAGCTCTGACTCCTTTTCTGCTGAGTCACGGTGGGGAACACCTACCCTTGATGGTGAGTGGTGCTCTCCAGGGCCTTGGCATGGAGATGTATGCCTGCCAGAACACCGTGCTCTTGAGGTCTCCTGGTTTAAGGTATTCAGGGGATCTGCTTGCCAGCGATAAAGAGCTGACATGTTTAAAACCCCACATCACTGTGCCCTATTGGCCCAGGCTCGTTATGTTTCCTTGATTAAAGATGCCTTCCACTGACCCAGCTTATAAAGTCAATGGAAGCTCACTCCCTTAATGAAGAGCCACTTCTCCTACTTGCTGTATGGGTTGTGATTTATTTGGGATACTTCCCAGGCAGACAGTGGATATCAGCCATCCCTTTAAGGCCACCTTGTAATGACAGTCACACCCACGGACCTAAGGGACTTATCAGGTGTCAGCATTTGCACGGATTTTCCAAAAATATGACCTACCTGTGTGATATATACGGGGGTATATCATATATCTGGGGACTCCATTTGTTAGAGGGTTGTCTTTGATATGGACTGAAGCGTTTATGGTTGGTTGCTGGCATCAATTCTCAGTCATGTTAAGTTAACCCCTCACGGGGTCAGAGCTGATGGAACAGCTTACAGGTAATGAGGAAAAATTACATTGAGTCCTCTCTGACATTGACATTAATACATACTATGTATTACTTTAAAAATGGCTGTTTGGGGACTGCCATGTGTGTACATGAGCACTTTTACTAGCGGTAATTTGTTATGGTGCAGAACGATAAGACGGGTCACGTATGAGCGAAATGGCGAGCAGCTGGTTTATGGTGTGAAGGGGCATTTTGAGGGTGGTGTACTCAGATGGCATCAAGGCTCAGGAAGATGGACTGACCTCTGTGTGGCACTAGCTTGTAGATATTAGGGTTCAAATGGTTTTCGCTCAGAAAGCTGTGTGTCATCATTACTGCATCACTACTGACTTCTTGAAAGATTGTCATTTATTTTCTTGATGTGCTCGTGTCTTTGACTCACCCGCACTTCACGGTGCATGAGATGGATAGTAACGACTGTCGTACAGCTTAGCCTGCGGGCTGTTCACCGTTGTTGGCCTCGTGAGACATCACTGGGAAACCGCATTTCACTGAAGCGTAACTGGGAACAATGCTTTTCACAAAGGTATCGTGGAGAATGGTGACATTTCACTGGTGCGTCGCAGGGAACCATGCATTTCACCGAGGCATTGTGGGGAATAATCAAATTTCACTGAAGTGTGGCAGGGAACAGTAAATTTCGCATGTCACATGGAGGGGGGCGTCTGTTACCCGTAGGTCAACATGATGATGGCAGAATCATTATTATTTTTATTATTATGAAGGGCCTGCAGCTGCTGGCTCTCAGATGATGTCGGATTGCTGAGTATAAATGCACTGCTTGCACACCTGTCCCTTCAGGAGCTTTGATTCAGAAACATTCATTCACACCCCCCCCCCCATGTCTGAAACACTCACGCTTCCCCCCCCCCTTTTTCGGCAGGGTGGGAGTGGACCCTGACGAGAGCCCCAGGGAGGCACCGTGCAGCCAGGTAACGTGTTGGCGAGGCGTGTTTCCCGCGACATGTCCGTTCTGGCCTGGGCCGTCACGTAGCCCCTCGCTTTTATCCGGGTTCTGGTTACAGCCCGCTTCTGGCTCCAGGGTCGGGGTGACACTGCAGCATTTTATGATCAATGTAATATTAGTTGTGATGCCAGTGTGAGCCATCAACTCATCTCCGCTGTCTTTGAATGAAGGAACCTTTTGGAAGCATCCGGAAAATGATTTCTTCCCAGTTACTCGAGTAGATATGAGTGCCGATGCCCGTTTCTGATTCCGGGGATGTCTTCAGCGGCTTTGCGCCTCCTCAGATCAGGACCTAACCCTTCAAAGGGCCAGTGCTGGGCTATTCACATGGAAATGGAGCATGTAATCGGTGCCTCCGCTGGGCTTTGCTGGGGCCATTTTCACAGTCGCCATCCTGTTTGGCTCCCGACCTGCCCGTAACTGTAGCCTCCCTCCCATTGAGAACCCCTGGTATCTCCACGCGGGGGTCACCGGATATCCTGCACTCACCCGGATTACGGCTCATGGCTCACAGCTGGCCGGGCCCCCAGGGACACCGCACGCCACTCTTTGTACCACTGTCGCTAACAGCGGCTCTCCCATGCCTCTTAGGCAGCCGTGGAAGAGTCCCTCGCGGCGGCCCCGCAGCCCCAGGGGCCCTTGACGTGGCGGCTATGGAAAGCCCTGGATTACAAGTATCCTTCAGACTTTCCCCAAAAACAGGGGCCCTGCCCTCGGACAGCGGCGGCTAAGGTGACGTGTCCTGGGTAAAGTGACAGCTCACGCCTGTCAGGCGGGGATCACAGTCCATCCCCCTTCCCTCAGAGAGACCGATCGGTGTACTTTCCTGAGTCACATAAGCCAGGTATAATTTAAATGAAACTGTTCATTTTGTGTTTCTCGAAACCATTCTGTTTGCTTTTCTGGGAAATACTTCTCCAGTTTACCTTACTATCGAAATCCGAGTCATTGTTTGTATTTCTCAATGTAAAGGTTCAGGAGCCATAAAGAGATGCTCACTCCCAGCATAGTGATTTCCTCAGAGGTTGTACATATAATTACTGTACATACTATACAGTGCAAAAGTCTCAGGCAGTCAGAGAAAATGGTGTTTAAATGATCTAAAGGTTGGTGTAAAAATATATTATGCCTGCCAAAGTGTGTTAGCTTAGCCATTTCAAAACCTCCTCAAAAATCACCTCAGTATTTGCAACAATCGGCCAAAACACCACTGTATTTTTTTTTACTCAATCGCTACCCCACCTTGTTTGGCTGAACAATACCTCATTGAGTTCTTTAAAGATTTAAGTTAATTAAATGAGCTGGTGCTGTGATAGGACCTTCATGCTGGAGATCACGCATACAGAGCTGGGGGGAATTTCGTAATAACCAGAGAGATGCCTCTTTCGCCTCTCGGTCCTCGTGTGGCAGTGGCCTTAAACTGGGCCACACGGCACCTCGAATGAATCCCCCAAAGCAGCAGTTTATTTCTAAGCTATTAATAATATTTCAGTAGTAGCAGGTATCTGATACCTATTATACAAAAAAGTTGTAACATATTAAAAGTATTGTAAATAAGTGTAACATCACAGAATGCAACCAGAGGTATTTCTTCTGATTTCTTTCACCTGCTCTTTTGCGCCCCCTAATCAAATAGCACCCTAGGCGACCGCCTAGGCTGCCTATAGGCTGGATGGCTCTGTCCAAGAGCGGCACTTCTTCAGAGCTTCAGTGTTGGATTCATCATCTCTGATGTTTAGTCGTGGCTTTCTAGACACTGGAAGTAATTTCCCATGACTGCCATCCAGTACAATACAAAACACAGAGCTTAGGCTGGGAATCAACATGGGATGGAGAGTTAAACCAATATGAGAAGCAGCACCAGCCATTAGCCAATCAGGCGAAGGGTCCTGCATTGGGGGTGGATCCTTCATCCCGATAAAGCCGTCAAAGGCATTCCTTCTTTAGTGTCTGGAAGTCATTAAGACCTTTGTGTCCTTACATGCTCCCTGAAAATCTGCATTCCTTCCCTCAACTCTCCCCTGCTGACATAGTTTAGTAACAGGCTGGGTCTCTCATACCATTCAGCCACTGGCTCATTCATCCCATGGTGGGGCACTTTTCACATAGGGGATCACCTGCACAGCACGATGGGAAGGGCACCGTTTTGTCCACCCACCCAATCCTGTTGTGACAAGCAGAGAAATGTTGCAATAGGAAGGCCTGAGTTATATGAGTAATTGTGTACATGGTACAGGTAGCACAGGCATACTGTTAGTTTTGTACTCGTCGGGGGTCTTTTTGTTACTATTGATGATTTTTTGCTGCCTGAGTGCGTGTTTTTTTAATTTTTTCCTAGATATTTCTTACATTGGCCTAAGGAGTCCAAACTTTTACTGGTAAATTATGGCAAAGGGCGCAGAGTCTATAGCATTTTTTTCAGCTTTATTGCCCAACATACACTAGAAAAACGGGTAAAACCGCATATTACTAAAGAGTAACACGTCACTCTCAGTCTTTATGCTTTGAAGACTGACAAAAACAGACTAGCTATTTAAATCTGTGAGCTTCAGAATGACAGTCATATGACATGGGGAAAAATCCATTCTGTTACATAAAAGCCTTGTTGTTTGGGATGGTGTGGACAGCACTGAGTCACGGCGGCATCCCAAGCGGGAGCTCCTGCAGGTGTATGGCACAAAGACTAACTCTGTCCCTCGTAGGGTTCAGTTCAGTCCCCGTCACGCACTTTTCTCCTCTGGCCATAAACAATCTCTTATTAAATCTATAAGTACTCTATTCCTTTTGTAGTATATTTTTATACCTCTGACTTAATCAGTAACATCTTAATTTGACACATACAAATATGAGCTGAGAGCATGACCGACGCACATGAGACCTAAGGGACAGTCTTGACACGTCACGGTGACTGCTTCACTGCATTGATTCAGGAGGGGAGAATGGCAAAATTAAGGTCAGTAAAAATGGATAAATTAATTTCTAACAGACAGGTTAACGGAGGTTTGAGCAGAGCTGAGTCTTTCTGCAGGTCAGCAGTAGATCAAATGTTAGCAGCACTTAGCTATTAAATACCCAGAGCAACAAATGATTGCTCTCCTATGCAATACTTCTGCTGTGTCTTTCGTCAAGGCAGAAATGCTAGTGTATTTTCAGTAAAATTTAAGAGCTGCATTTACAACCGTATTTAAAACAGACTCCATTTCTTGTGGCATTTAAGCACGCTAACTGCCGTTTTCTGATTAGAATTCCTTGTTTTTACATAGTGTCCCCATTTGTGTTGTTACATATTACCTTATATAGCTTGACCCTTGATGTGATGAGTGAGTCAGTTTCCTTACAGTCGCCTCTGGGATTCTTTCCCAGGACAATAAGTGTTGCTTTCTGTGCCTTCCTAGGCTGATTCACATTCACATCCCTCGTTGATATTTTTGATGAAGGCAGCCAAGGAGATCACAGGAAACATTATTTCCATAGGAGATGATAACATAATCGCAGGTCACATAATCCCTTCTTCAGCAGAACCAGAACTGTACATGATTCACACAGCTGCTGTTCTTGGGCCTTGTAGCCTCAGCTAGCCAGTTAACAGGCAGGTCAGACCATCCTTACACCAGGCGAGCCCCAGATAAAATTCTAATTATATGCGTGTTCGCCGATTTAACCCTTAGGGCCCTCAACTCGAAGGAAAATGGTGAAGGATATAACAAAAAGAGCAAGGCCTGTAGATTTAGCCCATTAACACGACAAAAACAGTCAAGGTAATATGGCAGCGTTGAGCGGAAACAGCTGGTGACTGGAATTTTTGCTCAGTTCCTGCTGGTGCTCCATTTGGGGCAGCGCTTGGACTGTAATACCCTGTTTGGGGTTAGTATTATGATACCTTGTTTTATAATAATAAGGATACTTTATTGATCCCCAGGGGGAAATTCTCATTTTGACAACCCCATCTAGCTTTCCATGACACACAGGCATACATATGTGATTGCAAGCTTGGCAGTGAAGGGCAGCCACCTGCAGCACCCATGGAGCTGGGGGTTAAGGGCCTCGCTCACAGACCCACAGATGTGACTATTCTGCCGAAGCCAGGCTCGAACCAGCGACTTTCCAAACAGGCACAGCCGTAGTCTGCTAAGCCACACACTGCCCCAGGTTTAGGGTTAGCATTAGCATCATAGTGGCCTGTTTAGGGTTAGCATTAGGCTTATGATCTCTGCTCTTTGACGATGCCCCTTTGCACTACATGGTGACTGACCTGTAGCATCATCGGCCCCCTCACCTCCTGAGTGACACATCTTAACTGCAGCACAGATACCTGCGGCCGGCGCTAACGCACGAGGGGCCGCCTCTGACCACGACGCTGCCCATGTGGTGTGGACCCCTGGCCAAGCTGCTGACCAGCCCGCACGCATACGAGGTACATTCTTAACCCGGTGTTCATCCCATGTGCAGGGTGTATGCAGACCTGCCGGGGAGCGGAGAAGGAATCATAATTTACACACACTCACCGATATTCATACCTGCAACCTTGACAGAACCAGGAACAACTGGGGAATGCAGATGACGGCAGCTCGGGGAAGATGGACAGAGCAGAAGGAGGACAGGGGTCTCCCGGAGAGGCAGAGGCTTCCACCACGCAGCAGGACGACCTTCTGGAAGGGGACCTGGGTCTTGGGACACACACCACTCCCGTCTGGACAGACTGACGCACACATCTGAGCGCGCACTTCCTGGGGAGTGCAGTGAACGATACTTTGGACTCCCCAGTGTGCTGTGTGTCACATCTAACCCACTGCAAAGCTGATGACTGACATCAGATTGGAAACCCACCCACAGTAGTCCGAAAGGGCCTCCCCATACCACCAGCTACATCACCCCTCCATTAAGCAGTTTTCTTATTTAAAAGTGCCCCACCATCCATTTCATGCATTTGTGTGACTGTCCCTTTAAATGGCAGAAAGGAATCAACATGTGATCCAGCTTCCTTTGGAATAAGCTGCTCATTTTTACGTCGGTTTTAAAAATATGCATATGCATATTTAGCATGGGGTTATGTCATACACATCAGTCTTCCATACTTTTACAGGAGTCTTACATTTAAAAATGTGTAAAAGGTCTGTGGAATTTGTAAAGGTTCTTATCTACAAGTTTAAAGTAGCACATGAAATGTCAAGATGTGATATAGCATATCAACATACTTAAACTACGACAGCCAAACATGTTTTCTTATGCAATGAATAAAGGCGAATGAATGCTTGGTTGCCTCAGCTGTGGCTTCTTGTACATACAGTACCCGTTCATCAGTTAAACTTCTCCTTCAGTCTCCCACCATACGTACAGAACTGAGGAAATCTGCCTTTTCTTGTTATGCACAAACATGAGTGGAACATATTACAAAATTTATTGAAATTAGACTCCTTGCTTTCTCTGAATGTGTTTAAAAATCTCCTAAACTCTGAGCTTAAAGAACAGTGTCATTGTTTCATATAAATTCATTGTATTCTGTGTATAGTTTGAGTATTTGTATGTGTTTTAGTCTGTGTTCATATTCAAAATTCATCTCGGTATGCATGTATATGAAACTTTTGTCTTTTTCGTATTTGCTGCTATCTTGGCCAGGACTTCCTGGAAGAAGAGATATTGTATCTCAATGGAACCTTCCTGGTAAAATAAAGGATAAATAAA
>JAODKC010000001.1:16262313-16283770 GCA_026777985.1 Mormyrops attenuatus
AGGGTATCATTGGCAGACCCTTGAGGGTACAGCCCCAGTGACAAGCAAAGGTACAAATTTGTACCCTTTTTTCTGAGAATGTAGTTAATGAGTTACTTTTGCCCCCACAAGTGTTACTCATCTAATGAAGTGCATGTCATGCACAAATATTTGAGTATCAAAAGAAAAATCCTGAATATTTTTCCTGTTATTTCTCTCTAAATTCCCCACATGGCCTATACGTCAGGTTCCACCGGTATATACATGAATAGGCCTACATATTTAATCTATTTAGGTTGATAAGCGAACATATTTCTATTGAAATTCCGGCTCGACATTGCTTGCATTTTAAAACGCATCGATCCTTCTTTCAGTTGTCTCTCAACATGCCATTTCATACAATTAGCGAAAACATAAGAAAGAGCCTCGGCGGCAGAAGCCAAATCTAAATAATAAACTGCGCGTCGGCAATAAACAGCAAACACATTGAAACATAGTTAATGCTGAACATGTTTTTAATTGGCGATTGTCTCTCAGGAACAAAGTGACACTAGCTTATCAAAGTAAATTTTCCACCCACGGGAACGGTTTTGACACCCATTAACTTAATAAAAACGGAGACGAACGGAGAAATCCCGTAAACTGAAATGCCCGCTTTTTATATGCGATATAACCAAAAACTAAAATTAGTCTGCGGCGTCCGCCGCGATCAAACTTAGTCCTCCCGTCACGTGTAAAAAAAAAAAACCCCTGAAAATGTAGCCTACATTCAAAGAAAGAAAGAGCAGCTTAACCCCCCCCCCCAAAGTGCCTATCGGGGCCGGCTGTCAGAGCCTGGGAACCCTGAGCAAGGACTTGCTGAGGTCCCGGGCGTCCCCCACCGCCCTGACTTGTTCGTAGCCCAGCACCCCCATGGAATGCTTGCAGTACTCCTCCACCTGCCGGATCTGCTGCAGGCTCAGCACGGTCCTCCAGGCGCTGGCTGCCTGCGTGGCGTTTCTGGACGACACGATGAAGGGCATGGACGAGGATCCCGTGCCGCCGGTCATGTTCACGGCGAAGGCCTCGATGTCGCGGTTCGCGGTCAGGTTCACGAACCCGTAGACGCTGCGCAGAATTTTAATGGGATTCTCCACCAGATCCTCGTAACGCACCACCATGTACTTCCCTTTAAGCCAGCTTGGAGGTTCCAGGGCGGTCCGCAAAGTCTGGGACGTCCTATCGCAGATCACTTCCATCGCCCCGATGGAGTGAAAGTCGGGGCCGTCTTTTTTGGACGCCCTGTGCATGGGGTCCACGAGGGGCACCCGGTGCAGCTTAGGGTCTCTACTTCGCACCACCTGCAGATTCTCGCGAATCAAGCCGTGCCTTGATTTGATCCTGGAATTGGCCACAGCCCTCGGGTCCCTCACCAGGTGGATCACCTTAAGGTCCAACGAAGGATCCTTCATCAGCGGCGCTAAGATGCCGATGTCCAAAATGCGCACTCCCTTAACGACCACCGTGCGGTACTTGAGGCACTCGGCTTCCAGCATTCGCAGGCTTTGGGACGGACACTTCTGACACACCTTCTCGTCCACCATGCCCACGCTGTCTTTCCTGTAAGCGGAGCAAAATGGGTATGAGCAGGTGACCTTATTCAGGGTGGCCCCAAAAAGACCCAGGGAGGTAAGGTTTTTGGCCCCCGGCGTGTTGTACAGCTGGAAAACGGAGAAGTCGCAGCGGTACAGTGAGCTAAGCATGTCCCTAGCCGCCCCCTGGAGTGAAACGGCGTCTCCCGGGTACAGCTTCTGCCAGATGTGCCACATGGGCTCGTATAAGAAAAACACCTCCGGGTTTTGGTTAAAGAGCTCCCCAAAAAACGATGATCCCGAGCGCCAGGTGGTGAACACGTAGACGAGCTGCCTTCTCCTGTCCACCTCCTGTCCAGAAAGGAAGCGGGGCTGGGATGCGCCTTGCCGGTGCATACTCGTATTCGCAGCGGCGGCGGCGCACTGCTGCGGCTCCTTGGTCCACCTGTAGCTGGCCAGATTGAGCATGATTAGAAAGAGCAGCAGCACATACGCCAGGAAGATGATGGTTCTCTTCCTGCGCAGCACCTTCATCACGACGCCGGGCGGGCCGATCACTTTCGGCTGCTTTCCGTAGGCTGTGAACTTTCCCGCGGAGCTACCATCCTTCTCCCAGGGTGCACTTAAGGCAAGTTGTACATACTGTTTGCATCTCTTCTAAAAGAACGGCGTGACTGCTGGTGCCACCTCCGCGTGAGGGTGCGGCGGATTTAAACGGCGACTGGCGCCGCTGCTGTACAAAGTTGCGCCGCAGGAATATACGTGGATTTAGGATGATAAATGAACCGGAGCTGGCTGCATCCCTGCTGCGCAGACGGAGATTTACTGTATGAGAAATGCATCAGTAAAGCGCATGGACGCCCTCTTCATGCACATTCCGTGCACACATTTCGGAACACTTCAGATCGCGTGCAGCGCCGCAGCAAATCGGTGTGACTACCGACGAATCACCGCAAAAAGTGAATAGAGCCCTGTCATTGCGTGCGCCGACCGACAGCAATGTCTTGAATAGACCCGCGTCATTTAAACGGCCGCCGGACCGTTCATAAGCAAATACCAGAGAGTTCCGATAAAATATCTCATCACTGTAAACTAGCTCATTGAGACTGTACCGATTCAATCAGCGGCCAAGGCGAAAGTCCCTCCCCTCGGCTGTTGCCATTGGTGGATGCTGCGTGTTTGACGTTCTCGACTGCATCCCTATTGGCTGCCTGTCGTAGTTCTCGTGTGGCGTAGCCGCCCTGTACAGTTAGCCCGGAGTAACGCAGAGAGGGAATGGAGTGTGCCAGCAGTTTTCTCTTGCACCTCATTTTTTTTTTGCATGCATCCATCGATCCACACATTCAACTATTCATACATCTAAGCGATTCTAACCACGTGTCTTGGTCAGCGTCGTGGGGAAGCCGAATGACTATTATTATTCCAAAGAAGAAAAAAGAAAGTAAAAAGCTGTTTTTGTTCCCATTAAGCGTATATATTTATTGGAAATTTGGAAATGTCACATTTGATGACCCAGTTAACTTTCATTAAAAGGATGAATATATGACCTTGAAGATAACAGGCGGTGGCCCTTTATCCCTGGTAATACCGCTTGGTGAACACCCTGGAAAGATGAACATAGCACGTTCAACCAGGGATCCCAATTCAACAGCAGGAGGAAACACAAGCCCTGGGAAGAAACCTCTGTGAAATGGCCACGATCAACTGTGTCATCCATTTAATTCACATCCCTTTAACAGAAACCCAGAAAAGAATCTTAGTTTTTGTTACATAACAGTAAGAAACATAAAGTTTCACTGTTGCTAAAATGTACTGTTTTATTCATTTAAATCATCGAGTTATCATTTCCCGGTTGATGTGAGAACGTCTGGCACCTCTGAGTAGAAATCACACGAAATTCAGTCACTGAATTGCTCAAAGAGTCCATGAAGCTGGATCACACAATGCAGTCATTCTGTTCTAAAGCCTGCTGCTGAATTTGCTGTGTTTCCTATCGACTTCAGATGCCACCAAGTCAGATCTGGGGGCCTCTCTTCACCTAGATAGTGTAGTGCCTCTTGAAAAAGTGCATTTGTACTGAGCCCTCAATAAAAAACACCCCCATTTATTTACTAAGCCATTCCATTTCAGCATCCAGGGGAACAGTTGAGTTCTATCCATCCTTCTCTTCTCCATGCATCTGCAGTGTGTACCATCTGCTTTGTGTGACGTGTTGTTTATCGTGCTTGGTGTGTTGTCTGTTCTGCATAGCATTCTATGTATTCTGTGTGACTTAATGTCTGTTTACCTTGTGGCTTACTGTCTGTCTCCTGTAGCTGACTGTCTATTCTGTGTGGTGTACAGAATCAGTATCATGTCAGTGGCAGTGACCTCAGCAGCCATCAGGGGGCACTGCCCAGCAAGTGATGAGGGAGGCCTGACCCCTGTCTTATGTTTTGTTGTGGTCTGACACACTCCAGGGTCACTTAATTAGGAAGAAAGAATTGAGATACTCTCTCTGAGGCTCAAGCTGTTCTGCCTTTCAGAAGTCCCCGAAGAACTTCAACCCAAACCTCACTGTGTCACCTGTTTCTGTAGACTACCTGTATGATGTCTTGATTTTGTAGCAAAGAGAGGATGAATTTGTAAAGTAATAGACGTCTGAAGCCAGACAATTCATTGTGTGCCATTTTGTAGACTGGTATAAAGGAAGGTGTATGACATTGACTATGTGACATTCATTAAATCTTGGTCATGTTGGCATTAAACTAACAGAATTTGTGTCTTCTGTACTTATTAAAGGGTTCATTTGTTCAGAACAGCTATGAATTGGGCAATATCCTTACATGCACCTTAACAATGCATGAGCAGGCACTATGCTTAATGCTAACATTATGTTTTTCTGCAGAAACCAGCACACTGACACACTACACCTACACATTAATTAATAGAAATGGGATGTTAAAGGTTTGTGTCTTTAAAAAGGGCTACATGCATAACTTATCAGGACTTAGTTAACAAATTTAACCAATTACGATTTTCTATTGGAAGCCAAGGAAAACGCTATATATCCAGATCTATACAAAACGTTTTAAGAATAAAAGGAATTAAGTAGTATTACTAGTATGACCATGTGACTTTAAGCGGAGCGCCATCTGTCGGCTACGAAGTGAACACATTTTATTGATTCTAAATCCGCTTCACCTCCTAATAAACAAAAGCTTTCCTTCAGTGAATGAGGGCACCTACTGGAGGGAAGCATTGCTGCAAGAGGAATTCACAGCCCGTTGGGCTGCGTTGGGACAGCATCAAAAATGCGCAATTATTGACAGTAAATCATTATTATTATTATTATTATTACTGTTATTATTATTATTATTATTGTTATTATTATTATTTTTGAGTAGGCAGTGACAGTTTGTGAGAGTGCTGGTGCTGAATCGGTGCAGGTGAAAATCTTAACAGCACTTGCCTGTGTAACAGAGCGAGACTAGGCCTACGTCATCGCCTACAAAGCCCTACATGATCCATTTCCCTTGGTGGCTTTTCTCCTGAAGGGGTGATTCTTGTTTTGTTGTGAGCCATAGAGACTTTCAACATGGTTCTAAAGGCTTGATCATTCCTATGAAATACCCTGCGATCTAAGCAGAGGCTCCTTCCGTCTGTGTGAAATAAAAAACAAACAGAAGCAGAAATCAAAATGGGTCATTTTATCAAGTGATACCCTAATCGACTGGAAATGGAAACATGAACTTTTTCAGTTATTATCATAATAAGCCCTTGATAATTATCTAATATATAGCCTAGTTTCTACTTGATTATGTTATATTGTTACATGGTTAAAACCCTCCTTCTCTTTCTCTCTCTCTCTCTTTCACTCTCACACACACCCACACAAACACACTCACCCATATTAGTAATTTCTGTGTCCTGACAGATTCACATCCTTTCTGCCCAAGTTAAGTTGCGGAATGAAGGTATTCTCCTCACCAATTGGTGATGTCTGGGGAGTCAGAACGAAATGCATGACAACGACACTCCGCCTGGAGAACATGCTTCAGAAGAATGCAGTGTACGCTCTGTTGACAGCATGCTGCCAGGTTTCCATAGCAACAGTCTGCAATTTCCAAGCGAAACAAGATGCCCAAGTCAAAAAAATACATTAAAACCAAAATCATGCCTGATTTTAATTTTTTGTTTCAAAAAAGAAGATTTTTGAGAAATTAGTATAAGGTCCTATAAACATGCATACAAGTATGCTGTACTTTAAAAATGCACAATAAATCATATTGTCAAGCAACTACAATACTGACACTGCCATATTTAAAAATATAATATTCAAAAGTAGTCTGTGTTGAAGTCTGCACCAGAACTACAAATTTGGGTAAAAAGATCAAAACATAACATTTTGAAGGCCTATATGCATTCATTAAAAAAAAAACGTAAATTAATACAAAAGTGACATTACAGACTTTCTGTCACGCCATATCTCAAAGCAGTTTTGTTAGTCGTATTGATTGTTTTTTAAAAAATAAAAATAAAAATTGAACGTGTAACTTTGAAAAGGGAAATTGTGTTGCATCTATCTTGACTTCAGACATTAACTTAAGCGCATCTTTAAAACGATATTTTCCAGTACGAGCACCTATTTTAAAATGAAGATATTGACAGACGGCCCGTCAAGATGAGAAAGGTGTATTGCTCATCGCGGGCGGCTGGTAATGTGATGCTTTTAAGAAATTCAAAGGCGTTATGTAAGAGGCTCCATGGCCGATCTCCAGCATCGGCGCAGGTGGATGTGGTGCGCATGCGCAGCACGGCGCGTCTCCATCATCAGGACCAGATTGCGTCGAGCGTCTGGCGCCAGGGTGGCACTGAGCGGAGCGCCCTGAACACACGGAGACCTCCCCGTATTTATACCCGCACTGCTTCATTCGAGGAGAGCCAAAGGCGGATTACCATCTCCATTTCTGGAACAGAGATTTAACACGGATCGTCACATGCGACGCAAAAGGCAGTGAACAGACGCATCGCTGCATCTCGGCACCGTCCGGGATAATAACAAAACCAACACCGGGAATATAATCAGGGATCTGTCCTGCAAACCGCACCGGGGCTCTCCGCTCGCTTATGTGGGATGCACATCAATGTGTTGCCGTACTCGCTGTCCGTGGTAATGGCTGCTCTGTACCAGGGGACGGACGCGTCCTCACCAGATAAGTATCTAGCGCTCAAAGACGTGAGGGAGGTGAAGGAGGAGACGACGCTGGACGAGAAGCTCTTCCTGCTGGCCTGCGAGAAAGGTGGGGAGGGGGTGTCCCCAGCGCAAAGGGGCATCCCCGAAACCTCGCGCGGGGAAAGCGAGGCACGGATTCCCATTTCCTCGCTCTGGGGGTTCGCTAAGGATGTGCATCCCACCGTGTGCAGTGCGGTTATTACTAATATCCGCCTGCTTTTTAAGTTAAACTGTAATAACATATTCGATGTTTTCTGATTTCAGTTGTTAAATACTTTGCAGTTTGAAATAACCTGGAAGAGTGTTTATCTGTAGAGAAAGTGTTGTAGGCCTATGTGTCAGAGTGTCGTATATTCTTTGAAAAGTATATTGTCATATCAGCTAACTCACTGTGTTTTTGCCGCTAAACGGATTTCTTAGATATGGAATGGTTTAAAATGGGATTCATCTGGTGAGGTTAAAACAGTCTTATGGATTTTCGGTATAGCACTAAACGTAGATTGTATCCTCCTAAACTCCACTGACGTGGAATGGGGCTTGTACTGGAATTTGTTTTTCATAATAACAGAGATTTATGCTCTGCAATGTTTAATGCAATATGCTGGAAATGCTGTGTGCGCTTTAACTTGTACTGGGAGCACTGGTGTCTATAAAGGTACCCTAAGTGTGTCAGCTGGGAGGCTCTATGCCCTAACAGGTGGACGTTGTTCCGGTTCACCATGCAAATAGAGGCAGTTGGTTTGGGGTGTCCTTTCTGACATCGCGTATGTCTTTGTGTAACTCAAGGTGACTACTACATGGTAAAGAAGCTTCTGGAAGAGAAGTCACGTGGGGAGCTGAACATAAACTGTGTGGATGTGCTTGGCCGGGACGCCGTCACCATCGCAATCGAGAATGAGAACCTGGACATCCTCCAGCTGCTGCTGGAACACGGCTGCCAGGTACGGCTCATGTGCGTGCCAGCGTCCTGTGCGGCCAACAGGGGGCGATGCTGATCTACACCGCCATCGGTGCCATGGCAACATTTCGCGCACCTACAGGTATAGGAACATAGCCACTCACGCAGCTACAGATACTGCAGCGTACATGCACACAAGTAGTACAGTCCAGCAAATTTGTGAATACATTCTAGGGGTCAATTATTACATCACTTCCTGGATCTATCTGAAGGCTGGCCACCAGCTCTGCAGGCAGAAGAAGCATCTAACTGAAACATCAGCTCATCTTCTGCAGGTCAGGGCTGTTCCTGGCTGTAAGGCTCTCTGATAGCATCTGAATGAATGGGTGAACAAATACTTCAGTAAAGATCCATTTAGATATTTTTTAAGAGAAAAACCTTGGCAAACTTTTGTCTTGGTCGCAGTCTTGTGTGGTTAACTGTGTGTAAACTGGTGATGTCTGCTCCTCACCCATCTGATGCTATTCCCCTGGTGCTGAGCTCATGATTAATGCTTTCTTTCTCTCCCCTGCTCCTACTGCCCCTCGCCAGGCAAATGATGCCCTTCTGGTTGCTATCGACTCCGAGGTGGTGGGTGCCGTGGATATCCTGCTGAACCATCGGCCGCGGAGATCTTCCAAGCCCTCCATGGCGGTCAGTCCCCAGTCCGGTCACACTCGCACCAGTCATCTCCTTAAATGGCTCTTTGGGGGCTAGACCAGAAACGCTATCATATCTGTCACTATCAGTCCCCAGTCCGGTCACACTCACCGCGCACCAGTCATTTCATTAAATGGCTCTTTGGGGGCTAAACTGGAAACGTTATCAAATCAGTCACTATCAGTCACCAGTCCGGTCACACTCGCCGCGCACCAGTCATTTCATTGAATGGCTCTTTGGGGGCTAAACCGGAAACGCTATCCAATCAGTCACTATCAGTCCCCAGTCCAGTCACACTCGCCGCGCACCAGTCATCTCATTAAATGACTCTTTGGGGGCTAAACCGGAAACATTATCAAATCAGTCACTATCAGTCACCAGTACTTCGTAAAGGTCAGACAAATTCATTTTTTGTCACAGCCGTCTTGTGAATTGTATCATATAATTCTTAAGGTATGACATCTGTTTTTAAGAAGCCAGGGACATGTGTCATGTACATAATGAATGCAGATAATGCACATTTATTAGCTGCTACTTGCAAAGTAAACTCATGTTGGATAAAGAACTATAATCGACCATTAATTATCTATGGGCTGGTGAAGTAAAACAAATCTCCCATTTTCAGGAGGAATTTAGTGAAATGTTACTCTAACAGTTTAACCAAAAGTGTCATTAAGTAGTATCTGGGTTGTATGAATAATCACATGCTCTAGGTTTCCTGGGTGGATCATGGTTGACAGTCATGGAAGGGGCAGGGTTTGCTAATGAGCATCGATCAAATGGACCTATCAGAGTGGGGCTGCTGATCAGGTGGGGAAACTGTGGGCGGGGCCCCTGAATTCTGCTCTGCCTCCCCACATAGAAACTGATGCAGCGCATTCAGAACCCAGAGTACTCCACCACCATGGACGTGGTGCCGGTGATCCTGGCAGCTCACAGGAACAACTACGAGATCCTGACTATGCTGCTGAAGCAGGACATCTCCTTGCCACGGCCCCACGCCGTGGGCTGCGAGTGCACGCTCTGCAACGCCAAGAACAAGAAGGACAGCCTGCGCCACTCCAGGCATGTCTCAGGGAGAGTGGGCGGGGCCAAGGTCATGTGAGAAAGTCACTTTCTTGAGCTCAGTGTCATGGAAAGCAGGGTATCCTTCTGCTGGCCCTCAGGCTCCACCCTTTAGCTCCATCACTTGTCATGGGGGGTGTGCATTCACCCCTTTTAATTACATAATGCACCCTCCCCTTATATCTCACACCACAGGTTCCGGCTGGATATCTACCGCTGCCTCGCCAGCCCATCTCTGATCATGCTGACGGAAGAGGACCCCATCCTGAGGGCTTTCGAGCTGAGCACCGACCTCAGGGAGCTCAGCCTAGTGGAGGTGGAGTTCAGGTGAAGCCCTTCACTCATGCTGCTGTGGCGGGTCAAGGTCACATGCACCCCCAAAGAGATCCTCAGATGGACGTCATTCACAGGGTGTATGATCACAGGTTCAAAGGAGCCTCTTACAGCTCTGAAGTGGGGGGGGTGTATTTTGCAGGTGTTTGGTTTATGAAGTGAACTGAAACCCTGGACAATTACTGTATGTGGTCACTTTCAGCAAATAACCTTAAACAGTGTCTTTGATCGCTCTGGAATGTTTATGCTCTTGAGAATTCTGCAGGACCCAGATTCTGGTGCCTGATCTCCAGCACGTTCCTGGTTGGCCTGGCACAGGCTGTGTCAGACTTTAGTGCTTAACGTGAGCGAGTGTGTTATGGAATGGGGGCTCTTTCCAGAGTGTTCCCCGGCCTCGGACCCCAGCGGCGCTGACTGAGAAAGTCGCTACTGATCCGCGTTTTGTTCCCAATGCAGGAACGACTATGAGGAGCTGGCCAAGCAGTGCAAGATGTTTGCCAAGGACCTCCTGGCCCAGGCGAGAAACTCGCGGGAGCTGGAGGTCATCCTGAACCACACGTCCAGCGAGGACCATGTGGACAAGCGGGGTCTGCTGGAAGATCGCATGAACCTCAGTCGCCTCAAGCTGGCAATCAAGTACAACCAGAAGGAGGTAGGCGAGGCGGAACCACCAACTGAGCGAGAAGAATGGCTTTAAGTGTTAAATGATAAGTCATGATTTTTTTAAATTTGATTGAACTTTCTACCAAGAACAATAAGCTGAATTAAAACCAGCCAATCGGAATCAGATTCCACTGACCCCTGAGGTGCTTCCAGGAAATTATGTAATAATTGACCCATGGAGTGCCTTCACACATCTGCTGTGCTGACCTGATTTTCACAGCCCATCAGACACTGAAGCCAGGGAAAACAACACCTTTTTCTTACCGTGTTTCACATAATTTTTAAAATTCTACTCGGTTACATAACTGGTGAACTCAGTTGAGGAAAACGCTAGAGCCTCTCTCTGTCTTTTCAGCAGGGTAATGGGAAATTCAGCCCACATTTTCTGTGATAAATAATGTTAGCATGCTGTGGGGGGAGTTGGGCAGCCAATCTACCTTGGACCCCCAGAGAATTTTTTTCTTCCCTCCAGTGTCTTCTTTCTTTCTTTCTTTCTTTCTTTCTTTCATATTCCCCTGTTTCATGCATCATGTTTATTATTCTTCCCTCGGGGAGACTGTGTTGTGAAAGGCGATATATATTAACAAAATGAATTGAAATCTCAGTGTCTCAGTCACCACCTTCCCATGGTCCCCAGTTTGTGGCCCAGTCTAACTGCCAGCAGTTCCTGAACACGGTGTGGTTCGGCGAGACGGCCAGCTATCGGCGGAAGCACACCTTCCTGAAGATCTTGACAGTCCTGAGCGTGGCACTGCTCTGGCCCATCCTGTCCGTCTGTTACCTGCTGTTCCCCCGCTCCCGCGTCGGCTGCATCATCCACACACCCTTCGTCAAGTTCATCATCCACAGCGCCTCCTACTTCACTTTCCTGTTGCTGCTCAACCTCTACTCGCTGGTCTACAACGAGGGCAAGAAGAACACAATGGGGCCGGCGCTGGAGATGATCGACTACTTGCTCATCCTCTGGATTGTGGGTGAGATAGACCCTCGCCCCTTGTCCCTGATTCCTGACAGTGACACCAGGGGCACTACTAGAGATTTTGGGCCCCATGGAAACATATCATATCGGGCCCCCAACCCAGACCAATCTAGTTGCGTTCTAAATTTGTAGGGCCCAGGTCACATCCTAACTTACCCCCCTTTACGACACCCCTGGATGACTCAGTTACATAGCAATTCTTTGCCACTTCACTCTGGTCTTCTGAAGCTTCTGAAAGCTTTAAGACCAGCAGGTGCTGCCGCATTGAAAGCTGTGAAGTGATAACCTGTCATGTGAGTGCACTGTGTGATGTGACCCCATGTCCCTTGTCCTGTGTGATGTGACATCATATCCACTGTCCTGTGTGATGTGACACCGTGTCCCCCATCCTGTGTGATGTGACCCCATGTCCCGTGTCCCCTGTCCCTTGTCAGGAATGGTGTGGTCGGACGTGAAGCGCCTCTGGTACGAGGGTCTCGAGGACTTCCTGGAGGAGTCGCGCAACCAGCTGAGCTTTGTCATGAACTCATTGTACCTGGCCACCTTCGCACTCAAGGTGGTGGCCCACAGCAAGGTGACCCCCCTACACTGTGACCCCTCATCGCCCAGTGGCTTACGCATCATACCCAGTCCTCCTAGTACAGATGTTTTTGGGCAGCATTCCTGGTCATCCACTGATTTCCAGCCCCATACAAAGTAACGTCTAACACAGATCTGTTCCAGAATGATCTTTGTGTCATGCATTGCTGTCCGCTTTAACACATGGTGCCACATTACAGTTAAGCACGCAGGTGTGTCCTTACAGTACCCGACACCTGACTCTGCTTGCAGTTTAAGAACGCGGAGGACACGGAGAGGAAGAACTGGGACGCATTCCACCCCATCCTGGTGGCTGAGGGACTTTTCGCATTCGCCAACGTGCTCAGCTACTTGCGCCTCTTCTTCATGTACACCACTAGCTCGATCCTGGGCCCCTTACAGGTACTGTGAACACCGGCTTCCTGCTGAGACCCCTATCCCCCCCATCTCCCCGCTGGGATGATCCCCCCACCCCCACAGTCCTTCCGAGTCGCCAAGCCAGAACCCCAGATCCTTCCAGACTTCGCTGCAGGATGGAGAGCTTTCTCAAAGGGACGCTTTAACTCAGCAGCGTTAATGTCTGTTTGCTGGCTGTTTCCAGAACATTCCAGAACAGAAACGCAAATCTCCCAAACAGTGTTATGAATCTCAGGAGAGGATCCAGAACATAAACAAGCCTGTCTCGTATTTCTCTGACTTACTCTTCAGCAGCTTCCACAGTATAGCGCCCTTGCTGAGTGTAAACAGTAACTGCTGGCGATCTGCTTCTCTTAAAGGTAATAACTCTTTAAAGCCTGTTTATGCTCCAGCCTGGATGATGTCCCTGTGCAGGGAGTGTGACTTTAACAGTCACAGATTACAGCTCAATAAAGTGAAAAAGTACAGAGGAGTGGTTACTCCCTGCAAAGGCTGTAATTATCATGATAGTACTGGCCATTTGAGCACAATTGTTCCGTAATTCTAACAGATGCTGCATTCGGAGGGACCGGGTCACAATCACGGGGCTTTACGGGAAGGGGAGGAGGGTCCTCTCCCCGGGGTTAGGCTGGGGATGGTTAGGTCTGCATCTTTGTGGACACAGTGGTTTGGGGTTTAAGGTCCCAGCCGTGTGTCTGAGACATTCCTTCCAGGCTCAGCTGCACGCGTGTTACGCTCTGAACAGGCGGGAAGTAAGGAGGGCCCTCCTGAAATGAGCACCATGAAGCGGGCAGCCCTGCTTACGGACACCCTGTTCTGCGTCCGGTCCTGGGTGGAGCTGCACCTCGGGGCTAAAAATAGCACCAAGCAGGAGCACTGAGGCTTCATAGAGGCGGGCCGGGCCGGGCTGGCGTCCGTCTGGGCCAGGTCGGCAGCACCGGTACAGCCTAGGCAGTGTTCCTCTGTGGGATGATATAACTCAGCAGAGTTGAGATGTACAGTGATGTGTATCAGCGGTGAAGGACCGGCACTGTGTTGCAGCTCCCAGGATGGAAAAAGGACCCCCAGTGGCCAAATGTATAAAAATGAACACAACATCTTTTATCTCCCGACATTAGTTTATTTGTTATTTATTTTCATCCCGGGTCGAAACCCTCGTCGCTGCTTCTTATTTAGGAAGGTGCTACGTTTAAGTTGAGCAAACATCCATGGATAAGATGTGGTTTTCTGCACCCTCTGGGACTCCCTCACGGCCACCCCATCTGGCCAGAGAAGCTCAGTGCCGGGGCTCTCTGTCCACAGATATCCATGGGTCAGATGCTGCAGGAGTTTGGCAGGTTCCTGGGCCTGTTCCTGCTGGTCCTCATCTCCTTCACCATTGGCCTGACGCAGCTCTATGGTAAAGAGCAGAAGGACCTCTCCAAAAGCGGCGATAAGGACTTCCACACGTATGTGGAACTATTTTTTTTTTGTGTACTCTCACCTCCCACCAGTAGAGGGCGCATGTGAAGATCAGTCTCTCTCCTCTCACCATAGGTTCATCGGCACATGCTACAACCTCTTCTGGTACATCTTCTCTTTGGCGCATGTGCCGCTCTTTGTCACCCGGATCAGCTACACGGAGGAGCTGCGCTCATTCGTGGGGGCACTCATCGTGGGCACCTACAACATCGTGGTGGTCATTGTCCTCACCAAGCTGCTGGTGGCCATGCTGCACAAGAGCTTCCGGCAGATAGCGGTGAGCGGAGGCCGACCCTCAATGGCGTCTGTCCACATTTCGCTGTCAGCTTGTGTGAAGGATATTAGAAATGGCCTCGGCAGGGCCTTTGGGAATGGTTGACTGCTTTGAGGATGTGTCAGTGCCTAAATGAATTTGAGATAGCTGATTCTCTAAAGCAGGGGTCTCTAACTCTGGTCCTGGAGAGCTACTGTCCAGTAGCAGCGATGGAGGTTTCAGGTCCAGTGAGTACAAATCCAGACCAAGATTTTTTCAACCAACCAGTTTTAAAGTCACAGTCACAGAGTACTTAACTGGTTGGTTGAAACAAAATCTTGGTCTGGATTTATATTTATTGGACTTGAAATCTCCACCTCTGTCCAGTAGGTTTTCTATTCTACCTGGCTTCTCATGAGCCACACCTGTTCCTGCTATTTACCTGAGCAGGAAGGCACTTTAGTCTCCCAGCGTATGTGATCTCTCACACCTTCTCCCTCCCAACGGCTTAGAACCACGAGGACAAGGAGTGGAAGTTCGCCAGGGCCAAGTTGTGGCTCAGCTACTTCGATGACAAGTGTACCCTGCCCCCACCGTTCAACATCGTGCCCTCGCCGAAGACTGTCTGCTACCTGGTGACCAGCCTTAGGAAGTGGATCTGCTCCCACACATCTACGGGGAAGGTCAAGCGGCAGAACAGCCTCAAAGTAAGTCAGTGCCCATAAAAGCCCAAGGTTCCCCCACAAACTGGCCCCCAGACCATAAAAACCCTCTTTATCTGCACAGGATTGGAGCATGAGGGGGAGAGGTTTTTACAACATACCGAAAAGAGCAGGCACCTCTACGGCCCAGAGTTATTCCGTATCTATTCTTGGTACTTTATTGGGAGTGGGAGTATGGTACCCAGAAATGTAAGGAGCATTCCTTCTTTTATTGATGCAGAATCAGTGAAGGTTCTCCAGCATCATGGCAGTGAACAGCCTGCAAGCAGAGCCCTGGAGAGTGTTTATGGGCAGCTCCCTTTATAGCTCTGTAATGCAGACGTCATCCTTACATCTCACATGTCCGGGAGTTTATGATTTTTCCTCACGTTCCTGTCTGATTTTGTCTGAAAGCTAATTGGTTCTGTAGGCCTCCGTCACGCTGATGCCCATTTGTGTTCCCATGCACAGGAATGGAAGAACCTGAAGCAGAAGCGTGACGAGAACTACCAGAAGATCATGTGCTGCCTGGTCCACCGCTACCTGACATCCACCCGGCAGAAGATGCAGAGCACAGACCAGGCCACGGTAGAGAACCTCAACGACCTCCGGCAGGATCTCTCCAAGTTCCGTAATGAGATGAGGGACTTGCTGGGCTTTCGTACCTCCAAGTACGCCATGTTCTACCCCAGAAGCTAAGCCTGCTCCCCAGCCTAGCATGCTCAGAGGCCCATGTGGAAACGGGGATCCCCAGAGCCTGCCAAACCCCTGCACCCTGCCAAACACCACTGCCTTGTACAAAATGCTTTCACAGTCTTGTTTTCTAAAATCGCTGATCTTTACGACAAAAAAAGGAATAAAGACTTATGGAAAAGACTGGTTTTTATGCTTCTTTTCTCAGCTTCCTGAAATGCCCGATGAGCAGTCATATTTTTCCACTAAGAGCGCCCTCTCTGGCTAGAGCCTGTATGACAGTACAAAGGGCACCATGGGTTGTATTTGCCTCTTGAAAACAGGTTTCGCTGTAGAGGTGACTGTGTTTGGTATGATTGCTGCTTCTCATGATTGACGACACTAACAGACGATTCATGAGCACAACCTGAGCAGCCATCATGACATCTGACGATGACCTGTGCAGGAAGTGGCTTTTCATTGGCTGATTTTGGCCTTTTATACATTGACCATGTTCAGCTGCTCAGGAGACCATTATCATTCTAACGAGGTTGGTATGCATCCCTCCTAGGGGCAGTCAAGGTTACCGCTCTGCTTCAGGCCATCTTACAGGTTCTAATGAGGGGCAACAGCACCCCATCATCACAGACCTTTGTTAGTAGAATGGCTGTAGAGATAGAGATGCAAGTCTCAGTAGAGGGTGTGTGGAAGGGTGACGTGCGCAGGGGTGTCAAAAGGTTATTTCAGTTGACTGAAAATGCTCTCAATAAACGTCATTTCAGAAAGAGACCAGACATTTACCAAACATATAGGTTAGACAATAATTAAGATAAACAGATATCTATAATTAAATGACTGTTTATATTTGTTTATACAATGTAAGACATCTCTACGCTTGTTTACACTTACCGCCATACTCCCTCACCAAAACGAAAAGGAAATTACATGCTTGGTTCCACCTACTTCGCCACATCCTTTTCCCGTCAACACACCCATCTTTTGACATGCCCGTCAAGCTTCTGACACTCCAGCCTGCATGAACCTGTACTGTGAGTTCTGGAAACTTCCTATTGCATGTTCCCAAAACACCAACATTCAAGTTTTATATGAAAATTATTTTATGCATTTTATCAGCCTGATTTCATGATAAACTTTGATAAATACGAATTATTGCTTCACACGTTTAAAAAAAGTCAACGGTATTGCTTTAAATAGGCAATTATTTTTAGGCAAAGGTACACATAACAGGCCAGTCTCCCATGGGACAGAATCAGACCCATTCGTTTACAGAACAGCCAAACAGAGGACACTGTGTGTGTGTGTTTTTTTTTTAAATATTGTACTTTATGCAGCCACATGGAGAAGAACCTGTTCCCTCCATAACACTCAGCACAAGCAGGAAGGAAGCTTGTCGAGATGTTGGTGGACACCATTACGGCGCTCCTCTTGTCCAAACAGTCTCCGATAAGCTTCACAAGGAGGAAGCCTCACGGCAAGGGGGGCCAGGCTGCGAATTGATGACAGCTCAGCATCGCTTGTTCCTCAGTGTGTTTAGCCTTTTCTGAATGCTGGGCTTGATGACCCCCACGAAGTGGTGCGGCGCCACTTTGCCGCGGCCCTGCGCATCGGCCTGGCCCATGAAGACGTAGCTGAGACCTGGCGAGACCCAACAACCATGGACTGAATGCAGCAAAGACATTGAGGGAGAGGGAGAGTCAGCAGCGGGTCCAGACACGCCCGACACATAACCAGAACCAATACTGTAATCAGAGCCATAACCAGGGGCATAGGAAGTGGGGGGATTATGTACTCCCAATACTTAATTTGGCCTTCATCTATATTGAAAATAGACTTTTCATTTAAATTATCAAGCTGTGTCCCCCCCATTATCAAATTCTCTCCTTGACCATTACTGTAACTCTTACACTATCAATGACTTCAATCAATTCTGTCAGATTGGCACTTGGTTTAGGAAAAGACTACAGCTTACAAAATCAGCTTAATATACTAGTGGCCAAAATTGTGGAAACATCTAGCATTTTTGACATTATGTATTTGTGTAGTAAAAATTACTACACAAATACTGGCAGTAATGTTCATAAACAATCAAAAAATGATACAAATATCATACATTGGACACTTAAGTAACTGGAGCAACAGTTGAATAAAGTTCTGCAATATCTAAAAATTGGAGGTGTTTCCACAATTTTTGCCACTAGTGTACAACTAATATTTAAAAAAAAATTTAAAAAGAGTGTGCAAACATCTTTTCATTGAATCGTGCTCCTCACGAATGCACATGATACAAGGCCCTTGATTCCTTCACCTTCTCATCCAGCAGAGCTCTGGAGAGACTTCCGACTGCTTAGCGACACTGTGGAAACACGGCGAGGCCTGAGCGATGCCGACCCACCTCGTCTGATGAAGGGGCATTTCTTGCATAGAATGATGATCTTGGTGCTCAGCGACTTGCCCGCCTGTTGAATGGAGAGCTTCCCGTCCTTGTAGACACTGATGATGGAGATGCTGGCATGGACACTGCCTCCCCGAGTCACAGTGGAGATGACCGTGCCTGTTATCACTGGAAACAGAGCCGGGCTGTCAGAGGATCGCCCCACCTGATATTCGCTGAATTGTACCGCAACTGTCCCTGTGGATCTCCCATCACAGCAAAACATTTCCAGTTTGGTTTAGACAACATCTGGGAGAAGGACAAATCGAAAAGCAGTAACAGGAATAATCATTTATTTATTTATTTAGCTTTTTTTTCCTGATCCAAAGCCAGAATTCCCCCGGAAGATTATAACTACGCTATAACAACAACTGTCACTCCAGATAAAGCAGTTTCTGAAATATGTGTACCAATTAGCCTATGTTATGAGCTTCTGAAATTCTATTTTATCTAAGTAACACTAACTGAGTTGAAAAACAAGTGGTTTCAAAGTCACTAGGTATCTGTGCTGTATTTTTCCAATTTGTTGAGAAATCTACATTAAGTCTGAATTCGGTAAACATTTCCTACGGACAGACACACAGGCTGGTCAGGGTGAGGAACCAGCCAAGATGGCAAGTGAATCGACACTTTCACTCTGGGACAGCTTGCCCTCTCTCACTGCAGGCTTAGCAAGACACACAACATCCCCTGTTCCTGGTCGAAAATCCTCAAGGAATCTTTTGAGGCACAGATACAAACCAGCGAGCCAAAGATGGTGCTGGAGCTTGAAAACAGGCCCTTGTTGGAGAGCGGCGGGGGGGGGGAGAACACGTCAGCTGGTCCCCTTGGCCCAGACGCACTCAGGCCCGCGGGGGGGTCCTTACCGAAATCACTGGAGCAGTAATGCCACTCGAGGGCACCGCTCTTCTCACACCTCTGTTGGCACAGTGCTGCTGAGTACTTCAGACCTGGGGGGGGTCACAGAACGTCAGCTGGCTCAGCCTCCCTCTCATTAGTGCCCTTCAAAGGGTCAGAGCAAAGCCTGAAATGTTACAGACACCCTCAAAGTACAGTCAGCGTGTGGGTGTGACCCAAAAACAGCCAGACCCAGCTCACTCCAGCTTTAATGGACCAGATTAGTCACCTGCTGCAGACTAATGTCTGTGAAAATACCAGCTGTGGTTTATGAAGGCAGTGTTCAGGGAGGGAACGAAGTTACACTCTACAAAGGCTGTAGGCTAAGCTTCCACAACGGCGTGGGCAGAACTCTCAACAGGCAAAGCTTAAAGTTCCGGCTCAGCAACTGATCTGAGATCAGCAGCAGGTGTGACATGATCGTCAGAGCTTAGTCCTTTTAACTCTAAGCTTGGGTCTAGGATGGTTCTGACCTGATTGTCCGGTCGTCGTACTCAAATCCTCACCATGGCTAAATAACCAACAGCAGTGAGCAGGGCGAAGACACCTACTTGTGGTTCTGGTCGTGACCAGGGGACTCGTGGTGGTCGGGGCCATGGTGGTAGTGGAGAATTTCTTGGGCCTGAATTTGTAATGGCCGATGAAGCCATCTGCTGTGAGACTCAGGTCAGAGAGGAACTGAATGAAGAGCTGGTTCCCATCAGAGAAGACAGGGCTGAGAAGGAGAAGGGCATATTAGCCTGGCAAGAGGAGCAAGAAGTGGCGATGACTTTAGCATGACGGCTAACAGCTACAGCCCAACCCTGTGAACGCAGGTAGTGTATACAGCGCCTTCTAGTGATACCAGGCCCGTCACACAGTGGGTGGCAACTTATCTCCAGGACCGATGGCGGCCGAATCGTGTGCGTACGCCGGAGGGCTATCGCCGCAGTACTTCCCGATCCTCTTGGCATCGTTGATTTCCGCCCCATTGAAAATGGCCACGTAGTCATAGCGACAGTAGCTGTCTCTTTCCACATCAAATTTCTCGAACTTCACTTCAATGATCTGTATGGGGTGGGCGGAGGGTGCAGAGACACCGTTACAGGAAAGGTTATTGAGTGGCATCTTTCCCTATGAGGTTTCCCTTTGCATATCTCTGTTAGTGTCACGCTCACTCACTCACGCCATGACGTCACCTGATTCCTGGGGGCCACGATGTGCCAGAAGCAGCTGACGCCGGCTGGGTAGTCCTTCTCCGGCCAGTTGGGGGTCTTGAATGACCCTGTCGGCTTCTCCAGGCGGCCACCGCAATACTGCTCTCCTTTCCAAAATTCCCGACAATTCCAGTCATTCTCCTGAAAACAACCTCAACAGAGCAGGAATAGAGCACCAGCACCAGACTGTAGCTGCACAAACGAGCCTCTGTCTGGCGGCTGTAATGACAAATGAGGGCGTTAGGCCCCGGCCTCGCTTTGTACTTAAAAATGGCTGACTTTTAATCCATGCTGTGCCACTGCCCTCGTAATTACTAGCTCTGTGATGACTCAACATGGCGGCCACCTAGCCTGTCATCAAACTTCACAGGATCCAGCCAGTAACCAAAGACCACAGCAGTCCTCAACCTCATTCTCTACAACACAGGAATGTAGCAGATGGACAAGGGACTGTCCAGGACTCCGCTTGGGATACAGACCAGACTCGGCCTTTTGAACTTCCAGGAAGTCCGGCTCAACAACAGTCAGCGCAACACTGGCACTCCAGAGAAGATAAATATTTTGGTCCAGGCTAAAGATCTCTGAAACATTCCACATTGCATCAGGAAATAGTGACGCATTTCTTGTTTAAAGCAGCCTCAGAGATATGCTCAAAATGTCAAAATGAGCTTGTGATTTCTGGGCTTCTGGGTTTTTTTCTCTCTCTGTCGCTCTGGTTTTACTGGTTACTGACTGGACACGTGTTCTGCACACACCCATCCATGCGATCTCTCCCTCACCTTGCTTGTGTGGCCTGGCCGCCGAGTACACAGCCAGGAAGCCACTGCCAGCCGTGTTGGCGTCAGACACCATCTGCACGACCATCTTGTTGCCCGTGGAGACAAGGGCCCCTGGCGGGTGTGTCCCACAGAAACGCCCGAGCCGGTGGCCTGGAGACTGCCCGCTGTACACATCCACAAAGTCATAGCGACACAAGGTGTCACTCTCCAGGTCGAGGAAGCGGAACGAGAGGACGACCACCTTCCCCTCAGGGACCTGTGAGAAGCAGCAGGGAGGATCTCACAAAAAAATCCGGAAACAGGCAGGACAGCAGCCTGCAAGTCAGTGCCCATGCAGAAATCAGACAGAAAAATCACTGCCCATGCATAAATCATACAGAAAAAATCA
Organism: Mormyrops attenuatus; assembly: GCA_026777985.1. NCBI lineage: Eukaryota > Metazoa > Chordata > Actinopteri > Osteoglossiformes > Mormyridae > Mormyrops > Mormyrops attenuatus. The sequence goes on from JAODKC010000001.1 coordinate 16,283,511, forward strand.
CTGCCCATGCAGAAATCAGACAGAAAAATCACTGCCCATGCAGAAATCAAACAGAAAAATCACTGCCCATGCAGAAATCAGACAGAAATCATACAGAAAAATCACTGCCCATGCAGAAATCAGACAGAAAAATCACTGGAAGGTCAGATGTATGTAAACAGACCTGCTCATTAAATAGCAAAATATTCTAAATAATAAAAAATATAGTGGAATTTTTAATAAAGTTAATGACAATAATAACCGTGTGCTTATTATATATA
>JAODKC010000001.1:16290738-16303658 GCA_026777985.1 Mormyrops attenuatus
CCCCCCCCCCCCCCCCCCCCCCCCCCCCCCCCCCCCCCCCCCCCCCCCCCCCCCCCCCCCCCCGCCCGCCCCCCGCCGAGGGTGGCACATCTGCCTGCAAATGACTGCCCCCCCCCGCCCCCTGGTTTAGCAGCTGGTTGGCGCCCCCCCATCCCGTTTATCACAAAGCACCAGAGACTTTCACAGAGTTTATCCCTGACATTTTTAGAACTTTGAATATATGTTATAAAGGCTTTAGATATCAGTGCTAAAACAATGCTTCGTGAACATTATTATTGTCATTATTCATCATTATTATTGATTTCTTTTAAAGCTAATTGTTCTGGGCTTTGAGTAGGATGGGGGGTATGTTCTTAATTTGTGTCAAGGATGCAGATGTGCCTGTGTGACGCGGCGGCCTGTGGCGCTCCGCACGCCTTGAACGCCTTTTGTCCTCACGCTTTTGTTTGTGTTTCTTCTCTTTTCCCCGCAGAGATTACGCTGCTCTGCCATCACACCACAGGTAAGATGAAGAATTACCTCTGCTCTGTGGAAAAGGTGTGCTTTTGTCCGACCGGCAGGGAGAGATTAGCCGTGCGCTGTCTGGTTCCGGAAGCTTTTATCGTTCCTAAACCTGTTTGATTCAGACACCCGGGAGGAGGTCAGCGGCTGGCAGGGAGATTTACTGCTTCCTGCGCAATGTCAATAAGTGCTTGTGTATCGTCAGGAGGTCTGACTCAGACTCGCTCTGGCTATAAGAGCCAAGCCAGAATAATCTGAATCCACCAGGGCCTTGCATTGAGTTTCATCTCAGGCTTGTTTCTGGTCTGAAAGGTGTCCCCATCCCCCAGAAGGGGAATGTAGTGGTTCTCCCACTGGATGGCGACCCTTTGTTGTCTTTTAATGAGGCTGTAACATAGCATAACTGTTACAAGATGCCTGTAACTTTGATCTGTATGCAGTTGATATAGCGCCTTTGCCTGATTGTGTCTGTAGTGAGACAGCCTCTGTTTGGGTTTGTTCAGTTGGCAGACTGTTTATGGGGGTCGATTTGCCACGTTACCTGCTCTAACTCCAGCTCGGCACTCTCGCTCTTGATATCTGATTTCATCAGAAGTGGCCTCGCTGTGGGCGGGGTCGGACAGGAATTCACAGCACCTTTCGGTGGCTAATAGCCTCTGTTATGAGGAGCCCCCCCTTGCACTGTGTAAAGAAGTTTTATTCTGGAACGCCCACTCTATCCTCAGAAATGTGTCCCAACTTGCACCCAGGCTATACTCACGAGCAGGCAAGGAGCATGGACGCCGATCAGGGTCCCAACTGGAGATTCCGCATCCAAATGGGAGCTTGCCAGTTCAGGGTAACCGGGTCGCAGTTCTGTGGGACCGTGGAATGGGAGTCTGATAAGCCCTGATCGTCTTATGGGAGAAGGAGCGGGCTGCTAACATTTTCTTTAAGGTTCTTCCTGAAGGAGAACCCTCTGCCGGGGAGATCACCCCAGGATACCGCGTGTCACCGTGAATCCATGCCACACCCGCGGCTTCCATGGCCGCCACGGCTACGTGGATCCCCGCTAACAGGAGAATTAAATTAAATTATTCCCACATGTGGGGCGAATCGCAAGCCGCTGTAGCGGACCGTCAGGCCAGACTCGCCCTACTCTTCTCCCCTCAGGAATGTAAATACTGCCAAAGTGTTTAAAGACGACCCGTTCAGCTGTGCTGCCCCGTCAGAGTCCCACTGCAACAGCCGGCATCGCAACAGCACAGTTAACGTTTGATTATGCTTTTCTGAGCAAATACCGTGTTACACATAAGAGAGACTGAGACGCACACCCCCATGTGTAACTCTGGGCTATTTTGTGGTTTTGTGTGTGGGGGGGGGGTTGGCAGCTCCCTTCTGAGGAACAGCTGGCTTGTTTAGGCAACAGGTGAGCCAGCTCGTTGTCCTTGTCAGAAAACAATTCTCGGGTCTCTTGTTGATGTGCAGTGTGAAAGGATTGCTGAGCTTCATTCCCTTATTTGATGGCTACGTGGACAGTTTGTGACAAACAGCTAAAATGCCCCCTTAATTCGATTAAGCATAAACACCAATGCGGTTTAAAATTTCCAGACTTTTCTGGAATTTTTATTATCATTCACATGGTACTTTTTTGGTGGGAAGGGCAGATCCCTGGAGTCACTTGTGACCCCCAGGTGACCCACAGAACCATGCAAGCCTGCGCCTGAGTAAACCTCAGACCGGCGACGCTTTTTAAGGGATTCTGGGTAAACTGTGAGGCTCTTACAGAGTAGCTTCTGTGACCCCCGGGACGATGTGGTAACGTGAGAGTTAAATTCCATGATATCTGCTGCAAACGGCTGGAAACCACAAGTGAGTTAACTAAAGAGGCCAGTGGGCCGTCCGTGTGTGTGTGTGCCACCCGCTTCACAGCCGCGGAACGTTCTGGGTGCTGCGAGGAACGGATCCAAATGGGAAATGAACAAACAAAACCACCAAAGCATTTCAGCAGTGACTGGCCAGATCCTTCACACGCCATGAGGAACACGGGGACCTTATGACCTTTTGGGCATAAACATTTTGCCTGGATTACCCTGGAAATTTGGCTCTGCGTGTCAACTGTCCTCTTTTCTCAGCATTCCCAGGGCATGTGGGCGAGTAGACGCAGACCATTCCGTATTTCTCACTATTACTGGGGGTTTATTCACAACATCAATGTCTCCTGTAGCTGTTGTAACTGTGTGCATGCTAACTGCTAACATTAATGGGTAACGCTAACGCTAGCAGAGCTCCAGCACAGGTACAGTTAGCACCGGCGTGTCTCCCAGTCCATGACCGCGGGGCTGCAGGGACGCCTAAGTCACACAGCATTGAACGGCAGGAGCAGGCCGCGGCCATGTTTCCACACACACTCCCTAGTCTCTCATACACACACCCTCAGTCCGTGTTTTTCGAGGGTGGTGGTTGGCATGATGGTGGCGCTGGGTTATAAACAGGAAAGGCGGGGTCTCTGTACAGGAAGTGCCCCCCCAAACACAGTCCCTGTGGTCTCCATCAGCCCTAACAAAGTTTGAATAAGGTTGTAATTAGGGGCTTGCAGGGTCAGAGGTCAGGCCGGCCGTGGCCACAGTGTTACCACAATAACCCTCTCTGTGCTCTCCCACTCTGGCTGTCGGGGTTCGAGCGCTGTGCGCCCGTCCGACTGACGGTATATATATAGCGTCCTGCGTGTTTTTGTTCCGCTCGGTGGTCGGCTGGCCCTCCTTTTCTCCTCCCTGGGGAGTACGCTCACTCCTCTCTATAATCATTCCAGCACTGGCCTTTACCTACCGCTATATTAAATAGGCCGGTTATTTTAACCTCAAGGTCGACAGGCATACGGCTAACTGCCCCTGCCTCCTGCCCCAGGGGGGTCCGATGCCTGGGGGACCTGGGAAGTGTAACCAGAGGGTCATCTTGGCTTTAACCACCCCCGTCACACTGATGGGGGGAGCCCAGGCCTAGATCCAGTTCTGCAGATGGAGGTGTTGAGGACATCAGTTTGACAGTTTTTCCTCCATCACCCCCCTGCCCAGTTTGTAACTCCCCTCCCCTATTGCCTCTCAGCCTCAGGAATCCCGCAGGTCAGGTGTATAACCCCCCCACCACCGCCGTGACGTGACCCTGGCCTGGGCACCCCCCCGCCCCCTTAATCTTCCCCGGTGAACCAAGCTGGAGGCCCCCCCAGGATACCTCATGCACCTGCCCTGATAGACACTAATGTTCCTCAGATCCGATCCTTTAGGGAACCTCACTTGCCCCGGAACATCCAGAGAACAGCACTCAGATCTGAGCATCCCAGGAACCATGCTCAGATTTTTGCATTAATCTTCCAGGTAGGAATATTGAAAAAGACAAATAATGGTTCTGGCAGCTGCTCCATGGAAGTGCACCTTCAGCATGTTTGGCGTTTGGACCAGGGCATGGCTAGCAAGGACTTCCTCTTGGTTTGTTATGACTACAAGGTGGCCAGTTTTCTACTCGCCCTGATGAAAATAACATGGGTGTCCAAGGTGATGCCTGAGAGCAGCCTTTTGGCACGCCGGCTTTTGGCATGCATACATACAGCTGCATCTCCTCCTCCTGCTTCTCGGTCCTGCTTCTGGCACTATAGCTTCCTCCCATCTGCCAAATTGTCACCTGCTTCCTTCTCTCAGAAGATCAGGCATATCTCAGAGGGCTGGGATGTAAACGGGCTCAGGTTCTGCGATTTAACATAAACAGCGTTAACTCTTAGCTGAGGAGACACTCTGGGTCATTCTGGAAATCAAGAGGAATGAAGCTCAGAGTGGAGTTTGAAGATCAGATTGATGTTTTGAGGAAGGCCAAGATGACAAACTCTGATACAGCTCATCTTGGTTAAATCCCAGAGACTTTTATCACAAACGTGATTTAACAAACTCGGGGTAAGAACATAAGTTTCAGCTCAACAAAACCAAACCACTGCAATTCGAGAGAAAGGACATCATGATGCTGACTATCGGAATCTCTATATCTAGCCATGTTTTCTTACTAAAATCATGATAACTTTCCGAGCATGTGCACATAAAAGCGTACCGTGTGCAACAATGAGCCAATCACATAAGTACACATCGCAACAGGGCTATGTATTTCACTACAGCAGAACCTAGAAAATATGAAGAATTCAAAAGTACAATAATGGCCAAGAGTAACCCTATGGCTGCTGCCAAAGCTAGAAAGGCATGCTGGCAGTGGATCACTGGCTGCGTAAATACATACATGCCATTTGATTGTCATTAAGAAACTGCCAATAATTAGCTTAATTTCCAAACATGTGTCTTGTGGTTTTTGAAATTATCATGCCTTTTTATTCATATTAATTCTAAGGCTGTCACTATCGATTATATTAATGATCGAGTAATATACCGATTAATCCTATGATTCTTCGAGTAATCATTTATTTTTAATATAATGTAATATATGATATGATATAATTTAATATAGGGCGACATGGTGGTGCAGTGGTTATCACTGTCACCTCACACCTCTGTGACCTGGGTTCCATGTATGGAGTTCTCATGTTGTCCCTGTGTTGTCATGGGGTTTCTTCTAGGTACTTCAGTTTCCCCCCACAGTCCGAAAACTAATTGGAGTTGCCAAATTGCCCATAGGTGTGCCTGGGTGAGTGACTGATGTGTGAGTGACGGGTGTGTAAGTGTGCCCTGCGCTGCGCTGGTGCCCTGTCCTGGGTTGTTCCCTGCCTTGCCTGGATGAGTGACTGGTGTGTGAGTGTGCCCTGCGATGGGCTGGTGCCCTCTCTTGGGTTGTTCCCTGCCTTGCCTGGGTGAGTGACTGGTGTGTGAGTGTGCCCTGCGATGGGCTGGTGCCCTCTCTTGGGTTGTTCCCTGCCTTGTGCCCATGGACTCCAGACCTCCCACGACCCTGAATAGGATAAGCGGTTTCAGAAAATGGATGGACAGTATAATGTAATATAATATATACAGTACTGTGCAGAAGTCTTAGGCAGACAAAAGAAATGTTTAAAGCTATTTATCTGGGTAGTAAGTGCACTTTTGCTCAGAGCAAAAAACACAGTTTAACATTATAACATATGCAAATTAAGAATAACACAATAAAAACTCATAAGAATTTCTTCAGTACTCCAGAAATGTACTGATATCTTGTTGGATGGCTAGATGAGCACTGCTTCAATTCAGGGGCACCTCAGCCATTCCATGATTTTTTAAAATTTCATCACCAGCTCAATTAATTAATTAATTTAATTTGTTTTTAAAAGTCATTTTTTTATTGATTAACTATACAAGGTGTGCTAGTGGTCGAGTTAAGAAACACATGGTTGCTTGAATGCTTGCTGAAAATGCAGGGGTGATTTTAACTGAGGTTTTGAAAAGGCTAAGCTACCACACTTTGACAGACAAACTTTCATGGTTCTACACCAACATGAAGATCATTTAAGCATCGTTTTCTTTGGTTGCCTAAGACCTCTGCACAGTACTGTACATTGCAACTGGTGTAAGGCAGGAACCAACCACACATTGCAGGGTGCACACTCAGTCATGCATATAGTCAGTGTAGGCACTCCGATTCACTTTTTAATGTTTTTTGAACAGTATAAGGAAACCGGCGGATCTGGCAAAAAGGTACCCCCACACAGGATGAACATGCAAAGTCCCCCCACCAAAGCAGCGATGTGTGGTGAGGGTGCTACCCAGTGTGCTACTGTATCGCTAGGCTTATATGACGTGCGATGTTAATATCAACAAGGCATTTCATGCACATGAAATCGTCACATTGCAAGGACTGCAATAGCATGCTGTGTTCAAACCATCAATAAATTGCACCAAAACATTGACTTAGTCACAGGAAACCAAACTTACGTAGCAAGCTTTGCAATTTTAATGAAGGTTCCTTTTCAGCATTATCTAGTATAGGTTTAAAAAAAATCAGTCTAAAGTTTACCTCCGCTGCTTTTGCAAGGGCAACGCATGCGATCTCCGAGACAACCATTTCATTTCGTCCTTTGTGGTGGATTGTGTGGGATGTGTGTGAGAAATTAAGCAAAAAATGACCGAAGAGGAGAAAGGTAAAGAAGAACTGGTCACAAAAAGTTATTGGTATTCCGTTGTATGGAAATATTTTGCATCTTATATTGGCAATGAGCAAAAGCAAGTGTCTGCTGGCACACTCTCGGGAACACCTAGTTAATTGACAGACTTTGTTGGTAGATAAGTTAAAGGTAGACTAGTTCTACAATTGGCTATATAGTTAATTTTCATCTCCTAAATATCGCCATGTGGCCTTTTTATAGTCTTTTTCAGCCCTACTCAAAATACACAATACGTCAGCAAAAAATAATTCATGTTAATTGGTTTTATGTACCTTATAATGTAAAATAATGTGGCTAAGCAACGGGGTAACCTTAGTTTAACATACAACAATCACAATAAGCAAATTGTCAAATTGGTGACAAAGACAGGCTAGGCTACTTTGTATATATCTATGGCTAACCTGGCGTAGTCCTTCCGGACGAGTCCGTCAAATGGAATGTCGTGTTTTAAGAGGTATTTGCTTTGCAGTCATGTATGGTGATATTCAAGTTCTGCTTTTCAATACTGACAGACATCTGCAATCATTCACCTTTAACATGAAGTGCTTCCACACGAATGATGCGGTCGCTCTTTATATGGACCATCATCCTGCAGGCGCCGTCTACCTTCCGCCATATTTCCGAGTATTCGGGAAGGAAAATTTTAATCGATGCTTTTTTCATAATCTAGTAATCGAGTTTGAGTAATCGTGACAGCTGTAATTAATTCCTTTTTTCTTATTCAGCATTAAATGAACTTCAGAACCCATTCAGTATTCTTTTATTGATCAAACACATATGTACGCAGAGCATTGATGCGCAGCCAGGGAAGATGACAAAGGTAGGCACATGTTTTAGGAGAGGGACTGGATATCCATGTTTATAAATAATTACACCACTCAAAGTGCAAAGGATAGAATTAACGGACTAATAACTATAAAATTCAATCTGATAGACATGTCCATTGAAGTGAGTTAAAGCAATGGACTATGGGGACAATGCACACTACTTGATTTTTAGATTATGTATTTCTATACATTTTTATTAATAATTGCACTTTCTCCATTCACCAGCAGTGACTGCAAGTGAGCAACAGCTATTGAACGTGAAGTGCACACGCAAATATTCAAATATTAATTAAAATTCAAGAGTTTGCTTTCAACTCAAAATGCAGAAGCAATATTTCATAAAAAGATCGCCTCTTTTCATAGATATAAGGGAAGGGAACAAGTCACTCCTCGGCGAGTCCAAGTCAAGTCTCGAGTCAAAACACTGCAAGTCCAAATCGAGTCTCAAGTCATGTACCCTCAAGTCAAAGTCAAGTTTCAAGTCATGTATCTTCAAGTCCAAGTCGAGTACTAGTTTTTCTGTCATTTTTGGTGTTGAGTCACAAGTCATCAAATTTGTGACTCGAGTCCAAGTCGAGTTGCAAGTCATGTAACTTGAGTCCCTACCTATGTCCGGTTTCTTTACCTTTAGTGATTAAATCTTACTGCAGCAAAAACCCGCCACAGTTCATTGTAGGTTAATTCCTTCATAAGCAGAGATACATTGAAAAAAAGAGTCTCCACTCTGTCATGGTTGTCCTCACACAGTTTCTACATCTGTGTATATGCAAGGCGCGATGCATCTATCCAACAAACTGTCTCAGGAGACCTTGCATTCAGCCAAATGAAAATGCAGACAGCAGAAAATTAATATACACTGACATTACAAATTTAAAATTATAGTATCCAGAGGGGAGCAAAAGGACCCCAAACACAAAATGTTCAGTATACATCTCTGCCTGTGGACATTATACTTATGTCTTGGTTTTGTTAAAGGAAATTACAGCCAGAAAACTGATTGTGGAATATGCAGCTAACTTTACCACAGTCACAGGAATCTTATGGACAAGCCATTTCAAGAGTTTGGGACAGCCTGTTTGTTACGGTAATGTACTAAGTTTTTCTCCCTGATTGATCCAAGCACTGTTGGAGATCTGTGAGCCTGAGTCATAACGTGCTTCAGAGCAGGTTAAGCATGTAGCTTGAGTTTCCATGGCAATGTACCCTGTTAAGAATTAAACCAGCATCATGCTATCGGAAACCCGGATTTAACTCTACTTAGCCTCAAAGTTATCCAGCTAAGCATGAAATCCTGCTTTGTGACACAGGCCCCTGGTTTTACTCCACTGCTTGCTCCCCTCTGCTCATCATCCTCACTGTGAGCCCCCTGGGGACAAGAATGCAGAAGGTATGAGGATGTGGTCCATTCCCCAATACGGACGCCAGCCATGGCATTCCAGAGGCTGGGATGTGCAGCCCAAATAGAGCCTGGAGGCAGAGCTTAAAAGAAGCCAAGGTAAATTCTTCTGGAAAAGTGTGAGGAGCAACAGGCAGAGGAACAGGATGTCAGAAAAGATCATTTGGCCTCCTCCTTTAGGCCCCAAGTTTCCGGTTTCTGTGTATCATCAGAAGTAGAACCAAAAGGAGCAGTTCTACCTCAACATTCAGACACTGTCCTGTAAAAAGTGAAAATCAGAAAAACAGCAGTGTTGCTTGGATCAATTCCTACAGACCAGACGTCTAAGATACTCAGGTTAGCTGCAGCAGTTCCAGCGGATGTCAGAGATCGGAGCAGCATCCTGAGGATAAACACCTTCCAGTGTGGAGTGAGACCCTGCTCATGGACAGCCAGCACGTGTACACACATGTGCAGGTTGGAGCAAGTGCTCGTGCGTTGCCGCGGGGTTTAATAAATCATACTGACACTCAGAAAACAGCCACATGTGTCCATGTTAGAAAGAGTTTCTTTATGGATGGAACATGACCTGCGGGTAATAAAATGAATAAATCGCTCGTCTTCTCTGGAAGCACGTGGCTCCGGGACCATGAGGAGAGCGTAGGGGAAATGCTGCAGGGTGATAGCGCTGCAGTGAACAACAGCAATCTAGATGAGGGAGGAGAGACGTCAAAGCCGCTGTGACGACCCCACCCAAGCTTCTGATGATCTCCTGCCTGCTTCAGCGCTGCTCTGAGTAAACTGGGAGCATTCTAATGGCTCACGGAGTAACAAAGGAGAACATGAAGCACGCAGTAGAGGTGGAGGAGCTTTACAGAACTGCTGCTGTTTACGGGGGCCAGGCTCTCACACCCGCTTCTCATGCAAATTGGGCCTCAAAGGGGCCTAATTATTCAGCGTTTAATGGGGTTTCTGTGGCAACACTGGGGAGCCCGTCCGTACCGCTGGGAATAAGCTCTCTGTAACGCCACCATGTCCACACTCTGCTAACCGAATGACACTCAGCCAGAGGGCTCCCCGTCACACACTCCACGCTTCCACGGACACACGGTGGGTTTACCGGCGGGTCGGAGGGGGTGAGTACGTTTGGATGGAATGCCAGGTCCAGGATCTCCACCTGCTTCGAGTTTGTGTGCCAGGGCCATGGTGTTTATCACAGCTGGCGATCCCTGTCATGTGCTACTGTTGGAATTTGTGGGACAGATTCACAGATTATCTGCTGGAATAGGGCACAGGCAGTACGGGTGCCAGTAGCGTCCGAGCCCCGGGAATGGCGTCAGTGCTTCTTGTTACTGTATATAAAGCTGTTTCAGTAACATGTAGGTTGCCCATTTGTCCATCCATCCATCTGAGGAGAAGGGATGAAGCATAAAAGTGTAAAGAGCATCCGGTATTGTGAGGGGAAGGAGGTCATGACACTATCCAGTGATGATGGTGTTGTGATGGTGATGGTAAAGATTAGGATAGTGGTGATGATGATGGTAATGATGGTGATGTGGTGATGGAGATGGTGAAGGTTATGGCAATGGCGGTAATGGTGGTGATTGTGGTGGTGATGGTGATGATGGTGAAGGTAATGCTGGTGATGTGGTGATCAGAGGAAGTTGGCAACTTCTGCGCACTATGCACCTCAGCACTCAGTGACCACCCTGCCCCCCCCCCCCGGATCTGTTCTGAGAAGCAGTCCGGACCCACTTGTGTTTCTCATGCTCTGAATCCTCACGGGGTCCATTTCTCACGAGCGCCTCTCTGTGCCCAGGACCACGCCCCCCTTTCCCGGGGTGATCATAACGGCATGTCAGCCCCCCCTCAAGAAGGAGGCAGTGACAGTGGCGCAGAGCCAGAACGGATCAGCCGCATTAAGGGGGTTCTCATGTGGATTAGCGGAGGTTGGTGGCTTTGTGCCGGGCATTTGTGGGCTGCTCTGATGTCCAGACTTATTAACAATGACTCAGATTCCTCCCGAGCCCCCCAGTGGAGACAGACTCCTTAGGGCAAGGCTTTGAGGCCTGTGCCCTCCCCCATATTTTGCTTCACTGCTTTGTTTTTACTTTAATCTCTCACCAGTGCCTCCATGTTTGTGGGGGTGGCCAAATGGCCATATCTGTGCACCTGCGTATTGGCGGTCAGGTGTGTCCCCCAATGAGGTCGGCTCAGAGCCGGACAGCCACCCCCCAGCCAGCCAGCCCAAACTAAGGGGATCATCTGTCACCTATGAGGGATTTAAAGTTAAATGATCTTCACAGGCAGCTTCTGAGCTATTCTCCTAATTAAAACAGCAGTGTTTGATGAGAAAACCCATGTTACACACTGCCTATGTTAGTCGTCTTTCATCCACACAAAGAAATTAGGGGCAGGTGGAATGGGGAGGGAGGTGAGGCTGTTGACGAACACGCTCTCTGGATGAACGGGGGGGGGGGCAGGGAGGAGTCACATGTCGGTAAATGACCCTTTAAATTCTTGCAGGCCCATTTTCCCCTCACCCTGGCAGGAAGTCAGAGGAACCTGTTTGTGTAGTACAGTATGATCCACCTGTGAGGGATCTCTATGTCAGGGACCTGCCTGTGAGGGATCTACCTGTGAAGTCGATATCAGTAATCATCATGATATAATTCAAGTCCTTATTTTGGTATCACTTTGCAATAAGACTTTGTGAATGGTTTATATTCAGTTTATTAATTAGGTAGTAGCACATCATTAACAGACAATGATAAACAAGTTATGACAGTGTTTTTTAATCATTAATGAGCAGTTGCCATGTAAATGTGGTAAGTATTTCTTTGTTTCAAGGCTCCAATTTTGTTTAAAATTCCCTTGGAATCCCCCTTAAACAGAAGCAGACCATGAAAAGTGACAAATTGAATGGACTGCAAACTGAAATCTAATTTTAACAAATAATAATCATACAAAATAAACTTTTAGATCATAGGCTGTAAAACTAGAATATGCTCACGGTATGGTTTATTGCTGTTGCAGTCAGGTGTTCCATTCAGACTCATTGCCACAGGTGTATAAAATCAAGCAGCTACCCATGCAGTCAGGTTTACAAACATTTGTGACAGAACGGGTCCCTATGAAGAGCTCAGTGAATTCAAGCATGTTTCCATCATAGGATGCCACCTTTCAGTCAGTCGTGAAATTTCTTCCCTGCTAGATATTCCACCGTCAGCTGTAAGTGGGATTATTCCAAAGTGGAACCATTTAGGAACAACAGAAACTCGGCCATGAAGTGTCAGACCACGTAAAGTAACAGGGTGGGGTCACTGAGTGCTGAGGCACATAGTGTGCAGAAGTTGCCAACGCTGTGTTGACCTCTAAATTTCCTCTGGCATTAACCCCTCCACTAAAACTGTGCATCGGGAGCTTCATGGAATGGGCTTCTGTGGCCAAGCTGCATGCAAGCCACACATCACCAAGCACAATGCCAAGCATCGGATGGAGTGGTGTAAAGCACGTTGTCACTGGGCTCTGGAGCAGTGGAAACGTGTTCTGTGGAGTGAGAGATCACACGTCTCTGTCTGGCAGTCTGATGGACCAGTTTGGGTTTGGCAGATGCCAGGAGATTGTTACCTGTCTGACTGCATTGTGGCAACTGTAAAGTTTGGGGGAGGAGGGATAATGGTAGGGGGTTGTTTTTCAGGGGTTGGGCTAGGCCCCTTAGTTCCAGTGAAGGGAACTCTTAATGCTTCAGCATAAACCATTGTGGACAATTCTGTGCTTTCAACTCAGTGGGAACAGTTTGGGGAAGGCCCTTTTCTGTTCCAGCATGACTGTGCCCCAGTGCACAGAGCAAGGTCCATAAAGACATGGTTGGATGAATTTGGTGTGGAAGATCTTGACTGAACTGCACAAAGCCCTAACCTTGACTCCACTGAACACTTTTGGGATGAACCAGAATGTAGATTGCGAACCAGGCCCTCACGTTCAACATCAGTGCCTGACCTCACAAATTCTCTTCTAGATGAATGGGCAATAATTCCCACAGACACACTCCAAAATCCTGTGGAAAGCCTTCCCAGAAGAGTGGCAGCTGTTATAGCTGCAAAGGGGG